>VDFB02105785.1:97765645-98152648 GCA_007258455.2 Sequoia sempervirens | reverse complement strand
TTTCTCTCTCTTTCTCAATTCCCTCCCACTACCTCCCTCTCTCTTGTTAATTGGCCACACATCAATAAATATATAATATATACTATGTATTAAATATATTATGTAATGTATAATATATAATATAATAATAATAATACATAATATATCATATAATAACGTATAATACAATATATAATATAATATTAAATATATAATATAATATAATATAATATATAATATATTATATATTATATATAATACATATATTAAATAATACATAATATTAAATATTATGTATTATGAATAATACAAGTAATGGATATTCGTTAATTAACAAATATTCGTTTAGTAACGGATACCCATTTTTTCTAACATAATCAATAGGCTCGAGATTTGGCTTGAGATTTGGTTTAGGATTTCCTAACCTGGAAAGTCAACCCAAAAAACATATTTAGAAAATTTGCTTAGTTTTTTGAAGTTTTCCCTTGTGGCTGACGACTTCTTTTTTATCCGAATTTCATGAAACGAAAAGGGTTTATAGGAAAAATTGCCAGCTTTCCACCAATATAAGTTATGCCTTATTTTGAATTTAATAAATAATTATTATTGATTTTCTACATACATTATGACTAAAGTCCTAATTGATAGGCTGATTGAAAAACTTCTATAACTTTCAAACTACTTAACATTTTTTGAACCTACAAGATGCACCATATTCTATGCTTTGCATACAATAGGATAAAAAAAAATGAATTTCATAAATTTTTGATTAAGTCATGGTGATCAGACACAGATATTTTAATAATTCTGAAAAGTTATAATAAAAAATCATAACTAATTATTTACATGGAAAAAAATTACAAAAAAAAAGATGGCACATCTGGGCATTGTGTCTTCTACTTATATTGAAATATTTGGAATTTTTTTTTCTTGTACTTAGGGTGGTTAGACATACACCTGCTTCTTATGTTTCTCCTTAAAATTTAGTACCACTACATTAAAATTTCAAATTTTCGCAAAATAGATTTACTTTTTTCCAAAAAAGGACTAGTAGCCTAGAAACTGCATTCAATTTGGTACAACTTTTGTTTTTATATATTTTCCAAATTATGTTAATAACCTATTCAAATTTTGATGTCAAGTTGCCTAACTCTTATTTTCTAAATTTTCATCGCCACTTAGATGCCTAGTTTGGACCCCCATGATCCTGCACTGACCCATGTGGGATAATATGTTGGGAATAATTAAAATTTATGGAAATAAATTATAAATCATTCAACTATCTATGTCTAATAAACTAATATAAAATAATTTAAATATAAGCCAAGGGTAAATTGTAAGATTTGATATTATATAAATATAAATGTTAAATTGTTAGGGCAATGATGATTTATCACTATTTTTTTAGTTTTAGATAGTTAATGAAGGATAATCAACTATAGAAATCAATTGATGAACATAATATGAGATAATTTTTTGAATCAATAGTTTTTTTACTATCATAAGCCTTACTAATTTTTTTATTAAATTCTCATAGATGTGGTTGTACACATAATCTAGTCTTTGTGGCATAATTGAGTCCTTATACTATCAAAATTCCTAATTCTCTTCTCAATATACAAAATCTATTTTCTATGCAAATTTTTTTATGTTCAACATTGGTTGGTGCTTAATAAACTTGGGGAAGGATACTAGTGGATAGAGGGGGAGAATGAAAGTTGTGTGATAGATAGTCTATCTTATTTTTCAATGAATAAGGTTTCAATATAATACATGTTACAATAGAGTTATTCAAAGGTGATTCTAACCTAATAAGTGTTAAAATTACAACACAAGAAATGCATGTTTAGAGATTCACTTCCAATAACCTTAAACACATGTATCCCATATGATTTTGTTATAATCCTACTATGGAATTCATCTAGTAGAATTTCATGGGAATGGCTAGAGTCGTTAACAACCTTATTGGTAGCCTCTTTTAGGAGTTTCAATTTCCTAGCCTTGCCATTACTAATTCAATCTTCATACATAATTTTTGATAATTTATCAAATAAGTCTTTCATATTTAATATATATCTAGATACATATATTTTTGACAAGAGAAGAATGAAATTAATCCATACAAATAGAGGTTTGATCCTAAGGCTATGCATACCAAGAATATGAGATCATTTCCATGTTATGAATTCATATAGATCCCCAACTAGTGACTAGCCAAACATTAAAAAAAAAAAAAAACTTAAATTTTAAAAATAAGAGAATTATGGCGGGGGGGAAATAAAAATAGAAAATTAAAGAAGGATAACTCAAGATAAAACCACTAGGTTAGACAATAAGTTGAAGTTCATCAAAATATAGGGAAATAAATTGCACATCATACACAATTTATTTAAGTTTAATAAAAATATAAAATATCTAAAATCTAAATAAAGGGAAAATAGTAAGAGCTGAGATTACATAATATAAATTTTATTGATAGGATTAATAATGTTTTAGCTCTATTTTATCAATTTTAGGTATTTAATGAAGGATGATCAACTATAGAACGTAATTTATGATTAGAACACTAGATGACTAGTTGAATAAATAATATCTTGGATATCATAAGATCTACTAGAAAAATAAATTAAATTTTCATAGATTTTTTTTGTACACATAATCTATTCCTCGTGACATAATTTAGTCATAATACTATTGAAGTTTTGAATTCTCATCTCAATCTACAAAATCTATCTTCTATTTAAAAATATATATTATTTATAATATATGGTGATGTTAAAGAATCTTAGGGAAGAATACTACTATTTAGAGGGGAATGTTGATATCTTCATTACTAGCTAGTTAATCATATTTTACAATGAATAATGTTACAAGATAGAACATGGTACAATATAATTTTCTAGAGGTGAATTTGACCTAATAGGTGTTAGCATTATAACACAAGTAATCTATGTCTATATATTGATTTCAAATAACCTTAATCAAATACATCCCATATTATTTGTTTATAATCATATTGTGGAGTTCATCTAGTAGCAATTCATGGGAATGACTAGAGTTGTTGTCAACCTTATTGGTAACCTCTTTGAGGAGTTTCAACTTCTTAGCCTTATCATTATAAATTTTATATTTATGTGCAAGTCGTGATAAATTATCAAAGTCATATTCACTATTAATATATATCTAGATACGTATATATTTTTCACAAGAGAAGCCCCAAAGTGATCCATACACATATAGGGTCCAATCCTAGGTCAATGTCCAATAGGAAGATGAGATAATGTCTATGTGTAGTGTAGGAAATTATTTACCCTTTATAATTTCACAATGTTTGGGTCCCTTAATTTATTGGACTTAATTAAGCTACTAATTTTCCAAATTATTCTTTTGAAAACCTTATTTTTCTTTTTTTCTGAAAGGGAAACCAACATTTAATTAATGAAATTTATATTTTAATCACCTTGGATCATGAGTGTCTTGGAATTCTAGGCTAGGACCCATTCACCCAAGGGTGAATGGGTCGCCTTTAAGTCCTAGGACCCATTTTTAATATGTTTTTGGTGATATTTTAATGTTTCAAATTCAATATGCAATTGTCAACTTTTGGAATCTATTTTTAAAGAAATTAGATAAACACCTATAAATACATAGTATTTTTATCATTTGAAATCTAAGACATTAAGACACACAATCAAGACTTCATATGAGAAAATATTATTGTCAAGAGCATTCAAGAGAATATTTATCAATCATTTGTTGTAGCATTCAAGATCCTAGCATCATGTTCAAGCTTATGTGTGTTCATGTCATCTTGTGAAGGCTAACATGCATTGGTGATCCTAAAGTATCCAAACATTTTCAAGTGTCCAAATCCATCAAGCAAAATAAGAACAAATTCCTTGGAGTGATTTGTTTGTCTTCAATCCTCTAAGGGAAGCCATTGAAGGTTTGGTGAGTTGTTGTAAGAATCATTCATTCATCATTTCCGTCTCCATTTTTATTATATTTCTATCAAGGTTTAATTACCAAACTTATGGTTTGAATAAGGCGAACCCCATTCAAAAAAAAAAAATTATCTTTTTGTATGTGTAGATTATAGGTTGAAGAAGAACCGGAGATCTTAAAGAGAAATTTTGCATTGTTCCACAAGTTTTCATCATTCTTGTCAAGTCATGGAAACTAAGTTACAAAATTTACTTTTTTCACTCCAACAATAGGACCTATATCAAATAGAAGTTTAGATCTTGCACCAAAGGACCCAAAAAGTTGATCCTAACACCTATATAAAGAAACATTCACCCATTTGCAAATTAGTCCTTGAAACCAATTTTTGTGAGCATACTTGCTATTCTTTGCACTTCCCAGATCCACTAGTAAACTTCTATTTCTGACTATGAGTCTATGGGATCTTGGATTTTGCATACTAGAGCATATAGGATCATTAAGTTAATCATTTCAAAATATTTCTAATCAATTCCAATTCCCCTGAGGATAGAGATCTAGGTCTAATTGGCTCACCTTTAGGTTTGAAAGTTAATCTTTTGTACCTTGTGATCTATATCTCAATGAAATTTATAAAAATGTGGAAATGGGGCCCTATGTTATGGAGACTAATCTTAGTCACTACATTTTTACATTTCATTTTTTTCACTCTCTATGTGCCATTCCTCCTTATGTTCATTGTTCCATAAAGTATTGGGGGAATGATGATGGTTCCAAGCTCTATTTTATCAACATAGCAAAGACATGCGTTGACCTCAAATCTATGAATCCCTTATGTGTTATCTTTTTGGATTTCATGTGGGGAAACCTCCTTTTTCATGACGTAAATTTATTTGGACACATATGATTGGAATAGGGCTTTCCAAATTAGCTCTCATTACCTTTTTATCAATTTGCATTTATAATTTTCTACTTTAAATTAATTGATCACAACATGGTGTTTATAAATTCCTTTTAAGTGGGGGAATACATTAGCATTATTACATTGGAATTCTCATTTAGGAATTTACATTTTAGCATTTTTTCTTCACTTTTGTTCACAAATTTTGGACTTAGTCTAGCATTGGCATAGCATTGATCATTTTGTGGCACCTTATCAAAGTTATTAGGGAGTATAAATTTTGGTATGGTTGACATATGGGAGACCTGTTGACTTGGTGTGACCTCATCTACCACCCCTTCTTTATGAGTACACACCTTGCAAACCTAGTGTATGTTTCTTAGTTTTCCTTTGGGTCTCACCTAGTTTATATCAAACTGCACTACTTGTGAGCATATTTGATGGATGTGGAATAACACAACTTGATAGTTTATCCTTTTTGCATTAGCTTTGACATTGTATTCTTGTGATGAAATAATAAACAAAACCTCATTCACATAATCACAACGATCTAAAAATCCAACTTAGAAATGGTTTGAAACAACACAAAAATCTATAAGAATTATTCTCCTTTGTTCATTCAACATCTCCTTTAATTACATATAAAATCATTTCTAAAAATATATTGTTTCACAACCATATGAGCTGATGAAAATCATTACAAATCTAATATGAGACTAAAATATGACAGAAAAAATAAAATACAAAATGGTTTCACTCAATCTCTCTTCTTTCACTTGATTCTAGCTCTTTCAATCTGCATTCATCATTAGAAATCATTGTTGCAAACAAACCATGAAATCTTCAATCTTCTTGATGTTGTAGCACACCTCCAAACCTACAACAAAAATGTCCTCTTGCTCTCCTTAATCCTTTCTATTGAAGATCTCAAGCTACCTTCAAACATGATTTTATTTTATATTTTTAGATTATAGGAATAGAGTAGCCCCCTATAAACTGTAGTGCACTTGGTAAACCTTTTTTGCATGACCGGTGACACTGGTATGATATGCCCTCTAGTGTGACAAAGATGGAGGGGAGACTTGACCTTGTGACCTCTTTCCCGAAATAGGATTATTTAGCCAATCGATCTAGGCCCTCAACCCCCCTTCAAACAGACTTCACTAGCTCACTATCTCTCAAAATGTGGAGCTCACTGGCTCCCAAAAACATGGGCTTCTATGTAAATAGAAATCTGCAATAATGGAGTTTTCAAATCCTCTCTTTAATCCACCATCATCTCCTCATATCACCTAGAAAAACTCCCAAAGTCATCTTCCCAAATGACAAGGCATGAATATATAGATTTGTGAATGAGAAAAACCACAATGGTTTTCTAAAACCACAATAAAAATAGCTCCTTGGAAAACTCACACCCCATTTAAAAAAGATAGTCATAAATCATAAAATTAATCAATTCTCACATGGCCTTCACATGGGTACTTAAACCATCGCTAATAAAATTTGGTCAATTATGACACCTTCTTTGATTCTCAATGGCTCAAACAGCTCCAAATATGGACATGCAACAACATGCAAAGCTTGTGGTACAAAAATGCAATTGCATAAAAGGAATATAATTTAACATAGAAGAACACGCGCACCAAGTGGTTCCCACCAAGAATGGGATTCCCAAAAGGAGTATTTCCCCAATTATTCCTTAGAAACATTTGCCTCAACATATTTCCTCCAAAAATTGTATTTACATCACACAAGGGAAAATAACATTATTGCAAATCAAAATATTTATTTTCCACACACCTTAGCCCTTATTTAAAACAACAAAAATAAATTAGCAATATTTTTGGTGATGTAAGATTGCCAATACCCCTAGATGCTCCTACTTCAAACACCTAGGGTAGGAATTTTTTTATGAAAATGGATTCACAAAATGGAGTTGAGTGGTAGTACCACCCTTTCATATTGCAAGAAATCCTCAGCAAAATCCATCACTGAATTTGGTACTTGAAATTGAGTTTTCTTTCTCCTCTTCCAATGCTTATCTTGAACAAGCAATCTTTTTCTCTGACAACTCTGCACTCGATTCTTCTTTCCTCTCATGGAATTATATTGACCATGTATTGTTCTCCTCCTCCTAATACCATAAATTCTCCTCTTTTCTCTTGTGGGATTTGACCCACCAAAAAATGACCTCCACCAAGTTTCACCTACAACATCCTCTACAAATTCTACAGCCAAATATGTATTACCTAAACAACAATCAAAATCTATTGTATCCTTATACATTTTTGGATTTACTACTCCATAGAAATTAGAAATTTCCATTTGCATACTCTCTTCTCGCTTGACATCCTCTTCTAATTTCACCAAAGATGGTATATAATCATCACAACTAAATTCAAAATTAAAATTTACCTCATTCTTGTTCACAATCCTAAAATCTTTTTCCTCATTATTCACTGCAACATCCATCTTCTCACCACCAATGATAATTTTTGTAAACCCCTCTTCATGTTTTTCCATCATTTGTCCTTCCAACAACTTTTTGATTATTTCCATCTCCTCTTTCAACAAGAGATCTTCCTCTTCCTCACCAACCTTCTCATCAAACATAAGACCATCCATTTTCACATTTTTTATTGCAAAACTTCTTCATCCACTTCACATAATGCACTCCATTTGCATGTTATCGCTGAAAATTGTGCTTCATTATCTTGTCCATTTGTGTGGGCTACCCCCACATATTTTTCCTTACATTTGACCCCTACCAAAGGGCTACAACACTCTTTCTTTCTGATCTTTTCTTTGTTGTCCTCTTTCAAGAGAACATTCTTATGGGCCTCCTCATGACCCATCCCATCATCTCTAGTATAGACTACCTCATGTTTGGTGATATGTCTACACACAAATCACACACACACAACCATAGGTCTTGGTGCAAATTGCCTCACATTGGTGCTTCTACCTACACACTCAGGAACTCTTGCTCTGATGCCACTTATGAAGTAAGAAACCAACCCTCATTCACATACTCACAAAAATCTAAAAATTCAACTTAGAAATGGCTTAAAACAACACAAAAATCTACAAGAAGTACTATTCTTTGTGCATTCAAAATCTCCTTAAATTACATAAAAAAAAAATTAGTGAAAATACATTATTTTGTAGCCATTTGGGCTGATGAAAATCATTCTACATCTGATATGATGCTGAAATATGACAGAAAAATAAAATACAAAATTCTTTCACTCAATCTCTCTTCTTTCACTTGATTCTAGCTCCTTCAACCTGCATTCATCATTAGAAATCATTGTTGTAAACAAACCATGAAAAGTTCAATCTTCTTTCTTTTGTAGCACACCTCCAAACCTGCAATAAAAATGTCTCCTTGGTATCCTTCAACCTTCTTTCTATTGAATCTCTAAAGCTCCCTTCAAATTATCTTCACTAGCTCACTATCTCTCAAAATGTGGAGCTCACTAGCTCCCAAAAACATGGGCTTCTATGTAAATAGAAATATACAACAATGGAGTCTTCAAATCATCTCTTCAATCCACCAACATCTCCCCATATCACCTAGAAAAACTCCCAAATCCATCTTCCCAAATGACAAGGCATGAATATATAGATTTATGAATGAGAAAAACCACTATGGTTTTCCAAAACCACAAGAAAAATAGCTCCTTGGAAAACCCATACCCCATTTGGAGAAATAATCATAAAATAATAAAATTAATCAATGCTCACATGGCCTTCACATGGGAACCTAAATCATGGCCAATCAAATTTGGTCAATTATGACACCTTCTTTGATTCTCAACGATTCTGACAGCTCCAAATATGGACATGCAACAACATGCAAAGCTTGTTGCACAAAAATGCAATTGCATGTAAGGCATACAATTTAACATGAAAGAAAATGTACCCCAAGTCCTCCCCACCAAGAATAGGATGCCCAAAAGGAGTATTTTCCCAATTATGCCTAAGAAACATTTACTTGAACATATTTCCTCCAAAAATTGCATCTACATATCAACACAAGGGATAATAACATTATTGCAAATTAAAATATTTATTTTCCACACCTTAGCCCTTATTGAAAACAACAAAAATAGCAATATTTTTGGTGATGCAAGATTTCTAGTACCCCTAGATGCTCTTTCATTAGCTTGTATATCTTGTCTTGTTGCATGTATCTTACACATCTTATGTGTCCCTTTGTCCTCATGTTGGTTTTCCATGGGATCTTCAGTCCTAGGGGCTTGATCATCCTTCTCAATCTTTTTCATCCTATCTTTCTAACATTTGTACACTTGGACCTCACTTGACACATATTGTTAGCTTTAGTGTGAGTCTGAGAGTAAGTTCATACTCTCACTAAAGTGGGGGATAAATGTAGTGTAGGAAATTATACTTCACACTTTGTTTGGGTCCCTTAATTTATTGGACTTAATTAAGCTTCTAATTTTCCAAATTATGCATTCCAAAGTCTTATTTTTTCTATTTTTTGAAAGGGAAACCAAAATTTAATTAACGCAATTAATATTTTAATAACCTTGGATCATGACTGTACCACATTTTTAGGCTAGGATCCATTCACCCAAGGGAAAATGGGTCCCCTTTAAGTCCTAGGACCCATTTTTAAATATGTTTTTGGTGGTCTTTTAATGATTCAAATTCAATATGCAATTGTCAACTTTTTGAATCTATTTTTTGGGAAATTAGATAAACACATATAAATACTTAGTCCTTTTTATCATTTGAAATATAAGACATTAAGACACACTATCAAGACTTCATATGAG
Organism: Sequoia sempervirens; assembly: GCA_007258455.2. NCBI lineage: Eukaryota > Viridiplantae > Streptophyta > Pinopsida > Cupressales > Cupressaceae > Sequoia > Sequoia sempervirens. Next base: position 98,143,021 of record VDFB02105785.1, on the reverse strand, counting down.
AAAATATTATTGTCAAGGGAATTTAAGAGCATATTTATTAGTCATTTTTTGTAGCATTCAAGATCCTAACATTATGTTCAAGCTTATGTGTGTTCATGTCATCTTGTGAAGGCTAAGATGCATTGTTGATTCTAAAGCTCCCAAGCATTTATGTGTCCAAATCCATCAAGCAAAGAAAGATCAAATTTCTTGAAATGATGTGTTTGTCTTCAATCCTCTAAGGGACGCCATTGAAGGTTTGGTGAGTTGTAGAAAGCATTGTTCATTCATAATTTCCTTCACCATTGTCATTATCCTTTTATTAAGGTTTAATTAACAAACTTGGGGAACTTGAATAAGGAAAACCCCATTCCAAAAAAATAATTTTTCTCTTTGTTTATTTGAAGATTATAGGTTAAAGAAGCATTGAAGATCTAAAAGAGAATTTTTTTACATTATTGCACAAGTTGTCATCATTGTTGTTAAGTCACATAAACTAAATTGTAGAAATTATTTTCATCACTCTAATAGCCAGACCTATGTGAAATAGAAGCTCATATCTTGTACCATAAGACCTAGAAAGTTGATCTAGACACCTATACAAAGACCCATTCACCCATCCAAGAAAATAAGTCCTTGTATGAACCTTGAAACCAATTTTTTTGTGCATATTTGTTGTTCTTTGTGCTTCCTAGATTCACTAGTAAACTATAATTTCTAACTGTTAGTCTTTAGGATCTTACATTTTTCATACTAGGGCATATAGGATCATTAAGTTAATCATTTCAAAATATTTCTAATCAATTCCAATACCTCTTAGGATATAGATCTAGGTCTGATTGTTTCACCTTCAGTTTTGAAAGTCAATCTTTTGTAACTTGTGATCTATATCTCAATGAAATTTATAAAAATGTGGAAATATCCCTAGGTTATGGACACTAATCTTAGAGTCACCACATTTTTACATTTCACTATGCCATGAATTGATATACATTATATGATTAACTAGGGATAGTAAAATTAAATAACATAAATTTCATATCTAAGAGAATGATTGGAAAAGAAAAATAGAAAAAATAAAAAATAAAAATGGATAACTCAAGAGAAAATCACTAGGTAGGATAATAAGTTGGGGTTCATAAAAATACAATAAAATAAATTCCACATCATAAATTTTTTATCTAGGTCTAGTAAAATAATTTAAATTATCTTAAAAGTAAATCAAGGGTAAATAGTAAGAGTTTTGATTATGTGGGAAAAAAAGGTTTTGAAGGGACCCGAAACCCTTTACAACAAAAGACAGAAAATGTTGCTAGAAGGATTTTCAAAAGGCCACTAACAACAACCCAACAGCCAAAAAAAACAATAGAACGGGTGCTAGACTAAAATATAACAATTAACTACCAATAGCACCCAATAGCCACAAAACAACAAAACAACCGAAAAGAAACCTACACGTAGCAGGAAACAAAAAGCGACAAAGAAGAAGACCGGGCGCTAGTTCAAGCTACTCAGGGTAATGGCCACCTCAATCTGTTGGTTCCTATGTCTTTCAACCTTATCCAATAGCTCCTTCTTCTTAGCATCAAAGGATCTCTTCCAATCAGTTGACCTTCTAACAATAGGTCATTTGTCATCATCCTTAGCAGCTTTTTTACCTTTTCCCTTAGCCCCGTGCTCTTTATCCATAAGCTCAAAGAAATAAACATGATCCTCCCTAAGCTCACTAATCTTTCTGAAAAGGACTTCGAAGGAGTCTACACCATTCTTCATAGGGATATGACATGACTAAATTAGTTTTTTGATATTAGCATTCATACCCAAAACCTTGGCTTCTAGAGCATCCAACCTTTCATCACACTAGGATTTGAAGTCATGATAGGAACCTTCAAGGTTTACTATTTTGTCAATAAGAATGTCTGGTTTAACTAAACCCTTCAGATTATTCTTTAGATTCTCCTTCAAACCTCTAATTTTAATATTAATTTTATTGAACTCATGTAGAGTCCACTTAGCTAATTTAAAAGTATCAGTGGCCCCAGACCTAGCCATATCCAGCAAATCATACATGGAGGTAGCATCATCATCAAGGTAAGAAAAATCCTTGAAAAGAATATTTACCTTCAAAGGCTCCTATTTATCTTTTTTCTTCTTGGCGTCCTCCTCATCCAGACCCCTTAACTCCTTTTCTTGCTCCATATTGGACATATCTTGCATTGGGGAATCCTCAATGGCCATCGTCTTATCACTAGAATCCTTTCCATCACCAGACACGTTGGGGTCCTTAGCCGAAACATCTGAGGCCTTGTTCTTCAAGTTATCAATACACTTCAACAACCTTCGTGGCTTGTCCACCAAACCCAAAGCAATATCATGTGTTCCCACCTCAAGGCCACCACCTACAACATCCTTACCAATAGCCACCTCCATCGTTTTTGGAGATAAATCATATAATCCCACTTATGTATCCTCACTCTCAGAAAGAGAAAGCCACTTAGCTGCCCTGTTACTCTTAGAACCACCCACCTTCCTCTTCTTCTTTGAAGTAGTCATAACCATCGAAGATATATCCTCATCCTCTTCATTCCATTCCTCCTCCTTATCTGAAGTGTACTATGAGCCTGAGGACACATCACTTAAAGTCTTCTCCTTTCCCTTGATGGTAGGAGTAGGGATAAGAGACTTAATGTGCTCCATAATCAATAAAATAAGCCCTTCATGGAGGATGAGGGACCTCCTATTCTTCAGATGAGCATATATAGAGGCCTCCAAAGATGATAATAGAAAGAAAGGAAACAAAATGAACAAACCATGTCTAAAATGGTGACCAAGAATGGCTATAAACCTCCCCTCCATAGTCACATAATGCATAATCTCCTTAGCAATGCTCGCGTTGCTCGCCAAAATTTTCTTGAGGAATTTTCTCTCATATCCCTAGCTCTCCAATTTAACTAATTTCTTCTACTCATCATCTTTAAAAAAATGGGCCATCACCTCCTCATTACTCTTTTTATCCTTGAAGAAATTATGGCCAACCATCGACATCCTAGTAATAGTAGCAATCAATTCTTCATTTACCTCCACTTCCAGACTATTAACCTTGAGCTTGTGATTATGCCAAAAAGATACAAACGGTACTGATGCATTGGGGTCATGCTTGTGCAGCTTCTCCAAGAATGGATTAAAATTTCCATGGCATAGAATATTCCAAAGCCTCTTCTTTCTCTGAATTTCCCCACAAGAATACGGATCGACTCTTCTCCTATCACCACCCATGGATAGCACCACAAGAATCACCAAACCCTTGCAAAGAACACCTAGCTGAAGACCAAAGAGTAAGAAAATAACCACAAAGTGTGCGGAACGGAGGAAGGTACTAGACCATGAATGTCGCATCAACTCAACCCACACCATCATTCCTCAATAAACTCCTAGCTTTCTCAGGAAGGATCAATCCCTCCTCCCATGAACAAAAATCATTTAAACCGACAGCCTCGTTGGCAAAAAAATCTGCTAATGAGTTTCCTTCTCGGTAAACGCGAGAGACACGATTCTCCTCACAAGATTGTAACATGATTATCATATCCTTAATGAGCTGATTGACATTCCAACTCAGAGGATGAGTGCCATGTAGATAATTTATTATGTTCAAATATTTTCCTTCAACCCATAATTTGGAGTAGCCTTACTGATTGCAAATCTAACACTTATGAATGCAGCCTTCGCCTCCATGTAGTGATTGGTATGAGTTCCCAATAGGAGTGCCACCATGCCAAGGATTCTGCCAACATCATTTCTTAACACCCCCCACATCCTGTAGGCCCAAGATTCCCCAGTAAATAGTAAGAGTTGGAATTATATTATAATGTAAATTTTATTGAGAGGATTATGATGTTTTAGCTATATTTTGTCAATTTTAGGTAGTTAATGAAGGATGGTCAACTATAAAATGCAATTGATGATTTAATACAAGATAATTAGTTGAATCAATAATTTCTTTGCTACCATAATAATTACTAGAAAATTCTATTTAATGTTTATAGATGTGGTTTTATGCACAATTTAGTCCTCGTTGCATAATTAAGTCATAATTCTATAAAAGTTCCTAATGCTCTTCTCAATGTTCAGAACTCATTTTCTATGAAGATTTTATTATTTCTAATATTGTTTATTCTAAGGAAACTTGGGGAAGATTGTGTGTAGAGGGAAAGAAATATATAGCTTCATTTATATCTATTAAATCATGTTTACCAATGAACAAGGTTCTAAGACACGTTAAATAAAAATGTAAATTTCTCAAGTGATAAATCACAAATTGGAAATTTTAAAAGTAAAAAACATACTAGTAGATAGAAACTTACTAACTTGTTACTCAAATTAACTTAGAGTGCAATTTACAATTTCATTCATTCACTCTTTGCATGCATTCTTAATATATCTCATTTTAAATAATATTGAATTCATGTTATCACAAAACACTTTCTCAATTTCAAAATGTATCAGGTGCTAAAAAGTATACAATTATTCAATAAATTCTATAAATTAAATTGGAAAATGATTTATTATTTATATATTTTTAAGTTTTAAATGAATAAATAATTTTAATGTTTAAAATTTTGATATGTACAAAAAATTATTTATTTATATTTATTTTAATTATGATTGTAGCTAGTTAAGGTTACACTGATGGATCAATTCTATATTATGAAATTTCATTAGACTAATACAATCCCCACCTAACATCCTCCCAAACAACCCCTTAAAAAAAACCCTACTCCCTCCATCTAATGAGTCTTTCTTGTAATAAAATGTAAATGAAAATATAACCATGCTACAAAAAAAATGATTTTACTCAAAATGTGCCTAATATATCCCCACATGTTGCATGGTTTACATATCCAATGCAAATCATTGTTAATTATATTAGATAAATTGATGTTGATATAGATATTTTGATATTGGGGTGAGAAGAGGAGGAATTTATATTTAGATGGACTAATCTATAGATATATCCTTGATTTACATATTACTAAGAAAACTATAGCTCCATAATTTTTTGACCCTTTGACAAACCAACCCACCCCTTTAAATAAAAAAAGAATTTCAATTAGATGTTGATGTAGGCATCTTCAGATTGTAACATATTTTAGGAAATGATAGTATATGGTATTTGAACTTTCACCATGTCAATTCTAAGGTTCCATTTTATTTTTGATAAAATTATGGGTTGATTTTTAATTTGGTTTAAAATCTAGTTATTTTGACATTAAATCATTTTAGTGTATTGTTAGTTGCATTCCATAGTATTGGATAGGGGCACGTGTTGATACAAATAAATGTATACCTACTCAACCTATCATTTCTCCTCCTCTTATTATTACCACGCCCACTCACCAATATAAAATAGTTTTGATTTTAGGAGCATTGAATACACTCTTAGTAAATTTAACTAACTAAGCTACATGCATAAAAACTAAATTCAAGTGTAGAGACCATAGAGGAGATGGTTCTAATCCTATCACCTCACACATTTTGACACCATAAATTTCATTCAACCATGTTATTGTCTTCATCGTGCATCTACTTCATGTACAACACTAGAGGAGTAGTATTGCTTAGCTAAACTATATTATCATCCTATAGAGGTTCATGCCAAATTTTAAATATATTTTACATAATATACATATTAAAATTGATAAATAGCTCAATTTATTTTAAAATATAAATTCTTTAGTTGTAAATAATTAATTATATATTGTGAACTATTTTGTGCATATTGTAATCTCTATCACACTTGCATTTTGATAGGCTTTCTTTTGACTCGGACTTGTTGATCAATACTTGATTATTTTGAGTCAAGATGGTCTTATCATATTATTTTATATTGTTACCAAGATCATGATACATATTTTCAGATAGTTATTGTAGCTTAGGGAAAAACCTAGGTTAGCAGATTAGAGCTTAAAATAAGATAACCCAAAGCAAAACAATGAAGCAAAAAGGAGTAAAAACACGAAAACAAGGAAAATTTTTACCAAATGTCTTCAACCTCCATGTTTAACCTCCATTGCACCTTCTCTATTTGCTGCAAGTAGATAATTTCCTTCATATTTGTGATGAGAAACCTATGATAATGCCAATGTCCTAAGAAAATGTTGAAGGATTCTACTCAAAAAGACCTCACAATGCAACTAAGAAACTATGAAGCAAGCCTAAGATATGCATGAAATAGCCTATGATGTCAAGAAAATGCCAAGATGTCAAGATTCCAAGAGATGAAGATATGCCTAAGATGTAGATGTATGAAGTATGTCAAATGAGGCCAAAATTTCTATTTTATAGAAAAGTCAATTTTGGATGAATGGCCAAGATTGAAGACTGAAAAATACCCTAGAATCAATGGTCAAGATTGAATGTGTCAACCCACAATTAGGGTTACGAAAATATTAGGGTAAATTTGAAATTAATGGTCAAGATTCGATTCTAGAAAATCAAATTAAGGGACAAGATTCCATGTGACAAGAAGACAAGAATGACATGGAAAAAGAAAGAGCTAGAAAATCAAATAATATTAGAAATTATTTGATTTTAAGAAGAAAAGTTGTCATTTTGAATTAAAATTTAATTTAATTTAAAAGGTGGGGCCATATGACAGAAAATTTGAAAGTGGGACAATTTTAAATAATTTTATTTATAATTGGGAGAATGCCAAGATGGACAATAATTAAATAAATCAAAGAATTTATTTAATTATGAGAAGACATTAGAAATTAATGGTGTATTTAAATAAATAAATAAAATTTATTTATTTAAATAATCAGGAGGAAATAATGGATAAAGGATAATTAAATAAATTTAATAATTTATTGAATCCTAGAGAGACATTACACAATTAGCGATGCATTTAAATAAATAAATAAATAAATTTATTTAAATAATCAGGAGGAATAAAAGACATGAATTAATTAAATAATTATGAATTATTTAATTAATAGTCAAAATTAGACCATATGACATAATCAAGTATTTTAATTATGTTAGGAAGAAGTATGGAGAAAACAGAACTTGCAGGCCTAGGTCATTTTTGTGTGTCTACATTTTGCCCCTCTTTGTCATAATGTAGCATGTCATATTGTGACAAAGAAAATTTAGTTAAAAACATGCCCAAGTGAAGGTACGGAGTACTCATGCCCCCTCGGGAGCAGCATAAAAGTTTGGAAAGTGTCTTGATAAAGTCAATTTGATGTCCAAAAAATTAGTCGGGCAAGTGGTTTTGGATTTCAACGTGTTTAAAGCAGTGAACAAGTTGGTCAAAGTGGTCAAATGAGCCTCCAATAATAAAATTTGCAAGAAAAATCCCACTTTTACCCTATAAATAGGTTCAAAATGGGTAAAAAGTCAATTCATTTTCACTTTTACTATTGGAGATTTGAGAGCTCAGAGAGAGGAGACTTTGCATGACAATGGTGATTCCATCAACTGAGCACTGCAGATACATTATTTAGACTTTTAGATGGCTAGAGGGCGCAAAGCCACCAGTGAGTACACCTTACCAACTTCGTCATTTCATCATTTTATGTTCTTCTTTAGGGTGAGAAGTTAGGTCAACGAATGCATTGCGACACATATGCATTCACATTAGCATTGCACACATTTGTTGCGCTGTGACACAATCTTGAGGGGTCCATTAGAGAATGACACATTTGCAGACTGGTAGGATGCAATTGCCATTGTGCAATGCAAATGATAGTTATAGAGACGTAATCGCTTTGTCACGATGCAAGCGCGAGGCCATTCAATGCAAGTGATTTGAGATTGACGCATATGATAGCAGAAGCAATGCATGTGCTATAAGATGGTGCATTCATGAGCTTTTCCAGTGCAAACGCTCTATCGAGATACATATGAAGAGCCATGTGATGCAATTTCCATTGACACGATGCATTTGACTTTGACCAAGGTTGACTTAGTTTTAGACTCATTTTCTGCTTCTTTTTTATTAGATAGATGGTAACAATGATGTTTAATGATGTGCTAACTCTCATTTTTGCATGTGAAAAAATTATTGCCACCCATTTACATGTGTGAGTTTAGGTCATCGACATATGCCTTTAGAGATCATTTGCAGGATAGAGAGCACAGATGACTGATGTGACTAGGATTATATTATGTGACCTATATGACCATTGTTTGGGAAAATAGGGAACTATTGATAGCACTGCCTAAGAGATGGCATTCAAAAATGTGTTCTTTCCATTTGCCAACGGGAGAGGCCACTGTGATGCAAGAGGACGTGTATAGGATATTGCACCTTTCGATCTAAGGAGAGAAGGTTGTTTATGATCCACATCGGGGGCATCAGGCTATTACTAAGTTTTATGAGGCCGATGATGGTGTGGGACTAGGAATTGAGGGTTACGAGATTCGGTGGGAGTTCATGGTAGAGCATTATCCTCAATGGGATGCAATGTTATGTACATTGATTACCAGTGTCTTGATTCTAGATTGTCACGAACATGGGTTCCCTATCGGATGGGGAGATCTTCTCATGAGGATGAGGTAGGATAGGATTGTATTTTCATGGGGGCCATGTCTTCTCGGTATGCTTTATCATCAGTTGCATGAGGTGGCATATAGAGGTGCGCATAGTACTAGCTGCGAGATGACGTTGCTTATGATCTAGGCTTGGGAGCATATCCCCGTCTTTCGTCTACCAATTCATAGACCACAAATAGCTGAGGGGATGCCTTATGTCTATATGTATGCAGGTGCTCTTTAGCAAACTAGAGTTAGGGAGACAAGATATTGGCGGCACAGGATTGATACGTTGATGGCATTTGTTTGGAGACCATATAGAGATTGTGCTCAATGGGTTGATGAGGGTGACCATTTATCATTTTATAGACAGTTTATATATCTTATTGGTTAGACCATATAGTCACAATTGATCATTGAGATGTACCTGCCGTAGTGGGTGTTATGACAGTTCTGTGAGTGATAGGATGTGCTAGTGGGGACTACAGAGTATGCTCAATCCTCATGTGAGACTATAAGGGAACCATCCATATTAGTGGCTCTAGAAGAGCAACCTGATGGGCTGGTAGCATAGTAGTGGGCTTGGAGAGAGGGTCCAATGGATCCTGGGATGACAACTGAGTTTGACACATGGTGGCAGGCACATAGACCACAACCGTTGCTAGACCCAGATGGGCCAACACTAATAGATCATCATTCAATTATACCATGATTTCAATGAGGAGGAAGATGAGGTAGAGATGGTAATAGAGGGAGAGGGAGGGAGGGAGGCAAAGGGGACAAAGGGAGAAGAGATTTGGGGAGAGGTGGAGGTGATGACAGAGGTGATGGAGGAGATGGTGGGGGTGGAGGGAGGAGGAGGAGGGGAGGAGATGGCAGGAGACAGGGCAGGAGGGTCCATTAGCATGTTGAGAGGGTTCCATTGGATTTGATCCCCAAGGTAGCAAAGGAGGAGAGGGATGAGGGACCCAGATAGGAGGAGGTGTAGTTGGAGGCCAAGGTGAGATAGGAGGAGGAGAGACCAAAGGTCAAGGTTAGGGTAGAGGCTGAGGTAGAGGTCGAGGTAAATGTTGAAGAGGAGGCTCTGGATGTCGGTAGAGGGGAGGAGGCTATTGGGGGTGGTGATGATAAGGAGCTGGACATTGGTAGTGAGGATGCTATGGATGAGGTGGAGATGCAACTGCGAGAGTAGATGGTGGAGGGAGGTGATGACATACCCAGAGGACCACCTTTTCCTCATGATGCTACTATGGACCAGAGATTGTAAGACATGAAGAGGAGATTGGATGATGCCACTACAGAGATGAGATCCCTATGAGAAGAGTTAGAGGTTACCTATGTAGAGTAGGATTAGGCTAAGATCCAATGGAAGGAGGTAGAGAGCTGGTGCACAGGGTTCACATAGTTGTGTATAGGGCCAATTGGGGATGTATCCAGAGAGTTAGCCAAGGTTAGCGCTAGTAGAGGCCAGTATCATATTCTATATGAGAGAAATTCCAGCCAATAAAAGGGAGCCTAGGTTTTTGAGATTGCAGAGTAGGACAAGGACTGGGTCATGGAGTAGTAGTTGGACTCACAACAACCATAGTCAGAGTAATGTGGGTGGTTCTACTTCCTCGAGGCATTCATCGGGTCACTGATCTCATCATAGTCACAGGCATTCCTTAGGTCATGGATCCAACAACATTCATGGTTCATCTACCTTAGGTCACAGATCAGAGCATAGCTAGCCTCTAATTACATATCCATTAGCTTCATAGACTCTTCCCACCAGGTCCACGATGCCATCAGTATCAGTTCCCGTCATCGAGCACCAGTCACCTTGATCTTCTCCTCAAGGGGATGAGGAGAGAACTTCCTAGGGAACTATGATTGTGATCTTGTTATTATGTTTTAGACATTATGTTATGAAACTTATATGTTGACCATTGAGCTTGCGAGCTCTATTTTTGGGATATCTCATGACTCTATCCTGACATGATTTTTGAGATTATATATATGATGCAGCTTTGTTGTGTCCTATATACTTTATGTTATGTGATGATGTATTATGATTTGAATATGTCTATGATAGATGCTCTTATGATGATGTATTTTATATGTCATGTGATTTATGCAGTTATGATGGTTATTTATGCTTACATGCCATGATGATGTTATATATGTATGCATAATGTTTTGATTCTAATGAATGTCATGTTTATGATTATGGATGCGTTAATGCATGACTATATATGTATGGATAATGCAATATGTGATGTCTTATGTTATGATGTGTATGCATTATAATGTATGGAAATGTTAAATGTACTTGTATGCTATGTGAATGAAAATTGATGAAAATGTTCATGATGTCCTGTTATGCTAATGATGTAAATGGAAATATGTGAATGGATGTTTAATTAATGTATTCCTTAATGAATGTTTAATGCATAGTGAAACTAAGTGAATGAACATATGTAAATGTATGATGAACTAATGCAATGTCTATATTATCATTTATGCAATTTTATTTTTTTATGTCACAGGATATCATCAGGAGACAGAAGAGGAGAATAGACAAGACAAAAGGAGATGGATGTTAATGCGGAGACATAATTCTTCAACATATTTCCAAAGAACTAATAATTGTTGCTCTTAATCATCATTAGGTGGATTACTATAATAGCCAACAAGCACCATGATATGACATAGATCGATGTGTGCAAGGTCGTACCATCACATGAGACAAGCAGTCACAAACAAGGATGATTGTAACTCATACTAAGAGCATTGTTGCCCCAATATTTTTGTCACAAACAAGAAAGAAAAGAAAGACAAGCCATGAAAGGTCGTTTCTCTAAATCTTGTTGCTAGGAAATCCTTGAGGAACTAGCAACATGACTATTTGAAAAAGACAAGACAATTCAATCATCGTGATACGTCATTGCTCCTCTAAATCCTATTGTCAAGACATCCTCAAGGAACTAGTATTATGATGAAAAATCAAAGGACAAAATGACAAGATAGTGTTTGCCAAGTGTTTTCCAAGTTTTTCCAAGTGTTTTCCAAGTGTGTCTGAATTTCAAGTGTTTTGATGCCGAGATGCGAGGTTTGGTAGTGTAGAGATGTCAGGTTTGATGATGTCAAGATGCTAGGTTTGGTGATGTCAAGATGTTAGGTAATGTCAAATTCAGGAAGGACACATCCTGAATGATGTTGATGTCGAGAGGATCGATCCTCAAATGTCATGAGAATCACTCAAAATTCTAGATGACTATGATAATGACTAGGAAGGACACATCCTAAGGCATAAATAAATGACAAGGGTCATTCTTTAGAAGGATGCCTCTGAAGAATAACCAAGAGTTGACTAGATGAAAAAATTGACTAGAATGTTGATTGAATGATTACCATAGTTTTTTTTAAGAGTTTGTCTAGTTTGTTTGACTTGAATACATTTGACATGTGTGCTAGTGCAGTTTCATGAACCCTAATGGGTTGACCTAGTGTGGCCTCAGGGGCTCATTGATTGATGTCCTTGCCTACGTCATACACTCAGAGGCCTCGCAATTCAACACGACGAATGACTTTGTCTTGATGACAAAAGATTGAGCCATGAGTTTATTTTGAAAAACCTAAAAGGACTAACCTAATGTATCGAGGGCTCAAAGATGAGCCTTGCCTACATAGAAAATGCCCAAAGACAACATAGTTCGACAATGACATGGACTGACGAACATGACTAACTTGACTGAATTGAAAATTTATGACTCAGTTTTTGAGATTTTTGAGTGATATTTGAATGTTTTTGTGTTTTTTCCATATTTTGAATCTTTTTTTGTATTTCTTCAGGACATTTTTTATTTTTAGGTCTTTTTTAGGACATTTTGTGATTTTTTTTCATTTTAGGACATTTTATGATTTTTTTTGTCTTTTTCTCAGGATATTTTATGATTTTTTTTGTGTTTTTTCAAGAAATTTTATGATTCTTTTTGTCTTTTTTCAGGAAATTTTATGAATTGTTTTTGTCTTTTTTTAGGACATTTATAATTTTTTTGTCTTTTTTCAAGATATTTTTCAATTGACAGGACCATGTGTGATACCCACTATAGTTAAGTGATAAAGGATTGCCGCTAGTTAGGTCTAGGACTAGTCAGGTTTGAAGGATGTGAAAAGGGATGAGCTTGGGTGACAGGCGGATGGCATACCAGAACTAATGTCAACCATTATCAACCATGGAAAGAAATAGCGGGGGTTTTGTGATGGATGTCATGATGGTGTCAGAAAAGTGGGTGTTTATTATGGACTAAGGCCGATAGAGTGACAGTAGATGGTGAAGCAAAGACCGACTACACATGGTTCCTGTTTGCCAAGTTTTCACCATGGTACTTATCCAAAGCGTTTGTTTACCAGGTTTTCACTATTGGACAAATTATTTCTCTTTACTATTTTTGTCATTTTTATTATTATTTTTTTTTGGTTTCACCAAGATTGCTATTTGCCAGGTTTTCATCAGGATGACAATTTTTATATTTTTCATTTTTTTTATATTTTTATGGTTTTCAACCTATAGACACGTAAAATATACTGATTGACATTGTGCATCTAATCCTAACTTACTAACATCATTTCCTAAATCATCCCTCGATCTAACCATTTAATCAAATCCCCCTATCAGATTAAATTCATCAATAATCCTCTCTTAATTAAATAAATCATTTTTTTCTAATTAAGTCAATTTCTCTTGTTAATTAAATCAATCCATCTAATCTAATTATCCCTATTTAATTAAATAATCCATTCATTTGATTAAATATCTAAAGTCTATCCATTAAATTAAATAAATTAAAACCTTATTTGATTTAATCTAACACCATCCCTTTTAATTAAATAAATCAAAATCATTATTTAATTAGCCTCTTATCATATTCCTCTCTTATTTGATTTAAATAAACCCATAAATCTAAGTCAAATAAGTCACATAATCTAATCTCCTATTGAATTAATTAACCCTTGATTAATTTAACCTCATATCATGTCACATCCTCTAGATAATGCAAGTTTCACATGAAAATAGATTTAATTCATTTATTAAATCTCTATTTTCCTCACAAAGCATCTTTTGGAATATTCTCTTAATTTGAATTCAAAAATTCCAAGTCAACATGTACATCCAACAATGCATTTAAAACCTCTTACATGTCCTTTGCCTTGAGCCAAGTGGCATTTATTGCATTTTCCCTTCCCTCTGACATGTCATTTAAACAAATTTGAATTTCAAATATTGGCATTTATTGGCACAAACACCAAATCTTGCACATCCATCATCCATTCATAGCTTGACAAGTGGCATCATACCATTGGATGAATGTTAGTCCCACATTGCTCAAATTTGGGCATTCATCCATCTTGAAATCCTATAAATGAAGAGCTCCTCTCCTCATTTTATCATCCACAAACATTTCAAAGTTATTATGCTAAAATACTTAGCTATTTCCATCCATCATTTGAATTCTTAGCTAGGATTTTTGCAGATTTGGCTTGGAGTTCTCATCTTTTGTCAAAGTGGATCAACATCATCTTCAACACATCAAGATTTCATCATAGGGATTGGGAAAGGGCCAATTTTCACATCAAATTGGCACCAATTCCCCCATGGGATCAAGTTTTTGCTATTTAAATTAGGATTAAATCTAGTTTTTTTCATTTTCTTTGTGTTCTTCATTATTTTCATTCCTAATTTGATTTGTAAATGGATTTCATGGGGAATCCTTCTTTTAGCTTGTAATTCCTTGTCTAACTCGTTTATTCATGTTGGGTACTAGGAAAAGGGTTCGCACATTTGGCGCTAGAAGGAGGGCTTGACATCATTATTCCTAACAATTTTTTGAAATTTTTGCGTTTTCTTGACACACAAGAAATTCCAACGCAGGCTCGTCAGTGTCGCTATTTTTGGCACCACGATCTCGTCAGCATCGCTATATAGAACCACGGGAACATAAACTGTGCCGCTGGACTCATCCCACCAAGAATTTTCAAATTTTTAACTCCACCGCTAGACTCGCTAATCTGCAGAAGTTTTCAAAAAAATATTAAATAGCAACGCTGGACACAAACTCCGACACTGGGTGAAATTGCGACACAATCGAGCTCTTTGTCCTGACAAAGAGCGCCACTTACCAATCAGTGGCACTATGAGAGTGACGCTAGAAGAAAAAATAGCGATGCCTTCATGAGTTACGACTCTGGAAGACAGTAAAAGGGAAAAAAAAAAATTAGCACGTGCTTTTAATTTATGATTTCTTTACCTTTTATTTTTTGGTTTTTAATTTCTATTTTTTTTCTAGAATTTGATTATTTTTTGTATTTGCAGGTTGGAAATCAAAAAAAAAGGAAGGAGGAGCATGGTGATGATACTTTGTCCTATCAAAGTGTTTTTTAACACTTAAGTGTTTTTTTTAACACTTCTCTAGGAATTTGTCATCTTTTTCATCCTTAGAACACTAGCTTTCATTTGGGTTTAAAAAGAGTTCTTTTTGTTTATTTCTTGCAAAAGGTTTAAAAAGAATCTTAGGATCAACAACTTACTAGATTTTGTTTATGGAAGTAACAAATTGAACAAATGTCTTTCACTTGTGATTTGGTGCTCTAAAATGAACTCACATATTGCTTTGAGGATCTAAAAAGAACAAGTATAGTTGTGTTTTTCGTGAGGGCTTACTTAGACTAAAGGCATTGGAAAAGGACGTATGTGCTTCTCTCATGCTTTATAGTGATCTTGAGAATCAAAAGGCATTTTTCATGACTTTAGGTTAAGACAAAGCAATCACCTCCACACTTTGATTTGGGCTTAAAAATTGAACAAAATCTTGTGCGAGTGTGAGTGGGGGCTTTGTTGCGTATATTCTCTCTCCTTGTTGCCAACAAGGATTGATCGAGTTACAAATATTGTTCTTCATTCACTATTGTTTATCCTAGAGGGCCTGCCTTGGGGAAAAAGTACTCACCCAAGAAAATGACTCAACTGGTAACACTCTAAAGCCAAGAGTATTTCTAGCTGGGATATAAATGTGGATATTGGATGAAATGTCAATATCACATGGTTGATTCTAACAAGATGGATCTGAAAGGGGAATCTTGCCATATGGGTCAATCTCCACAAACGGAAAGTCCTTACTAAAACCCATGTGCTAGAATTTTCCAAAATCCTTTATCTATTTTTTGGTGCAAGAATGGTCGTTCTGAAGCCACCCCACACTTTTACGATCTTCTAGTAGAAATTGAAAGCATGCCATGGGAGTTTCATGGGTGTTGATGCTTGGTTTCCCCATATAAGGGAGTGTCGTGGAGGGGAGCCAGTGGGGTCAAGCATCTAACCATTCACTAGAGATAAGTGTAGCTGGACTTGTCCAAGTGGGAATCCAACAAATATTGTCTTACACATCCATAGGATTGTACTTATTCTTGGGTTACAAAATGCATTGCTTGATCGAAAACATCTCAAAAACAAACACTTAACATCATCCAAATTTCAAACCCTTTTGAGGACAAATATAATTGACTTAATCCATATGTTATTGCTTTCCCTTGGGATTCACATCCTTAGAGGTTTCTAAGCATTGGATTATATCTCAATTTGTCTTCTTAAGTAAACAATAGAAAACCCTTGCCTTAAGTTCATTGAATTTCCACATAATATCTTGTGGGGTTTAAGGAAATTAAGACATTGGACATCTTAGTTTGAAAACCTAATTGAAGAAAGTGTTTTTGGTAAAATAAAGACATTAAGCAAAGCTAAGAAAAATGAACTTTCATATGTGATTAAAGACTCACAACCTCAAAAGCACAAAATCATTGATTGGAAATCCAAAAATGAATGTTCAAATGAAATCATTTCTTGATTACAAAGGTCATTAGGAATCATTTGCATGCTCTTCAATACCTAGGTCTAAGAAAACAAAGTGTATCTTTTTAGGTTCATCTTAGGATTAAAACACATCAAAATCTTTTTCGTCCACCCTCCAAAACATCAAAACAAATTTTCATCTCATCATCACCTTTGAAAAATCTTGAAATCATCCTTGATACTAGGCTTTGTGGAAAAATCAAAATCATCAATATCATTGAGACCAAAATCCTTGAAAAAAATTTATCAAAACACCTTTGGCTAGGCATGTGTAGATGCATCCTTTTGCATATACTTAGTCAAAGTTATCAAAATCATCTTGTCTAGCTTAATATATGTAGATGAATCCTTCTTCATATGCTTAGTGAAATAATCATCTTGTTTGAATGGGTGTGGGTAGATGAATCCTTCTCCTCACACATATTCAAATTATCATCCTTTGAACAAAGCTATCCCTTAGATCATCATCACATATCTTAGGGTCTTTTTTCTCAAACATCCAAATCAAAATCAAAATCAAAATCAAGGACAAAATCTCAAAATCTCAAAATCCAAAATCAAGAATCAAAATCCGCAAGTCCTAAAAGCCTAGTGTCTCATTCAAGATTTATCAAAAGCCATAAACATCCATATCATCAATCCCTAACATCATCATCATATCATCACCTTTGATTCTCAACGCATCCTAAAAACTTTCACTTTGGGACATAAAATAATGATTGATCTACATAAATCAAGAGATTCATCTCCCATTCTTAAAAATTGATCCTTTTTTTATGGTTCAAACGAGATCTCAATACAAGAAGAGTATGGAAGCCAACAAAGAAACACCCACTTCAAGTGATCTTAGCCAAACAAATGCAGAAATGAATCTAGTTGAATCAAGTAATCCATTGATCCTCTCATCATCACAAAATCTGCAAGAAGAAAACCAAGGAGAGGACCTTACTTTTGGAATGTCTCATGAGGAAATGACAGAAATTCTTCAAAATTTAGAGAATCATAAAACCATCAACATCATGATGAGACTCAACCCTTCGTTATACATGCTTGAACTAGCAAAACAAGGGGCCAAGTTGCCTTTGTATTTTGATGTAAGTACTATAGTGTAGACATCCTTTCCACCTATCTCATCCACCATCCCCATTTCATTTACACCTCCATCCCAAAACATCATGCAAAAAATTTCGTAAATCACAACATCGTTCACTCCAACCCAACCCAATGTCAACAAGGGAAACACATTTCTCAATGCTCTTCAATCACATCCCTTGTTAATAATCAAAACTTGGGTGCAAATACCACATTGGAACAAAACATACCCGAAAACCCATTACACAAAAATTTTCCTCTCACATTTCATCATGACCCATCATCATCATTCTTTCACGCAACTCCTCAAATGCCTCTTCTCACAAATTCACAAGAAGAGGGAGATACATTTGGACTACGGGCTTATTCGACACCACAACATTTTCATAACAACTCACGCCCCTCACCTTTCCACCTCTTCCACCATTACCATTATCATCTGCACCACTCCTTGGTTTAGGGCTTCCTCCCCAACCAAGTATCAATCAAACCTACATCCCAACCATCAATCAAAGCATTGCACCAAACATGAAAAATCTATTGTTGATATCGCAACAACAAATGATAAATGTGCAAGCAATGGAAACATCATCAAACACACCCCTGACATCACAAAGCATGGTCTCTCAAGGACCAATCACATCAATACCACTATCCAACACAGAAAACATCAACACAACATCATCATCTACCACTATTCCAAATCCACCACCACCAACATTCACCACATCAAGCCAATATGACGCAGCATTGCAAGCTACTTTTCAAAGAGGATACCAACAAGTTCAAAAACAAAAATCCATGCAACAAGATTCTCAAGCTGCATAAGCCACATTACAAGTGCAACAAGCACAACAAGCCCAAGAATTATTGCAACAAAAACAAGCCGCCCAAGCCGTGCAAGCATTACAAGCACAAAGGGTCGCTCAAGCACAATAATTATTGCAGCAACAAGCTGCACAAGTGCAAGTGCAAGCTCAA
The DNA here is from genome assembly GCA_007258455.2 of Sequoia sempervirens. Lineage (NCBI taxonomy): Eukaryota > Viridiplantae > Streptophyta > Pinopsida > Cupressales > Cupressaceae > Sequoia > Sequoia sempervirens. The sequence continues at coordinate 98,124,546 of VDFB02105785.1, read as the reverse complement.
GCACAAGCTCAATATCAAGCACAACAAGCACAAGCACAAGCACAACTTCTTGCACAAGCAGCACAAGTGCAAGCATATCAGCAAGCACTAAAGCAATACCAAGAGCAACAAGAAGCATCAGAATTGGCAGCCCAACAACAAGCATTGTGGGAACAACAAGCACAACAACAAGCATTGTTGGAACAACAACAAGTGCAACAACAAGCACAAATTCTATCGCAACAACAACAAGATCAACAACAAGCATTGTTCATACAAAAGCAAGTAGAAGCCTACTTTTCCCACCAGAACATACCGATACCATCAAACAATGCACCGAACAATCCACCCATCCAACCCACGATTCAAACACCTCAAAACACTTTCATCCCACCCCATGATCTGCAAAGTGATGTGATGACACAACTCAGGTTGCTCTCGCAACAAGTGCTCGACCTTCAATCAGGGCGAACAACCAAAACACCAAGCAACTTGTGTCCCTATCCTTTTGATAGGAGCTTAGAAATGAAACCATTCCCCAAGGGATTTGAAATCCCCAAATTTGACAAATATCAAGGGATGGGAAACCTTGAAGATCACATCAGGGAATTCCAAGTTCATTTCATGGAGGTCACATATGACGATACTTATCTGATGCGGCTATTTCCTAGAAGCTTGGCAGGTTCTGCTATAGAATGGTTCTCTCACTTACCTTCAGGCATTAGAAAATTCCAAGAAATTAGGGATGCATTCATTAGGAACTACGCATGTAACATTGCAATGGATGTCAGTCTCAAAGAACTATACACTCTAAAACAAGGAAAGAATGAATATTTTGCTTCATTCCTTCAACGATGGCGATCCAAGGCTAATCGGAGCAAGTGGACCATTCCAGAAGAACAACAATTTTGCACCATCATAGCCAATCTTGAAGGCCATTTGTCATTTCATCTCAAAGTTCAGGTATCACTACATATGAACAATTGATCTCCAAGGCGCTCAGCATCAAAAGAGCCCTTGTGACCCAACCCACAGAATCAACATCATATCATGAACAACAAAAAAATCACCCACCATCAAATTACAATGATAAACCTTGTACATGGGCAAGAAACAAGAACATCAGTAATGATGGTGTCGTTGATGCCAAGGTGGTCATTAGTGGTCCTCGCCAAAATACACCCACACTGCAAATCTAAAATCAATGCCAAAACACTCATCACACAACATACCAACCCAACAACAATCCAACCATCAATAACCTCAATGATCAAAGAGGATCACCCCAACACAAAATTTATACCAAATGAAAGTATGCTATCTTGGGGGAGCCATTGGAGGACATAATGAAAAAGTTGATGGATGAAAAACTCATCAAACCTCCTACATTTGAAAATTACCAAGAACCTGATATCAAACCCCCTTGGTATAACAAAAATCAACTTTGCGAATTTCATAAAATCAAAGGTCATACCACAAACAATTGCATGAGACTCAAAAATATCATCCAAGATCTCATTGACAAGAAAATCATAAATGTGGAACAACCTACCAGAAATCAGGATCTAAAAAATCTACACGAATCCGATGTCAAATCATGGCAACAAAGGGAATAAAAATGATAAAGGGAAGGGCAGTGTAAATCATATTTATGAATCAGTCGTTGCCTCCCTAAATGAAGATTGCATGGCCATCACCATCAAGGGCGCCCATGTCAAAGATTGTGGAGTCACCACAAGAGGAGGCAAAGTCACCATTGTAGGATCATCCCAACCTAATAGAATCCCTTCATCTAGAGCCATCCTACATAGCTACAATGTTGTAGAACAACTCAAGAGAACGCCAGCACACATCTCCATCATGGAGTTGTTAAAAATCTCATCAGCACATAAAAAGATTCTCGAGGAAGCATTAGCCTCATCCATTGTCCCTACAGATATCGATGCGGACCAATTCCAAGCTATGGTCGTAAATATCATAATGCCTAATCTCCTTACATTCTCTGACCAAGATTTCCCCACCCAACCATCTCACAATCATGCACTTCACTTGGAAGCCATTGTAAACAAGAGCAAAATCAAAAGGGTCCTGGTGGATGAAGGTGTAGGTTTGAACATCTGTTCTCTTAGCCTCATCAGGCAGTTGAAAATATCAGAAGATTCCATTGACAAAGGTAAGGGCATCACAATAAGAGCATATGACGACCAAGAAAGAGTGTCTCAGGGCACGATTAAACTCCCTATTCAAGTAGGGCCAACACTCATGGAAACCACCTGTTAGGTCTTGGACCTCAAAGTACCATATAATATCCTCTTGGGATGCCCATGGATCCATGCCATGAAAGCCATAGCATCAACCTTCCACCAATGTGTGAAATTTACACATAATGGACAAGAGGTCACTGTCCATGGAGATCCTGAACCATTTTCATATTGTAAAAATATTGAGGCCAAGTATTACAAAATCCCCCAAGTGCCAAAGAATGATGAGGGCTCATCCACACCATATATCGACCCCACCACTCTCTCATCCATTTATGTGACAGAGACACCCACCATCCCCACCATCTCCAATATCAAACTCATCATCCAGGAGGATGGTTGTGGAAGCTACAAGATCCCCAACAATGCTTTTTGTGATAGGAGAGTTACCACAATCTCCTAGATCATGGGGACGCCCATAGGAAAATCAAGCTTCCACATCACAAACCCATCCTCAAAACTATCCTGAATTCACAAGATGGGGAGACCTTGGTCATGAGGTTATTGAAGCAGATCCATCTCACATTTTGTATCAAGATGAAAGACCAGCAGCTAATTTACCAATGGACGAAAGAAGCAAGGGCCTACAAATGATGCTTGCAATGGGCTACGATAGAAATCAACGACTGGGACAAAATGACAACGGGCTCATAATACCTATCATGCCAGAGACGCGACCCATAAAAAACCTTGGTCTTCGACATACCCCTCTGAGCATAACCATAGGTGGTGGAAGTCCTCCAGTTAGAATGGTTAATGTTTATCCTCAAGCAGTACTAGCAAAAGTACACTCACCAATATTCAAAGGTGCCGACACACATAATTTTATCACTGAGCGCTATATTAGTAGCGATGAAGAAGACACCATATCCAATTTACCTAAGTTATTTGAGGACACCACCCTGTGTATGATTAGCACCCTCTCCTTTGAATCCGATCAACAAAATCATGAGATCCATTTAGTGTACCCCCAACTGATCGACTATGACCAATGAGGACCACCAGTTCTCGATACATTTGAAAATGATGAGGCACTCTCAGAATTCATGGGATTGAGAGATAACATTCCAGATGGGGATCATAAAGCAGGCTTTATAATTGAGTTGGACACACATGCCTATTACGGGGAAACGATTAAATCCTTCAGTCACAAAAGTGAGAAACTAAAAATCATATCCAAGTCCTTGAGTGAAAACCACCTTGTGGCACTCTCTGACAAGAAAATAGTAAAAATAAAGGATGTATCCAATGGTGAAAACCTCTCTGAGGCACCCGAGGATGAAGGATTCAATCTTCCTCTAAGAGCTATTCATCAAGAGAAGTTAGCAATCTTGGCCAAAAAATGCAATCCAGTCAACCTAGGAATAGAGGAGACCCCACATATCACATTTTATGTGGAATCACTATTATCAGAAGAGCAAGAACTCCTAGCAGCATTCCTAAGGGAAAGACAAATTAACTTCGCATGGAGTTATGATGACATGCGAGGGCTTGATCCAGAGACTGTGGTTCATCACTTAGTAGTGTATCTAGAAGCAAAGCTGGTCAAACAAAAGCTTTGGAAAATGCATCCTCAAATTGCTCTGTTAGTCAAAATGGAGCTCAAAAAGTTGTTTGATGCAGGATTTATCTGACCAATTGATTATCTAGAATGGGTGTCAAATTTAGTACCTATTTCAAAACCTGACGGAGCCATCAAAATCTGTACGGACTTTAGAGATTTGAACAAGGCATGTCCCAAGGATGATTTCCCACTTCCCAACATTGACATGATAGTAGACATGATAGCAGGACATGAGATGCTATCACTAATGGACGGATTTTCAGGATACAACTAGATCATGATAGAAAAATAAGATCAACATACGATGGCTTTCACTTGTCCAGGGGGGACCTACTATTGGAACATGATGCCATTCGGCCTAAAGAATGTAAGAGCAACCTATCAAAGGGCCATGACACTGATATTCCATGATATGATTCACAAAATAGTTGAAGACTATGTCAACGACATTCTAGATAAGTCAAGGAAAAGACAAGATCATATAGCAACCCTAAGCGCCATCTTTGACAGACTAGAGGAATACAAAGTCAGACTAAATCCCAAGAAGTGTGTCTTCAGTATACAATTAGGTAAACTGCTAGGATACATAGTCTCCATGAGGGGTATTGAGGTGGATCCAGCAAAAGTAAAAGCAATCCTCGAGATGGAAGCACCAAAGACATTAAAACAACTGAGAGGCCTCCAAGGCTGACTTCAATCCATCTGACGATTCATAGCACAATTGGCAAACAAGTAGAATCCATATTCTCACCTACTCCACAAGGGGGTAACGTATAAATGGGATACAAATTATGAAGAGGAATTTAATAAAATTAAGGAATATCTACTAACACCACCAATTTTAATGCAACCCATCCCAAGAAAACCATTGATCTTATATGTGTCAGCAACAACAATAGCCCTTGGAGCTCTCCTAGCTCAGCGTGATGAAAATGGAATGGAGAGGACCATCTACTATATCATTAGGACAATGGTTTTTCACGAGCTAAATTACTCATTCATCGAGAAAGCTTGCCACATAGTAGTGTTTGCATCCCAAAAATTCAGACATTACATGTTGGCACATAAGATAAAGCTCATTGTGAAAATTGATCCCCTCAAGTATCTCCTATCAAAGGCAATGCTCATAGGAAGAATGGAAAAATGGGTAATGATATTATCGGAGTATGACATCAATTATGTAGAACGAAAAGCCATTAAGGGACAGGTTATTGCAGATCAACTAGCAAAAGCACCTATGTATTCTGAGAATCCTCTTGTCTTAGAATTCCTAGATGAATCCATCTTTAACCTCAACGTAGCTGACCATTGGAAACTATACTTCGATGGTTCATACACACAACATGGATCAGGAGCTGGTGTCTTCTTCATCACCCCACGAGGGGATTGCATACCGAAGTCATACAAACTTGCATTTCCTTGCACTAACAACATAGCAGAATATGAGGCTTTGACTATAGGTCTCAGGATAACAGTGCAATGGAACATCATAGCTCTCAAGGTGTATGGGGACTCTTAATTGATCATAAATCAGGTCAATAATGAATATCAGACTAAGGATGACAAGCTAACTCCATACAAGAAATTGGTGGAGACTCTCAAAGAATCTTTTATTGACATAATATTTGAGTAGATTCCAAGAACCAACAACAGAGCAACAGACGCCATGGCTACAATTGGGTCTCTATTAGACATCCCTCATAATGTGATGAAATATGAATTTCTGATTGAGCAACTTCTCGTTCCCACATTCGAGGTACCAGAATCAGAATATGTGTGTGAAATTGTTGGTCTTGGTGATCCTTGGTACCATGATATCTACACATATCTTCGCATAGGAGTCATACCCACTGACCTACCATCGAGCCTAAAAAAAACCTTTATCAAAAAGGCATCTAGATTTGTCATCCTAGGTGATACCTTATACTGTAGAAGCATAGAAGGTACCTTGCTACATTTTTTAAATGCTGAGGAGGCATTAACCACTCTAACCAAGGTTCATAATGGTATTTGTGGTTCACACTCAAGTGAAATGACCATCGCTAAGAAACTGTTGAGGATGGGGTATTACTGGCCCACAATGGAAAGAGAAGTGCATGATCATGCTAAAAGGTGTTTACAATGTCAGCAGCATGGGGACCTCATCCATGCTCCAGCTCAAGAGCTTCACCTGATCGTCACACCATGGTCTTTTTCGCAATGGGGCCTCGATCTCATTGGAAAAATCTCACCCACCTCATCCAATGGCCATAAGTTCATCATAACTGCAACTGAGTACTTCACAAAGGGGGTGGAAGCCATACCCATGACGTATATTATGCGGAAGCATATCTCAAAATTCATCCTAAACTATCTCATCTGTCGTTATGGTGTCCCACAAGCCATTATCTCAGATAATGGGACACCCTTCAAGAACTAGGAGGTTCACAACTTGTGCGAGAAATTCAAAATCCAACATCACTTCTCCACCCCGTACTATCCCCAAGGAAATGGCCAAGTAGAAGCTATGAACAAAACCATCCTCAAAATCATTAAGAAAGTAGTCAATGACGCAGGTCGTGACTGGCACTTGCAGTTTAATCCCACCCTCTGGGCTTAACGAACCAACATCCACACACCCACTAGCACCACCCCATTTTCCTTGGTCTATGGATCAGAAGTCGTACTCCCAATTGAGATCGAGCTCCCATCCCTCAGAATATCATTGGAAAATCTCATCATTGATGAGGACTACCAAGTATCAAGACTAAATGAGCTAGAGCTATTGGATGACAGATGCATAGACACTTTGAATCATCTGCAAGTATATCAAAATAGACTCAAATGGAGCTATAACAAGAAAATCAGAAGCATGACTTTCCAAGTCGAAGAACTGGTCCTAAAAGAAAATCAGAGGAATATCCTAAACCCCAGCAGCAAAGGAAAGTTTGAACCTAATTGGTTAGGACCTTTCATCATCACAACAAGTTATAAATCAGTGGCATATCAGCTATCAACACCCAAAGGGGAACCTCTGTAGAAGCCCATGAATAACTCCCATCTCAAAAAGTTTTATGCCTAAATCTTCCAAGGTATAAAACCAAAAATCCAAAAAAATCAGAAAAGTTCCTAAAAAAATGGCTACTTCAGCAAAAAACTGGCAAACAGGCGTCTTGGTGACAACAAAAAAAATCAAAAAAGCAAAAAATACAAAGAAAAATCGTCCTCTAGTGAAAACCACTTTGGTGGCACTTTGGGCAAGTACCTTGGTGAAAACCTAGCAAACTGTTGCCTTGCGTAAATAAACACTTTCCATCCACCAGGATCTTTACAGCTTGTTTGGTATTATCCCTCCATTTCACTTCCATCATCCATCGCATTCAGGTCTCCATCCATCACACATCCACTCACATCCACACCATAGCTTGGTCTTGTGTTCGTATCATGATCCCTCCTAGTACTACTGGGCCCGTCCTCAAGGTTAGTTTGTCCTACCTTTATCAAAGTAGTCTATTGCATCACATTGGGGGCATGTTCTCATCAGATCAGATTCGTGTATATTCTTAAAATCCTCAAATCAAAAAATCCAAAAACATTGAAAAAGCATAAAATCCAAAAACATCAAAACATATCAAAAGCCAAAAACAGGGTCGTCTTGTTGAACTACGTCATCTCTGAGCTTGAACGTAGGAAAGGTTGATCTTTGATCATCCCCTAAGACATTTAGGTCAATCCTATAGGAGTCCGTCATAATAAACTGACATCTCATCATGTATATCTCCATCTGTAAATGGATCAAGTTGTTAGTCGAACTACGTGGTCTCTGTGTGTATAACGTAGGCAAGGATAATCTATTGATCAGCCCCCGAGGCCCCTAGGATAGGTCTTTAGGTTAGTTTCTTGGTCAAAATCTTAGAATATCCAAAAACATTTGAAAAATCAAAAACCAAAACATTTGCAAAATCTTGAAAATACAAAAAATAGCCTCAAAACATTGCAAAAACATCAAAAACATCCAAATATTTGAGAAAAATCCATCCATCTCATCTCGCTTGCACCTGCAATAAACACCACTCATAATAAAATTATCATCATCCTCAACCTTTGGTAAAACAATCAGAAACAAGTCTAGCAGATTAAAAGTGAAAACTCAAAATGTCAAGTCTTATGTCTAAGTCAGTGAGTAAGCAAATTGGTTATCTCTTCGTATCGGTAACACATCATCTGAAATAGGTCCCATATCAATCATCCCTTCTAAATGAAATGATGTGCTGCCATCCACTAACATGTCCTAGGATGAATCCTTCCTACAATGGGCATTATCTTTTGGCAATAAGTTTTGGTTATCATCTTAGAAAACACATCATCCTTCTGTTAGCGGTATTGAAGAGCATCAATTTGATTGTTTACTTGGTCTTTATCTTTTGACTTATCTTATTTTGTGCTCATTCCAAGGATGTCTCGATGATATCCCAAAACAACAGATTTAGAGAAATAGGAATGGGGCAATGATCATTATCTTTTATCTAATGTGCTTGTTGGACATTCTTGCAATATAACCTCGGCGAATACTTGCTTTGTTAGGTATGTATGGAAGATGTCTAGGGAAACTTGTTGACTATTATAGGGATAGGTTTACCTTTCCGTGTTTTGGTCCGAGGTGTTTGAAACTTCTGAAGTGCATCCTAGAAAGGTTTTTGTATGTCAGGTGTGAACAAGAATACTCTTATCTAATTATCGAGTCAAAGTACCATGCCATCCTGGTTTGCTATACCTTGATGCATCGTACCATGTGTGTTATGAAACATAAGAAAATATGGCCCTTTGAAAATCCCAATTCCTTAGCAAGTAATCATCATCATCATCTACATTTGTGTCATCTTGTGTCTTGTTGAAATGACTTCTTCTTTTCTTACTAACCACACTAACAAGGTACTATGACAGTTGACCATCATCACCATCATCATCATCGATCCTGCATCCACAAATCATTAGCATATTGCATAAGCATATCATATAGGAAACATTGCATTTTAATCATCATAAATAGTTTATCATAAACATTCTTCAATAGGTGCATCCATGTCATTACATTTCACCCATTACATCGTATAGCATTCATTTGCATTTCATATTACCATTTATCATATAAATCATCACATAAGCATGAACAAAAGCATTCCATCATCATTTTTGCATAATCATAAGCAATAGTTATATAAGCATTTTTAGTCATACATACTTGCATAACATCATGACATCATATCATCACATTATATTTACATTATGCATCATCATCAGTTAGTATAATAATATTTGCATCTCATAAGAAAATTTCATTAGCATCATATCACGACCATCACATCATATCACATCCATCCATGAATCATCTTATATATATAAAAGCATATCGCATATCATTTCACATTAACACATCATTTGCATACATCATTGATCATATTAGAACCCATATCATATATCCCATTGGCATAAAATAAATCATCATATAGATAACATCATTGCATAAACATCATTAGAAATAAATGCATCCATAAAACATCACTGCAAAGAATATAAAAATAAATCATACATGCACACATTGCATTGCATCAAAATTGGCTCATATCTATATCATATCATCAACTGTCATAGTACAAAGAATAATCAGATCACTGTACATATGTGTCAATCAGTACAAAATTCCCATCGGGCTATAAAAAACAAGCCCGTAAGGCACAAAAAGTGTGTATCATCTGGATCACACTCGATCTCTGTGAATGCTGCCCTCACCCCTTTCATCGTGACCCTCTGGTGGTCTTTGGCTAGCCCGCTTTGAATACTCTGGGACCCAGTCTGCTCAGGGCACTATATCATGGTAAGCTTGATGGTAGTACTCTGCCTCTCGAATGACATCCTTGTAGGATCATATCGGCACTATACCCTGAGACGAGGAGGCTGTCATGCTCTCAATCTATTGCCTGCGGCCTAGCTCTGTGGCTGTCTGTAGCTCTCCAGCCTATCTCTGCTGCATAGCCTGATCCCTCTCTACTTGAAGTTGCTCTCTCTCAGGCCGTGCCTGGTCCCTCTTAGCCGTCATTGCTTGAACCTGTGCCTATAACTGTAAAATCAAGGCATCCTGTGCATCTACCTACCCTGCCAGTTGTTCCTGTGGTTGCGCATGAGGTTGGTCCTCACCCTCGGCTCATGGTGGTGGGATTGGCGGATCCTGCTGCTGGTCCTGGATATGGACGTCCCCATGACCTGGCAGAAGTGGGGGCACCCCTGGTGGATCCTGTTGAATCACGACCCTGGGTCCTCATCCTTGTCCTCTTCCCCTGCCTCTGACCTTGTGTACCTCTGGATCCTCACCTAGAATGGTCAACCATAAGGGAAGTTTAAACCAATCTCTGAAGGCCTGTGTGGTGCCTGGATCTGCTGGGCCTTGATCATAAGCCCACAGTTGGGCTACCAACTACCGAAAGCTGTCAACTCCCTCTGTGGTAGGAATTTCAGGCCCCCATGCCACCTGTGACATACCATGCAAAGACCGCTACATAGCCATCATCCGGCCGATCCTGCGGCTCTCCAAACTGACGTTGCACATGCCCTAGTAGGTATCGCTCAATCATCATGTGCTCTTGGCCCTACATGTATCAATCTTGGTGGCAGTAGAAGAGCTAGGTAGGATCATCAGCTCATCTAGGCTGACCAAGGTATGGGCGTCAGGTAAAAACAAGCATCTCATCTAGGACCTGCCTCCAGTAGGGGATCCCATGCTCGCCGATGTGTGTGAATGACACACCCCCTCTGTATCATGCCACTAGAGCATCCTTTACCCCCATTGGAACTAGAACCACCTATAGACGTAGCACAGAAATGTCCTCCCACGCCCATATACAAAGAAGTGTCACGTTGGCCCCTAGCGCTCTGCCATCCATATACACGTACTCATGCAAATCCCTATAGAGTGAAGCCAGAAGGATGGGTCCCCATGCAAACTGAACCGGCCTATCCCAGCCATCCTCTCCTAGTAGTAACCCCAGCCAGGACTGAAATACCACCCTCGTCGATTTGGGGCAACCAAACCTGAAATGATCTCTGCAACTACCCAGTAGAAGGGAGGTGTTATAACTCTGTATCGCTCCAGCTCGATCTACCCCTCGTCGTAAATAATGTCTCAAGTGGCGAGGACTCTGATGCAGTACTCGTGACCCTCCTCCATATCGTAGATCACTCGACGGCCATGAATGGGAAATCGTAGTATGTGTTAGATGTCCTCCAATGTGATAGTCGCATCGCTAGTGGGAAGATGAAATGACGATGTCTCGCAATGCCAGCGTTCCGCCAGAGCTGACAACATCCTGAGGTGTTTGCGCACGGGCGCTGCATAGGCAATGTGCCATAGGCTAACAGCTCCCAATCGGTCCTGGTCTCAGTTGCTCAAGTCCCATAGGATGCTTGTCAAATCCCGTGATCGGTGCTCCCATGAATAAAGCTCCCTAGGCTCTCCTGCATCAAGGAAGGTCACCGCGTTAAAACATTTGAAAAACTTCCCTATCAAACACTCCAAACTCATCCCCAGCGGTGCAATTTGTGATTGCATCACAATTTGAGTTTCCTCAAACTCTGACGCTGGACCCAAAAATGAGTCAAAAAGAGCCGCCATAGCACACTTTTCTTTCCAGCGTCGCAGTTTTTCATGAAAAGGGTGCCACCATGGCGCACTTTTTCCAAACTGGCCCGCCGAGTCCGAGCTGAGCCTAAGCCCAGTGACGAAGTTTCTAAAGTCCAAACTGCATCACTGCGGTGCCAAATGGCACCAATGTGGTGCAAAAAGGTAATTAGCAATGCACTTTAAACATTGAGCAGCGCTATAATAGCACCGTTGGAGGCGATCTCTCTTTTAAACATGTAATAAATACATTAAATGAAAAAATTAAGCTTGGGTAAGGATCACATACCGGGGCACCGATGCCAGGTGGCCGCTGGTAGGTCTGAACTCGGTCAGAAATTTTTAGAAGAGGCTATCGTTGCACCATATCGTTGGAGGGTTAGAGCTCGAATCTCAAGGTTTGCTAGTGGAGGTGTGTGAAAATGACTTGAAAGTGACCCTTGGGCCCCCTTTAAGCCTAAAAAATAGGGTTTTTTGACCCTCTAGGGCTGTCTTGCTAGGGTTTCGGTCCCCCGAACCTATTTTCGTCTGTTTGAGGCTTTTTTTTCATTGTTTTATTGCATTTAGACATGTTTTTAGCCTCCCGAACCCCTTTCAGACCTGTCAGGCACTTTGGTACCTTTTTCATGAGATCACCCAAAAAATTAAAATTTTCGTCCAATCTCTCGAGGAGGCATTATATTGGCATATTTCTCTTGCCATGCAGCATTAGGGAAAGTTTTAAAATATAAAAAAAATTTGGCTTTGATCGAGATCGTTTATTCTTTGAACCCAGAAAATGAGTGCATTGCTTCAAAGAGGGGCAAAATGTAGACACGTAAAATATACTGATTGACATTGTGCATCTGATCCTGACTTACTAACATCATTTCTTCCTAAATCATCCCTCGGTCTAACCATTTAATCAAATCCCCCTATTTGATTAAATTCATAAATAATCCTCTCTTAATTAAATAAATCATTTTGTCTAATTAAGTCAATTTCACTTGTTAATTAAATCAATCCATCTGATCTAATTATCCCTATTTAATTAAATAATCCATTCATTTGATTAAATCTCTAAAGTCTATCCATTAAATTAAATAAATTAATACCTTATTTGATTTAATCTAACACCATCCCTTTTAATTAAATAAATCAAAATCATTATTTAATTAGCCTCTTATCATATTCCTCTCTTATTTGATTTAAATAAACCTATAAATCTAAGTCAAATAAGTCACATCATCTAATATCCTATTAAATTAATTAACCCTTGATTAATTTAACCTCATCTCATGTCACATCCTCTAGATAATGCAAGTTTCACATGAAAATAGATTTAATTCATTTATTAAACCTCTATTTTCCTCACAAAGCATCTTTTGGAATATTCTCTCAATTTGAATACAAAAATTCCAAGTCAACATGTACATCCAACAATGCATTTAAAACCTCTTACATGTCCTTTGCCTTGAGCCAAGTGGCATTTATTGCATTTTCCCTTCCCTCTTACATGTCATTTCAACAAATTTGAATTTCAAATATTGGCATTTATTGGCACAAACCCCAAATCTTGCACATCCATCACCCATTCATAGCTTGACAAGTGACACCATATCATTGGATGAATGTTAGTCCCACATTGCTCAAATTTGGGCATTCATCCATCTTGAAATCCTATAAATGAAGAGCTCACATTGCTCAAATTTGGGCATTCATCCATCTTGAAATCCTATAAATGAAGAGCTCCTCTCCTCATTTTATCATCCACAAACATTGCAAATTTATTATGCTAAAATACTTAGCCATTTCCATCCATCATTTGAATTCTTAGCTAGGTTTTTTGTAGATTTGGCTTGGAGTTCTCATCTTTTGTCAAAGTGGATCATCATCATCTTCAACACGTCAATATTTCATCATAGGGATTGGGAAAGGGCCAATTTTCACATCAAATTGGCACCAATTCCACCAATTCCCCCATGGGATCAAGTGTTTGCTATTTAAATTAGGATTAAATCTAGTTTTTTATCATTTTCTTTGTGTTCTTCATTATTTTCATTCCTAGTTTGATTTGTAAATGGATTTCATGCGGAATCCTTCTTTTAGCTTGTAATTTCTTGTCTAACTCGTTTATTCATGTTGTTTTGTAGGTACTAGGAAAAGGGTTCGTACACAACCTAGCTCTCTAATGCTATGCATAATACCTTAAAAGGTGTAGATTGTTGGTGGATTATGTCAATTGTTCACCATCTGGAGTAGCTAGCTAGTAAGCTCCAGAACCAAATGAGGCCATGATGATATAAGGACCCAGACAATTGGGCTCGAAATTTCTGGGTTTCTCTCTATCAGACTGATTCTAGGGATTTTACATTAGGGCCAAGTTACCAATGTCAAACTTTTAGACCATGACTTTCTTGTTATAGCTGTGGAAAAGGTGATTCTGATATGCCTATAAATAATTTAAGACTGATTCATAGAGACCCTTAAAGATGGAATTTCAACCTCAATGGGAAAGATGGCTTCAACTCCAAAGACCAACGAGAATGGAGTGACTCTTGTAGGTGTGTGGATGTTGATGCAATACGCCCATAGAGTAGGGTTAAGTTGTATGTGCCAGTCACGACCAACATCATTGACTGTCTTCTAGAGAATTTTGATACTTATCTTATTGGATACCTCAATTTGATCATTTCCTTGTGGGTAGTATTTTGTGGAGAAATGATTTTGGATGTGGAAGCATTCACACAACTCATGGATGTCTTGATTTTTGAAGGGATGGCCATTGTTTGTGATGATGGACTACGGAACACCATACTAGAAAATGATGTAGTTGAGGATGAATTTAGAAATCTGCTTGTCGATTATGTATGTGAGGAGGATGGCTTCAATCCACTTAGTGAAGTACTCAGTGGTAGTGATAATGAATTTATGTCCATTGGAAGAGATAGGATGTATTTTTCCCACAATGTCAATTCCTCATTGCATGAAGGGCCATGGAGAAGTAATCAGCCAAAGTTCTTGTGTTGGTGCATGAATCAAATCACTATGTATTTGACATTGGTGACATGTTCTAATAGAATCAAGTGCGTCTTTTTCTATTGTTGTCCAGTAATACCCAAGTCTCATGATCTTCTTAGCTAAGGTAGGACCACTCAAATGAGATCCTCATATACCCCCATGTACCTCATGTAAGGTCGTTTGTGCTTCGTCAGTGTCAAGAAATCGAAGAAGGGTATTGCCAAAGCTACGACGATACAAGGTGTCATTGATGATGGTGTATCAAGCGGCTTTACAGATAAAATATTTTCATTTTTTATTAGATAGGTGGGGGAAGGGTCTGGGACTAGAGATCGTTGTATATGTCTTGATACCATGGAGAGTTGGGACTAACAAGCTCACAAACCATTTCTGACTCTAGAATGTCATATGAAAGAACCAAGAGTTGTTCCACCAAGAACTCAAATTGTGGCACATTGCTAGGAATGTCTAGGAGAGATCTGATTGTATCCATTGTGTCTGCTACCTTGTTTTATACCCTAGGAACTTTTTCAAAATATAGCATGTGGAAGTATGACTAAAAATTGTCTATCACTAATTTGTAAGGCATTAACTTTTCATCATTGACTTGTTTGATGACCAACTAAGAATCTCTGAAGACCAGAAGTCTTTTAATTTTCCATTTTATAGTAATTCAGAGTCTTGTGACAAGTGCCTCATATTCTGCAACATTATTTGTACATGGAAAAGAAATGTGAAATGACTTAGGGATGGAATCTCCTTGTGGTGTTATAAATAGTATACCTACCCCCAAGCTGTGACTAGTATGAGATCCATCAAAATAAAGTTTCCAAGGTGATTTAGGCTCTATATGAAATATTGACTCATCGAGGAAATCTGCAACCAAGGGATGATTTCCTTGTACAAGTGCATCTATGAGTTGATCTGCTATCACTTGTCCTTTTATGGCCTTTCATTCCACATATTGTATGTCATACTCACTCAATATCATAACCCATTTTTCCAAGTGACCTATCAAAGTTGTGCAACATAGGAGGTACTTCAAAGGATCAATCTTTGCTTCTAAATGTGTCTTGTGATTTAGCATGTAATGTCTTAACTTTTGGGCAGCAAAGATGACTGCAAGACAAGAACATTCAATGGATGTGTAGTTTAGCTCATATCTGACCAATGTATGACTAATGCAGTATATTTCCCTTTCCTTCTCGTCATGATAATTTTATGCAAGAAATGCCCCCAGTGCTGAAGTTGTAGAAATATATAGGATCAACGGTTTTCCTTCAATGTGTGGCATTAAGACATGTGGTGACAATAGATAGTCCTTTATTTGTTGAAAGGCCTCTTGAAATTTTCTGGTCCACACAAAGGGGATGCCTTTGCACAGGAGATATTGAAATGGTTGACACTTTTCTACTAGTTGTGAAATAAAGCATCAGATAGACTATAATCTTCCTTGCAATGTCCTGAGTTCACTTATTCCTTTTGGGGGAGACATGTCAATATTGCTTTCACTTTGGCAAGATCCACTTCAATGCCTCTGCGAGAAACTATGTATCCCAAAAAAATTCTTGATGTCACACCAAAGATGCATTTCTTAGGATTCAAGTGAACCTTATATTCTTCCAATATTTTGAAAAATATTTATAGCACATTGAGGTGATCCTTACATGTCAAATACTTTTCCAAAATATCATCCACATAATCTTCCATTAGTCTGTGCATCATGTCATGGAATATTGTTGTCATGGCTCTTTGATATGTGGTGCTTGCATTCTTGAGGAAAAAATACATAACGTTCCAATAGTATGTACCCCAAGGACATGTAAATGTTGTTTTATGTTGATCTTCAGGGGAAATTTGAATCTGGTTATAACCCAAGAAACCATTCATGAGGGATAGCATCTCGTGTCCTGTTGTAAGGTCAACTATGATGTCTATGTTTGGTAAGGGAAAGTCATCCTTTGGGAATGCTTTGTTCAAATCATGAAATTTTGTGTAGATGCATATTTGACCATTCATCTTGGTGACATGTACTAGATTTTAAATCCATTCATCATAGTCTGTTGAACATATGAATCCCACATCTAGCATTTTTGAGCTCTGCTTTAACTAACAAGGCAATTTGTGGGTGCATCTTTCACAACTTCTGCTTCACTAGCTTAGTTTCTGGAAGTAAGGGTAGATGATGTAATACTAATTTTGGATCCAACCCAGGTATGTCTGCATAGGACCATGTGAAGTTAATCTTGCATTCTGAGAAGAAATTTTGGAATTTAGGTTTTTCTTCCTCTATTAAAGATGTTGCAAAGAGAACAATTTTAGGATCTTCTATTGTGGCTATGTTAACTTCCATGGTTTCCTCACTGAGAATTGCTGTTTTTTTTTGTGTGACGGGGAGAAAGTCCAATCCTCCATCCTTGGGCATCTCAAAGAGATTTTCACCCTCAGATACGTCCTTTATTTTTACTTTTGTATCATTAGAAGGTGTCTTTCAGTTTTCACCTAAAGACATGTCTTTTTTTGTTTTATTTTTATTTTTATTTTTGCGACTAGAGGATTGCACAGTCTCCCCGAAGTATGCTGCACAATCTAGGTCTATGGTAAATCTAGTTTGTGATCCCCATTTGGTATACCCTCATGGAGTCCCATGAATTATGCATTGGATTTGTCATTTTGAAATATGTCCATATTTGGCAGGCCTTGTTGATCCCAATCAATTAGCTATGGGTAGACAAGGGAGATACCATCATCAATATTGGAAAATGGTGGAGAGGATTCTGAAAGTGTGTAGATAGATTCAGAAAGGGTAAAGGTGAAATTGTCATCTTCCAACTCCCATTTGGATTTGATCCAATATTCTCCTTCACTTGATTCAGAATCATTATCAAAATATAGGACAAATGGATTGGAATCATAGTCGACAATGTCATGTGGTGATTCAGATGGTCAAATGGGTGTGTCTAATTGAAGGTCAGATGGAGGTGTAGGCTTATCATTGTCATGAGGCCAAAAGAGTCTGACCCCTTCTTCTCTCTTCAATGGGACATTGGGAGTGTCTTTAGGAAGGTCAACTTTGAACATCTATATGAATCATTCATCAAAGGAAAGTGCACTAGGTTCAAGGAAAAATTCATCAAGGCAACAGTCACTTAGGGATCTTTCAGAACCAAATTCCCATTCATGTGAGTCAGTTTCGGTAAGGGAATCTTCAATAGTCTCAAAAATTTTTGAAGCATTCATGCTCGCACCTAAAATTACATTGGTACTTTGATCGTCAGTTTCGGGCAGCCCAAACCCTAACCCAAGAAGTTTTGGTCTTTAGGAAGGCATTATAGGTTCTCGCATTCCAATTGTGTTTTTACCAAGGCCACTAGTTTTGTCATAGCCTTTATCTTTCATTTTGTCATAGCCTTTATCATATATCTGAACTGGTAATGGGGATGGATCCTCTAGGCCTTTGTAAATCCAAGTTGATAGGTCTTTAATGTCTTATTTTCTCATTTCTCCCCATTTTATGAAGATTTGTTTCGAAGGAACTTTGGAAATCCTTTTAGGCTCCATTCTGAAACAAGGTCAACCATAAGCTTTAGGAGACTTGGGTATTTTAGTGATGCAATAGGTCATGTTCACTTTATATTCCCCGCAACCTTGGTTTTGGATTTTGATATTAGGATCGGCCTTTGATATGGAGGGAGATGTAGTGACAGAAGATGAGTAAGTGGATGTGGATGGTTTAGTGAGTGTGGATGACATATTTGGAAGAAGAGGGATTCAAAGCTTCTCTGTTAATGTGCACTTGATGTTCTAAAATACCCCTTAGATTGGTGCAATATTGGAAGGGATTGGGGTCTCCATATATGGTGATTTCGGTGTCATCAAAGGGAAACTTCAAGCATTGATGGTAAGTGGATGGAACAACTTTTAAGGAATGGATCTAGGGTCGACCAAGAAAGATGTTATACAGTAGCTCAAGATCTAGGACTTGACATGTATCTACAATAACCAGCCCAACTCGGATAGGAAGTGTGATAATTCTCTGAGAGGAGTGATCTTCATCATCATACACCTTTATAACAATTCTCTTAGTAGTGCCTACACAAGCATCAAATAATCCTAGAGCCTTTACCAATTTTAGGGAGGATATGTTTAGTCCTACTTCGTCATTTACTAAAACTCATCTAACCTTATGTTTGTGGATAAATACTTCGATGTGTAAGGCATCGTTATGGATGAACTTTGGTGACAAATAGTCTTGGTCTGAAAATGTTACATGATGGGGAGTGGTTAGGTATCCCATCATAGCTTCAAATTGGTTGACATCAATGTCATGATGAATGGAAGACTCTTGTAATGTTTTATCAAGTATGGTCTTGTGTGTGGGAGAAATACATAGCAGCTCGAGTATAGAGATTTGAGAAGGTGTTTTTCCTGATTGGTCAATGAGATTGAACTGTCCCTTAGGTTGTGACTATTTTTCAAATGGAACGGGTTGTGACCATTTAGCGGATGGACTAGGTATCGTGATCTTCAGCTGTCTAGGAGGAGGAGGACTAGCTATGGTGACTTTTCCAAGTTGAGTAGTGACATCACACTCAGGTGTTTTCTTGATAGTAATTGTGTTGATATATTCATTAGCAGCACAAAGGTGATTAATAACGAGTCCACCAGAATAATTGAAGGCGGTGTGAGTATAATTGGCTTGGTTATTGTTAGTCTTGGGGCCTGACATAGAGGGATTATTTGAACCATGGTCCTGTAATGGGTTTTTATGAATTGTATGGTATGTGTTTGACACGAATTGTTGTCCACCCAATTTAATGGTGTGATTTTCAATGAGGTCTTATAAAAGATTTCTTAATTATCGACAAGAGGAGGTATTATTCCCTTTTGTGTGATGGTAATCACAGAAAGCATTTTCATCTCACCAAGATGGTTTAAATTGTCTTGGGTCATATGGCTTAGGGTCCTACAATGTAATGACACCATTTTGGAGGAGATTCTTAAGGACGTATTCAATTGGTTCACCCAAAATAGTGTATGTTCATCTCTTTGGAAATTGCCTTGTTTGGCGTGGTTTTCCTTTTTTTTATTGTTTTGACTGTTTTGATTTTTTTTATTATTTTGAATGGCATTGGCAGCAGATGTCGGTGTGATCAATGGTGCTTTTTTTGATTGAGCTCCTTTGAGAGTGAGTACAGGACCCATTGTGTTTATCGCCTTAGTGTCAACGACGCCATCATTAGTGATATGATTATTCTTGACCCAATATTTATTTTTGTCAGCAGGTGGGTTTGTGTTCATGTTCTTTTTGCCATATTTTATTCCCTTAGGAAAGGTGGCAAACCACTCAAGCGCGGGACCTACAAGACTCTTAGGAAAGAGTCTCATCAAATAAGTATGTTCATAGGTGATCTCCATGCAATTGGTCATAAATTCTCGAATGTGTTCAAGAGGATTTGTCTTGCCTTTGTATTTAGTAAAGTTTCGCACCACGTATCTAGGAGGTAATTGTGACATGTATGGACTCATGTCAAAAGAGTATGGACATAGGTCATATGATGTGTGAGTATTTTTCTATTGCATTTGCATACTCTCCATCTATTTTTGCAAGGTCGTAATTTGGGCTATGAGTTCATCAATTATGGGGTTATTGGTAGCATCACACATGCTAGTGATTGGTATTCCATGAGTCCTCATTTTTGTGAGGATTTTTTTTTTATATTGTTGAGGGATGTGTTGTTGTGAAATGTATGACGTGTTTTGGTTTGAAGGTTGTTGGTATTGCTTGTTTTGATTATGGACGTGTGGATGGGTATGGATATGTAATGCGTATGTGGGAATATTCACTCCAGTAGTGTTAGTCGATATTTGTGGAATGTGTTGACTTTGAGTGTTTTGTTGTCCAAATGAAGTTATATGTTGTGTAATCTGATTGTCTTGTTTGAATTGCTATATGTGTCCATTGGGAATGTTAGTGTTTTTCCTTTGGGGAATGTTGGTGTTGGTATTGAGTTGTGATGACATATTGACATTTGGTGTGGGTCCTATAATGGAAATCCATTGTTCATTTCTCCCAAATTGGTTGGATGAATTTGATCCCAAAGTATTGTTTGAAGGTCCAAATGAAGGATTTGAAGATGTTATTCCAATGGCACTAGATGAAGATCCAAATAAGAGGTTTGACAAACTTGCCCCCATTGTTGAGGATCCAGAGGTAGCTCTAATTGATTGTGAAGATGTTGTTGACATTAGAGGAATTGATTGTGACATGGCTTGTGACATGGTTGATGTCCCTCCAATGGATGTTGCATTGATCATGTTGGAAGCATTTTGCGAGGAGGTTCCATTAGAGGTAGCATTGATGGTGCTTGTAGCAATTTGTGTGGTGGTACCAATATTGTTCTTGTTGTGCTGAGGTTGGCTAGTGTTGGAGGTATTGTTTGCATTATTGTTGGCATTGTGATTGGGGGAAGCCGCTCTTAAAGTGTTAATGTCAAATCCACATGGAAATTTAGCCCCTTGGTGTAAAAGCATGGCTAGAAATCTATTTGAATCTTGCAAGACAAGTTCTTCCACAAAGAAGGCCAATTAGGGATTTTGTGCAACAGCTTCTAAGTCTTCCACAAATACATGTCCATTTGCATCTCTACATATAAATGGTTCAAAGGGGTTGCGTGAGGAGGATGGCATGTTCATGTTATTGAAAGGATTGATAAAATATGTGTCTTGGTTCATGCCATTGGGAAAGTTATAAGGATTGGTGTCTTTTCCAAAAGAATCCATTTGTCTTCTTTTTCTTTGGAGCCTAGTCTCAACCATATAAGGATTTTCTCAAAGTAGGAAGATGAAAATGATAACTAAGCCTATGAATGGGGATGATATGACACTATATTTTTGGATTTTTTTGAATAAGGGATGAAAATGCAACTATGTTTTTTGAGATTTTTTTTGAAAATAGGAAATGACAAATGCAAAAGGACAATGAAGACTAAGATGAAAGGTATGACACTATTTTTTTGGATTTTTGGAATGTTGTATGCAAAATGAGGACTAAAATGACTTGAGTGCTCTAAGATATGCCAATGCAAGGGTCAAAGTGATTTTGATGAACTTTTAGAGGAAGGTTTACTCAACCACCCAAAGCTTGGTCTATGTCTCAATTTGGATTATCAAAGGACTTGTTGGTGTGACTAAATGACAAGATGACAAAGTGAGGTTTCCTAACTAGACTTTTGAGTTGGAAAGGCCTCACAAAAGGAAAATGACTAAAGGAAATGATTTTTACAAAGTCCAATGATAACCTACTCTTGAAGGCAAGGATTTCACAAAGTATGATAAGTTTTCCTATTCCAAAGTCTGCAATAATATGAGGACCTAAAGATTGGTTTATTGCCGAAAATGACGATGATGGACCCTAAGGATGTAACTAAAATTTTGCAAGCATGGACCTAGGAGGGAATGAAAACTAAAAGATGCAAAGAATGAAGGATTTGAGAAATCCCTTGTCTAGTTTTTAACAGAGGCCATTGGAAAAAGAAGTTTGACAATAAATTGAAAATGTTTGGATTTGGGTTTTGGACTATAATTGTGTTTTTGTAAATGCCAGGAAATTTCATCATTTTAGGTCACAAATATGTTTTAGTATGTCAAATGCATTTCGGGATAAGCAAATGCATCACTATAGGTCATAGATGTGGCACAGAGAAGCAATTGTGTCATTTTGGTAATCAAATGTGGTTCAAACTAGTCAAATGCATTGTAGAAGGTAGCAAATGTGTTTTAGCAGAGCGATTGCAGCATAGAAAGTATCAAATGAGGTTTAGAACAGTGAACATGTTGCAGAGAATGGAAAATGCATTGTAGGTAGAATGGAGGTCTAGTTTTTTTCAATTTTGGAAAAACATCATAATTGTTTGAGTTTGAATGAGTGTTTCCAGGTCTGTGAAAGTTTTTAATTTGTTCAATGTCTCATAAAACACTTGGAAAACACAATATTTTTTCTTTAAATGATAAAAACATGCACAATGAAGACAAGCACAATCATAGGTTAGGCAAGGACTATATTTTCTATATTCCACGTGGGTTTCCCTAGCCGCACTTATTCTTAGTAGGTGATTTAGAAGGTTGAACACACAGGCTCCCCTTTACATTGCACTCACTTCTTAGGTCAACCAAGCTTCAAGCCCCCATAAATCTCCCAAGGAAGTATTTTCACCTCTACTAAGAATTGTGAGAATATGGATGCCTTGGCAATGACTGTTGTTGTGCCAGTGAATAGATGGGTTTTTGGCAATTACACAAAGGTTTTTAGTTCATGACTCCCATTCAAGTGGACACACATGGGGAAAGATTAACTCCGATAAGGAGGAATTCTAGCCCGAAGAGGTTACACTCAATAGGGTTTTGGGGAATTCACTTTTCTGTGTGACACATCCACACTCGTAATCCTAAGTTTTCCATTAGGATTCACATTTGTATACTAGTCGAGAGTAGCTCGGCTAAAGAGCTCCATTGTCAGTTTGAGTCACCTTGGGGTGAGTACTTTTTCCCACCAAGGAAGACCCAAATCCTAGAGTCAATAACAGTTTCTCTTGTGCTCAAGATCACACAAGTGCACAAGGGGAGAGGATACTTCTATTATTGAATCGGGGTTACACAAAATTGGAGACACTTGTAAATTTTAGTTACCAAAATTATAATGTGAGGAAGACACTTAAGACACTTTGTTCTTTTAAAACTTTTAACTTGATGTGTGAAAGAAAAAGTTCACTTTAAACCGATGTTGTGAGAATGCATGTTCATTTTAACCATATGAGTTTCAATGCATGATTGTGTTCATTTTAAACCCATGACATGAGAATGCATGTAAATTTTAACCATATGAGTGTGAATGCAAAATTGTTTGTTGTTGTTTATTTTCCTTAAGGAATTGAAAAGATGATAAGAAAATCAACACAAAACAAGGTTAGACTCCTTTCCACATGCTGCAAATAGAATATTAGTAACCCAAAACCCCTAAGCTACTAAATGGAAAAAGAAGAATCTGAAAAAATTCTGCCAAATCCGAAAATAAAATTTTACCAGGTGATTGCGTCTTGGGGCCGAAGGTTGGAATCTATAGACAAATGAATTGACCTACAATTCAAATGAATCATGGGATGGCGAATTCATTGTTTTGCAAGGCGAATGCATTGCAACATAGAGGTTTTGGCGTTCTACAAGTCGAATTCATCGCGAAAATGTGAATGCGACTCAAAAAATAGAAAATGTGTTGCACTGTACCTGTACCTTCAAAAACAAAAATGTCATATGAAAATCTATAAAAAGCATGATTTTCACATCAGGTTCACCAATGTAGCTTAGGGAAAAACCTAGGTTAGTAGATTAGAGCTT
Source organism: Sequoia sempervirens (assembly GCA_007258455.2). Taxonomy (NCBI): domain Eukaryota; kingdom Viridiplantae; phylum Streptophyta; class Pinopsida; order Cupressales; family Cupressaceae; genus Sequoia; species Sequoia sempervirens. Next base: position 98,100,698 of record VDFB02105785.1, on the reverse strand, counting down.
AAAATAAGATAACCCAAAGAAAAACAATGAAGCACAAAGGATTAAAAACATGAAAACAAGGAAAGAGTTTACTAAATGTCTTCAACCTCCATTGCACATTCTCTATTTACTGCAGGGTAAGTGCACCAAGATGGTTCCCAAAAAGGGGCTTAAGTGGCCACTTTTTTTCTAAAATTAGGAAATACTGACCTTGGACGTGAAATTGAGGATAGCTACACTCAAAATTTTTAGATGGAACAAAAACAAGGACCGTAGTGCTCCAAGTCTACTTTCTAAACTACTAATTTATTTTGAAAATGGTTGAGATTAAGGGGTTCAAAAGAGGGACACACACAAATTGCTATTGTTTCTGTCAGAAAAACATAACATAGCAACTCTTGTGTGACCCGAGCACGGTGGACTTTTTTGTAGTATTTTTAAAATCGCTCTGGTCAGAAGTTAGATAACAGTATGTAGTAAGGACTGGATATTTTCTAATAATTTTTTAATGAATATTTGATTTTTTATTAATTTTCTAAGTGGGCACTTCCTAAAAAGCAGAATTTTGGCCGTGCTCCCCCTAAATTTTTTGAAACTAATATATTTTTTTATTTTTATTTTTTTTAAATTGTAGAATGGAGTCTAGTTTCTAAAAATGTAATTTATTTCAAATTTTGATGAGCGGTTAATTTATAGCAAAAAAAATACCAAACACTGCTTTTTGAAGAAAAGCGGACATACAAACAAAAGAAATTATGGATGAAAGGCTTAACATTGTTAGAAAGTGAAAAAAATTACATCGTTGGAAAGCTAATAAAGAACCTAACATTACCCATGTGTTCGATTTTCTTGATATTGAACTAGATGCAATCTTGATGGTGAGCACGAACCCGATTATGTGAAAATTTGTTGAATTTGGAAAAAACACGTCTCTGGTCTTTGGGAATGCCCTCCAAGCCTTTGGGATGGTATTCCAAGGAAAAACCAAAGCAAATTTACAAAAAAAAAATAACGCGAACGCGTTATAACGCGAACGTGTTATTTGTTAGTTTGGCCACAAAAGTGTGACCATTTCGGTGCACTTACCCTGCAAATAGATAATTTTCCTTAGATTTGTGATGAGCAACCTATGATAATGTCAATGTCCTAAGAAAATGTTGAAGGATTCTACTCAAAAAGACTTCACAATGCAACTAAGCAACAATGAAGCAAGCCTAAGATATGCATTAAATAGCCTATGATGTCAAGAAAATTCCAAGATGTCAAGATGCCAAGAGATGAAGATGTGATGAGATGAATATGTGCCTAAGATGTAGATATATGAAGTATGTCAAATGAGGCCAAAATTTCCATTTTATAGAAAAGTCAATTTTGGATGAATGGCCAAGATTGAAGATTGACAAATTCCCTAGAATCAATGGTCAATATTGAATGTGTTAACCCACAATTAGCGTTAGGGAAACATTAGGGTAAATTTGAAATGAATGGTCAAGATTCGATTCTAGAAAATCAAATTAAGGGACAAGATTGCATGTGACAAGAAGATAAGAATGGAAAAAAAAAGAAAGAGTTGGAAAATCAAATAATATTAGAAATTATTTGATTTTAAGAAGAAAAGTTGTCATTTTGAATTAAAATTTAATTTAATTCAAAAGGTGGGGCCGTGTGACAGAAAATTAGAAAGTGGGACAATTTTAAATAATTTTATTTAAAATTGGGAGAATGCCAAGATGGACAATAATTAAATAAATCAAAGAATTTATTTAATTATGAGAAGACATTAGAAATTAATGACATATTTAAATAAATAAATAAAATTTATTTATTTAAAAAATCAGGAGGAAATAATGGACAAAGCATAATTAAATAAATTTAAGAATTTATTTAATCCTAGAGAGACATTAGACTATTAGCGACGTATTTAAATAAATAAATAAAATTTATTTATTGAAATAATTAGGAGGAATAAAATACATGAATTAATTAAATAATTATGAATTATTTAATTAATAGTCGAAATTAGACCATAGGACATAATCAAATACTTTAATTATGTTAGGAAGAAGTATGGAGAAAACAAAACTTGCAGGCCTAGGTCATTTTTGTGTGTCTACAGTTACATTTTCATTATGTTATGTTTGGATAACATCTTTACTCATTTCTATTTGTTTGTGTGTGTGTGTGTGGTTGTGTGTATTGTTACTCACATTGTGTATGGATATTATGAGGATTGTATGACATCTTGGATTTATTTATTTATATGTAGTATGATATACTTTTTTGGGTGTTTATGCTATGATTAAAATATTATATACTATAGTGTAGAAAAATGTATCCCTTTATATTTTCACACTTGTTTGGGCTCTCCTTGTTAAAATTAGGCTTCTTTATGCCTTATTTGGTCCTATTTTGCATCCACAAGCCTTGGTTAATGCATCTTTCTGAGGATAATTCTGACACATATCAAATGACCAATCATAATTTAATGATTTTGGATTGTATGGCCCAAATTTAGTGAACTGGGACACATACGCCACCTTTGGCATATGATTTTGACCTAAGTTTTGGGGCATGGTCTTGAATTTGGCATTAAACTTAACCTTTCTTGAAATTTGTGTCTCAAGCTTGGCCTATTGGTACTCATATGCCCCAACTAGCATATGAGTCTTGCTTAGTTTGGACCTAATTTTGAATTTAATTCTTGGTGGGATTTATTCTTATAGATTTGATGTCGGCTTGTAGTGTTGTAATTTCAGGAAATTTAGCATTTAAACAAGTATAAATACAATGCTATTTCACATATTTTCTCCTAACAAGAAATCTAGCATCCTAGAAAATTGATGAGAGTATTCCTATAGAAAATTTATGATCACAAGACCATTCAAGATTGATTATGAAGAATTTTGGAGCTACATTCAAGAATCAAGCATCACGTCAAATAAATCATGCATCATGTTTCTTTTTGAGCTAACATTTGTGATGTAGGCTCTTATGATTCAAGCAAGAATTTAAGTCAAGATCCATAACATACAATCAAAAGTCAAAATCTACATTCATGCTAGTCATTACATACAAGATTGAAACCTTTTTATAAGGGTTTGGTGAGTTGCAACATTGCATATTTGTTAATTCATCATTCCTCCTTTCTATTTGATTTCATTTCAAGATTTGATTAGCAAAATGGGATTTGACTGGAAGGAAAACCCCTATCCACTAACAAAAAAAAAATTCCCTCTCTTTGATGTGTGATTTTCAAATCTAGATTGAAGGTCCATTAAAGAGAAAGTTTGGAGAAAGTTGTCAAAGTTGTCATCTACATTGCAAGATCATAGAAAGTCATCTACATAGTAGAATTCAATGTTTCAGATTTAGATATTTGATAGGAGAGATGCTACATGAAGTCATTAGAAGATATCAAAATTTCAGATCAACCTTGATACTGGGACTAAATTTCCACTTGTGGCATATGAGTCCTAGTATACCAGATTTCAAGCATTTTTTGTAGATCCTAGTTTAGCAGTTCTAAATTCCAATTTCGACCCAAAACCCTAAATTGGGACTAAATCGCCCCTACTAGCATATGAGTCCCAATATACATTAAAAGTCATATTTTCATGAGTGCAGACCTTATTTCAAGCCTCTTCATTTTTCTAGGTTCCCCTTTATCCTTTCTTAGTTTATTATTCTGATTTTTAGTTTCATACCTTGAGTTTCATAGTTAAGCTTGCATATCATTTTCATATTCTTCTTTCCAAGCCTTTTCTTGGTGGTGAACCCCCTTTTATATTTAATCACACCCTAAGAAACCCTATAGCAGATTTATTCCCTTAATTCCATCCTTAGATTGAGATCCCTAGGGTTTCCTTGAATGAATTGAGAGTGAAATAGGACCCCCCTTGTGTATGTTCCATCTCCCAAAAGATAGAGAACACTCCCCCTCCTCCCCATATTTCCTTTGTTTCATATACATAATGCAAGTATGCTTCACATGGTGTTGAGTGTGTAGGTATAGGGTATTTCTCCACCTGAATATGTAGGTTTGGCATATGCCTAATAGTGGTTATTTTATCTACATATCACATTTGACCTTTTAATTCTTAATACTTGTTCATACTCAATTAAAGTATGATATGTGTCATGTTTGACCTTGTGTTAACCTATATCTTAATCAAAGGCAATTTCGTAGTTCATCGGTGTTTTGAGTTACTAATAGTTGTATGAGTTTATTTAATGGTTTAATTCACTTATTGATCATAAATATATTTTGATGAAATTTGATGTAGTGAAATATTTTTGTGATTTTAGAAAAGGGGAAAATATGATTTAAAATTTATTACAATTAAAATATTTCAAGGGACATGTATGCACATGATTGATTTAAACATGTAATTAATTATGGAATTAAAGTGATGTTGAATGTTTATGTTTGCTTAATTAACCTTAGAGGAATATTAAGAAAATAAAAAATAAAGGAAAAATAGAAATTAAAAATATGCCAAAAATAGAATACATAGAAGGAACTTAGACATTTTGTTATTTTTCATTTTTTGAAGGAAAATGCACTCAAAAATAGGTTCCCTTTTGTAAATTTGAATTTTAAAATATTTTTACTCAGTTTGAATTGGGAAAACTTGGGGAATTGGATTGATAAACACTAATTATTATCTATGTGAGCTCCACTTCTTCAAGTTGGGAATAAATTACAAGATTTCATTGATTTTGTGTGATTCAAAATTGAGGTAAATATTTTTCCCTTCCTTATTTCTTATGTTACTTTCATTTGGATTTAATGCTTACCCTTAAGGGAGCATAGGAATTACATTATATGTTTCTATTTTTAGAATTAAACTAAGATTAAATTTATTTTGAATTATTTTTTGCAAATTTCATTGTATTCCTTCATTTGAAGTGTTCAAGAGTAGTAGGGGAGTGGCTTTGAATGTTCGTTAGGGTCAAAAGTGGATTGAGGATATCTTGTGTTATATTTTCTTAAACAAATAATCACTAAAACTCTTAGGGTAATTAAAATAAACTAAGAAAATTATTCCTATGACATACCTTGAGTGTTCCTATGATAACTAAGATAATTGTCGATTGAGTAACCTTATAGATTGAGGACTACTCCTCATTAGTTGATACCATGGCTTATTGTGATGAAACTCCTTACTCCTTGTCTAGGATCTCATCCTTGTGGAAATTATAGTTGTACCAAAAGAGAAATTTTACCCTTCTTTCATGTGTTGATTATGGTTGAGTGAATTTGCATGTTGTGTATGTTACATTTATACTCCATGTTTTGTGTGTGTGTAACCTAATCACATATTTTTTGTGTGATATTTCTTGTGGATAGTCATAATTTTCTAAATGTTTACCATTGACAATTCCACACTATTTTTGGCACCCTCTTAAATGCATGTACTCAATTATGGTTATAATTTATCCATCTAATTACTATTTTTGAGAAATTCAGTCAAATTTGAGAAATTAAATTAAAACCTTATTTAATGGAATTTCAAAGAGCTAAAAAATATTGGACTAGGGCAAGCACATGCCCTATCCCACCAAATTAAGTCCTAAATTTCATATCTTAATGTCAACCTCTATATCTTTAAGAATTCAAATTAATTTTGTTAGATTGTCTTAATGGTTAATGTTAAATATGTTTAAACTCTTATAAATATAAGTATTTAATGTGAAATATATTTAAAATTATATAAACATAAGTATTTCCCTCCATTTGAACATCTAAGAAACTTGATATCTCTTTGGAATCCTAAAGGAAATTAATGCAATTTAAAGAGCAGAATATGAAAAATATCTACAACACAATTCCAATCAATTACAAGTCTATAAAATATTATCAAATTCATGATCATACATTTTAAAATAGTTCATGCTTATGTTTATTATTTTTATGATCATTGACACTTATAGGATCTCCAACCATCCTTCTATTTCTCCTTGTATGTGATGAGAGAAGTGGCTTTAGGCCAACAAGGATATTAGATATAAGTGGTAAGTTCCAGTTGTGCTATTTATCATTCATTATATATTCATTTGTATCTTATCCTATGAGAGAATTTCATTTATATCATTATCATTATAGTTATTTGTGGAGGTGGAAGCATCAAAATGAGGGTTGACCAAGAAAAGACCCTATCTACAACAACCCTTATCCCCTTTTGTATCTTTCAAGTTATAGTTTTGAAGTGGGTTGAACTAAATTTGAGATCTCAAGGCTTAAATACCCTAGTTGATGCTTTCATGTACCTATTAATATCAACAAAATATGGAAATATAATCACTCACACACAATTAGAATTCAAAACTAGATTTCACAATCTGAGACCTACATAGTCTACTCCTCTTGCACCGTCTCTCAAACCTTATAAATTAGCACTCCAAAACTAGGGTTCACACCAACCCTATCTTACCAAATCAACCTCAAATTTAAATTCTAGGTTTTTATTTGTCCACACTCTCTAGATCTACTTCCTTTTTCTTTCCTTTTTGTTTTTCATTTTCTATTTATTGTACCAATTTGTCACTTTAGTCTTCATTTACCTAGATCTCTACATCTTCCAATCAATTGTCACATCTCGCCATCAACACAAAAAGGGACCAAAACCTTGACCAAATTTTTTGGATCTCCCTTGAGGACAACAACCAAATAGTGTCTCTCAGTTACTTTTGTGTCCCTCAATGTTTATGGTGGAATGTGTGATTTAGGTTAGGGTGTTTATCCTAAATCCCATTTGACCATATTATATTTTAGTGAACTTGGAATCTCTTACAATTGCATTTTTTTTATTTATCAATATATATTATATCATTTGATCAAGAAATTAGGTTATTTGAATATATTGTTGATCTTATGCACTCATTACATGTTTAAATTTTGAAAACAATGTATTGCACTTATTTGTTCACCGAACATATAGCATGTTAGTGAACCCAACTTAGATTATATTTTGTATTGTTTTATTTAAGTGCATACTTTTAGATTTAATTTATTTTATTAAGGAGTTACATTAAATAAATATATTATTTTCATATTCAAGAATTATTTATTTACATTAGAAATAAAGACATTTTAATGTTTGTTCTATTTTTTTTTGAAAACACAAACCTAAAACACTTTCCTCTAACACATAATCAACATATTTATCTTTTCATTACCTTTCTTCCACTTCTCTCCTATATTATTATTCTTGGTAACAATTATGTGGAACTTGAAACTTGTTGATTTATGAGTTTCATGACTTGGTGTTTTATATCCAACACTCATGTGAGACAAACTTATATACTTATAGCTTCTTGTTCTTAACTAGGTAAAATGTTGAGCTTGATTTTGGTAACTCTTTCATTCAAGGAACATTTACAACACAATATCCTTTTGATCCTACTAATACTTTAATTTTTCCAATGACCCATGGTCTACAAACCCTTCATCAATACCTTGGATGATATTCCCCATGGAACCTTGGTCGTGGTTACGATGGTTGTAGTGATAGTAACATTAGAGTTGCTAGGATTTGATTCCATGATCTTCTTGTGTTGGATCTTGTAAGAGGCATAAAATCACAATTGACCTTATAGGATGTGAGATGATATATTCAAGACAGTGGTGTGATGATATGATTTTATTTCATGATGGATATGAAAGATACATTGTTTAGCATTTTAGGATAAAAAGATAGCATTGGTGTTGATTTTATTGTGATCGATCTAAAAAAGGGTGATAAAATTTGGATGATTCTTTTGCTCGGACTAGACTACTGAGTACAAGTAGAGAGATTACGATGATTTTTTAAACCTAGAAGGGAGCCATTTCTACCAAGTTAGCAAGGTCACAAGATAAAGATGGATGTTTTCAAAAGACCTTGGAAAAATGATGAATTGTTCATAGATTTATGTTGGATGATTATATTGATGCTTGACAATGATTTTGATGGTTTTTTTTGTTGAAATTATGAAGGTGTTACCATTGATGTCAATAGGAATGTCTAATATTTGGTGTTTTCATTTATGTCAACTATGTGTTAAGGTTGTTTCATGATGAAGATGTTGAGGATATTGAGATAATTGTGAAAAAGAGGAAAGAAAGTTGTTGCAAGTTGTGCATGTGTAGTTGAGATATTGAGGAAGTGTCGTGAGTACATGGATCTATCTTTATGTTGTAGTGTCTATGGATTTTTTGGAATGAATTAATGTGTTGAGATGATGTCTTTAGTACTTGGTTTCCAAGTACTTATAAGAAAATTTGATGAATAAATAAAATAGTGTTGTGCAATTATTTTGAATGTGCTCTAGGGTGTGCTCCATGTTTCTTCTATGTTGATGCTATGCCTATGTGGATCTTATAAATTTTTCAAGGTTATTAGAGGTTGCTATATTTAGAATTTGGGTTTCTAGATCATTGCATAGAGTGAGATATTTTCACCAATGTGTGAATCATTTTTTTAGTGATTTTTTGTGTGGCCTGGGAGAAATGTATGTGCTCTGTATTTCTTCGTAGTTTGGCTTTAGGTTGTGTAGACTTGAGAAGTTGTGTATAATGGTTGTATCTTTCAAAATTAAATGTTTCACTTAATTTTGTACATTACAGTGTGTGTTTCATGCGTTAGTGAGCGAATAAGGTATACCAAATGTCCTGGGTTGGAGTATTTCTATGTTGCAAGTTTGGATAATGTGTTTGATGGATCTCAAGTGATTTGAGGATTAATCTAAATCATGTTCAAGTGAACATTTTTTTTGGATTTTGTTGATTGATTTAAGGAAGCATGTACTTAATTATTATGGTGTTTTAGCATGGGTAATGGTGGAATTGGTGTTAACACTACATGTGAGGCTTATGAAAGCATGTTGAGGTGTGTTAGGATATTCTTGTGTCCTAATTAAGGATTTATATAGGTTTCCTTCATTCCTATCCACCACAAGAATGTTTAGGTGCCGACCTAATTTGAAATTTTGAATGTAGCAAATAATTGTTGACCTTAAGAAGGCTTTTGAGGATGAGGTTAATATAAATAAGATTGGTTTTGTTGTGATATGCAAGAGAGAAGCAAGATAGATGTGATATCGATGCAAATGATGTGCATTATGTGAATTTGAGAAAAGTAGTGTTGGATTCTTGAAGGCAGTGTTTTGAAGGTGTCTAAAATATTTCATACAAGGCTCTGAAAGTGTTGGAGTAGTTTTGGTGGATTCCTTGTTGCATTGAGAATTTTTTCTCTATGTAACATTTCTCTTCTATCTTCTTGTAATTCTTTTTGTGGTAGTGAGCCTTTTTGGATAGTGTGTCCTATTTTGGTAGTGAGCCCTTGTACCAATTTTGCAATTACTTATATTGTGAGCTAATCCTCATAGTGGTTTTTCCCTCATTGGATTTTCCATGTAAATATGGTGTTCTCTTGTGTATGGTGTTGTTATTTCAGTTTCTTTTATCTACATTTCATGATTAACTACTTTAATAGAATAAGGGTTTAATGGATGCATGTTGATCTAATTATTGTTGAGGGTTTTGATATTTTGATTTGCTACAACTAATTCACCCCCCTCTTAGTTGTCTTGTTCATTCAACAATTGGTATCAGAGTGAGGTTCCTTGGAGAAGATCTTAACTGTTCCTTAAGGTAGATCTAGGATGGCAAAGCAAATTGATTGCCCTAAATTTGATGGAATGGACTGTGCATTCTAGAAGACAAGGATGAAAGGATATTTAGAAGCTCATAGATTTAAAATTGAAAAAGTAATAAATAATCGGTATGTTACACCTCTGAATGGTCCAAGCACAAGTGATGAGATCAAGGAACATGAAATAAATGGTATGGAAAGATTTATTTTGATGAATAGTCTTACAAATTTTGAATTGGTTAAAGTTATGAATATTAAGATTGCTAAATATTTTTGGGATAAGCTTGAAAGTATTTATGAAGGGGATGAAAAAGGTTGAAAAAAAAAGGTTCTAGAATCTTAAGGCACAATTTGAGATTATGTGAATGTCTGAAGATGAAACAATTTCAACCTACATGTAGAGATTTGATGAACCAGTAAGTTCTATGAGAGGTCTTGGTGCACAAGTCAAAGAACCTAGGGTGGTAAAGCAAGTTATCAAAACTCTTCCTGATGCTTATAGTGAAAAGTTATATGATATTGGGGAAGTTGAAAATTTTAATACTTATTCTAGAGATTAGTTGATTGGTACACTAACTTCATTTGAAATGAGAAAGCTTGGTTTGAAAAATGGTACAAAAGTGGAGAATACTTTTAATGCTGGAAAAACCAAAAAATCAAAGATTCATATAGAGATGATCTTGATGATATGGAAGCTAACTTTGTAAGAAGGATGAAAATGGGAACTAGTAAGTATAAAGGTAAACTACCTTTTAAATGTTTTAGTTGTGGAAATGTAGGTAATTATGCTTCTAGATGTCCAAATAGGGCTATGAACAATAAGATTAAACATAATAAAGGAAAGATGATTAAAAGAGCTTACTATGTCAAAGAATATGTTGGTATTTATGATGATGAATCTAATTATGGAGATTTTTATGATAATGAATGCTTGTTCTTAGCTATAAAAGAAGAATCTAGTTCTACTAAATTTGAAATTTGTGTGAAGGAAAGTATTTTAGAGAAGAAGGATAAGATTGAATGTACTTTGGTATTTCCCTTTCATGTTAAAGAAGATAAGAATTACTAGGTTGTTGATAGTGAATTAGTAAGTTTGTTAAACTTGAAAAGTATGATGGTGGATTAGTTAAATTTGGAGATGATTTAGGAGCTATTATTTGTGGAATAGGTTCAATTAGTTTTGATGGCAAACATAATATTGAAGATGTTTACTATGTTAAGGGTTTAAGGCATAATCTTCTGAGTGTTGGAAAAAGTGTAGCAAAGGATATAATCTTGTGTTTAAGGATGAAACATGTGATATCAAAAAAGGGTATGGAACTATGATTTCTTCTAGTAAAAGGACTGATGGAAACATCTATCAGCTTAAGGGTTCTAATGGTCATTGCTTTATGTCTTAGATTAATGATAGGTGGCTATGGAACCAAAGGATGTGTCACATGAATTTTATAATTTTGTGATAATTAGTTCAGTTCATTCAATGAGAGATTTATCAAGAATCACAAATCCTATCAATGCTATTTGCAAGAATTGTCAATTTGGAAAGAAAGTAAGGAGTAGTTTCAACAGAAAGGAATAATCTGCTATTAGACTAATGGAATTAATACATACAGATCCTTTTGGTCCTATAAGGGTGAGAAGTCTTCAAGGTGATGGGGAATTCATGCTTTTGATTGATGATTATTATAGGATTACATGAGTTACTTTTCTTAGAGAAAAATCAGATGTATTAGATAAATTCAAGGCATTTAAAGTTATGGTTGAGAATGAAATGGATCTAAAAATAAAATCTTTGAGGTTTGACATAGGTTGATAATTCACCTCCAATAAGTTTAACATGTTTTGTGAAGTTCACAGAATAAAGAGGCACTTGTTTTCCCCTAGAACTCCTCAGCAGAATGGAGTGGTTGAAAGGAAAAGCTAGACTATTTAAGAAGTCGCTAGGACTATGATGAAAGAAGAAAATTTATTAGAATTCTACTAGAGAGAATAAATTCATACCATTGTTTACATACTTAATAGAGTTCAAGATAAAGCTAAAAACACAAAGGCTCCCTATGAGTTATGGTATGGAAGGATTCCTACTATCAAGTACTTTAGAGTATTTGGAAGAAAATGTTATATCAAGAGAGATGAAGAAAACTTAGGAAAGTTTGATGCACTATCTTATGAAGGTATCTTCCTTAGATATTCTACTAAAAGAAAAGCTTATAGATGTTACAACAAAAGGATGAGAAGGATTGTTGAAAGTGCAAATGTTAAAGTTGATGAAAATTTATAAAATTCAATTACAGTAGATAGTTATGTGTCATATGAATCTAATTGCAGAGAAGAAGAAGAAAAAGTGAAATAAAAGGAAGTGAAAAATGAAGAGGAAGAAGCTCCAAAGAAGACCTCTAATACCCATAAGTATGTGCAAAATAATAATTCTAAAGATCAAATCATTGGAGACAAGAGGAAAGGAGTATTGACAAGAAGTAGAGTTGTTGAAGATGAGGTAAATATGTGTTTACTTTCTAATGTTGAACCTAAAATAGTGAGTGAGGCATGTAAAGATGAACATTGGATGAAGGAAATGGAAGGAGAACTTATGAAAATTGAGAAGAATCAGACTTGGTAATTGGTTCCTAGACCAGTAAACAAGAACATAATTGGAACTAAGTGGGTATTCAGAAACAATCTAAATGAGCATGGAGAAGTGGTAAGAAATAAGGAAATACTTGTGTGTAAGGGTTACTCACAAGTGGAAGGAATAGACTTTAATAAATAATTTTCCCTTGTGGCTAGGATGGAAGCTATTAGAATGCTTTTAGAATTTTCAGCATACAAGGAATTTAAAGTTTATCAAATGGATGTGAAGTCTATTTTTTTGAATGGTGAATTGGAAGAAGTTTACATGGAACAACCGAAAGGATTTTAGTTGTCAGATCAACCATATATGGTTTGTAGATTGAAGAAATAATTATATGGATTGAAGAAAACTCCCAAAGATTGGTATTCAAGATTGGAATGATATTTAATACAACCAGGATTCAATAAAGGTGCCACAAATAGTAACTTCTTTACTTCAAAATTGAGGAAGAAAAAATATTGATAGTGGTTGTCTATGTGGATGATATTATCTTTGGTGGAAATGAAGCTACGCGTAAGAATTTTTTTCAATAGATGCGGAAAGATTTTGAAATGTCAATGTTTGGAGAGACAAATCTCTTCCTTGGGCTACAAATCAATCAAACAAATAAAGGGAGTTTCATTTCACAATCAGATTATGTCAAAGAGATGTTGAAGAAGTTTAGAATGGAAGACTCAAAATTGGTATACACTCCTATGGTAACTGGTTGTAAATTAAGAAAATGTTATAATTCACCTAAGGTTGATCAAAGTAAATATAGATCTATGATTGGTGGATTGATATATCTAATTGCTACTAGACTGGATATCATGCATGTAGTTTGTCTTGTGGCTAGATTTCAAGAAGATCCTAAAGAAACACATGTTGCAGATATGAAGAATATATTCAGATAATTAAGAGGCACTCTAGATAATGGCTTGTGGTATCCTAAGGATACTAATTTCACATGAAATTCTTATACAAATGTAGATTGGGTTGGTTGTGTTGATGATAGGAAAAGTGCAAGTGGTGGATCATTCTTTCTTGGATGTAGATTTGTGTTATGGTTAAGAAACAAGCAAGATTCAGTTTCTTTATCCACTATAAAGGTTGAGTATATTGCAACAACATCATGTTGTACACAATTTTTTTGGATGAGATAGACATTGAAGGATATCAGTGTTGTCTTTGATAAGCCTATATCTATATTTTGTGATAATACAAGTGCAATTAACATTTCAAAGAATCTAGCAATGCACTCAAGGGAAAAGCATATATCTATTAGGTATCACTTTTTGAGAGAGAAGGTTATGGATAATGATGTAAAGCTTGAGTATGTACTTATAAAGGATAATATTGCTAACATATTTACTAAGGCTCTTCCTAAGGATACTTTTGAGTATCTTTGGGATAAGTTGGGGGTTATTGTCCCTCCTTTCTTGAACTAGATGCATATGGAGATGCATTAGTCTAGTAGATCTATGGATTCATCTCTTTTTTGGACTAATGTCGGTGGCTACCTCTCAAGGGGAGTAGGTAGTTTCATGTGTTGTCATTGTGTAGATTTGTTGATTTGGTTGGGTGTACTCCTAAGGCGGATTATTTAGAGCTAGTATCTTGGTTCAATGTCAAAGGGGGAGAACAATGTAAAAAAAAAATCCTTTACCATTGATTTCAAAGGGGGAGCAAAAGTTTCATGTGAAAAAATTTATCTACTTAGGGGGAGAAAAGAAGGAAATCATAAGTGTGTTTAGAGTTGTGTTGTCTTTGATGATTTTTCACATCATTTTTTGCATCAATGACAAAGGGGGAGATTTTTGCAAGTATGCAGGTTTTTTCATTGATGTCAATAGCCATGTCTACTGGTTGGTGTTGTCATTGATGTCAACTATGTGTTAAGGAAGATTGTTGCATGATGAAGATGTTAAGGATATTGAGAAAATTGTGAAAAAGAGGAAAAGAGGTTGTAGCAAGTTGTGCATGTGTAGTTGAGATATTGAGGAAGTTTTGTGAGTACATGGATCTATCTTTATGTTGTAGTGTCTAGGGATGTGTTGGAATGAAGTAATGTGCTGAGAAGATGTCTCTAATACTTGGTTTCCAAGTGTTTTTGAGAAAATTTGATAAATAGAGAAAATAGTGTTGTGCAAGTGTTTTGAACGTGTTCTGGGATGTGATCCACGTTTATTCTATGTTGATGATATTCCTATGCATATCTGATAATTTTTTCAAGGTTGTTATAGCTTGCTATATTTAGAATTTGGGTTTTTGTATCGTTGTACAAAGTTAGATATTTTCACTAGTGTGTGAACCAGGTTTTTAGTGATGTTTTCTATGGCCTGGGAGAAATGTATTTTCTCCACATTTCTTCATATTTTGGCTTCAGGTTGTGTGGATTTTGTAAGTTTCTTATAATGGTTGTATCTTCTAGAATTCAAGGTTTCACTTAATTTGGTATAGTACAGTGTGTGTTTCATGCGTTAGAGAGTGAATAAGGTATACCAAATTTTTTGGGTTGAATTATTTCTATGTTGCAAGTTTGGATGAAGTGTTTGATGGATCTCAGGTGGTTTGAGGGTTACTCTATATTGTGTTCAAGTGAACTTTGTTGTTCAAAAATTTTAGATTGATTTAAGGAAGCATGTACTTAATGTTTATGGTGTTTTAGCATGGGTAGCAAGCTTGCTTCATTCCTAATTAATGAAGGATTTGAGGAAGTTTGTACTTAATTCTTCTCTCTTGGATCTATTTGGGTCCTAATTAAGGATTTATATAGGTTTCCTTCATTCCTATCCATTGCGAGAATGTTTAGGTGCTCACCTAATTTGAAATTTTGAATGTAATGGATAATTTTCAACCTTGGAGAAGGTTTTTGAGGATGAGGTTGATATAAATAAGAGTGGTGTTTTTTTGAGATGCAAGAGAGAAGAAATATAGATGTGAGATCAATGCAAGTGATGTGTGTTATGTGAATTTGAGCAAAGCAGTGCAAAATTAAAAGTGTTAGATTCTTGAAGGTAGTGAGCTAAAGGTGTTCAAAATATTTCATACAAGTTTGTGAAAGTGTTGGAGCATTGGTGGTGTATTCCTTTTTGCATTGAGAATTTTTTCTTTGTGTAAAATTTCTCTTCTATCTTCTTGCAATTCTTTCTATGGTAGTGAGTCTTGGTTGTGAGCCTTTTTGGACAATGTGTCCTATTTTGGTAGTGAGCCCTTTTACTAATTTTGCAATTACTTATATTGTGAGCTAATCCTCATCATGGTTTTTTCTTCATTGATTTTTCCACATAAATCTAGTGTTCTCTTGTGTATGGTTTTATTATTTCAGTTTTTATTATCTTCATTTCATGATTAACTACTTTAAAAAAATAAGGTTTTAATGAATGCAAGTGGATCTGATTATTGTTGAGGGTTTTGATGTTTTAATTTCCTACAACTGATTCATCCCCCCTCTTAGTTGTCTTTTTCATTCAACATGTTTGATAGGATTGGATTTTTTTAATGCTCATTGTTCAAGGATTGTGGATGATGTTGTTTGTCCAAAAAGGGTAGGGTAATGTACCTTAGAAAGTTCAAGATGATGATGATGTGATGTTTTTGGAATAAAAATTACTGATCAGGTCAATAAGGTCTAGATTGTTAGATACATATGGTTTTGGATCAATAGGTTATAAAATTTTGATAATAAAAAATTAGGAGATTTTGAACGATCAAGTCCAATAGTAAAAATTGTTAAATTATGCAAAAGTGATGTGTTTCCTTATGATAGAAGTGACCAAATGTTGGAAAAAGCACCAAAGTGTTCAAAAGTGGTGTTTTTTGATAGATAGAAGTGATGTTTTGCATAGAAGTGTTAATTTAGAAATTTAGAAATGATAGAGCGGGTCTTATCTCAAAAGCATCGAAATGAGAAAAAGCATCATTATGTGCAAGAAAAGGTGGTGAGATACCTTGAAAAAAGTGATGAGATACAAGAAGAAGTGGTTTGTTATGTAAAAGCATTGAGAATTTTTAGAACAAGCATTTTTTTGAAACTAGTCTAAGGGAATTAATGAATTTTTTGTAGGTTTTAAGTTTGATTTTGAAGTTGTGTATTTTTGGCAAGTGATACAAAGAAGAGACAGAATATCAAGACTGACTCCAAGGTAATTAGGAAGCTTTTGCAAGCGTTTTTCCACAAGATCTCATTATTAGGTTTCAATGGTATTACACAATTGAAGACATTCTAAACATTCACGACCTAGCTAATAGTCAAGAGAGTGTCAACTTAAAGTGGGCTCACCCACAGAAGCATAATACACTCCAATGAATGGGTGACTAGGGTATACCAAGGTCATGTACCACCTTAACCCCTCACCTTGAAAGGACAAGGTCCTAGGAAGGAATAGCAGTCACCTCAACAAGGGAATGTACATGGTGAGGAACTTCACACATGATACTATATGTTGCACCACAGTAAGCTAATATTTCCTGGTATTAAAGGCTACTAATCACAAGGTTTGTATTGGGGGATCAGTGAACAGTGAGCCCATATGATAGTGCCTACAATTGGAAGGTCTCCTCCACTCTTCTCACCAAACATATCTCAATGGACTAAGGGTCATAGTTCTTGGCTTGAACGATGCTAGCCATACCTTTGGGTTACAACTTACATTCTTCCCCCTTTATATACCCTACCTAAAAATGTGGTTGAGGTTTCCCTTAGGGTGATGAAATCCCTGAGAAAGCCTCCTACTAAAAAAAGAAAAGAGAAGGAATATTGTTGCTATTTTAGATTCTAGATCTCACATTAGGTGCAAGGGGAGAGCATACACACCACTACTCTACTAGACAGGATAAACATGTTCTTTTTAATGCATGAAATTGACTTGTGTGGTTAATTTTAAGATTTAAAAACTTAAAGAAAATGATAACCCTACACCAAATTTGTTAGTATTTTGACAATTTAGTCTCCTCCCAATATTTTCCACAAGCTACTAAAATATGTTAGCTAAAAAATATCAAGAAACCAAGCACACATTAAGGTTAGAAAAAATTCAAAGCACATAAATGTCATTGTTTTATAGATAGAATCATTGAGAAGCATTTATTCATAGCTAAAAGCATCACTATAATCTTGCAAGCATGTTATTGTACCCTATAGATAGAGGAAAGAAAATGCATTAGAATAAAAGCATCACTGTGTCTGTAGATAAGAATCAAAGCATGTCAAAAGCATTGATGTGGCTCAGAAGCATCACTATAACCTATAAGTTATCAAAACTTTGAAAAATGTCAAATCAGGGATGTGGGTCCCACCAAACATGTCATAATGTGTAATGGGTTTAGTTAGGAACATAATTAACATAATTAGGGTTATAAATCTCAAGTACCCACAAAGAAAATATTGGTTAAACCCACTAACCAATGGAATTGAATGCACTTACTCTAGAAAAAGATCATCAAAATCCAAAATAACATTCAAAATCAAAATCAAAATTAGTACAAACCTAACATTTTATTTTGTATTTTGGAGATTTGATGTTGGATTTCTCAAACCTTAGAACCCATATGTCACAAAGCTTGAATTGACCTAAAATATGCTAAAATGTTTCTTAAAGAATGCTTGAATGAATGCTCCAATGACATGAATTCTCACGAATTCCTCTAGGTGATATTCAATGGAGGGAAATGGATTATTTTATATATTTTCAAAAATTAGATCAACGGTGGAGATTGAAAATTGAGATCAATGGTTGATATTAGATAAAGGAGATTGTTGCCAAGAAGAATGGGGAAGTATAATCTAGAGATATTTACTCCAAGATCTTCTATGTAGTCAGTTTATACCCTAGAGAATACAATAAGAGAAACAAGCATTTAGAGTATGATTCTAGAAGGAATAATGAATGCATATCATATCAAAAACAAAAGAAACATTCATTCATTTATAACACACATATAGCCAACTCCTTATATCTCCTTATATTATATTTGTGTATGTCAATATTTGTTAATCAAATTGAAATAAACAACACAAATAATGGAACTTTAGACTGAAGAAATTGCTAATTGATTTAATTTCAAACAAAGAAATAAAACTTCCTCAGAAGCGTTCCATCTTCCTCTATCTCCAGAGATTCATTTGAAGCTGCTGCTCTCAGATTTGTGTAAGCTCAGCTTCTCCAAATGGCTGTCTGCAGAATGAGTATGCAATGGAAATTCTATCCTATATGCTAGTGAATGTGAAAATGCTGACAGATATGGATAGGGGCTATGGATTATGCACAGGGGCTGTAAATGGAAGATACTATGATATGGAATAGATATGACATAATCCTATGCTATGCTAATGCTATGATGCTAAAAAGGTTTATACTACTTGCAATTTGGCTATAGTTATTCTACTGAAAGCTTCTATATGATTTGAAGTACCCGACAGTCTTATTTATAGATTTTTGCAGGCACAATCCTGGCTGGCAAGGATCAATGGCTGTGAGATTGTTTGGTAGAATTGAAAGGTGAGAGATGGAGAGGTTGAGAAGAAGATGGAAGAGGTTGGGAGATTGGAGAAAAGAATGGATTCTTGTCTTCAACCCACGGGAACAAGCCTGCACAGAAATAAAGAAAATTAATTTTTCTGTTTTGGCTGTTTGCTTCCACGACTGTTGAAGATAATCCTCAAATTAAATAAATAAATAAATTTATTTAATTTCATTTATTCAGTTTGATTTTTGATTTTTGCACTATGGAAGATTTAATTAAATATTTTGTAATATTTAATTGTAATGTGACTTTAGAAGAATTAATTAAATATTTTAGAAATATTTAATTGCAAATGGATATTTAGAAGAATTAATTAAATATTAAGAGGAATATTTAATCTTTATTTGAATAAAATATCCAATTCAAGATTATTGATAATTAATATAAATAAATCATAATGTTTATTTAATTAATTAAGAAACGGATACAAAAAAAATGATTAAATAAACTTATTTATTTAATCGAAATGAAAGAATGAACATATATAAATAAATTATTTATATTTATTTATACGCAGATGGAATTTGAAGATTTTAATTAAATATTAAAAATATTTAATTAATTACCAGACAATGTGATGTGACCATTTTTAGGTGTATACAATATTATATTGTATACAAAAGGAAAGTCTCAATCTTTGCATATATGCATATATCTATATCTTTTTATACATCTATCTATATCTTTTGCATATTGTTTACATTTCATATATATGTACATTCCCATGAAGGGACACGTCTCGTAATTATAACTAATGCCTTTTCTAGCCTTCACAAACCTTTTGTGGTAGCCTGTGACAAGATCTATTCTAGCCCTTGAACTACTAATAGAGATCAATGGTAGAGAATAATTGAGACCTTTAGTTAACTCAAAATATCTCCTTAATTTTAGGGAATTGGTTGGATATTTTTGAAAAGAGAATATTCCTTTGAGAGGGAAAATTAGATAATTAAATAATTCAAAAAAAATTAATTATGTGAGGAAGAGAATATTCCTTTTTGAAAAAATAATATTCTATGTGCAAGTGGAGGGTAGAAAATTAGTTAATTAAATTATTAAAAAATATTTAATTATGTGAAGTAGAAGAAAATTATATTTTTCTAATTAAATAATTTAAGAAAATTATTTAATTAGTTTGGATTGAGGAAAATTAGTAAAAAAATGATAAATTAATTAAATTATTAAAAATTATTTAATTAATAGAGGAAATAAGGTGATTTAGAGAGAAAATAATGAAAAGTGTAAAGTGATGAAGAGTGATGAAAATGAGGAAAATGATGAAAAATGATGAGAAAGTGATGAAAATTCAACATTGCTGATGAAAATGATAAGAAAAAAATGTTGTGTGATATGTTCAAACATTTTTAGATGTCTACATTTTTCCCCACTTTGAGACAATGTACCTGTTATGTTGTTTCAAAGATATTTTTACTTTGGAAAAAAAAATATCGATGCCCCACTATGCTCTAGAAGATGAAGGAAGGATGGAAGGATGCTAGGCTACCCCCTCAAGAGGTTGGCCAAAAAAATTAACTTTCAGGATGGGTTCACAACAAGATGGTGTGACTACCTCAGTGGAGAAGAGGAGGAAAAATCAAGTCCTAAGAGGCCTACAAAGTGATAAGGAGAAATAGTGAAAGACAAAGAAATAGGTCGAAGGGGATGAATGGGGAAACCTTAGGTTTTGGGGGATATATATTGGTATTTAGGCTCACTTCCAACTCATTTTCACCCTATGAGTTTGAAAATCTTAGATCTTTGAGCATTTTTCTATTTAGAGACCCAATTGTTATGGCTCGTGTAGTTTTCACCCCACATCACACAGATGTACTTCATTAGTTCTAGCAAACTATTGGGGAAGACCCTTTTATATGTGTAACCATTTTTTCTTTATACATAGTTCTAGGTGTCAAAATTGATAGCCAAAGGTATGTAAGCAAATGTGTTGCACCAAGTGTGATGCTTATGAAGCCTGAAGTGACACTTTTTTCAAAAGAATCACACTTCTACAAAAGTGTTGGGTTTGGAAAAATTGCACCGCTTATGATTGTGATAAAGCCTTTTTAAAAAATCTCACTTTTGTTCTAGGCTAATCAAATATCTTTTTTTTGTAAATTTTGATCAAATTGACATCACGAGTGTTTTTTTTGTAGGTTGTACTAGACCCTATTCTATTGTGGGAGTGACATCCACAAGTTCTTGATACGATGACACACTTCACGAAGGTTGAGGTATATTTTCTTGGAGATGTGGAGAAAAATACATCATGTATATGCCTAAGAATATGGCTCATAGAACCTTCATGGTTGCTCTAGTTGAGAGGTGGCATTCAAAGACTTCTTCATTTATGCTACTCACTAGGGAGGCTACCATCATGCTTGAGGACATATGGAACATATTGTGGATGCCTATTCATGTAGATAGAGTGGTCTATGATCTTGATCATAGTGATGAGATAATGGAGAGAGTGATGGGAGATGACAACCTTGAGATAGATGATTATCAAATTGACTTATGTCATTACATTGAAAGATTCAGCAACACTATGGTTGTAGTATTCAAATTGATCTACAAGAAAACCATGCCTAATAGGAGATATAGAAGATTCAATGTTGGATGGGGCAGTGTATTAGAGTTGACCATGGATGAGGCTTGAGTTTTTTCTTAAGGGCCATACATTTTGGTACACCTGTATTATGATATGAACCAGGTGGTATAAAAATGTACCACCATTCTATCTATTAATGTTACACTTTTTCACATTTGGGCTTGGGAGTACATTGTGGTGCTTAGGCTGGTTAGGGAGGCAATTCTAGAGGCATGCTACCTGATGGTTTATTAGCACGATACTATGTTCACTCAATGTAGGTTGGGTGATTTAGATTACTATAGATGATTGATAAATGGTATGGCATATTTTATATGGAGGCTATGATTGAGGATCGAGCCATTGGATGACAATGATGACCACATTTCTTACTACCACCAAATTAAGTGGCCCATTAGTCACACATAGTACATCCTTGAGTGATATATTTTAGAAAAGGTTCATCATTAGTTTGATGAGCAATAGGATGTTCCTACTAATGACTACCATGCAATATTTTCTCATACTACATGGACGATTGTAGAGTGGAGGCTCGTACCCTCCCCACAAGCAATCATTACAAATTTTACTTACATAGCTTAGCTTTAGTGGATATGGGAAAATAGATAGGATAATCTAGGGGGGTCAACTGATTTTGACACTTGGTGGATTTTGAGAAGGCCACTGAGGTTTACCGACCCTAATGGTGGGGTAGTGGGAGGATGAAGATGAAGAGAGGATGGGACAAGAAGAGATCAAAGATAGAGACAGTGTGTAGAGGTCAATGTACCATTGGCAAAGGACTGAGGATAGGGACAGACACCAACTATAGTATTTGTTGCAACCATAGCTCACACAAAGGGTGATAGAGGGGGATAGAGGCCCAGATGATTAGAGACTCATATTTTCTCTATAAAAGTTGGATCAAGCAGGATAGGAGTGGCATGGATATTGTGTAGAGAGGAATTGATTGGTCATGCAATTGGATCAACACATGATGCAACCTGATTAGAAATCATCAAAGAGATATATAGATATTGCCCGAAGAAAGAAAGCAAAGGCTCAACTTTCCTAGGTGACTCCTTAGTGGGATGCTGAGAGAGAATAGAGGTAGTAGCTAGAGGTCACTAGTTAGGGTCATGCCAATTTTACACTCCAGTAGATACAAGATATCTAGGTGCTTGAGAAGGAGGTTACTTATTAATAGACACTTTATGAGGTGGTGGTGTCACCACATTAATGACAACCCAAATTCTTGGCTAAGAGAGGAGAAGGGGAATTTTGAAGATCAGATGGGGGTTCAATAGGAAGACCTCCATAGGTATATCCACTAGTAGGGCCCTCAGAAGCATAGGGATCTCATTGGGAGTAGCAAGGTCCTTGATGAGCACTACATCACCCAAAACCCACACAAAAATACAATAACAAATAACAACATAGAAAATACAAGATAGAAAACAACCCACTTCAACTTTTTTTTGAAAATGAAATCATAGATTCAAAAATTATAGTGCTACATCCTCATGGGATTGATTCATTACATCCAAATCAACTCTGAAAATAAAATTTGTTATTCAAAGCCACAATTTGGACTAATGGAGCCGCCTTCTACAACCTCCACTTAACCATTTTATTTTACCCAATAATCACCCTAGAATGTTCTAGAAAGTGTAACTTTCCCTTTTGTTTTGGTGCCAAAATTCCTGTCATTTGATTTCTTGCCTAGGAAGATATTTTAATGAAATTCAATTTTTAGTGGGACAGCTTCATGGGGCCATAACTTTTGATTCAGGTGTCTGATTTGCTATTATAATTGTAGAACCCCAATCCTATACCTACACAAATACAAGAAACAAACACAATATTAGATCAAATGCAAGCAAGAACAAAGATTCCCCATGAAATTCATTTGCAATGCTCAAATAGGAAAGACAATGAATAAATGAACCAAGAAAGCAATGAAATCCTATTTTAAGATGCAAACTCTCAATCCCATGGGGAAATTGGTGTCAATTTGATGTGGAAATTGTCCCTTTCCCAACTCCTATCTAAGCTTTGATGAATATTGGTGGATGATTGAAGCTCCTTGATGAAATTTTGGCATAACCTTGCTATGAAACCATGAAAATGATGAACACTTGATATGAAATGGATAAAATTAGCTCTCAATATGAAGAGAGTAATTTTTCTCTAAGTTGTGGATGCAAAATACAAAGAGAAGCCTTCTATAAATAGAAGAACAAGATGAAGGAAAGAGAAAAATGGATGAATGTGGGATCATTCAACATCCAATGGGAAAGTGCCACTTGTCAAGATGTGAATGGAGGAAGCTTGAGCACATTTTGGAGAATGTGCAAAGAGGGGAGAGATTCAAAATTCAAAAGATGGCTTGAAGGATGAGATGAAAGGTGAAGCAAATGAACATGGCTCAAGAAAAGGACATGTAAGAGATTTTAAATGCTTTGTTGGAAGGGACAAGTCCTTTTGGGGGAGATTTCAAATTTGAGGAATATTCCATCTTTGATGCTTTTTTTGAATGAAAATAGATGATTTAAAAATTAATTAAATTGATTTTCATGTGCAAGTTGCAAAATCTAGAGGATTTGATGGATTAAGACTAAGATTAATAAGGATTTGATTAATTTAAAGGAGATTATCTAATTTGACCATTTGATTTAGATTTTTGGATTTAAATAAATCAAAATGAGAAGAATAATGATTTTAGACTTAATTAAATAATATTTTATTTATTTAATTAAAGAGGATGGTGTTAGCTTTAAATCAAATAAAGATTAATTTATTTAATTTAAATGAGATGACTTTAGAGATTAATTAAATAAAATGAATTATTTAATTAAAAGAGGGACTATAGGATTAATTAAACAAATTGATTTATTTATTTAATAGGAGATGATGACTTAATTAGATAAAAAATGATTTATTTAATTAATAGATGAAATGTGATGAATTTAATTAAATAGAGATTATTTAATTAAATGATTAGCAAAGAGATGATTCAAGATGAACTAGTGTGAGTAAAATCAGGATCAGGTGCATGTATATTTTATGTGTCTACATTTTTCCCCTCTTTGAAGCAATGTACTTGTTGCATTGGTTCAAAGAATAAACTATCTTGGTCAAAATTCAAAAATTATTTGATTTTTTTGGATGCCCCACTGCTGCCCCCAACGAATGAAGAATTACGCTAGTATATTGCCCCCTCGAGAGATCGGGCATAGAGGTTTGATTTGAGGGTCGATCTCTCGACAATGAGGTTCAGGATCAGTTCAACTCGAATATTTGATGTAGACAAATTTGATGATGTAGACAGTCATCAGCCATGGGTAGCCTCATGCCTATTTTGATACATTACACACCTGATACTCGGAAAGAAATGTTAGTAAAGATAGAAGAATAAAACGAGATGATGACAAGAGCATCCAACAAGCCCATGATCTATGAGACTTTATTAGAGATGATGAGGATGATGATGATGATGCTTTGCTTACCAAGGAGTTGGGATTTTAAAAGGGCCATTTATCTTATGTTTGATAACACACGTAGGAACAATGCATCAAGGTATAAAGAACCAGGATGGCATTGTACCTAGTGCGATGGAATTTGACTTGACAAACATATAGGAGTATTCTTGTTCACACTTGACATACAGAAACCTTACTAGGATGCACCTAACAAAGAAAGTATTTGCCAAGTTATATTACAAAAACATCCAACAAACACAATAGACAAAAGATAATGATCGGTGCCCCATTCCTTTCTCTCTAAATCATTTTGATTAGACATCATCGAGAGGTCATTGGAATGAGTGAAATAAGATAAATCAAAAAGAAAATATCAAGTACACAAACAAGTCAATGTTCTTCATACCACTAGCCAAGGGGATGTGTTTTTTTTAGGATAAGTATCCAAAGTGATATCCAAAATGATGGCCATTGTCGAAACAATATATCCTAAGACATGCATTATATAGGATGGTGATGGGTTGATAAGTTGTTTGATAGGATTTTGATATAAGGTTGACTGACATGTTTGAAAATTATCAAGATTTTGATTTTGCACTTAAAAGTTTGAAGTTTGCTTTTGATTTTACGTTTGAAGCTTGCTTTTGCTAATTGTTGTACTTGTTTCTATTTTTTTTCCAAAGGGTGAGTGTGATGATTGATTTATTATGGATGAGATTATTGTGGGTGAAGCAAAATGAGACGAATGGATTTCTCCGGTTCTTTTGAATGTTTTTGATGTTTTTGAAATGTTTTGAGGTTGTTTTTGGGTTTGTTTGAGATTTATACAAATGTTTTGATTTTCCAATTTTCCAATGCTTTTGTGTTTTCTAAGATTTTATGAATATTTTTGGAATTTGTGTCTCAGGGGCTGATCAAAGATTAGCCTTGCCTACATTTAAGCTTAGAGATGACGTAGTTCAGATACCATGTTTTTGATGTTTTTCTGGCTTTTTATGAGTGTTTTTGGATTTTGATATGATTTGAATGTTTTTGTATTTTATTTTTATTTTTTGATGTTTTTGGATTTTTTGGATTTTTTGATGTTTTTGGATTTTTGATTTTGATGCTTCTAGATTTTTGGATTTTTTGATATTTTTGGATTTTTGGATTTTTTGATGTTTTTGGATATTTTGGATTTTCTGGTTTTTTAATATTTTTGGATTTTTTGGTTTTTTGATGTTTTTGGATTTTCGCATGATTTTGATATTTTGGATATGGACATGTGTGACAATATAATTGCTTTGTTTGGGGATTTTGTTAAAAACCAATCTAAGGTTGATTGATTGGATCGATGGATTGATGATAACATTGTTGAGGATACATGATAGTGTTAAGCAATATGAGGATTAAGATGGATGTCCCAAGATTTTGAGGGATTGATTGGATTCAATTGATCAGGATTGATGATGATAACATTGTTGAGGATACACAACAATGCAAGGATAGTGTTAAGCAACACAAGGATTGGGAAGGATATCTTGAGGTGATGATGGATTGATTGGATCTGATTGATTAGTATTTTGAAGCTTGATTTGGAACAAAATTTGTTTGAATGATTTGATGTGACATTGACGTGAAAACTAGATGCGACTAATATTGATTGTTTGGATTGAAGATTGATGAAAGATAAAGCTTGATAAGGAACATCTTCTCGTCAAAACATGCCATGGGCTAGTGATTTTGGGATTTTGGCTCACAAATGTTTTGACCAATTTGATTTCACATTTTTCCAATGTTTGGATCACCACATAAGTTGGAGGATATATATCAAGATTTATTCACAAAGCATTATGTAAATATATGCCCCGAGTGTCTAGCAATGTATGGAATTCCATGGGTGGATACTTGGATAGGTGTGTGGATGGAGGGATATGGATTATCTTGTGATAATATAAGGTGTTTGAACATAGTATGCTCACTTGGATAATGCTTCATGGCTCAAATAATGTTGGGTAGGATAGGACAATGAAAATGACCCATGTTAAGATGTCTACCATAAGCAAGTGTAAAGTGTGCACCAAAATTTTGTCAAGGTCAAGATAATTTGGGATATGGATGTAGATGGATGAAAATGGATTGGATAAATGATTCATGGATGAATGGATTTATTATGGATAAGATGGATGGAATTTTGGATTTATTATGGATGAGATGAGATGCTTTCACCTGAATTAGTGCACGTAGATGCTCGATTCTACACATGACGCCTATTTTCCAGGTTTTCATCATGGTACCTTTCCAAAGCACTACCATAGTGGTTTTCACTAGAGGACGATTTTTTTCTTTACTGTTTTCAATCCATTTTTTTATTTTTTTGGTTTTTTCTGCAAAATATTTTAAGCTCTGCTAAATCACCTAGTGGTGTCAATGTAGATGCTTATGTCATGATGTGCCATTGATATCCTACCTGAAGAAGATGCTTTTCCAAGATACATGCACTTGAATACAACTTTTGAGATTGTTGATCTACTTTATTGATACCAGAGTTAATTTTGTCTTTATGCACACATTACAATAGAGTGCCTTCTAAATCCTTATGATGAAGGGTTGTTGAAAATACATGGTCAATGTGAGAATTAGATATCATGTGTGGAGGCATGGATGGTGTGTGTTTAGGGATAAAAAATGGATTGGTTGACAATTTGGAACCTTTGACTCTCCAAACTTGGGAAGATGAGAAATGATGGGCGGATACAGAAGTGTGCATGAAATTAGGTCCAACTAACTACTTGATACACTTTGTATGTTTCTTGAGAAGTCTACTTTTTCTTTTGTGGACATCTTTGGTGGATAATTTTCCTTTTTTTATTTTTCCCCATAGTTTCTTTCACTAATGGAGTTTGATAGGGATAATATTTCTTTGCATTCTTTTGTATCCATATGTATTTGATTTCTCCATTGTTCTCCTTGGCTTCTTTTGCTTTGATAATGTTCTTTGTGTTTTAATTCAAATATTTCTTTTGATGTTGGTCCCAATTTGTGGATGGGGTGATGGGTGGATGAAGATTCATGACGTGGCTAGTGTTAGAAACCAAGATCTGATTGAAAACCAAAAAAATACCTTCCATAGAAGAGAAAATCAGAAAAAGCAAAGATTTGCAAAAGATGTGCAAATTGATATATTTGAAGTACAAAATATTACAAGAGATAATTTTCTTTATAAAAGCAAAGATGCATAAACCTAATCTTATCTTGAGCAACAAGATAGCTCGATAAGATATGGATAAAACCTATAACTTAGGAATTAAATATGCCTAAGTAAACTTATGCAAATGTTATGCATGCATTCAATTTTGTTTCATGTGCTAGGTTTGCATTTTTGCCTATATTTTTGTAGTTTTGCATTCTCTCCTTCTGTAATCATTGGGTATTGTTATAATGAACTAATATAAAGTTCCATTAAGGGGGGTTCTTGCATCCATCTTTTGTATTGGTGACAACTCACATGAGTTTGTCTAGTTTCATGTTCTCTCCTTTTAGCTTCTTTCTTGCTTAGCTGGACACATCGTTGGTTTGCTTTGGTTCACACTTCACATTGGGATTTTATAGTTATTGATCCGCATTGGTTCAGATATTTCTCATTTGAGGGCCATGTTTTTATGGTTAATGTTCCAAAGTCTATTTTTGGTACTCCTTCCCATGGAAGAGTTTCAGTCACAGTTTTGCATCGGCATCGAGATACACGGCTTTCAGATTCTATCATCATCTCATCTACTGTTGCTTCACAAATTCCAGGGTTGTTCCAGTTTGTGAGTTTTACAGTGTTCTATGGCATTGGGTCTGCTGTCACATTATCATGATTCCGGTTTTGGTTTCAGTTGTAGACAAAATTATCTTTCCTTGCTTGTTGGATTGTGGTTCCATTGTTACTCCACAGTGTTCTTCCAATGCTTCTTTGCAATAGTCATCTCATTGTAGGGGGGTTTTGTCCCACTGGGTTTTCCTTCTCTACCTCATATTGCATTTGTACTTGGGTACCTAATCAGGACTTGTTGTCGGGACTCATATTTGCATAATAATTTTCTTCTCCCTAAGTTGCACTTATGGGGGGTGTTGGTGTAATTAATTATTAATTACACTTTGCATAAGTTTACTTAGGAATTATTTAATTCCTAGGTTTATTTATTCTCATCTTTTTCTTTTGAGCTATCTTGTTGCTCAAGATAAGATTAGGGCTATGCATATCTTGCTTTTATAAAGAAAATCATTATCTTGTAATTATTGAATTCTCAAATAATATTATGATGCACATTCTTTTGCAACCTCTCTGCTCTTTCTGATTTTCTCTTCTATGGAAGGTCTCTGTGGTTTGCAAATCTGATCTTGGTTTCTAATAGCTGATTGTAGTATTGACATCGGTTTCATCATGAGGATTCTTCTTGCTCCCTATGTTGATGTTTTCTTGAGACAAAGTTGCCCCAGTATTGTGGAAGTAGTACCTTCATGCTTTGGTTCCACTTGTTCTGAGAGCTCTTGTTTAGAATGCATTCTCTGATAAATGACCACTGTAGATGATGCTTTTGGAATTTGTTGTTCTGTTGACTTTGGAATATATTGTTTGGTCTGACATGTTTCCTTGAGTGGATAATGTTGGATATCTTTATACCTAATGTCCTCAGTCTAAATTTAGGATATATCTGATCCTAATGTTGACAATCCAGTTTGACTAGAGGAATCAATAACCTGCTCTTTTTGTGTGATAATTTCAGGAGTAAAGGAATCTTGTTCTAAATGAAGATCATCTACATTTCCATTCAAATAAATCATCTCATGGGTAGATGGAGGAGAATGTGTTATGTGGATGTGATCATTTGTGACATCTTGTATAGATAGGAGAGTTTCCATTAGATCATTGTAGTATCTTGGAGATATGAATTCTTGATCTTGAATGATTTCAGAATTTCTTTCGACATGTTTTGGATTAGGGTCCTGACATGGGTCAGTTTCAAAGGACGGATCGCTTACAAAGGTTTCTTGGACATCGTCATTAGGCATAGGAAAGTGGCTCAATATCCTCTTGATCTTTGAGTGAATTTGGATCAAGTGTTGAGTTGAAGATTCTTTCAGTATCGACAATCACGAGGTCAAAGGATGTTAATATGTCCTGGAAAGGACCATTGCTAGACTTTGGTGAGAGATGTTGATCATGCTTTAGAATAAATTTGAGATATGTCCTCTAACTCATTAGGTGATGTAGAGACATTTTCAACATAATCATTGGTCGATAATGTTAACACTCCTTGAAATAGATCATTTCCAGATATTGTTGAGGGATTCTTATCATAATCAAAAAGTGACTCTTGATGTATGTTGATTTGATCTTTGGATGAGGTAGAAACATATTCAATATCTTGATCATTATTTTCAACAATTGTGGTGGAGAGATTGTCAATTCCATCGTTAGTAGTTGAATCCCGATAATTGTCCCCAATAGTTATTATTTTTTCATCAATAAGGTCTTGGATGAGATTTTGAGTTGAACACAATTTGATGTTGTGTGTCCCTTTATTTTATGATACTCACAAAAGTGCTTCTCATCATACCAAGGTGATTTTATGTCTAGTTCTTGATAGTTCTCATAGGTGGGTATTTTAATGAGATTTTCCTGATCCAACTATTGCATGACCAATTCAATTGGTCTCCCAAGTGGTGTGCATTTTCGTTTGTTACCTTGTGAGATTTTTCCTTTAATTTGACCTTCTGATAATTGATTTTTGAGATGTGGTGATTGATCTTCGAGATGTGGGGGTTGGATTTGTTGATGTGGTTGATATTGATTTCTAACTTCTTGACATTGGAGATATTGTTCTTGATGTGGTTGTGGACACAACTCAATGCTTTGATGACATGGTTCAACCAATGGTAAAGTGTAATGATTTTGGAGTGAAGATGTGTCTTGGTGAAATGAGTCGATTATTTTGGCAAGTGAGGCAATTTGATCTTGCAAAATTTGATCTTGACACCCTTGATATAGTTGATTCATATTTTTTTCAAGCAGATTTGGAATGCATACTTGTGGTGTTTGCATGGGATCATGGACAAATTGATTTTGGATAATGTTCTGATTTGGGATGATGTTCAGATTTGGCATTGTGGGTTGAAAATGAACATTTCCTTGATTTAGGTAACTTTTATTTTGCATGGTGTTACCTTGACTTGGATCAATACATGGAGTCATTAACATCTTATTTGGACTTTGAACAACATTTGTATGATTTGTAAACATATATATCCCAAATTTTTCCAAGTGTGGATTTTAAATGTTCATGTTTGTAAAACTTGTACTTGGTATATTCACATTTGGCATGTATGGATTTGGTTGGATGACGTTGTTTTGCAGAAGACTCATGCATTGAGTGTTTGGTTGATAGATTTGTAAGTTTGGACTTGGATTTAAATCTACCATCGGAAAAGGTGTTCCAAACTTTTGACTAGGCATACTCACATTTGTTGTACCATCGAGGTTTGTAGGAGATAATGATCCCATGTATGGATTATATAATTGTGAGTGTTGATAATCAATTGGAATTGTAAGGCTTTGATAGTTTGGTTGGTTTAGACCGCTCATGATGTATGGATCAAGTTTATATTCCATGTTTTTCTTGTGTTTTGACCTTGTTGCAAAAGTGACCCCTAAAATGTTTAATACTAATGATGAGATGAAAAATGAAAGGGGTGAATGATATGGGTGTGGAACATTTTTAGGAACCTTGGAGGGATACTATACTTAGGGATTTTATTTTGATTGTTTGGTTTGGATAATGAACTTGTAAACCCTATGTTAGATGTGATCTTAGGATGCACTTGTTCAAAGAGGTGATAATTTAACTAAGTGTGTGTGGAAGGATTCATCCAAACACACCTAACTAAACAAATAATTTTGATTTGGTTTAAGGATGTACCCAAGTCTAGATAATGATGTTTCCAAAGCTCTAAAGTTGATTTGTGGGATGAGATGATAAATGTTTGGAATGGATGAAGTGTTTGATTTGATCCTAAATGAACCTAACAAGGACTTTGTTTACAAGACCAAGATAGTGAAGAACATGCTTTTCTCTAAAAGTAGTTCAAACCAAAAGACCAATGTTTGCATGAAAACCATATGACCAAAATATGCCAAGCACATGTGTGGGGACCAAATGTTTCTTAGCTTTGCTTAATGAGTTCTTTTTACAAAACACTCTTGATTAGCTTTTGAAACTAGATGTCCAATGTCCTAATTCTCTTTCATCCCACAAAGTCCATTATGTGGAAATCTAGAAAAATCAAGGAAAAAGTTTCCTAATGTTGACCTTAGTAGGAGAAAATTGAGATGAAATCCAAATGCTTAGAAGCCTCTAAGGATACGAATCCCAAGGGAAAACAATAGCATGTGAATTTGTTCAAGGATATTTGCTTCCCCTAAGGGGTTTGAGATTTGATGCTCATGTTGAATGTTTGCTTCCCAATGTTTATGAACAAGCAAAGTGTTTTGTAACCAAGAACAAGCACAATCCTATGGATATGAAAGACTGTATTTGTTGAGTCCGCACTTGGAAAATTCCAGCTAGGCTTATATTTTAGCGAATGGTTAGATGCTTGACCCCACTGGCTCCCCTCCATGACACTCACTTATACAGGGCAGCCAAGCATCAACACCCATGAAACTCCTATGGCATACTTTCCATTTCTAATAAAAATCGTAAAAGTATGGGGTGGCTTCAGAACAACCATTCTTGCACCAATAAATAGATAGGGATTTTGGCCTTTCTACAACAAGGTTTTTAATTTGGACTTTCCATTCGTAGGAGTTGACCCATCAAGACGAGAGACCATTATTGCCCTTCTTGTTGAAGCCAATCGTGTGATACTAGCCTTTTGTTCCAGTACCCACTTTTATATCCAGGCTAGAAATACTCTTGGCTTTAGAGTGTTACCGGTTGAGTCATTCCCTTGGGTGAGTTTTTTTCTCCAAGGAATGCCCTCTAAGATAAACAATAGAAGGAAAACATATATGTAAGTTGATCAATATTTGTTGAGAAACAAAGAGAGAATACATGTGATAGGTTTACTTACACTCGCAAGATGTTTTGTTCATTTTTAATTCAAATTGAAAATGTATGGGAAATTACTTATGCAACTTAATGTCACAAAAAGGCCTTTTGATTCTCAAGATCACAATGAGGTGCGAGAGAAGTGCATAAATCCTTTTAGTGATATTACTTTAAGTAATTAAAAAGAAAAAGAAACACTTGTTCATTTTAAATCCTTGAAGCAATGATTTAATTCTTTTTAAAGCACCAAATCAAATGTGGAATTTTTCTTGTTCAATTTGTTATTCTCAAATGAAATCTAGTGAGTTTGTGTCCTAAAGTTCATTTTAAGCCCTTTTGTAGCAAGAAAAGTGTTTTTTTTAGAGCCCAAAATAAATTAGTGAGTCCTAAAACTTGAAGATAACAAAGTCTTAAGAATGGGATTATAATGGCTCTCAAAGTGTTTAAAAACACTTGTTACAATCATGTGATAATGTTTTTTCTTGGACTTCCATGCTCCATGATCCTTTAAAGCCTACAATACAAGCTCTAAATGTTAGATGAAATAAAAAAAAAAGAATATATAAGGGTTAGATAAATGATTAAGCATAAAAACTCTAAAATTTAGACCAAGTTTCATTGTGATTTGACATTAAGTGAAAATTAAAAAAAATTAACTCTATAAAAGTTGATAAAAACCTACACCATTGGATATCTTTGAAATTCTATCCCATTTAAAAAAAAATTTTGAAAAAGACCAAAAAATGACCAAGATATGGCCATTTTAAGTTTGAGTGAAAAAGCAAGAAAGTTCAACGACTCTATCTGCATAGGCGTCGCTATTTGGAGTTTGTAGTAGTGCTATATGGCACCGTTGGACTTATAGCAACTCTATATGGCACCGCCAAACTTGTGAGCGGCTATGTATGTTGCCACTAGACTTTGAGTGGCTTTGTATGGATTTTGAAGTGGTGTTGTATAGTTCCTCTGGAATGATAGTGACACTATATGGCACCGCTAGACTGTGAGCGGTGCAATTTCTTGTATACACAAAAAAAAAAAAAAAGCACCAAATTTGATGAAAAAACATGATTTAAACTTCTGGTTTTCCTTCCTTCTGGCGCCAAAATGTAGAACCCCAATCCTATACCTACACAAATACAAAAAACAAACACAATATTAGATCAAATGCAAGCAAGAACAAGGATTCCCCATGAAATTCATTTGCAATGCTCAAATAGGAAAGACAATGAAGAAATGAACCAAGAAAGCAATGAAATCCTATTTTAAGATGCAAAATCTCAGTCCCATGGGGGAATTGGTGCCAATTTTATGTGTAAATTGGCCCTTTCCCAACTCATATGTAAGCTTTGATGAAGATTGGTGGATGATTGAAGCTCCTTGATGAAATTTTGGCATAACCTTGCTATGAAACCATGAAAATGATGAACACTTGATATGAAACGGATAAAATTAGCTCTCAATGTGAAGAGAGTAATTTTTCTCTAAGTTGTGGATGCAAAATACAAAGAGAAGCCTTCTATAAATAGAAGAACAAGATGAAGGAAAGAGAAAAATGGATGAATGTGGGATCATTCAACATCCAATGGGCAAGTGCCACTTGTCAAGATGTGAATTGAGGAAGCTTGAGCACATTTTGGAGAATGTGCAAAGAGGTGGGAGATTCAAAAATCAAAAGATGGCTTGAAGGATGAGATGAAAGGTGAAGCAAATGCACATGGCTCAAGAAAAGGACGTGTAAGAGATTTTAAATGCTTTGTTGGAAGGGACAAGTCCTTTTGGGGGGAGATTTCAAATTTGAGGAATATTCCATCTTTGATGCTTTTTTTGAATGAAAATAGATGATATATAAATCAATTAAATTGATTTTCATGTGCAAGTAGCAAAATCTAGAGGAATTGATAGATTAAGACTAAGATTAATCAGAATTTGATTAATTTAAAGGAGATTATCTGATTTGACCATTTGATTTAGATTTTTGGATTTAAATAAATCAAAATGAGAGGAATAATGATTTTAGACTTAATTAAATAAGATTTGATTTATTTAATTAAAGAGGATGGTGTTAGCTTTAAATCAAATAAAGATTAATTTATTTAATTTAAATGAGATGACTTTAGAGATTAATTAAATAAAATTATTATTTAATTAAAAGAGGGACTATAGGATTAATTAAACAAACTGATTTATTTAATTAATAGGAGATGATGACTTAATCAGATAAAAAATTATTTATTTAATTAAGAGATGAAATGTGATGAATTTAATTAAATAGAGATTATTTAATTAAATGATTAGTAGAGAGATTCAATTCAGGATGAACTTGTGTTAGTAAAATTAGGATTAGGTGCATGTACATTTTACATGTCTACAATAATATATCATTGGAAAGATCTCAAAGAGATCTACAACATTGATTGTTTCATCCACTTTTCTAGTTGTTTCGAGGATTCTAAGGTTTTCAAATTTGAATTTGAAGTTGCATTGGATAAATTTCTTGGGAAAAAAACTTTAATATCTCCCAAACTGTATAGGGTATTGAGATGATTCTTCCACTATCAAAAATATTTTTCAGTTCCTCTCCTTGGGGTAAATTTTTAGGTCCATATGAGCCCGTTTAGGCCAACTTACTAAAAATTAGTAAGTAACCATTTTTTACCTTTTCTAACTTCTGACTATCTTACACACCTTAAGTTCCATCATGGGACTCAAAACAAATAAAGAAATAAAGGAAAAAACATTTTTTTGGGTGATGCAAGATTGTCCCTACACCATGAGATGCTCCTGCATCAAACACCCAGGGTAATATGAAAAGTGACCCTGTCACTTCTCAGGAGTTAGAGGGAAACCAAGATGGTTAACCTCAACCTCAAACAACCATGACGAATCTTCAACAAGCCTTCCTAAATCCATTTCACCAAGTACTCTGCATATTGTCTATTTCTGGTGCTTCTACCCACATGACTATCCAAAATTTCTTTTATCTCCTCCTTTTTTGAAGTAGGTGCTAGAATATTCCATTGTGCTTCTATTATTTCTTCATCAATTCCTCCTTCATTTTTTTAAATCTAAAATGTTAAACACAGGTGAAATATGAATTTCATCAGGAAACTCTACCTCATATGCATTTCCTGAATCATGCTTCTTTAGGATCTTGCATGGTCCAAACTTCTTCATCTTTAACTTGTTGTATGTACCAACTAGATACCTCTCCTTTTGTAAATGAACCATGAATTCATCTCCTACCTAGAACTCCTTATACCTCCTTTTTCTTATCTTCCTTAGCCTTATATTGCGAGTTCATCTTATTGATATGTTTCTTCACCTCTTCATGTGAATTCTTTAGGTGCTCAGCAAAATCTTCAGCCTCAACACTACTCTTCTCCCCCTTATCCATATTTCTCAGTTCATAAGAAGTTTTTTGACTACTCCCATACACAATCTGGAATGATGATCTATGAGTTCTCCTATTGACAAAATTGGTGTAAGAAAATTCTACCTGTGGCATAATCAAATCCCATCCCTTGGGCTTATCTCCTACTAAGCATCTTAGCAGGTTACCCAAACTACTATTCACCACCTTTGTTTGTCCATAAGTCTATGGATGGTGTGCAAAACTAAACTTCAAATATATCTTCAACTTCTTCCATAATGTCCTCTACAAAAAACCAAAAAAATTGGTATCCATATCTGAAACTATACTCTTTGGTAGGCCGCAGTCTTACCATATATCTAAAAAATAATTCTGCAATATGAGCAACATCATTGGTCTTACGACATGGAATGTAATGTGCCATCTTTGAAAATCTATCCAACACCACAAATATGGAATCATGCCCTCTCTATGTCCTTGGCAAGCCAAGAACAAAATCCATGCTAATTTCCTTCCATGGCCTCTCAGGTACAGGTAATGGTTGATACAATCCAGTATTCTAACTTTTCCTTTTACCATCTAACATACTCTACAAATTTGCACAAAATTATTCACATCTTGTTGTAACTATGGCCAATAATAATTATCACTAACAAGAGCAATGATCTTATCTTGATCGAAATGTCCAACCATTCCTACACTATGCTTCTCCTTGATTAGATTCACTCTCATAGAACTCCTTGGAATGCACAATTAGCTTCCTCTAAACGACATCCCATCTTGGATTAAAAAATCCAACCATCTTGTCCTCTCCAATGTAACAAGTTCCAAACAAGCCATCCAAGCTTCTTCAAAGTCCAGATCTTCAAGATACAAACTCTTGAGTTCATTGAACCCAACAACCTCTATATTCATCTCTATCAACAAATTTTTCCTTCTACTCAAAGCATTTGCAACTATGTTTGACCTTCCACTCCTATGCTTCAAAACAAAAGTATAACTCTCCATAAACTCAACCCATTTTAAGTGTTTTTGATTCAACTTTCTTTGACTATTAAGATACCACAAAGCTTGATGATCAGTATATATAACAAATTCTTTTGGAAACAAATAGTGTCTCCATTTATTTAAAGCCTAAACTATAGCATAAAAATCCTGATCATAGATAGAATATTTCTTCCTAGAATCATTCAACTTCTCACTAAAATAGGCAATAAGATTACCTTCTTGACTCAAAACAACTCATATGGCACTGCCACTAGCATCACAATCTACTTGAAAGACCTTATTGAAATCCAGAAGTGCCAAAATATAAAAAACTCTATGAATTGCTCTATGACTTTATTCTTCAACATATCAAAACCATTTGTTGCTCCTATAGTTGATTTAAAATCCTTTCTATCATTTTGTGCAATTTTTGCACACATGCCCCATCGAAGGTGGGGACCCTCTTCTTTCTTTTGCATCTCTGCATCTTGGCTTGGTCAAATTTTCAGTTTTTCTCTTCTTGGGAGGTTATTTTGGGATTAAGCCCACAGTTGGTTCGATGAAGGCAATATTTTGAGGCTCTGGGGGAAATCTGCCTATCTTGGAAATAAAAAATGGGGATTTTGAAGTGAATTTTCAATGTTATTTGTAAGTCTTTTTTGCACCCATGGATAGAGGATGGAAAATTAGGCAAGGTTGCTTTTTGAATTTTTTGAAAATTCCTTCTAGAAAAAAAAGTTATGAGGTTTAGGAGATTTTGACCTTGCATGGAATTCAAGATTTCCACCCCTAAGCAGAAATCCCCGATTTCCGTCAACCTCTTGGATTTCCATAATTGTTGCACTTTCGGGGATTTCATGTACCTTATGGAATTCCTTCACACTTAGAAATCTTTGAAATTTCCATCACCCTGTCATTTGCCTGAGAATGCATGTAAACACGAAAGTTATGAAATCATCACTAATTTTCGTCCCTGATGGAAATCCTTGAATTTATTTTTGGGCTTGATTTTTGCGAAGGGGTTGAAATCCCAAAAGTTTCCATTTTTGGAAATCTCCATGACCCCCTCAAAATCTCGAAATTTTCCAAAATGGAAAATTTTCCCAAAATGCTTCTTTTTCCCAAAATGGAAAATTTCCAAAACAGAAATTTTTCCTTGAAACTTTAAAATGTTCTTGAAAATGAAAAATTTTTGAAATGGAAAAATTTCGAAAATAAAAATTTCCAAAAATAGAAAATTTCCAAAAACAAAAAGTTTCCAAAAATGGAAAGTTTTCTTAAAAGGCCAAAATTTTCAAGTTTAATTTGGATATTTTATGGATTGGATTTTTTAACATGTGAGCTACTAATGATTGTATTTAATTTTCAGGGTACTTGCATATGGAAGCGTGATTGGGAGAGGAGATATTCAAATTATTCAAATCCACCTGCCTATGAATCTGTGCCACCAGTTGTATATCAATTGGAGAGGTGCCTTTAACAAGGAAAGACATGTGAAGCTATATTTATTCTCCAATGAGGATTTTCTCAAAATTGATGTCTTTCTCAAAATTGATGTCATTGGGCCATAATGTAACTAAACGCAATTGATTGGATGATGATGTATCGTGAGCTCCCAAATTAAATGTAATAGCTTGATGCTTCTAGAAGTGCAATTGCAGCCATTGGATGAATTAGATCCTAGCCATTGGTTCAAAATGTATTTTTCTATATAAGGCCAATTCCTTCTCATTTGTAAGGGTTATATTTTAGGGGTTAGAATAGTTGGATAGAGGCTATAGAAAGCCAGAATTGGCTAAGTTAGAGAAGTCAGTAGTTGTAGGAGAGGAGAGAGACTGGAAATTGTTATGTAATACTGGAGAAGTAATGCAACCAGGTTGTTGATTTGACAAAATTTGTATTTATCTTCAATAGTTTTATGGTTTCTTGTTCTTAATTCTCACTGTTAGATGTTAGTTTTTAGTTCTTTTGCAATAATGTTAAAATGTGAATCATGTTGATTGATCTTCGGTCCATACTTTTAGCAATTTATTGATTGTAAATTGTTGTGTATAGTTATTCTAGGCCTCATATTGTGCTAAGTTCAACTGTGGATACTTGTTCATGCTCATGGGTATTCATGGTCTGAAAAAATTTTAGTTTCCTTAGAAGATTGCACCATTTCTGCGGAGTTGTGGGCTTGTCCTTGATCAAGCAAAGATTGGTTTTATTGGGGATCTATACATTTGCAACATTCATCATTATTGTGATTGATCTTAGGAGTTATTTTAGAATCTCTCTCAACTCTTTCTCTTTTTCTATTTCTTTTATCATATGGGTTAGTTTTAGGATTGAAGGCATCACCATATTGTTACATCTGATGAAAGTACACTTCCAACATTGTTTATTTGTAAGGCCCCTTGAGATTACCAACATTTTCACATATTATCTAAGTTGTTTATGCATTGTCAATACTTGACATTAGAGACCTTGGTGTTATCTCTTGAGGCTTACTAAAAGAGATTTACCTTTCAAGAGAGAGGATATCATATTATGTCTGAGTTTTTGTTTTGCAGAAAATACCATCAACATATCCCCTCTCATTGCTTCAGTTAGAGGTGCATAAATATTACCAAAATTCCTAATAAAATTTCTATAAAAACTTACTAGACCATGAAATGATCTTATCTCTATAACACTCCTTGAGGTAGGCCATTCAATGATAGCTCTCACCTTCTCTAGATCCATTTTAAGACCCTCTTCTAAGACAACAAATCCTAGATACACAAACTCCCTCTTCGAAAAACTACATTTCTTCAAATTAATCAACTTATCCTCCCTTAGCTTCTCAAAACTCTTTAGATATGCATCAGGTGCTTCTCCAATGTCTTACTCAAAATCAAAATATCTTCCAAATAAACAATAACAATTTTTCCTAAAATTTCTTTCAATACCTCATTCATAAGCCGTATAAATATGCTCGGTGCATTGGTTAGCCCAAAAGGAATGACTAACCACTCATATAAGCCTTCCTTGGTTTTGAAGGCTATTTTCCATTCATCTCCTTCTATAATCTAGGCCTAATTATATCCACTCTTCAAATATATCTTTGTGAAATACTCAACTCCACTCAAACAAACTATAATGTCATCCATCTTCGCCAAGAGAAAATTGTACTTGATAGTAATCTTGTTGATAGCTCAAGAGTATGTACACATCCTCCATTCTCCATCCTTCTTTGGTGTTAGTATTGCAAGTACTGCACATGGACTCAAACTCTCTTGAATCAATCCCTTCTGCAACAACTCTTGCACTTGTTTATTCGCCTCTTCATTCTTCACCGAATTCATTTGATGGGCTTCCTTATTTGGTAGACTGGCTCTAGGAATCATATCAATCTAATGGCTAATCTGTCTTACTAGAGGAAAAATTTCAAGTACGTTATCAAAAACAATATCCTAAAACTCATTCAATAAATTTGAAACCTCTACTAGTACCTCATTAGTATCTTATTTTCAACTCTAGGAATCAATGCAAAACACATATGCTCATGCCTCATACCTTCTAGGAATTTTCTTCCATCAACCAAACAAATTCTTACATTATTGTATACCTTTTCTTCTACCTCCCTCAAGGGTTTCAACTTATGAGAACACCATACTTTTTCAAGGAATAGGTGTTATCATGTCCATCATGCATTTCTTACCGATTAAATTGCCACAGTCTACCTAACAACATATCACAAACATCCATAGGCATAATATAACACAATACCTCATGATGGTAATTTCCAATCTTGAACTTTACCAAACATTGCTCATTTACCAAATCTTTATGGTCCTTCTGCAACTAAGCAATTTGGTATGGAGTTAGATTCCTTCTTCTAGATCCAACCGCAACTTACTAACCATCTATTTTGAAACAAGGTTATCAATACTACCTCCATCAATAAGAACATTGCAAACTTTACCTTCATACTTACATCTAGTGTGAAACAAATTTTTCCTTTGAGTTGTTTCTTTCTCCTCATTTAGCAAGGCTCTCCTAGTAACAAGAATCTCTCCCATTTTTGCATCCTTAAAATGTGAAGACTCAACATCTTCATCTACATGTGCAACTCATGCATTACCCTCAGGACTTCTATTTTTCCTTGATGTTGAGGACACTCATAGGTTGTATGTACTTCTTCGCACTAGAAACAGTTTCTACGAAAGCCTCCTCTTTTGTCTCCATTATTTTGATCATGAGAGTGGTAGGTGTTATCTCCTTCC
Source organism: Sequoia sempervirens (assembly GCA_007258455.2). Taxonomy (NCBI): domain Eukaryota; kingdom Viridiplantae; phylum Streptophyta; class Pinopsida; order Cupressales; family Cupressaceae; genus Sequoia; species Sequoia sempervirens. The sequence continues at coordinate 98,059,194 of VDFB02105785.1, read as the reverse complement.
CAATTATAGGAACTACTAGATCCTTCACCCTTCTTTTGATCTTCATTCTAACCTCTATATGACCACCTGCTAATCTTTCCACTGTGACCTCTGTAAGGAAAGCTTAGGTGCGGAACAAACTCTCCTAATGTCAAAGCCTCAGGGAAGAATGCAGAAGTGACTTTAAATTTTCAATTACAGTCCATTAAGATACTCATGAAAGAAACAACAGAAACAAAGAAATAAACATACACAATTTGAACACCAGATTTATGTGGGAAAACCCTTATGAGAGAAAAACCCACCACACCAAGAAAAACCTCTTTGTATTACAGTAAAGAAAATTGCATACAAAGTACAGACTTCACTTTCTGATGTCAATTTACAGCAGCATAATTTCCTTGATCAACCTTGTACAAAACATCCCAGTTACAATGCTCTCTAAATTGAATTTACACACACTCATCACACATCGAACTATTCATCCGAACTGATCATCATCTTTGATTACAAAGTATATCTCATTCATGGTCTATTGATCTTCCTCATAGGAACAGCTGCTACAGTCCAACTGCTAGCAGTTCACATTCTGCTTCTTTGATTGGTCGCCACGTAGGATAGTCATTCGTTCAAGGCATTCAAATTGTGTCGCATGTCGGTGAGACACTAGGCCATGTCTCCCCAATGCCACACAACTCAACTATCGTTATCACCCAGAGTCACCACCATCGGCAAGAGTAATATTGAGTCCAAACTTGTCGCCCAAACTCACTCTATCGATAAGATATCATATCAATATCCACTACAGAAGCATCAACCAGACCATCACTATCGGCGAGAGGTCATACCGAACACAAATCCATCTTGTGCAGATCTATCAGTGAGGCAAGTGCTATCGGTAAGTGTCTCATAGAACTTTATGTCATATTGATGTTCATTGTGCAAAGCTATCGGCGAGACAAGCCATATCACTAAGATTTCATACCGATGATCAACACATGTAGCTCTATCGGCAAGACCATCGCTATTGGCGAGACATCATGTCGAGCACAGAATAGTCAAAGAGAGTAACACTATCGCAAAGAGGTTATATCAAATGCACCAGCCTATCGGTGAGACCGCATCCATCGGCAAGAGTTCTTACTGAATGCAAACTTGTTAGCCAAGAGTCTCCTCGATGACATCCTTGTGAATAACCGTCAGTGAGACATACACTATCGGGATGAGTTATTCTGAATGTTCAAGCCTCTCCCCAATGACTTATGTTGCCACAAGTCTCCTCGATAACCATTAGACATCAACCCATCAGCAAGAGATCTGCTCGGGTGGAAAGAGTTAGGAATCTTCATAGCTATTGATATGTCTTGCCAATGACTCTCATCAGCAAGACATAACAAAAATCTCGGTGACTTGAGCACTTCAAATGATTAGAATAGTTTTGTTGGTCGGTAAGACTTCCAGAGGGTCTCACCGAATTTGTTCTTTCAGGAGTTTCATGCTAGTAATACTAAGGCACATTTTCCAACAATCTACCACTTGACGAAGATCTTACTGACACTCCCAAAGCACAACAAAACTACTGAAATTCATGGGAACTAAGCCCCATCGAATTGGCATACCACCTGAACTTGTTTGTGCTCACTGGCTTCATCAATGCACTTGCAACATTTTCCAAAGTATCCACTTTTTCTAAAGAGACTTTTCCATCCTCCACCATATCTCATACAAAATTATACTGTGCATCAATATGTTTCATCTTGGCATGGAAAGTAGGATTTTTTACCAAACAAATAGCACTCTGATTGTCATAGTATATTGCAATTATCCCTACATCAAACCTAATGTTAGAACACAAATGTTTTAACCAGATTGCTTCTTTACAAGCGTGTGTTGCTGCCATTTATCCTGCCTCTGTAGTGGACAAAGCGACTAGAGCTTGCCGCTTACTCATCCAACTAACTGCACCACCATTCATCATGAAAATATATCCACTAGTGGATCTTCTGCTATCAATGTCCCCTACCCAATCAGAATCCACATAGCCTCGAATGCTAAGAGTCCTCTGTGATTCAACCAAATTTCCATGGTAACACAAAGCATATTTTGAAGTTCCCTTTAGATATCTAAACACTCTTTTCATAGCATCCCAATGTGTCATTCCACGATTTTCCATGTAACGACTAAGTACTCCCACTGCTTGGGCAATTCCTAGCCTTGTACAGACCATTGCATACATTAAACTACCAACTACACTAGCATAAGGCACTCTGGTCATGTCCTCTATCTTAGTAGGAGATTTTGGACAGTCTTCAATAGATAGCTTCATTCCCTGCAAAACTAGAACAACTAGCTACTTGCAATTATTCATACAAAATCTATCCAAAACAATATTAATATACTTACTCTGACTGAGCCATTTTTTTCTACTATTCCTGTCCCTGGTTATTTCCATTCCCAAAATATACCTGGCTACACCAAGATCTTTCATTTCGAACTTTACAGACAACTGAGATTTTAGATCAGAAATCATTAACTTACTATTTCCTATGAACAACATATCATCAACATAGAGAGCAATAATAAGAACTCAATCATTTTCAGTTTTTTAGTACACACAATGATCAGATTTTGATCTTACAAATGGGTATGTGCAGGATCATCATGGAAAAAATAGGCCCTTAAGTGGCAAAAAATTCAGAAAAATCAGTGTTAGGCAACTTGACGTAAAAATTTGAATAAGTTATCTATATTATTTCAAAAAAATGTAAGAATAGAATCTATAGAAAATTGAATTTAGTTTCTAAACTACTAGGTCTATTTAAAAATAAATAAAATCTATTTGGTGAAAATTTGAAATTTCAATTCAGTAGTACTTAAATTTCAGGGGGAAAAAAAGTAGGTGTCTGTCTAACCACCCTAACCATAATAAAATGATAATATTTTTTTATAAGATTTTATATATAAGTAGAGGACTCATTTCCGGATGTGAGGCATATTTTTTTGTAATTTTTTTCTAAGTAAATAATTAATTATGATTTTTTTATTACAACTTTTAAAAAATATAAAAATTCATATGTCTTACCACCTTAACTTGGTCAAAATTCATGAAATTTAATTTTCTTTTTAATCCTATAGTATGTGAAGCATGGAATGTGACGCATATTTCGGATTCAAAAAATTTGATACCATTTGAAAGTTATAGATGTTTTTGAATCAGCCTATCGATAAGGACTTTAGTCGTAATTCTAATAGAAAATGAATAATAATTATTTATTAAATTCAAATTAAAGAATAATTTATATTGGTGGAAAGATGAGAATATCCTCTAAAAACCCTTTTTCGTTTCATCAATTTTGGGTAAAAAAAAGTCGTCAGCCACATACCCTACAAATACCCATAATATTGCCACTTTTTGGCCCCTCATGATCCCGCACATACCCAAATCCCAATGACAAAACAAACATGTCAAACTTCTAGTACCACATTCTAGGAGATTGTTTTAATCCATACAGAGATTTTTTCAACTTGCAAACCAGTTTTTCTTTACCTTTTTCCACAAAGTGCTCAGGCTGGGACATATAAATTTCTTCTTCAAGGTCACCATGAAGAAATGTTGTCTTCACATCCATCTATTCAACCTCTAAGTCATACGCTGCTACAAGTGACAAAAGAAATCTAATAGATGTCAGCTTAGCTATAGGAGAAAAAATTTCTCCATAATCAATTCTCTCTACCTGGGAATATCCCTTCACAACCAACTTTTCCTTATACTTTTCCACATTTCCATCCAGTCCTATTTTCTTTTTAAATACCCATTTGCAACCAACAACCTTTTTTCCATCAAGAAAGGGCACCAAACTCCAAGTATCATTATTTTCTAATGATTCCATTTCTTCATTCATGGCTTCCAACCAAGAGTTTGAATCAAACATTCTAAATGCCTCTCTCACAGTCCTAGGCTCATCAGTGCTAGAAATTAAAGCATAAGCACAAGTAGAATCTATCAAAGAAAACCCATACCTATCAGGTTGCTTTATTTCACGTGTTGACCTCCTCACAGGTTGAGGTTGAGGTTGTTGTTCTTCTTCAAAAATCTTAGAACTACTTGAGCTCTCTTCAATTTTAGGTATATTTTGAATTTTGAATTCCTCTTTATCTAGTGTCAAAGGAATTTCAACTACATCCTTTTTATTTTCTGATTTTGTCTCTGACTACAGATCCAAAGTAGAAGGCTTCAACTCACAAAAAATAACACTTCTGCTATATAGAACCTTCTCTGTATTAGAATTCCAAACCTTGTATCCTTTTATGCCAGCACTGTAACCAATAAAAATATATTTAATAGCCTTGTTTTCCAATTTAGATCTTTTTTCATTTGGCACATATGCATATGCCTCACAGCCAAAGACACAAATGTGTCTCAGAGAGGGATTCTTTCCAGACCATGCTTCCAAAGGTGTTTTCTCAACAAGAGTAGAATTAGGAGAACGGTCTATTAAGTAACAAGTTGTTGCAACTGCCTCAACCCAAAACTTCTCCTCCAAGCCAACATTGCTTAGCATACTTTGTGCTCTTTCCATCACTATCCTGTTGAACCTTTCTGCAACTCCATTTTGCTGCAGAGTGTAAGGTGTAGTTTTATGTCTTTTAATCCCATGATCTTTATAATACCTCTCAAACTCATCAGAACAAAACTCACTACCATTGTTAGTCTTTAAAAAAAAATAAAAAATTCTAGTCTGATTTTCCACAAGGTTTTTAAATTCCTTAAAACGACTAAACACTTCTGCTTTACTTTTCAAAAAATAAACAAATGCCCTTCTCGAATAATCATCAATGAACGATACATAATATCTTGATTTAGACAAAGAAGGAACATTTACTAGACTAAAAACATCAGAATGTATGTAATCAAGTAAATTAGAAGATTTGTGAGGACTGGAGTAAAATGAAATATGGTGTTGTTTACCATATATACAATGTTCACACAATTTGAATTCAAGGTTATAATCATCAAGCCCTTCAACCAGGTTTTTATTCTTCAAGGTTTTTAAACCTTTTTCACCAATGTGGCCTAGCCTATGATGCTAGAGCATAGTATTTTCTGCTGGAAGTTTAACTTCCATAGAGTTTGCACTATCAGGAACTTTTTCCTCTTTTTCTCCATGAGTAGCTTTTTGTGACTTTACAGAGACAATATTGCATTGCACAACATGTGCGTCCAACTTATACAAAGTACCAATATGAACACCCCTAGCTAGCATCATTGAGCCTCTAGTCATCTTGCAGTCATTTCCAGAGAATGTGACTTGCACTCCAATATCATTCAACTTACTAACAGAAAGTAGATTTCGAGCCAGACCTGGTATATGCGTCACATCATTGATTCCCTTCACTCTTCCATTAGAGAATTGAATTCTAACTCTTCCACAACCAACTATTTCCAAAGATGAATCACTTGCCAAATACACCCTTCCACCATCGTATTTTTCATACTTAGTGAACCAGTCTCTATGAGATGTCATGTGGAAAGATGCTCCAAAATCAATCAGCCAGACATCATCTGATGCCTGTGTAGCCAAGGATGCAATGAAAGTGTTTGCATCACTCTAAGAAGAATCACTGTCGAAAGAATACTTCTTTTTCTTCTTCTTCTCCTCTTTACAATCCTTTTAGACATGACTAGGTTTCCCACAATTCCAGCACTTCACCTTGGACTTCTTTCTAGGATACTTTGATCTCCCTTCTAATTTCGATTTGGACTTCTCTTTTCCTTTCGATCTGCCTCTAACAGAAAGAGCCTCCTTCGCCATCTCAAAATATTTTCTTCTCATCTCTTCTGATAACAAAGAAGTAACATCTTCCATCTTAAAATTGGATGTCGTACTCCCTATAGCCATCACCAAGTGATCCCAAGAATCTGACAAAGAACATAACAACAACATACAACGATCTTCTTCATCAATGTTCACACCCATAGATGCCAATTGAACAATCAACATGTTGAAAGCATTCAAATGATCAACAACAGATGCTCCTTCCTACATTTTCAAAGAGTACAACTTCTTCCTCAAGAACAATTTATTCACCAAGGACTTTCCTTGATAAATAGCTCCTAGTCTTTTCCACAAAGAAGATACAATCTTTTCTTCATGAACATTCAAAAGAACAGAGTCTGCTAAATAGAGCCTTATCAGCCCCTTTGATTTTTGATCTGCATGGTCCCAATCCTCTTGCTTCATGCCTGTAGGCTTCATTCCAGACACAACAAGCCAAAGATCACAATCAACCAACAAATATTCCATTTTGAGTTTCCACAACTCAAAATTGCTGCCATTGAATTTCTCAATTTCAATCTTTCCTAACGTTCTTGCCATCTTAATCTATAATTTTAATTACCAAACTTCTACAAGACTCCCACTGAACAAAATTGACTCAAAAAACCCAATGTACCCACAAGGATAACACAACTAGCCAGGCTCTGATACCACTTGTAAGGAAAGGTTAGGTGTAGAACAAAATCTCCTAATATCAAAACCTCAAGGAAGAATGTAGAGATGACTTTAAATTTTCAATTACAGTCCATTAAGATACTCATAAAAGAAACAACATAAATAGAGAAATGAACATACACAATGTGAACACCAAATTTACGTGGGAAAACCCTTACGGGAGAAAAACCCACCACACCAAGAAAAGCCTCTTTGTATTATAGTAAAGAAAATTACATACAAAGTACAGACTTCACTTTTTGATGTCAATTTACAACAGCATAATTTCCTTGATCAACCTTGTATAGAACATCCTAGTTACAATGCTCTCTAAATTGAATTTACACACACTGTTCACACACCGAACTATTCACCTGAACCAATCATCATCTTTGATTATAGAGTATATCCATGTCGTTCATGGTTTGTTGATCTTCCTCATAGGAATGACCACAACAGTCCAACTGCTAGCGGTTCACATTTCGCTTCTCTGATTGGTCGAAAACAAACCACGTAGGATAGTCATTTGGTCAAGGCATTCAAACTATGTCACATGTCGGTGAGACACTAGGTCGTGTCTCCCCGATGCCACACAGCTCAACTGTCGTTATTGCCCAAAGTCATCACCATCAGCAAGAGTCATATTGAGTGCAAACCTGTCACCCAGACTCACTCTATCGCTAAGATATCATATCGATATCCACTGCAGAAGCATCAGCCAAACCATTGCTATTGGTGAGAGGTCATACCAAACGCAAATCCATCTTGTGCAGATCTATCAGTGAGACAAGTGCTATCAACAAGAGTCTCATATAACTTTATGTCATACCAATGTTCATCATGCAAAGCTGTCGGCGAGACAAGCCATATCGCTAAGACTTCATACCGATGATCAACACATGTAGATCTATCAGCAAGACCATCGATATAGGCGATACATCATACTGAGCACAGAATAGCTGGAGAGAGTAACTCTATTGCCAAGAGGTTATATTGAATGCACCAGCCTATCAGCAAGACCACATCCATTGGCAAGAGTTCTTACCGAATGCAAACCTGTTAGCCAAGAGTCTCCCCAATGACATCCTTTTGAATAACCATCGGCAAGACATACACTGTCGGGATGAGTTATTCTGAATGTTCAAGCCTCTCCCCGATGACTTCTGTTGCCACAAGTCTCCTCGATAACCATTAGACATCAACCCGTCGGTAAGAGATCTGCTCGAGTGGAAAGAGTTAGGAATCTTCATAGTGATCGACATGTCTTGCCGATGACTCCCGTTGGCAAGAGATAACCAAAGTCTCAGCAACCTGAGCACTTCAAATGATTAGAATACTGTTGCAGGTCGGTAAGACTTCTAGAGGGTCTCACCGACATTGTTCTTTTAGGAATTTCTTTCCAGTAAGACTGAGGCACATTTTCCAACAACCTCCACATCTTTGCTTGCTTTCAAACCTTCTATTCAACTTTTCTTCTACTTTCAAAGCAAAATGATATGCATCTTCAATGATAGATGTTCTTACTAGACTCAAATATTCTTGAATACTCAGCTTCAACCCATTTATGTAATAGGAAACTTTCTCCTTATTGGTCTCAAAATGGCATGTTCTGATCAACATGATAGAATTATTCTGTATACTCCTTGATAGATTTTCTCACTTGTTTCAACCCTTTCATCCTCTTCAACAAATCTAGCTCATAATCTACGAGAATGAAATGTCATTTTATTTTTTCCACCATGCGATCCCATCTTGTTATTTTATCTTTTCCTCTTTGATTTCTTTCTAGTTGTACCTCTTTCCACCAAATATTCACATGACCCCTTAGCTTGGCCTTTGCAAATTTGACCTTCTCTTGATCTTCCACCTCCTCATACTCAAATTACTTATCCATATCATTGATCCAATCAATCAACTCTTCTAGGTTAAGGTTTCCAAAAAATGTAGAAACATCAATCATCAACCTTTTCCCAATCTTAGAGATGAACTTAAATAATTTGACTTTCTCTGGATCTACTATATCTTGTTCTTCTTTGAATTGTTGCTCATTTTCAGCTTCATCCTCACTTTCATCTCCTCTTCTTGGCTCAAACCCTTGATGCAACTCCTCTTGAAGTGCTTGAACTTGTCTCAGTAGGGCTATAAAACCCTCTTCTAGTATAATATTTAACATTTCTTCCACCACCGCGGTTTCTTCGTGGAGGCATTCTATTAACTTTTCTCATAAACCCACAACCACAAGTCCAAGTGAAAACTACCTCATGTTTGGAAATCTATTTACACACTTAGGAAAACCCTCTTTGATACCACTTGATGAGGGATACACCACCCAAAACCCACATAAAAATACAATAACCAATAACAACAGAGAAAATGTAAGATAGAAAACAACCCACTTTCAACTATTTTCCAAAAATGAAATCACAGATTCAAAAATTATAGGGCTATAGCCTCATGTGATTGATTCATTACATCCAAATCAACTCTAAAAATAAAATCTATTATTCAGAGCCACAATCTGCACTAGTGGAGCCACCTTCTACAACCTCCACTTAACCCTTTAATTTTACCCAATAACCACCCTAGAATGTTCTAGACAGTGTAACTTTCCCTTTTTTTTTGGTGTGAAAAATCTTGCCATTTGATTTCTTTCCTAGGAAGATATTTTAATGAAATTCATTTTTTAGTGGGGCAGCTTCGTGGGGCCATAACTTTTGATTCGGATGTCCAATTTTCTATTATAATATATCATTGGAAAGCTCTCAAAGACATCTACAACATTGAAACATCAAAGATCATTTCGTCCACATTTTGAGCTATTTCAGGGCTTCTAAGGTTTTCAAATTTGAATTTGAAGCTGCATTGGAGAAATTTCTTGAGACAAAAACTTTAATATCTCCCAAACCATACATGGTATTGAGATGATTCTTTTGCCATTGAAAATATTTTTCAATTCCACTCCTTGGGGTAAATTTTTAGGTCCATATAAGCCTATTTAGGCCAACTTACTAAAAATAGTAAGTGACCAATTCTCACCTTTTCTAACTTCTGACTATCTTACACCCATTAAGTGTCATCATGGGACTCAAAAAAAAAGGAATTTTTTTTTTTGGGTGATGCAAGATTTCCCCTACACCACTAGATACTCCTGCATCAATTGTCCTGTACAACAAGTGCCTCCTCTTCCTCTTGATTGGGAGGAGAGAGGGAGCTCTATGTAGATGTATTGTATATGTCATTGATGTATAGACACATAAATATATTATACATATATTCTTTTGTACATACATTCATCAGCTTTTGATATATATTTTTATGTTTCACACATTTTTATGAGATGGTTGTATCATGGCATACCCTTTTTGATGATGTGTATATGAAATGAGCTATTTTTTGGTGTTATGAGATGTATTATGATTTCTATCATGTATTGATTATGGATTCTTCTGATGTATGCCTATGGTGTGATGATGCAAGTTTATGATATGATGATGTATATGGATCGTGTTATGATGTTACTAATTAATTGTCGAAGTAGGATGTATGATATGATATCATAATGTATGAATATTATTATTCTATGAAATATATGATAATGGATGTATGATTTGGATGATATAAGATATGGTGTATGTATGGTAAATAGATACAGGACTAATGACCTTGTGGATGCATGATGTGATGTGTGATGATTTTATGAATGCAAGATATTATTGATGTTTTTGTTTGTGTCATGAAACTTGGATAAAAATTTTAGTATGATGGTTGGATAGATGGATATATTAGATAGAAGAATAAGTGATCTAATTTTGATGAAAAACTATTTATTTGTGATTACGGATGTGTATGATGGTTTTTTATTTTGATTTGAAAATAATGATGAGTATGTTTTTTCTTGTGGGTATACTAAGTAATTTCATCATAGAAATCCTTATTGAATATATCAAATAGACACTATACACCAAGGTATGAGGAACCAAGGAGAATTTATATCTATTGCATACACTTTTACTTTGCATACAAGAGGAGTATTCTTGCTCATACCAAACATAGGGAAAAATTGTTATGAGTGTACTAAATAAGAGTTCAGTGTACATTAAACTAATGCAAAAAGAGGTATAAAGAACCTAACATCTAAGAGTTGTTTTATTTTTCCTGAAAAAACTTTGACAAAAGTATTTGCTATGGTAATATTACAAGAAAATCCAAAAAACATGACATATGAAAATAATGACCATGCCCCATGCCTTTCCCTCTAATATTTTTTAGATATCCTCAAGAGACATTGGAATAGGAAAATAAGATAAATAAAAAGAAAATACCAAAAGACAAACAAAACAAAGTTTTCATATCTCTTGCCAACGATTTGTGTTATAGATATTGTCCAAGGATGATTCCTATTGTAGGAATGATATATCCATTAAGGAAAATGATTGGATGTTGATGTTGAAAATGATGTTAGTAAATTGATATGTAGGCATTGATTTGCTTGATAAAGACCAAGTCCTCAATTTTTGCATGAGCATTCTAGATTTCAATAATTATTGCATTTGTTTTTTATTTCTTTGCCAAAGGTGATTGCTGCGATAATCTTATTATTTTATTGCGGGTAGTTTATTATGGATGGAAAATCATGTCGATGATTTTCTTTATGGAATTTTTGAATGTTTTTAGGCTTTTTCAAGATTATTTGAGGCTTTTTTTAGATTTTTTCAAATTTTTGTATGTTTTTGATGTTTTTCGAGGTTGTTTGAATATTTTTTATATTTTCAAGATATTTGGATGTTTTTAGATTTTTAAAGATATTTGAATTTATTTTTTGGATTTTCTAGATATGTGAAAGCTTAAGAGGGGAACAAGAATCCAATCCAACAATCAAGTTTAGGAAGATGACCCTAGTTAGGTAAAGGACTACATTATTATGGATAGGTGTGGTGATGGTAATGGGGATAGAGATGGTACAAAAATGTTAGAAACATAAAAAATTATCAAGCCATTGTCATATATTAAATTTATTATGTATTGGATATATGGATGGGTAAAAAAAGAGGTTAAATGTGTAATGGATAGAATGGATGGGCAAAAAAGAGGTTTTGGTAGATGATCAGTGAAGCTTATTCATACATAGCACTTATTTACCACATTTCACCATGGTATCTATTCTAAAAGTGCCACTATCCATTACACATTTAATTCATTTTTTTGTGTGTAATAAGCTCTATTAAGACCATTTATTATGTTTTTAATTTTTTTTGAGTGGCCTTGAGTTATTTTGGAGTCTATTTTATAAAATTTTCTCTATGTTGCAAAAAGTTGAAAATTTGTCAAAGCAACTTTGCAATTTTGCATTTGTGGGGAAGTTGAATGGTTGGGGAGTTAAAATTCAGTTGGAATTGATTGGTTATGATTTTTAATCATTTAAATTCACTTGTGTACATTGAGAAAGAGGTTGTATTATGTAGTTTTTAAATTTGAATAAAAAAGACTCCATTTTTCCTGCATTTTGAAGCTTAATTTGCTGCTACAACAACTTGTACATTTTGATACAACCTCAGAGTGATCATTTATGCATTGAGATTGATGAATAATTTAATATTATTTCATTTTCATCTGGTCTCATCATTTTTCATCAATATTTGAGTGAGTTAGAGCAATTTTCCTAAAAATTGTTAGAAAACCTAGTCTAGGGCTGGTTTGAGGCAAGAAAAATGATTTCCTCTCCATTCCACTGATGAATTGGCCTAAAAATTAGTGGAATGGGTGTAAATAGGTTTTTTTTTTTTTTTCATGTTGTTTGCAGGAGTAGGGGAGGAAGATTGGTGAAGATTTGGTGATACACTAGTTGGAAAACTTCATATTTTTGACATAAAAGTTGCTTAAGAGTTAGAGTTTGATAAAACCTCTTGAGGAGTTGTTTGTAATGATGGAAAATGTTTGGGTAGACCCTAAGAGACATTTATAATCCATTTATGTGGATTTTTAGGTTGGGGTTGTGAAAATTTAGTTGTGAGCCTCTCAAACAAGCTTAATTTGGCCATTTTCAAGCGTAGTAGCAGATTTTTGAAGTTATTGTTCCAAAAAAATCACCCTTTAATTTTGGATATGTTTTAAAAATCCCAAATTGGTATCCAAAACAGTTTTTATATTATTATTTGGAGTTGTTTCCTAAAAATTATGTCAAAAATACCCTATTTGTTGCTCTTACAAGCCTAGTGGCAATTTTGTGAAGAAAGTCTCTTTAATGGTTGTGTAGAGAATCTTGAATTGAAAATTTTGTTTGATTTGAGACCTTGCTGATACCATCCACCTTGATCTGCATGAAATTGGTATTATAGCATAGGTCTGATCTGAAGAAGGGAAAAAGGATGAGTTGAAGAAGGAATAAAATGCTTCCAAAAGAGAAAACCATTGCTAGGGATGTCAATGAATTGAAGGACAAGAATGCTAGAGAGATGAGAGAGTTGGAGGAGAGGATTTCTACTATAGAAAAAAGTTAGAAGAGAGGTATGGTCATGGGTGATAAGAGTAACTCTGAAGAAGAAGAGGAGAATGAAGAAGAAGAGGAAGATGAATTGGATCATGATGAGCAAAGGATGGCCAAGCTACTGAGAACATTCAAGGTAGATAAACAAAAGATAAATAATGACGTACTTATGTATGGAGGTAATTTGAATGAGGAAGATATTTTGGATTGGATTGCAACACTTGATAATTAGTTTAAAATTGAGGATTCACCTAAGGAACAAAAGGTGAAGATAGCAAAAACAAAATTGAAGGGTCATGCACTATTATGGTGGGATTATGAGAAAACCAAAAGGAGGAAGAAAGGTAAGCCAAAAATTGTTTCCTTGGACAAAATGGTGGCTAAGCTTAAGGGTAAGTTCTTACCGATTGACTATGCAATTCAAATGTACAAGAAAATTCAAGGTCTGAAACAAAGAAAAATCGATGTCAAAGCTTATACTGAAGAATTTTATAAATTGAGTATAAGAGAAAGTCACATGGAGGATGATGTGGAGAAGGTGGCTAGATATCTCAGTGGGTTAATATTCAACATTCAAGATGAGTTAACTTTGGAAAATCCAAGACCAGCTGAGGAATGCTATCAAATGGCAATTAGGGTTGAAGAAAAGCTAAAGAGAAGTCAAGACAAGTCAAATAGGGGAAGAGGTAGTAATTCTGGAGGAAGAGGTTCATTTTCTATTCCAAGACAATCATATGAGAGCTAAGAAGATACAAGAGAATTACAAGACCAAGTTGTTGATCAAAGAGATGGATTTAGAGGAGGTAGATTAGGCTTTAGAGGTAGATTTGGAGGTCAAGGAAGAGGTTCACAAGGATTCACAGGGAGGTGTTATCAATGAAACAAGTTTGGACATCAAGCATGGCAGTGCAAGGAAGATCAAGCCTCTACTTCACATGGAGGAGAAAGAAGAGCTCAATTGGTGCAAGAAGATGATAATGAGAGTGTAAACTCTCCATCACAACATGCTGCTCTAGAGGTTGGTGAGTCACTCATGGTAAGAAGGACTCTCATCAAAGCATCAGTAGAGAAGGAGCCACCACAAAGGAAGAATCTCTTCAAGACCACTTGTGAGTGCTTGGGTAAGGTATGTAAATTTGTAATTGATTCAGGAAGCACAAATAATATGGTTTTAGTTAAGATGGTTGAAAAACTTAAGTTTCCTAGAATACCACATGCTACTCCTTATAAATTTTCTTGGTTGAATGAGGGTCAATATGTTTTGGTAAATAAACAAAGTTGGGTGAATTTCAATATAGGATGGTGTAAGGACAGAATTTTATGTGATATACTACCTATGGATGTGTGCCATTTTACTTCTAGGGAGGCCTTGGCAATTTGATATGCATGATATGTATGATGGGAGAAGCAATACTTATGAGATAAACAAAGATGGGGTTTCTTGTACTTTGACACCATTGAAGGATGATGAAAAAGGATAAACTAAGGGAGTTGATGATGTTAGGAAGAAAGGAGTTTATAAAGGTAGAGGAAAAAAATCACATGGAGTTTGTAGCCATTTCTAAACTTGGAGATAGTATAACAACAGACTTGAAGAATGATTTGATTTTGAGGGTCAACGATGAATTGATTTTAGAGATTCAATATGGGCTCAAGGAGTATGTTGCTATGAAGGTAGAAGAGGTATTCTATTATTTTCTTTCAAAAAATGATATTGATCATTCTTTCATGTCAGATGTTAGTATGCATGAATAGGAAACAATTAAATGGGTACCACAACAGATGGAAGAGATGAAAGGTAAAGGTGAAGAGGTCAAGGAGAAACTACAAAGGAAGATGGAAAAGTTCAAGCATGCATATAAATTGAAGAAGAAGGATGGAGGAGGTATATTTACAAGTACTAAATCAGGTTCAAAAATGCTTTCAGATGAGGAAGGAGTCAAGGATCAACCACCAAACAGGTCACTAAAGTTGAAGCATGATCTAGGAGCCAAAGAATTCAAAATGACAAGGGATGATGCATATTTCTAGTTTTTGGTTCATTGGAAAGGTCTACTAGATGAAGATGCCATTTGAAGGTCATAGAATGAAATAATAAATCATGAATCTACTGCTGCAACACTATCCTCAAGGGGACTTGAGTCAATTTTTCCCGCGGAGTATGGTGTAGGGCACCATAGGTCTTAATGTGGAAAAGTTGCAAAGTGTTAAGTATTTTGGCATTTTTGTGTTTAAGTCATTTTTTTGTGTGAAATAAGGTCTATTAAGGCAATTTATTATTTTTTTAAGTTGTTTTTGGTGGTCTTGAGTCATTTTGGAGTCCATTTTATAAAAGTTGCTCTATGTTGCAAAAAGTTGAAAAATTGTCAAAGCGACTTTGCAATTTTGCATTTGTGGGGAAGTTGAATAGTTGTGGAGTTAAAAATCAGTTGGAATTGATTGGTTATGATTTTGAAGGGTTCAAAATCACTTGTTTACATTGAGAAAGAGCTTGGATGATGTAATTTTGAAATTTGAATGAAAAATACTCCATTTTTCCTACATTTTGAAGCATAATTTGCTGCTACAACAACTTGTACATTTTGGTACGTCCTGGGAGTGATTATTTATGCATTGTTATTTATGAATCATTTAATTTTATTTAATTTTAATTTGGTCTCATCATTTTTCAGCAAGATTTGAGTGAGTTAGACCAATTTTCCCAAAAACTATTTGAAAACCTAGTCTAGGGTTGGTTTGAGGCAAGAAAAATGATTTCCTCTCCATTCCACCAATGAATTGATCTCAAACTTAGTGTAATGGGTGTAAATAGGTTAGGTTTTTTTTTTAATGTTTTTTTAGGAGCAGTGGAGGAAGTTTGGTGAAGATTTGGTGATGCCCTAGTTGGAAAACTTCATATTTTTGACATAAAAGTTGCCTAAGAGTTAGAGTTTGATAAAAATATCTTGATGAGTTGTTTGTAATGATAAGAATTTTTTGGTAATACCTTAGGAGACATTTATGATCCATTTTTGTGGAGGTTTTAGGTTGGGTTTGTGAACACCTAGTTGTGAGCCTCTCAAACAAGCCTAATTTAGCCTTTTTCAAGTGTAGCAATAGATTTTTGAAGGTGTTGTTCCAAAAAAACCACCCTTGTATTTTGGATATATTTTTAAAATACCAAATGGATATCCAAAATATTTTTTAGATTGTGGTTTGGAGTTGTTTCCTAAAAATTATGTCAAAAATACCCTATTTGTTGCTCTTACAAGCCTAGTGGCAATTTTATGAAGAAAGTCTCTTTAATGGTTGTGTAAAGAATCTTGAATTGCAAAGTTTGTTGATTTGAGACCTTATTGATACCTTCCACCCTTATTTTCATCATCTTGACACCATAAACACTTTTTGGTGAACTAATTTCCTTCCTATTCTATCATGGGCTAGTAGTATCCAAGCCTTAGTAGCTTTTTTACTAATTTAGGTCAACTAGAATGTGACCCGTAAACACCTTCATGTATTTCTTGCAAGGTAGTTGCTGCCTCTTAAAGGTTAAGACATATAAGTAATTTTCCATCTAGACTTCATCTATAAAGGTGTCACCAAGGATAGAAAAATGAAATAATCATTGGGTAATGGTTTTATTTTGAGTGCTAGTGAGGTTAGGTGGTATGATTCTATGTTGGAGATAGGAATAGATGTCATCATACAAGGGTGAATTGGGACCAAAAATTTCACACACAAGTTCAAATTTTGGGAAATCAAATACTGGTATGAGCAATTGTTCCAAAATAAATTCACATTTATGATAATTATGTAGCATGTCAAGAAGAGACCCAGTTGTTGTCATGGCATCAACAAATTTATTATTGATTCTAGGTATTTGTTCAAAAGTGGTGACAATAAAGTACTGTTTAAACTTGTCTACCATTATTTTATAAGGAAGCAATTTTTCATCCTTAGTTTGGTACTCATAATTGACTTGTCTAACTACTAGATATGAGCCACCATAAACCTAGAATTCCTTAATCTATCATTGAATTATTATTCTTATCCTTGTGACGAGTACTTCATACTCTTCTATGTTATTGGTACAAGGAAAGGCTATTCTATACAATTGGGGTATATAATCTCCTTAAGGGGTAGTAAAAATAAGTCCTGCTCCTAATCCATGTAGGGTGTTAGATCCATCAAAATATAATTTCCATTGGTTTGTTTGGTTGCTAGAAGGATTCCCTCATCTAGAAATTTGATGCCAAAGGATTCTAATCATAAATAGGTGCCTCAACCAATTGGTTTGCTATCACATATCCTTTTATTATTTCCCTATCCACATATTCTATGTCAAATTCATTGATGATTATAACCCATTTCACCATTCAAACTATTAGGGTTTCTTTTGACAAGAGGTATTTTGATGGGTCCACTTTGTAAATAAGATTGATTTATCTATTAAGTATATAATTTCTAAGCTTTTGTGATATAAATACAATGAATAAATAAGCTCATTTGATTGGTGCATAGTTAATTTCATAGATCACTATTGTATGATTGATGCAACTTATACTACCTTTTCCTCTCTTGACTCATCATGTTCTTCTAGTAAAGAAACTAGAGTTATTGAGGTAACCAATATATAAATAATAATGGGTTTTTCTAGTATAGGAGACATAAAAAATAGGATGTGATGCTAGATAATCCTTTATTTTTTAAAAATATTGTTGGAATTTCTCATCCATTTAAAATTAACATATTTTTTTAATAGATGTGTGAATGGATGGCATTTGTCAGCTAACTGAGATATGGACCTTCAAATAGATTGAAGCTTTCCTTGGAGACTACGAAGTTGTTTCAAGGTCTTTGGTAGTGGAATTTCCTTAATTTCTTTGACCCTAGTAGGATCTACTTCCATACCTCTTTGAGATACATTGTATCCTAGTAATTTACTTGATGTGACATTGAAAACACATTTCTTTGGATTGAGCCATACTTGTTACTTTTGCAATCTATCAAATATGTGTGCTAAGACATCTAGGTGACCTTTGCTTGTTCTAGATTTTGATAAGAGATCATCCACATAATCCTCCATGATATTGTGAAACATATCATGAAAGATAATGATCATTTCCTTTTGATAGGTAACTCAAGTATTTTTAAGCCCAAATGGAATGGTGTTCCAATAATAAGTTCCCCATGAACATGTGAAAGTTGTACCCAAAAAAACCATCCATGAGGGAGAGTATTATGTGGCCTGGTGTTAGATCCACTATGATGTCTATGTTTGATAATTAAAAATAATATTTCAGACAAGCTTTGTTGAGATCCCTAAAATTAGTGCATATACTTATGTCCCAAGTGGGCTTTGAAAATGGTACTAGGTTTGATACCCATTCAGGATAGTCAATTGGTCTAATAAAGCCAACATCTAGGAGCTTTTGTAATTCCACTTTGACCAATAACACTATTTGAGGATGTATTTTTGAATTTTTTGTTTTACAAGTTTTTTTCCTAGAAAAATAGTCAAATGATGCATTACCAATGATGTGTCTAGTCCAAGCATGTCATAATAATACTAAGAAAATTTGATCATACAGGCTTCTAAGGATAAAAAAAAATCTATTTCTCTTCAAGATCCAAAGAGGTTGCATAGTATGTGATTTTAGGTGAATCCAATGTCCCCACATTTATTTTATCAGAGTCTTCGACAAGTACTATAAATTTTTCTTGATGTTCAAAAATACTTAAATGGAGATTGAATCCTTCATCTTTAGGCACCTCAAAGAGGTTTTCACCCTTAGATACATCCTTTATTTTTACTTTTTCTCGATTTGAAAGTGCCAAATCATGGTTTTCACTAGGGGGTATATTTTTTATTTTTTTATTTTTATTTTTGCAACTAAAGGACCCAATTTATTCCCCAAAGTATTCTCCTTCACCAAGCTCTATATCTAATCCTACATTATTTTCTCTAGGTGGCATGCCATATTGTAGTCCTAAAAACTTAGTGATAGCTTCTTTGTTTTAGAATATATCTAAACCAGGTGCTTGTTGTTGGTCCCAATCAATTAATTGAGGGTAGACAAGTTGAATTTTGTGTTTTTGGGGATGTTTGGTCAAATCAAAGGTTTGTGATGGTATTAATGAAAGAATTTTCAAAGAAATCAATTATATACAAAAGGGATTGTTTGATGGTATCATCATTAGAAGCCTTAACCATATGAGAGGATGGAACCTCCTTGCAAGATGCACTTTTAGTGTTTAAAGTAATATTGTCTAATGAACCGTACCCAAGTCCTTGACATATTTATCATTTTTCAAGAATATGGGTTATCTTATACCTTGTTGATGTTGTCCAAGGCCACCTTTTCTTGTGAATCCCATATTTTTGATAAGTTGAAAACCTTTGTTATTATGATCAAAAGAGATAGTTTACAACTATTCTTCTTCTTCCTTGTATAGCTAGGTAAAGATATCTTCCTTTATGACTTCCTTGTTCAAATCTCTCCATTTGGAGAAAATAGTAGGTTTGAACTTGATTGTGTTATTAGATTTATCAATTTCTTGTGGCTTTCGATACATTCTAGGAGGTAGGTGAAGTTTCCCAATGTAGAAGGACTATTTGAGATGATAATCCCCACAATAATTGTCTTGTGCTTGGAACTTGAGCTCAGGTTTAGGTGGGTTTTATTGGATGATGAAGCTAAATATAATGGACCAACATAAGAAAATGAACCTGAAGAGATGTCATTGCTAGGAACTTGGAAGATATTTTGATATTTATTTTCTATCTTCTTACAATAGTTGAAGGCTTTTGGGTCACCATAAATGGTAACTTTAGTCTCGTTGTATGGAAACTTTATGCATTGATGGTATGTCAAAAAAATAGCCTACATAGAATGTATCTAAGGTCATCCTAAAAGAAGGTTGTAAGGCAACTCAAAGTCCAAGAATTGGCAGGTTTTCGTTATTTGTTGGACCCACTTGCATGAGAAGTTTGATGGTACCTTTTGAATCTCATTCATTATCATCATATGCCCTAATGGTTATACTCTTTTTTCTTTCAATAGCCTTCTTGGAATATCCTGGCTATCTTATAGTTTTCAAGGTATAAATGTTTAAGTCCACTCCACCATCTATCAAAACCCTCTTGATTTTGTGTTTATAGATACATACCTCTAAGTATAGAGCCTAATTATGGTATATAGTGATAGGAACATATTGTTCAATAAATATGAGGTGGTATGGAGAAGCAATGTGTCCTACCATAGCTTAAAATCATTTAGTGTCAATGTTAGTAGGTATGAAAGACTCTAAGAGGGATTTATCCAAAATTTCTTTATGAGTTGGGGATAT
The DNA here is from genome assembly GCA_007258455.2 of Sequoia sempervirens. Taxonomy (NCBI): domain Eukaryota; kingdom Viridiplantae; phylum Streptophyta; class Pinopsida; order Cupressales; family Cupressaceae; genus Sequoia; species Sequoia sempervirens. Next base: position 98,038,911 of record VDFB02105785.1, on the reverse strand, counting down.
TTTGAGAAGTTCTAAGATGGAAATATATGCAAGATTCTTTTTTAGATGGTCAATGAGGTTATATTCAACTTGTCAAGGATTTGGTAAAGCTTTGGACTGTGGTGGGGCTCCATGGATAGTAATTTTCCCTCATCATGTGGTAACATCACACTCAATATTTTTACTAGATATAGTAATGAATATGATGTGATGGTTAGATTCATGAGAATTGCTCACTATGTTATCATATGAATATGTGACTTTATTTTAATCCCTTCTTTTACCCAAGTCATTCCCCTTGCCATGGTCAAGGATTGGATTCTTATAGATTCCTAAATCATTATTTCTAGATGTTCCTAAACATTTCTTGATGTTAACCTCTCCTTGATTAACTAAGTCTTGTATGTGATTCTTAAGTTTCATTCAATTAGAGGTTTTGTGCTCTTTATTTCTATGGTACTCACAATGGTCATGGTAATTATACCAAGAAGGTTTAAATTGAGGATCTTCATAATGCCAAAGTTTTGGTGGTTTGATGGGTTTGGTCTAAATCAGTTTGTGTAAAATAGTTTCTTTTGGCTCCCCTAGAGGAGTGTATCTTTGTTTGACTTGATTAATGGTATTTTTAGTAGGTCTTGGTTGTCCCCTTTGAGGATTTGGATTTTTATTATTTGGTTGGTTGTTTAATGGATTGTTCAGTGGAGATTGTATTTTTTTTATGAACTTGACGTCCACTACCCCATCATTCATGGAGTTTTTGTTCTTCACTTGTAGACATGGATTTCCATTTAAACTTGATGATTGGTCTTTGTTATCTTTATATATATTTATTATTCCTTTTGCAATGAAGTAATTTTTGATAGTTATGCCTTTTTCTATAATATCATCAAATGTGTTAGGACATAACATAGTCAAATGGAATCCAATTTCAGTGTTTAGATTTCATACAAAGATATCAAAAAAATTTTTTTGGGGGGATAGGCCATTTGGACTTACTTGCTTTGTGTTGTCAATGTTCCAAGAATGAGGTGAATGAATCTCCCTAGTTTTGTTTTATCTTTCACAAATCAGTTATTGAAATATCATGTTCTATGTTATATGAAAATTAGTTGACAAATTTCTCCATAATTTCATTAATTTTTTTGATTCTAGGAGGTAAAAGAGAAAATCATTCCATAGCTTGTCCTCCAAGAAGTTTTGGGAAAATTTGCATTAAACATGTGTCATTATAGGTTATGTCCATTCAAGCCACATATAATTAACATATGTGTTCGATAGGGTCACCTCTTCCTTTATATCTATCAAACTTGGGCATTTCAAAGTTATTAGGAAAGGGAAACATAGAAATGCTTCAATCAAAAGGATAAGGGAAAGGATCTTCAAAGGTGTAATTCTTCTTAGTTTTCCCAAGTTTCATATTAGAAATATTTTGACTTATATTTTGGATTCATAACACTAAATCATCATGTTGATTGTCTTGAGGTGGATTCGGTGGATTGTAATTTTGATGTCCATGAAAGGATGATGAGTTGTATGATGGGTTTTTATTTTGCATGAATTATTTTGAGATGTTGTATGTGTTATAAGGATTTTTTGGTTTTGGGGGATAATGTATTGATGTTTTGGGTTTTATGTTTATGAGGGGTTAATGTGTTTTGGTTTTGGTTTTGGAAACTCAAATCTTGATGTTAGTATTGGGTGTTGTATAGTTAGTATGGGGGATTTTGATTTTCAAGAAGGGGTTGTTGTTGTCAAATGGATTTTCATTATGATAGGTATTTAGGAGTGTTATGTGAAGGATTTGGATTAGTATTTGTTTGAGTGGAAATTGTGTTAATGTATTGGGAGTAGGTGGTTGTTGAGGAAGATTTTATTGTGTGTTTGTTTAAGAGGGAATGGTGTGGATTTGTGATGGTGTATATTATTGTTGTGATCATATATTGGTATGAAATGATTGATTTGGTATGAATTTTGATGATGGATTAGGAACATTTGACATATTTTTTATACTAGGAGTTGAGTCCTATTTTGGGATGTTGATTAATGGGATTTGTGACGCAAAAATTGCATATAGATTTCATGGTATGTTTGATTCCTGAGATATTCTTGGAACATTAGGGGTTTTATGTAGTTTAGTGAAAGGTTTTCTTGAGTGATGTGTAATATTTTGTGATGCCATGATTTTAGGATTTGGTTGGTTTCGATGAGGTATAGTTGTTTGGTCCATTTGAGATGGGTTTTGATACAATGGATTACCAAATTATTTTAAATAGGGTATTGAACCCATGCCATTTATTGTTATTGTTAGTTGTGTAAAGATGGTTGGAATTTTTGGTTGTGGTATAGATTGATTAATATGTTGAACCATAAATATATCCTCACTTAACTTATTTGGTTTCATAGAATGAGTAATGGCTTTCTCCTTAAGGGCTTAAACATTAAAGACTATTGGTAATTTGGCACCACATTGTGTGAGTCCAATGAAGTAAGTGTTAATATTCGAGGCAATAATTCCATCAAGTACCCAAGCCATTTAGGATCTTGTTGTATGTCTAAAAGTATTTCTTTGGTGAATTGCTCAAATTTATTGTTTATGTCTTTTATAATCACTTGTTAATGTTGGGGTGGTTTCTTTTGTTGTGTTAGTGGGGTTTGATATCTAGGAGAATTCAAGTTAGATGGAATTTCCCATGGTATATCAGTCATGATTATGGTGGTTGTGGTGTTGGTAAAATTAGATCCACTAGGATTTGATTCCATGATCATCTTGTGTTGGGATCTCATAAGAGGCATAAAATCACAATTGACCTTATGGGATGTGAGATGAGAGATTTAAGATGATGGTGACTATATTATTAGGTTTTAAGATAGATTTGAAAGATACATTATTTATCCTTTTAGGAAAAAATGATGATTTATGTGTTGATTTGATTGTGATAGATATCAAATAGGTTGATAAAAGTTGGATGATGCTTTCACTTGGACTAGACTATTGAGTACAAGTAAAAGAGATGATGGTGATTTTGGAAACCTAGAAGAGAGACAATTATACAAAATTAGAAATCTCACAAGATAAAGATGAATGTTATCAAGAGACCTTAGAAAAATGATGAATTGTTGATAGGTTGATGTTAGATGATTAGATTGATGCTTGACAAGAATGTTGATTTTTTTTTTTATAATAATAGTGTTATTTTTTAATGTTGATTATTTAAGGATTGTGGTTGATGTTCTTTGTCCAAAAAGGGTAGAGTAATGTACCTTAGAAAATCCAAGATGATGATGATGTGATGTATTTGGAATGAAAATGATTGATTAGGAAAATAAGGTAAATTTTTTTAGATACCTCTAGTTCTAGATCAATAGGTTATGAAATATTAATGATTAAAAATTAGGAGATTTTGGAAGATTAGTGCCAATAGTCAAAAGCATTAAATCATGTAAAATTAATGTATTGCATTATGAAAAAAGTGATCAAGTGTTGGAAAAATAATTGAAGTGTTCATAAGCGATGTACTGTGACAGTCACAAGTGATGTTTTTTAAAAAAGCATGTTACTTTAGAAATTTAGAAATGAAAGAGCAGGTTTTACCTCAAAAGCATCAAAATGAGAAAAATAATCATTATATGCAAGAAAAATTGGTTTGTGTTGCAAGTATGAATAGTTGGTATTTATATTGATTTCAACAAGCTTGGGGGAGATTGTTTGTATTGTCGTTGATGACTGGTTGTGTTGATTCTTTAATTAGTTTCATTATGCTATCATTAGTAAGTTCTACTGGTGTCAACCTCTAGTGTTTCTTTGATAAGATTTTTTTTGTGTATGTTATTGGTTTAGTGATGATGATGAATTTTTTAATATGATGGGTATATGTCTTTGGTTCTTGGTTTCCAAGTGCTTTTAAGAAAATTTGAATAAAAGATGAAATAGTGTGTTGTAGAGGTGTTATGGTTTGGCTCTACATTTCTTCTCTATTGACTATCTACTTGTGTGATTTGGATATGTTGCTCAGAGGTGTTCAAAGGTTCTATATTCAAAAAAAAAATATTTGGATCATCATACAGAGAGAGTTGTATTCACTAGTGCATGAACTATATATTGCAATGATGTCTGGGAGAAATGGTTTCTCTCTATATTTCTTCATAGTTTAGGTTTTGGTCATGCAGTTCTTGAAGCATGTTGATAATGAACATATCTAACTATGATAAAAAAAAATTATGGTTTGGTGCTTTGGAAGCTATTTTCTTGAGTAACAAAGTATGGAAGGTTGTTTGAGTGTATTGGGTGTGTGCATTCTTCAAGTGAAAGTTGTTGTGAATGAATCTGTTAGATTTTAGGGTGTTTGTGGAATATTCTAGATATTTTTTTTGGTGTTTCCAGCTAATGGTCTAGCATATCCTAAAGGATAGCTACTCCTTATACTTAGAGACCCTAGGTCAATGGCCAATGAATAGGAGATGATCGATTAGCAAGCCTCTCCTCTACACTTTAGGCTCTGTAGGACCAAGGTGGGTATCCCTATACATTAATGTAGATAATCACACTACAAAGGTGGAAGGCCTTGAATGGGATAAATCATCTACAAAACCTTCACTACTATAAATGGCTTGTGGTAGTGTGGAAAGGGAAAAAATTTAAGCAAATCTAAACTAAGAAAGTAGGAAATGTTTTAAATTGAAAGATTTTATTTTTCCCTAGCTTCATACTTTATGAATCTCCTTGACTAGTACCTAATCCACACAGAGTCAGGAATGAAATAAACTCCTGCAATAGAAAAACCATGGCTTCTCATAACCCTAATACCTTGTAGCAGGAAACCAGCAAAAGGAAAATCAACATGTTACTTAGTCATCCACACTGCAGAACATTACCCTCATTATCTCTATGCAAGCAATTACACCACTCCTTGAATGATAGGAAAACATAAACATAACTCAAACATCAAATGTGTTTGAAGCATCAACACAACCATTGATTATATTGATTAAAAATATAATGCATACAATACTTGGAGAGCATATAGATTGTCATATATAATGAAGAAAAATACAAATTTTGTATGGCGGTCATCTATTGTTATTATAGAGCATAGCTCATGTTACATTCACTATCTATGTCCAGAGGACTTACTGGTGCAGGAGCACCCAAGCCCTTCAAGGAACTCTTCAAGAGACGAGAGAATGTTGGGGTCATGAGGACCTATCAAACATCTCAGGACATCAATTATGAAATTTTGAAGCCTATAATGGCTTTTGAAGTGGATACATGCATTAGAGGAATCAAAAGTCATGAGGGTCCTGATAAGGACCCTAGGACCAAAATACATTGTAATTGGAAAAATAGTGTCTTAGGGGTTTAAATGGGTTTTATTCATGTTAATTAAGGTTGAATAATGCCATGTAATATTTTAGAAGCTTTATAGTTCATAGGAGTTAATAAATTTCAAGTTGGAGAATTCAAATTTTTCAAAATCCAACTTTGGCGGGAAAGTGTGTTTTTGATGATTTAGCACTAATAATGTAATGAAACAAATTATAATCAGTTGGGACAGTTGGGGGAAGGGTTTTTAAGGTTGGAAAAGTCATTTTTATAGGCTATTGGCTGATATTACAAGTGTTGTACGGACTGCTACAAAAAATCAATAAAAAACTTCAATCTTTTTGCATTTTCTTGAGTTTTTTGATGAATCTTTGATTCCTTTTGAAGTTATACTCATTTGGATGGTTTAGGAACTTGTTTTTACATTTTTTGAAGTCATTTGTATGTCCTAATAAGTAATATCAATCAGTTATTTATACATTATTGCTGACTATCCACAAAAAGTTCAAATTTGTCACTAGTTTTGAGAGTTTTTCTTGGATGTTTGATCCATTTCATGGTAGAATGTTACTGTGACCTATGAAATGAATCATTCCTAACATTTATCATACAGATATAACAAAATAATGTGCAGGAAAGAGGAGTTCCATGGTGTACACCAAGATTTGACAATGCAAAGAGCATGAAAATGGAGGCTAAAGTGTAGCAGCAGGAGATATGCCTTAACAAGGGGTGCCTTTTTGAGTTGGAATAGTTGAAAAATATTGATTTATTGGTGAAAAGTCCAAAAATAGGTTCTGGAAGTGTTGGGAAGGCTAGATTTCAAAAGGCCCTAGTTTTGAGGCAAGTTTTGGAGGGTTTTGTGTTTGAGTGTGTTAGGGGTGTCATAGAAGCCTAAAAACTTGGAATATTTGGTTTTGAGACATTTTAAGGTACTGTTGAAAGTTTCATGGTCAGGGGATAAAGTTAGAGAGGGGTTTCTTTGTAAAAGTAGGCTAATTGAGTAGCCCTGAGCAGGGTAGGTGTATTGAAAGTATATGTTGGTCCAAAAGAATCACTATTGGTTTTTGGATATGTTGTGTAGGCCCTAAAAGGGTATCTCAATAAATATTTTATTTGGTAAGTGTTTTGGAAAGATTGAGTGTAAAGTGGCTTAAACTAGGTTGCATATGCTACAAGGGAGGGCATGCTCATATGGTGGAATTTTGTTGAGTTCTTTGAAACCCATTTTGAAGTTGATATGATATTCATTTTTTAGTCTTTTTGAAAAGGTTTCCACCTTCCTCTACATCACTTACCCTACTCAACTTGACTCAAAGAAAATAATTATAGAAAGCATGGAAACAAAATATGGTAGGAAAACACTACACTAGACCACTTAGGTTGGAGAGTAGAAGTTTGAACCTAAAAAAAAACAAAAAAACTTTCCTTTATAGTGCAAGAATAATTGAGAATTCAAATTCAAGCCCTGATCCTAACTCAATCAGAGTTACAAAAAGGATTAAATCTAATTATATTATAAACATGAAGAATTCCCCCCAAAACTGAAGCAACAACCAGCCATAAAGGACCCTAACACCTCAAGCACACTCCAACATTGATGGAATTCTAAAAACAAGCATGGAACTCCCAAAAAATCTACATGTAGAATAAGAAGATCACACCTTGACAAATAATATAGTCACTGCAACACTTCAGGGAATAAATAGCGTCGCTTAGTAATCACTTCAACCTTGGATGAAGTGCATGTTTGTGATCTGAAGCCTTCTGGAGTCAATCTGGTAGTTGAGAAATAGATACACCATTACTCCACAATCAACACCCACAAACATGAGCAACTAACCATTGGGAAATAATACTTTGAATTATTCTTATCGATCTATCTAAACCACACCAAGATCAAACGATCCATCACTCACTTCCCATTACTTTAAAACCTGGCCATCAAATTAATGGTCATTCAAATATCCACCATTGATCTATCATATCACTCTATCATAGGGACACCCATTACAGTCTCACTGTTGAGAAAGTCATCAAACCATCACTAGGACACCAAATTCACTCTCATCGATAGGGAATTGTCTTGCCGACACCATTCATTGCCACTCCAGATGGGTCCCAGCAGATACACATATCACTAGCATGACTCACAACAATGATGTGATTCATCCAATCACACAATCAAACTATGTCACATGTTGGCCCGTGTCATCATCCTCGCTTGTTGAATATACCATCAATGGGTATCAACCTTACTAGGTCCCGTAGTCAGCATTTCCTTCACATCACCATGTCAAAGAGACATTGACAAAGGTCTCACCGACAACATATAGTCTCATTGACAACACTTCCATAGTCCTTATCACTCCATCGAGGATAATTCTCTTAGACTCTCATCGATACATCAATGTCTCACTGATAAAGATCACCTTACTCCTTATTGCTCCATTGGTAAGACACTAAAAGTTTGAACATAAGAACCTCAAGTCAGAGGTTGTAAAATTTTGAGAACCATCGATATGTCGACTAAGGACCCACCAACGCTAGGCCATCGGTTCCAACTTTGATTTTCACTTCATGGCCCTTTCTAAGGGACTAGCTCCATAGTCCTAGTGATATCGCTTTTTCTACCCAATGAAGGCTATTATTGCTGCATCGAATGGACTACATTCAAACTCCCATTGATGTCGTCCAGTCTCCCTAATGGCAGAGATCCCCAAGTTTCCAAAAATCCAAACCTCAGAACCACATGTCGAGAAGTTATGAAAATCCAGAACCCCACGACATAGGTTCAAAAAACCTGAAAGCCCATGACTTAGGAAAAGTAAAAAAATACTTAGAAGGGGCCATGAAAAAGTGCATGCCAAGGGTTTGGGATTTTATGATATGAGGGTTTAACCCCTACATGCAATTTTTGAACCCTAAAAAGAAAAAATGGAGGAAACTCAAAGGCACAAGGGGAAACATTTATGGAAATGGCCACGAATTTTACAAGCACCACTAGTGGCTCTAGTTGGGGACATCTGCTTGACAAAGCAGAGCAAGAATTCAGATCTCTAGAGAAGCAGACTAATTAACCATTAGGAAATGGAGTCAACCCAATACAAAACACCTCATTTGTTACCCCTAGGCCACCAAATGAAAAAGGGGAGTTAACATTTACCCCTGTCAAACACCATCCTACTAAAGTAGTTGATCTCCTTCAACGAATAATTATTTTTGTCTCACCATACTAGCAGAAGTAGCCTCCTTCCTGGAAAAACCAACATGTGATTACCCTTGAACAAGTGATAACTTTCTCTATTTTTTGCTTTGTTGTTACATGGTAACCACATCATATAGGCCACCTCAATACCACCTATTGCATTTTCTAATTCTGTATCTAGTGAAAAGAACTGAGAACATTGATCAGCACCATAAAAAACCTTTGTCTCTTTGCACCTACTGATCACTTCACATGAATCAAGGCCAAAAGAAGAAGCCTCAAACTCACATGGAATAGAAAAATGTGCCATCCTATCATGCTGACATGTAGAGGGAAACTCATCCTTAAACAAGTCAAACTAAAAAATTTGAAGCTCAGGAACACAAGGGACATGAGCAACTATAAAATTACCCTCTTGTCGCTCATCAAAATTGCAAGCAACATGCTTGGAGTTCTCAATGTTGATACCAACCTCATCAACACATCCATTCAAATCATGAGACACTTTGTGTAAAGAGCTATACTCTTCAGATTGCCTCTCTATTTCAACCCTTTTACAACTAGGTAAGGCATATGTATCATAAAAGTCCAAACTATGACACACATCAAAGGAACTTACCTCAGCAACATCATTCTTCCATGAAAAACTTGAAGCCCATTGCTCATGTGAAAGACTATGAGCTGAACCCCCTGAAAAAAGTCTTCATATGCATTCATATGATCCATACAATCATACTCCTTAGGTGCAGATTCATCATAAATAACATCATTAACTATAACAATATTTACTTCTTGCTTTTCTTTTTCACATACAACTACATCTATGCTATCCTCATGCACAAACTTGGTGGAAAATTCAAAACCAAAATCATGAACAACAGAAGGTGAGAAATCAAAAAAGGGAACAACCTCTTGTTCATCACCCATAGTAAACACATCTCCTTCATCCCTACTACTACAAAATCTATTAGAATCATGTCCCACATTGTTAGACTGGAAGTCACCATTAGACTCATCATTGCTGCTCTCTTCTAGTTGAAAGTCACCACACAAACTATCACACTCATCTGATATAGAGAGCAAGCTCTCTTTCTCCATTTTTTCAACATCCGCAAGAGGTACATCTGCACAAAATTCTTGTATGGGCTGCTCAAAAGTAGAATCTTTACCACTATAAGATGCATCATTGTTCTTTTCTATACCATCCAGACACCTAGAATAAGTACCATCACATAGTCTAGATAGGAAGCAATCTCCATTCCTCTCTATCAACTTTTCAATCATTGAAATCTAACCATCAATGTCTCCAACTCCTGAAGGCTTCCACCTTTGTGGCATTGTGCTCATACCCATCTCAATTCTTTCACAAAATAAATCAACACATGTTGATTCATCTGGCCTTTCTAATTTTGGTATAGAAAACCAACATTCCATGAACTTGTCATGAAAATCAGATGGGGATTCATCCCCATATCTCTCTATATTCCATAATGCATCTAGAGGTGAGAAATTTTCAACCTCAGATTAATATTCTTCTTCACTTTCCTAGTCGCACAGAGAACAACCATCAGATAGATGACTACCATTCACCTCACCAAACTGATCAGTGAACATTTCTTTAAACTCATGCCATGAACAAATAGAATGTAAAGGAAGATTAGCAAACCACTCCTTAGCATCATCTTCTAAATTTATTACAAATAACTTCATGACAATGTCCTCTTCCTCTATCTGACATTCCACTAACAAGTCAGTGAAATCTTTCCAATGTTTTGATGTTGATTCTTCTAAACTACCTCTAAACTAAGGAAAATATTTCTTTATTTCCCATGGAATAGAATGTGGATAACCATGGTTTTTACTACTATCTAAGAAGGTTATATATTTCTAGAGAAAAAGGTTTTCTTTGAGGATATGACCATGGTTCACATATGATAGAATAGCGAGTAGAGGGGGAATCCATTTGATTATGCATTTTAAATCTTAACCCTCTACAACTAGCTACAAAATGTCCAACTTCTCTTTTCCCTTTTAAACTATTACCTTAAAGCACCGAATTAGGGACAATATTTACAAAAACTTGTAGACCTTCATACAAAATGTTGCAAAAATACCTAACTTTTGCAACCAACTCTTCTAATGATATGGAATATTTTGTATAGTCACCACCTCTTTGAAAGAGGAAAATATCTTCAAGTAGTAGAGAGGTCCTTCCAAGATCAATGTATTTCTGAGTTATCACCACTAGTAGAGCACCATACTTCAAGAGCATACCAAAAAAATTGTAGCAACCTCCTTCTTCAAGTATGCAGGTCCCTTTGCAAATCTCTATCTTCCTCAATAAGGAAAATCATATTTGCAAGTGCTCACCCAAAGATTCATGCACTTATCTTTATCTTCCTCAAAGCATGTGGTTCACAAAGAGGCAGATCATATATTTAGTTGCTCACCCAAAGATTTAATTTTCTTCTTTCCCAAGCATTTCCAATCTATTGGCTTGGATGACTCTTTTGATAAAATTGTTTGCAACCAAGATTCATAGTTCATCCCCAAAATAGTCACCAATATATTGGAGGTTCTAGCCAATGGTATAACATCTCCTAAAGGGTAGCTACTCCTTAATACTCAGAGACCCTAGGTCAATGGCCAAAAATTGGAGATGATTGATTGGCAAGCCTCTCCTCTACACTTTAGGTTGTACAGGACCATGGTGGGTATCCCTATTCATTAAGGCAGATCATCATACTACAATGGTGGGAAGCCTTCAATGGGATGAAACATCTACGTAACTCTCCCTTGTCTTCAATATCTTGTGGTAGTATGGAAAGAAAACATAAAAGTAAATACAGGAAAGTAAAAACTTCTTTTGAATTGAAATTGGATCCACCTCAAATCTAGGCTTATGAACATAGAATGACCAATGCCTTATCCACACCGAGTCTAGAAATGAAGTAATTCTCCTACAACAGACCCACCCTAGCTTCTTATAAACTTGTTGCCTTATAGAAAGAAACCAACAAAAGAAAAAAACTATTAGAATTCTTTGAGATCCTTATTGCATCATCACAACTTAACATATGAACTAAAAGAGATTACTCTACTCCTTGAATAAAAAATAACAAATCATACATTCATGGTCAACAAATGTAATATGAGAATAAATACAACCCTTGATTATATTGATTCAAAGACTATGAGTATAATAGCATGGAGAGAATGATAGAGCTGATAAAAACATAAGGTGTGAAATGTAATGAACATTCAGGGCATCTATTGTTATTATAGAGCAAACATTACAACATTTCCTTCCTAAGTGCAAAAATCACTATACAGACTAAGACAAAGGCTTATAAAGACTCAGAGAGGATGAAACCTCAAAAAAATGTATTAAATTTTCCTTTATAGTGTAGGAATAACTTAGATTCAAATTTGAAACTGCCAACCCTAACCAAACTAGGGTTTTGGACCAAAGCACCCTAGTCAAATTACAGTCTATCAAGAATTTCCCCCCAAAATGATGCAACCATCAAACTTGAATGCTCCTGACACCTCGAGCACACTCTAGTAGAGTCATTCATGAATGTAGGCATGGTACTCTCAGTAAATCTATGACAACAATTAGGAATAACATACCCTGACATTGATTTCATCGTCTACAACACATCAGGACATCAATGGCATCACTCAGCAATAAATTATGCTTGGGAGAAGCAAAAATCTAATCTGTATCTACCATGAGTCAATCTTGGTGGCTGGTTACAGATATGCCATTTACTACAAAATATTTTCTTGTGAATTGGAGTAGCTAACCATTAGGAAATCACACTTTGAATTGTGGTCATCAATCTATCTTACCCATGCCAAGATCCAACAATCCATCACTCACTGCCCATTACTTTAAAACCCGACCATCAAATTAACAGTCATTCAAATCTCCACCATCGATCTATCATATCACTCCATTGTAGGAACACCCACTTCACTCCCGTTGATAGGGAATTTTCCTACCTACACCATTCATTGTTGCCTTTGACAGGTCCCACCAAATATACATGTCACCAACATGACTCACAACAATAATGTTAGTGATCTAATAATGCAATCAAACCTCACCACATGTCAGCCCGCATCATCATCCTCGCTCGCTGACTGTATCGTCAATGTGTGTCAACCTTATTGGATCCTACAATCAAGATCGCCTTCACATCACCATGTCAGAGAGACATTGACAAAGTTCTCATTGATGCCATACAATCTCATCAACAACACTTTCATACTCCTTATCGCTCCATCGAGGAGACTTCTCTTAGACTCTCACCAATACATCAATGTCTCACCAATAAAGATATCCTTACTCCTTATCACTCCATCGATAAGTCGCTAAAAGTATGAACATAATAACCTCTATTTGAAGGTTGTAAAATTTTGAGAACCAATGATATGTCGACCGAGGGCCCACCACCATAAGGCCATCGAGTCCCACTTTTCTTTTCACTTCATCGCACCGTCGAAGGGAATAGCTCCATAGTCTAGGCGATATTGCTTTTTCCACCTGATGAAGTTTATTATCTCTACATCAAAGGGACTTCATTGAAAATCCCACTAATGTTATCCAGTCTCACCGATGACATAGAGATTGCCAAGTTGCCAAAAACCCAAACCTCAAAACCACATGTTGAGAAGTTATGAAAATCTAGAACCCCACAACATAGGTTTGAAAAACCTGAAAGCTCATGACTTAGGAAAAATAACAAAATACTTAGAAGGGGCCACATAAAAGTGCACGCCAAGGGTTTGGGATTCTATGATATGAGGGTTTAACCCCTACATGCAATTTTTGAACCCTAAATAGATAAAATGGAGGAAAATCAAATGCACAAGGGGAAAAATTTATGGAAATGGCCACGGATTTTACAAGTACCACTAGTTTTCAAGTGATGTTTGGTGTACATGAGTTGTCTTTGGATTTGAGGAAGCATGTACTTAAATGTTAATGGTGTTTACACAAGTTTGACTGACCTTGGGTGTTTACACTAATTGTGGATTTTCTTCATTTTTTGTGTAAGTGTAGCATGATGTGTATGTTTGATTTGGGTTCGGGTTAAGATGTGATGTGATCTTCTTTCATTCCTTTCCACTACAGGAATTCTTAGTGCTGACCTAATTTTAATTTTCATGGTTGAGGTGCATAGCCAACCTTGGAGAATGTTTTGAAGGTTGAAAAAGGTATAAATAAGTGATGAGATGATGGTGAATTTATTAGTGAGTTGTGTGATGTGAATTGCAGAGTTGTGAAGTGCAGTGTGAGCTTAATGAGTTAGAATACTAGAAGAAGTGAGTAGAAAGTTTCTACAATATTCATAAGTACTGTGAATGTGTTGGTGGTGTTGTGGTGTACTTTTCTATTGCATTGAGATGAATTTATCACTCTAACATTCTTCTTTCTTATTTTGTAATCTGGTAGTAAGCCTTTGGCAGTGAGCCCTTCGATAGTTAGCCCTGTTGTATTCATTGTTGAAATTACTCTATTATGAGCTAATCCTCACCATGTTTTTTCCCTTCTTGAGTCTTCCACATAAATTTGGTGTTCTATTGTGCATGGTGTTGATGTTATTTAGGTTTTGTTATTTGCTTTCATGACAAATCATTCTAACATATTAAGGATTAATAAAGTTGATAAGGATTTGAATGTTTATGAGGGTTTTGAATTTTTAATGTACAACTAATTCACTCCCCCTCTTAGTTGTCTTGTGTGGATTCAACCATTGGTATCAGAGCAAGGTTCCTTGGAAGAAATATTAACAACTTCAAGTAGATCTGGGATGGTGCACAAGAGGGATGCTCCTTTAAATGATGGAACAAACTATGACTTTTAGAAGACAAGGATGGAAGGTTTTTTGGTATCTCTTGGATTTGAAATTTGGAAGTTTATTGAGACTGGATATATACTATTCCTACTAGTGGGTTGAGTACTGATGATGAGATCATGGCCTATGAAAATAATGGTAAAGCAAGGTATGCTCTTTTAAGTGGTCTTTCTAAGATTGAACTTATGAAAGTTATGCATTTGAAATCTACTAAAGCTATCTGGGAAAAGCTGGAAAGTATATATGAAGAAGATGTTAAGGTCAAGAAAGATAAGATTTAGAATTTAAAGATCGCATTTGAGAATTTGAGGATGTTTGAAGATGAGAATATTACAAGCTACATGTAGAAGGTGGATGAAGTTGTCAACTCCATTAGAGTTCTTGGTGGAAATATGAAAGAAGAGGAAGTGGTAAAGAAAGTACTAAGAACCCTTCCTAAATCTTATAGTTAGAAAGTTTATGCTATTAAGGGAGTTCAAGATTCAAGTAAATATTCTAGAGATCAACTATATTGTGTTATATTTTCATTTGAAATGAGAGAATTTGGTATAAGTAATGCAAAATTTGAGACTACTTTTAAGGCTAGAAAATCAAAAAAGACTAAAGAATTAGATCAGGAGGATCTTGATGATGTTGTAGCTAACTTTGTGAGGACAATAAAAAATGGTACTAGTAAATACAGAGGTAAGTTTCCTTCCAAAATTTTCATTTGTGGAAAGATAGGTTAGTATGCTTCAAGATGTATAAATAGAGCTTTAAATGTCCATTAAAGATAAAACTAATTCTTCTAACTCTGAGAGATGTGTGAAGGAAAGTGCTCCAAAAGTAGGTAATAACATTTAATGAACTATGGTGACTGCTTTTCATGCTAGAGATGAGAAGAACTACTAGATTATTGATAATGGATGTTCAAATCATATGACTTGTGACAAAAGTAATTTTTTCAAAATTGAGAAATATGAAGGAGGTATATTAAAGTTTGGTGATGATACATCTTCTAAGATATGTGCAAAAGGTTCAATTAGTTTTGATGGAAATCATAATATAGATGATGTTCTTTATGTTAAGGGTTTGATACATAACCTTTTTAGTGTTGGATATATGTGTAGCAATGGATATAATCTTATGTTTTAGGACGATGGATGTGAGATCAGAAAAAATCTTCAAAATTGTGGTTGTTACTAGAAGAACGATAGATGGAAATGTTTATCAGCTTAAAGGTGTTGATGTCCATTGCTTTATAACTCAAATTAATGAAAGTCAGTTATGGAATAGAAGGAATTGTCACATTAATTTTGATGACTTAGTGAATATTAGCTTAGTTCAAGTTGTGAGAGACCTACCAAGGATTACAAATCCCATCAATGTTATTTGCAAGGAATGTCAAATTGGGAAGAAAGAAAGAAGAAGTTTCAATGTCAAAGAAAAATCTACTACCAGACTATTGGAGTTGGTTCATATAGACCTTTGTGGTCTTACCAGAGTAAGAAATTTTCAAGGTGACAGGTATTTCATGCTATTGATTGATGATTATTCTAGAATAACATGTGTTACTTTTGTTAAAGAAAAATCAAAAGCTCTAGATAAGTTTAAATCTTTCAAAGTTATGGCTGAAAATGAAATGGATATGAAAATAAAATGTCTGAGATCTGATAGAGGTGGAGAGTTCACCTCCAATGAGTAACATTTTTTGTGAGGATCATGGGATAAAGAGGAATTTATCTACCACTAAGATTCCTCAACATAATGTAGTGCTAGAAAGAAAGAATAGGACTATTTAGGAAGCTACAAGAACAATGATGAAAGAGGAAAACTTACCAGAATTCTATTGGAGAGAAGCAATTCATATTATTCTCTACATTCTTAATAGAGTTCAAGCAAGAGAAAACAATGCAAATATGTTGGGAATTGATTTTTCATTGATGTCAAAGATGTTTTAACTGGAGTTTTGATTGTGGTTCAAGGAAAAATTTATAACATTGATTAAGGTTTGTTATACAAGGAAATGGTTTCCAATTGATTGTGGTTCTTCATTTACAAGGCAATGTGTTGATGCTGATTGTGGTTTTTCTAAAGGTTGTGAGCTCCATATTGAATTTCATACAAAAGTGTTATGCTTCATTGAGATTCACTTTATACAAAGGTTTGAAAAGGTTTGAATCTAGCACATATTTCAACTTTAAAGGCTCAAAGGCATTCTTCACTTCATGGTTCAAAGGCGTGTTCTAAAACCCTAATCTAGGATTTAGGTTTCAAGATACTTTCTACGTGTTTTTTTCTTTCTACTCTCTTAATTAAAGATTGAATATGGCTTGAGCTATAACATAAAAGCACGATGATATGCTGGTTGAAATTTTCCTTTAATAATGGCTTTGAGAAACTCATGGATATACTTGGTTAAAGAAATTAATCAATGTTTATATGGTAGTCATCGGGTTTGTTAGTGAAGAACAGTTTTTCAATTGTTTACAAACTAAATGTTGGTAGATAGAACAATGTGATACATTCTGAGGTTTCTAACTAGAGTGCAATGTGTGGATTTGGTAGTATGTTGAATATGTTGTGAGAAGATGCATTAAAGTTATGCTATAAATTTGAAATTGCATAGAAGGAATAATTAATATTTGCTCAACATAGATGAATGTGCTTTAGAAAATGACTGAAGTATGAAGGATAGAATATGAATTTAGTTCTAGTGATCTAAATATGCCAATGTAAATGTGTCGAGTTGAGAGTCATGATAGAGGAAAATTTTGGTTAAAATATCTTGGTGTCATCTATCTATCCATACAAAGAAGGTTTCTCATGAGAGGTTGTAGTTCTTTTGATATTACACACACTATTTTAAGGCTTGTTGATGCTTGTTGGGATTAGAAGATTCATGCAAGGTATCAATGACATGTGTGCACAGGGTTAATGTTCATTATTCTTGTTAATTTTTTCATTATATTTGTTGAAGGGGAGACTTGTAAAGAAAATCTTTATCCATGTATGTGAAAGGGGGATATTGGTAATCTAGTATGCATTGTAAATAGAGTAGTACTCTATATCTTAATATTTTTGTATTGGAGTTGATTTGTGGGGTTAGTAACTTTCCAGTGAGGCATACAAAATAGCTAATGGGGCTTTTCTAGGAAGGAATAAACTGTATCCAGTAAGGCTTTTCTAGTGAGGCATATTGTGTAGCCAGTGAGGTGTTTCTAGTGAGGCATAAATTGTAACCAATAAGGTTGTGCTAGTGAGGCCTAATAAAATTAATTTTCCAAGTGGTTTTTTCTCCCTATAAAGGGTTTTCCACTCATAAATCATTGTGTTATGTTTTTATGGTCTGTATGGTCTTCATGTCAAACAATTCAGTCTTGCAACTTCCTTTGTGTACCTTTCAACATTTGAATTTCTATGTTGATCAGGTATTTGTTCTTCCCCAACAAAGTCCCTCGTTATGATGGTCTTAAATGACTATGATGAAAGGCCTGGATTCAAAATTGGCTAGATCCCCAGTAGAGTCACCAATCTATTAGGTCTCAAAAACATAGGTTTTAAGACCATAAGAAAGTGCCAGTCTCTTAATACGTTTTTGGCCAATGAACAAGGAAAATATGATGATTCACCTCCTACTCTTTAGGCTTTGCTAAACCTAGGCAGGTGTACCTAAGTGATAAGGAAAATTTGAAAGCTTGAGAGTGATCTCTAACTTAGGAAATCTACTTACAATGGCACAGGGGGGTGAAGTAGATGCAAGATTTCAATGACTAATTAATACTGAGAGTGTTTTAATAATCAAGGGTGTGAATTGAATTTATATAAAATATTCTAAAACAAACCAGTGCCTAATCTATTGGGTGAATGGAGTTGATGGGTGGATGATGGTTATGGAGATAGATTTTTATGATAGGTACTCTTATTATTCAGCTTAACTCTAATTGTTGGGCACTTTTGAATGTTTGCACCTTGTACAAATGTGTAGGTTTGTCAATTACTATACTATTCTTTAAAAATCCCAGTGTTATTCCCTCAAATTACTGTTATGCTATGAAATTATTTTTAATTCTTAGCTTGAGGGAAACCAATCAGATTAATTACCTTAAAATTATTTTTAATCCCCAAGGGAACCAATTAAAATGAACTAATTGAAAGGATTTTAATTCTCTCTCACTAGAACCCAATCAAAACAACAACAAATGTTTCCTAATAAATTTTGTAAATTTAAATAACTTGAATAAACCACTCTAGAGACAACACAGTAACATATAAGTATGAAATTCAACACAAAAATTGAACATTGAATTTAAGTCACCAATTAAGAACAATCTTCTCCATCATATTGCTTCAAAATGATATTACATTAATAGCAAAAGTATTTTGATATGAGATGGATGAGTGGAGTATGATATATGAATGTAACCTACTACTACTAGAAGTGATAATGATGTGATGATGATGATTTAACCAGGCATTGGTTTTCCTTTTTATTGGGAAGCAACAAGCTATAAGCCTCTTACAAAATGAGGTGACATTTCAAAATTACACCTCTTTGATAACTACTTGCTTGATTAACATAATTAAATAAATAAACAAGATTTGAGACACTTAGACGTATGAATCCATTAATCAATGTAGAAGGCTCGTGATCACTAATCTATAAAAGCATTCCTCTCCATGGTAAATGTCTGAATGATCTCGTCCTAATGTTCTACTCCTTAGAAGCTAGATACTTCTCCAACCATTGGTATATTGTAAAATTTGATGGCCATTTGTACTCCTAAATCTTTGATATACTTGTGAGATGAACTTTCCACTGACTATCCAACAATGCTTTCACATCATTGACAAACTTCAAGTATCCAACATCAAAATCCATTAATCCATATAGAATCAAATTAACTTTGTGAAGATTTATATCCCCATCCTCTTGTATGTTAGAAATGCACTTATGAGTAATTTGACCAAACTCCTTATTCCATTCATCAAAGTCTCTCAATTGATCATCACCTTTTACTATTTCTGGTATATACCACTATTTCAAGGTGTGGAAAGAATCCATTCATGTCTTAATCCTATTATCTTGTCCTTGCACATACTGGAATTCATCTATGATCATTTTAACAGTTTGTTTAGTTGGATTTAATGTTGTAGGAGCATCAACATTCCTTTGTAGGACTCTACATAATTTAGAAAAAGTGTGGTGTATTGGCTGCCACATTTTGAATATGGGCCTTTATTTGATCAACAGCTTGTTGGAGCAACTTATAACTTTTATGCACATTCTCTAGTTTATCTACAATCAACTTTACCTTATGCTCAAGAATATTTTCTATAACATCATAGACTTTCTTCTTTATTTCATCTTGTGTTTTATTGTTGGCTTCCTTTATTTACTCCAATTCCTCCTCAGGGGCTTTCATTTTTTCATTAGAATTTTTGTGTATATATTCTTTTGGAACACTTGGAGGCTTATATAATATCATTTCCATACTTTGTGAGGTTCCTACTCCTTTTAGTTGCTCTTTTAATTTTAAATTTTCCATAAAAAACATATTAAATTCATCATTCAGGAATCTCTACTCATATTATTTTATTCTATCTTCCAATCCTTTAATAATTGCATGAGTAAACATGGCCGAATGTATAGTCATTGTGGTTTCCTCAAAATGGGTGGTGTCTTGTCTTGTCCTTACTACAACTGCTCCTTTCATTCCCTATATTACATCAAGTATTTTTTACTTCTATGTGCTCTTTTGCTTGATCCATATAGCTAGGGTTTCAATCCTAGGATTATACCCTATTCCACTCAGTCCTTGATTAGAGTCAAAATTTGCAACTAGAATTGGATCTTCTTGAGCTCGTACTTGGTCAAGTAAAAAAAAATTCTTTAGTTCTAGACCAAAGAAAATGAGCATATTACTTTTCAAAATCATTTCTCTAGCCTTTTGAGGGCTTATGTCAATATTATCAATTCTTAATTCCTTGAAGGTTTGTGCCACCATTTGATCCTTTTGGGATTCCTCAATCCCCATTTCATTTATTTTCATTCTCTCCTCAAATTCTTTTATATTCATTTTTTTTTCCAAAAATACTTGAACTCTAGAGTCTTAATAATTTCATCATATTCTATGAATCTCATAGATGCAATTTCTCTTTCATCCTCATGCATTTTTGTATTCCCCTTTTCTATATCATCCATCCTTTCCTCAAACTTATGGGCATTGGTATCATGGACTATCCAACCAACCTCAACATCACCCTTCAATGATTGTAGTATAGTAACCACTTCTTCAGTGTCCCCTACTCCTTCACTCTCTTCATAAGTTACCAATGGTTCAGTGCCCTATGTCCTTTGTATTTTAGGAGGAGATTGCTCCATGGGAGATTCAAAGGTTGTGTTTGGGGTGTGCTCTACTATTACCTTACCATTGTGTTCTTGAAGATATGCTTCCCTTTTTCCATACAAGTCTTCAAACCCCTCAATTTTCAAATTTATTCTTATTATACAATCTTTCTCCTCGACAAAGTATCCTAGGAAATCCTTGTGTTTTTGCTTCCTTTCTTCTTCACGCTTCCTCATGTATTCCAATTTTTTCCTTCTACTAAACACACTTGATAAGTAATACAGTTTCTTATGACATCTTCTTCATAGTCCACTTGGTATGCAACTGTCATTTTGGTAAGAAGATTATTCCTTATGTTATTCATATGATTTTTAGGGTCAATAGTCCTTCCTTTTCCAGAGTTTAGTGAGTATCTTGTCTTTAAATAATATTGAAATTCTTCCAATGTATCCAAGCCTACAGTCCAGTCTTCACACTTGGTTAAGTTTAGCAGGAATGTTCCCTTCTTCTACTTGTGAATTACATCTTTCTCCATCCACATCATCTACCACATAAAATTTAAAAATACTAGTCTAAGGGGCACAAATTTTGGTAGTATATGCAAAGCAATGGGGTATCCATAAACCCTTATTATTGTGACTCCATGGAGGAAGAACCAATCACCAAAATTATGTGTATGACCTTGCTCCTATTTCATAGCCAAAGGTCTTAAAAATTGTTGCATTTTGTATGGAAATGTTGGTATTGAATAACCAAGGACTCCTAGGATCCCGTGCATAAAATATTCATAGAATATTGCAAAACTAGAATTCTTACACCGGTTCTCCCAAATATAGCACCATTTCGGCATAGGGGTAGGATTCCCTTGCTCATCAATTCTAGCAAGGTCCATTTGTTTAGTCCATTTTTCTCTATTCTAGTATAGTATCAACTGACACAAGAGGGGATAATGTCTAAATGTAATGGGTGTCCTATCTTCTATGACTTGCAAGAATTCATCATTGAATTCCTTCTCTAGGTATGAAGCAAAGTCATACACTATGTTGGTCTCAAGATTTTGGATCCTCATGGCCATCATCATTAAATTTACTAAATTTTTTTCCTAAGCATCCATCCCTAACACCTAGCACAAAACTAGATATGTATTCACAAAATAATATTGAAATTTGTTTGCGGTGATTGGCTCAGTGATGGAGGGAGAAATGGGGATTGTTCTGTTGCAAATTCCTCTTTTCATGTACAGAGGGAGATCATCACTCCTATAAGTCTTCCTTAACCTAGTATAATTCTCTTCACTCTTCTATAAGTCTATTTTAGTCAAGGCCTGCTTATTCAAGTCAAATCACTCAATGATAGCTTCCCTAGTTACCCCAACTAGTACCACTCTGTTTGGAAACCTTACATTTCTAGTGGTAGAATGATAATGTTTAGCTAATAGTATGATAAACTCCACATCAATGAATACATTAGGAAAAATTAATTTGACCAAGTACAACACCCAAGGGTTTGACATTGGAACCTTTCCATTCCTTTTACTATAGAAATACCAAAACAAGTCCCACCCATATTTAGGAATGAGGGCATCCTTGCAACCTTGTGCAGTGTCTATGAAGAATTTCTTGTTACCCTCCTTGGTGAACTCTAGTAGTATATCTAGTATAGACTGGTGGAGTGGTCTCTTTTTTGTCTTAGGTTCTTCTTCCTTAATTTTAACTCTACTTTCCTTTACCTTTGATTGTTTCCTTTTGTGCAGCATGGTTCGACTTTCTTCACTAAGACTTCAAAATGATAGAGCTCTACTAAATACTACAAATATCAAGCTTCTTCAGAGGGTTATTCATGCACTTACCTGGGTACTTGATGATTATAGAGCTCCTTTTCTTGGTGTCCTGAGCTTCGTCCATGATAATGTTTTGTAGTTGAGTATAGTCTTAGGAAAATTCACTTGCTTTTAAGGGTGTGGTATTTAGTCATATCAATATTAATGCCAACCTACTACCAAATATTTTTTCAATAAGCTCACACTTTCAAATTTGATTATGCACCATTGGGTTCATGTGCCAAGGTGGCTAATGTGATCCATGCTTTTACTGTCACAGTCTATAATGACACCACAATATATCTTACCATACTACTACTGTCACTTATTACACTTGTTGCAGTATGGAAATGTTGGGTTTTATGCCCTTTTACATACAATGCCTTCTATTCTTTTGTTTGCAGGAAAACAATGGGAATACTACCATGTCGTGAATATTCTATCCACCTCATGTGGTGTTGCGGTGTCTACCTTCTTTTCAATGCTTACTGCTCTACTACTTCACCTTGAATTCCTCCCCGTAGGGTGGTGGTGGGTACCATGTCACCACACCGTCTTAATCTCCTTCTCATGGTGTAGAAGTAAGTACCACTTTACCGCATTTCTTTAAAATTTTCTTTGTGGGATGGAAATGGGTACTTTGTCACCGTGCCTGATGCATAATCCTCTAGCGGTATGGTAGTTGATGGTTCATTTCATGAGTTATTAACGACCAATCCACACAAGCTATATTTTGGTCTTGTGGTACTGCGATAAATGCATAAAATGTTTTATTAATGACTTTCTAAATGGATTAATGGATATACATAAGGAGATATCAATGATTTTATGGACCTTTTTTACACAAATTATTGCATTTCATGTCAAACACATAGTAAAACTAGAGATAGTTTTTTGATGTAGGTGAAATGTGGATGGTAAATGAAGGCTAGTGGATATTGAGGAAGAAATTTTTTGCTCCAACACGGACCTTGCAGGCTCGTCCATATTCCCCTTATAATGATCTATATTGGGAGAATGATGACCTCTTATTTGATGAGGACTAGGAGAGTACATCTTCTTTATCTCTAGATTAGATTTGTGTATGTGTTGTGTTTCCCCTATGCTTGCTTTATGTGTTCATGGAGGACCCTTATCACCCTTGTAGGTTCTTGGATATAGGAGTATTTTGTGTCGTGAACTTCTTCTATTTGTTACATAATTCTTCTCTCTTTTGTGCCTTGATTTTTGAAAATTGGGGATGATGAAAAGTGTTGGGGGAATTTAGGCCTCCATCCATGTTGACCCAATTTTTTTTTTTACTTTTTCTTCACATACCTTTCTTCACATGGTCTAATATAGTAGGGGATTGATGAAAATTCATATATATTATTATATTATATTTATCTATCTATATCTATGAGCATTTTTTACCCCAAAATATTTAGATCCCCTTGTCTTGTGATGTCTTTGTTTTTGTTTAAATTGTATTTTTATCTTTCACTCTTTTCTTCTTTCTTTGTGATGTTGTGGTGCCTATGTGTTGTCCCTCACATGTGTGACAAAATTTACACATTTACATCTCATCATGTATCATGGGCCACAACATCACTTTTTTCTCTCTCCTTAGGATGTCATGTGCCTTTTTTATTAACATGCACCATCCTAATGGGGGCTATCATATTGATTCGATTTTCAAAATGTGTATTTGGTGGCCAATGAATCCCTTGTTGAAAATCCTCTATTTTTTAAAACTTGAATTCTTCAACAAGGACCCCTAGCGGAACTTTTTATTTCATCATGGATTCGTAAAGAAAGAATCTAAAAACTTCCCTTTGAGAAGAGAGTACTTTTTCTGATGAAGTCTGAAAATTTTCCCTTGCAAGGGAGTATTCTTCCTTTTGAATTCCTTGATGAAAGAGGTCTTTTGAAAGGATTCCTTGATGCTAGAATCATTTACAAAAATTATCATCACCTTTCAAATAGAGCATCCCTTGAGAAGACTCCTTTTCTTTTGAAGGGTTCCGAAGGGACCCCTTTGAAAGCTCTTCCTTTGATTTTTGACTATCTGCATGACTATTTGTCTATCTACCTCTATTTCTTTTTTCTATCTAACATGTCTTATCTTCGGATTAACATGTTGCTTTGTAGGACCTAAAAATCTACTTTTTCAAATCAATCTTGGAGGACTGAGCACCTTGAGATTTCCTTACAACACTAAACACTTGTAAGGGCCTATTAGACTCTGTGGAGCCTTTCGCATTTGGCTTCCCTCAAGATTGAGCACCTAGGGTGCCTCCTCTATAAGACTGATCACTTACAGATCCTTTTGTTCAACTTTCGTAGATCTAAGGGCCTGTAGCTTAATTTTTCAAACTCTCCTCAATACCGAGCACTTGTGGAGCCATCTCCTCTTGCTATGGTTTCATGTGTGCTAGAATGTGGTCTACTTCCTCTATGTTCTAGGTATATGTTTCTTAACTTTCACTCTACTCTACTATGCATTCACTAACACTTATGCTCACTAAATTGGGGGAAAAATTTAATGGCATGAATTTGCACCCTTTTCAAATTCCTCGTTTATGCACCTCCTACCTTAGACAAATTAAATTTGATGATGCTATTCTATCAAGGACTCTAGTGCATCGTGCATATGTCTATGTGGTGCTTTACCATCCTAACATGATTCTTTCCGTTGGAATATGTAAAGGAATTACAACTCTCCATTGGTGATGAAGTGTAATTTTTCTATGCCCTTGACCAACCTCGAACAAATCCTTTGCCTCTAATTTCATCTTCAAATTTCTATCTCATTCATTCTCATCAACTTCTTGATCATTTAGAAATTGGACAACTCTTTCTTCACTCTCTTCATAGCATTTTCATAGCATTCTTGGTGCAAGGCACCATAGGCCTTCATGATGAATAAAGGAGTTTAATGTGGTTTTTTTGGTGTTTAAGTCATGTTTTTGTTTGAAATATAGTCTTTTAAGACCATGTTCCATGTTTTGGGTCGATTTTGGTTAGGTGGGGTTAGTTTTGTAGAAAGTTGTCAAATTTTGTAAAAAGATGCATAAGCAACTTTGCACTTTTGGAGTCATGTGGGGAGATGAACTATTGGGAATTTAAAAGTCATTTGGAGATAGTTGGAAGCTTTTTGTAATGTTTTAAAAAGAAGGTGTGAACATTGGGATAGGTTGTTGATGATGTAAAGTTGAATTTGGAATTTAAAAAGCTCTGCTTTCCTATGTTTCAAGGCATAATTTTCTGCCACAGGAGTTCGTACGGCCTTGTACGGCTGTAAGTGACCATTTATGCATTGGGACTAATGAAGCATTGAATCTTCTATCTTTTGCATCTTGTTTCTTCTGATTTCATTAAAGTTTGAGTAAGTTAGAGAAATTTCATTGAAAATAGCCAAAAACCCTACTTAAGAGGGTTTGATTGGAGAAAAATGAGTTTTTAACCCATTCCATCGGTGAAAAGGCTTGATAATTGGTGGAATGGGTGTAGATGGGTATATTTTTGTGTTTTTGGTGTTGCAGGAGTAGGGGAATGAGGTTTGATGAAGTTTTGTTGTTGCCCTAGGCTAAAAAACCTCATGTTTTAGGCAAATAAGTAGTATAGGAGTTAGGGTTTGTAGAAAAGTTGTTTGGATATCTTTCTAGATGATGTAAATTACATGTTCATACCCCATATGACATGTTGATAGCCTTGAAATGAAGGTTTGAGGTTTGGAAATGGTAGAACCAATAGTTTCCTTGTCAAACAAACCTAATTAGGCCTAAATTGTTGTGTAGCAGTAAAAATTTGAGGGTGGGTGGTGTTCCAAAGTAACCCTATCAACAATTTTGATATGTTTTCAAACTCTATAAATTGTATCTAAAAGAGCTTTCAGGTTGTGAGTTGGAGGTCTTCCCTACAAGTTACACCAAGAAAACCCTGTTTGCTATCCTACAATCCCTAGTGGTAGTTTAGGAAGAAATCCACTTTGTTTGATGTGTAAAGACTTTGGTTAGTAATTTTTTGAGTTAGTTTGTGTTCATTGACCCTGGTCTACATCAAACTGGTATCAGAGCATAGGTAGGTCTTTAAAAAGATAAAGTGAACAAGATGCCTCCAAAAGGTAACACTATGGCTAGGGAAATGAATGAGATGAAAGAGAAGATTGCAAGAGATATTAGAAGGTTGAAGGAACTATAATATATGGTGGTAGAAAGGCTTGAGGCTTTTGAAACTAGTCCAACAAGAGGTGTGGTTTCAGGCAATGAGAGTGACCTTGAATAAGAAGGGGAATAGGAAAATGAAGAAGAAGAGGAAGAGGAATTGGATCCTAATGAGCAGAGGATGGCTAAGCTACTAAGAGTAGTCAAGGCAGATAAACACAAGGTAAAAATGGATGTACCTATGTATGGAGGTATTTTGAATGATGAAGAGATTTTGGATTGGATTGCAACACTTGATAACTATTTTGAATGTGAGGATGTACTTGAGAAATAAAAGGTAAAGATTGTAGAAACAAAGTTGAAGGGTCATGCACTATTATGGTGGGATTATGAATAGACTAAAAGGTGGAAGAAAGGTAAGTCAAAAAAAATTTCTTGGGATAGAATGGTGGCTAAGCTAGGGGTAAGTTCTTACTGGCTAATTATGTAATTCAGTTGTACAAGAAACTTCATGGTCTAAAACAAAGAGATATGAATGTTAAAGCCTATATTGATGAGCTCTATAAGCTGATTATAAGAGAAAGTCACATGGAGGATGATGTGGAGAAGGTGGCTAGATATCTTAGTGGGTTAATATTTAACATTCAAGATGAGCTAATTTTGGAAAATCCAAGGATGGTTGAGGAATGCTTTCAATTGGCAATTAGGGCCGAAGAAAAACTAAAGAGAAGAAAAGACAAGTCAAATAGGGGAAAAGGCAACAATTCAAGAGGAAGAGGCACATTTTCTAATCCAAGGGAGTCACATGAGAGCCAAGAAGATGCAAGTAAATTCCAAGAACAAGTTACTGATCATAGAGGTGGATTTAGAGGAGGTAGATAAGGCTTTAGAGGTAGATTTGGCGGTCAAGGGAGAGGTTCACAAGAAGGTGCTATCAATGCAACAATTTTGGACATCAAGCATGGCAATGTAATGAAGGTCAAGCCTCTACTTCACATGGAGGAGAAATAAGAGCTCAATTGGTGCAAGAAGATGACAATGAGAGTGTAAACTCTCCATCACAACATGTTGCTCCAGGGTGATCCCATAATAGTGGTTTACAATTTTTGGCCAAACTGGACACTGAAATTATTATTTTTAACTAAATCTCCACATTCAGGCACCTATAGCGGCTAAACTGTGAGGAATTTGAAGATGGTGCAAACTAGAGTTTCATCAAATTTTGTCTATAGATTCTAAAAATATTTTTTTCAAAATTTTTGGAATCAAATTGCACTTCTTTTTCCATCTCCCACGAAAATAGATTTTTTTCAGAAAACAACATTTTTTAAAAGTGATGCACACCATATAATGCATAACTTTTTTTCCATGAAGGATAAAATTCTAATTCTTTCAAATTTAGATTTGTAACTCTATTATTTAGTGCTTCCACTTGGTTAGATATTTTTTTATTGAATATTGTTTCCTTAATCAAGTTTCAAAGTTAAACGAATTACAATTTAGACACAACGCGACTGTTTAATGCGTAACTTTTTTTGTATATGTCAAAATTTAATTTTATTCTTTTTGTTGGATCAAGGACTTCAAAATCTGGTGCACTCATTTTTTTAATTTATTTTTTTGATAATATTCTATTTTTCCACATGTGAAGAACAAAGAAATTCATTTTCGATGAAAAACCTATGTTTAATAAAACTTAAAAAACAAATACATAACAAAACCAAAACATATTAAAATTATATTCATTGGATAGCTTGTTATGAGGAATACCATAATCATTTTAAATAAATTTTAAATGAATTCATTTAATCCCCCAAAATCTAAATCAAAAGTCATTTTTTATCAGCATTTTGATAGGTTTAAAGGAGACGCATTTATAGGTATGGTTTAAAACTAGCGAGGTTCTATCTAAGGGGGTTTGATCTAAGGTGATTTGATCAAACCCTCTTCAATTGGAATCCTTAAAATGGAACTTTTAAAGGCTTAAATCATTATATTTTCTAAAAATATGTGATTTCAGCTAAAATTTGTTCCTCTTAGGAATTGTAAACCACTATTATGACAACACCCTCCAGAAGTGGATGAATCACTCATTGTAAGGAGAACTCTCAACAAAGCATTAGTAGAGAAGGAGCCACCACAAAGGAAGACTCTTTTCAAGACCACTTGTAATTGCTTGGGTAAGGTATGTAAAGTTTTAATTAATTTAGGAAGCACAAATAATATGGTTTCAATTGAGATGGTTGAAAAACTTAAGTTGCATAGAATACCACATGATACTCCTTATAAATTTTATTGGTTGAATTAGGGTCAATATGTTTTGGTAAATGAACAAAGTTGGGTGGAGTTCAATATAGGAGGGTACAAAGACAATTTTATGTGACATATTACCCATGTATGTATGCCATTTGCTGCTAAGGAGGCCTTGGAAATTTGATAGGCATGCTATGTATGATGGAAGGAGGAATACCTATAAGATAGAAAAGGATGGGGTCTCTTATACTTTGACACCATTGAAGGAGGAATATAAAGGAAAAACTAAGGGAGCTACTAAGATGATGGTAGGTAGATGAAGAGAAGCACATTAATATTGTAGCCACTCCTAGATCTAAAGACATCATGACAACAAACATAACAAATGACTTAATTTTGGAGGGAAACGATATTGAGTTGGTGTAAGGATCTGTTGTGCTGAAGGTCAAGGATGAATTGATTTTGGAGGTTCAATATTGGCTTAAGAGGTATGTTTCTGTGATGATTATAGGAGGAGTGTTTCATTCATTGATTTCACAAAGGAATGTTGGTCATTCTATTTCTGCCATACTAGAGGTTAACAAGCCTAAGAAAGCAACAATTATGGGGATACAATAGTAGATAGAAGAGATTGGAAAAAAATGTGAAAAGGTTAAGGAAAAAGTGCAAAGGAATATGGAAAATTTCAAGAATACACCTACAATGAAGAATAAGGAGGTATGGTTGCATATATGGATACAATTTCAACAAAAAAATTAGATGGAGTCAAGGATCATCTCTCAAACAATTCTCTAAAGTTGGAACATATCCAAGGTTCCAAATAATTCCACAAGACAAGGGATGATGCACATTTCTAAGTTTTTGTCCATTAGAAAGGTTTCCCAAATGGCGATGTCACTTGGAGGTCAAAGACTAACATAGTCAAACATGAATTTGTTGATGCAATATTGTCCTCAAGGGGACTTGAGTCAATTTTTCCTAGGGAGTATGGTGTAGGGCACCATAGGCCTTCATGATGAATAAAGGAGTCTAATGTGGTGTTTTTGGTGTTTAATTATTTTTTTGTTTGAAATAAGTTCTTTTAAAACCATGTTGCATGTTTTGGGTTGGTTTAGGTTAGGTGGGATCAATTTTGTAGAAAGTTGTCAAATTTTGTAAATGTTGTAAAAAGTTGCATAAGAAACTTTGCATTTTTGGAGTCATGTGGGGAGATGGACCATTGGGAATTTAAAAGTTACTTGTAAATGGTTGGAAAATATTTGTAATTTTTTAAAAAGTAGGTGTGAACATTTGGATAGGTTGTTGATGGTGTAAATTTTAAATTGGAATAAAAAATTCTTTGTTTTAAAAGCTTTGTTGATGGTGTAAATTTGAAATTTGAACTTTGGTCAGTAATTGTTTGAGTTAGTTTGTGTTCATACACCCTACTCTACATCAATTCTTACCTCCATTGAAGAAAAAAATTGGTTTTTTGTGGACTTAATATCCTTGTTGTGGCATAAAAGTTTACAATTGCAAGCTTGTGAGCTCACTCCTCCCATTTTCCTTGAGTGTGCGTGGTTGAAGGTGATATTGTTCCATATTTCTTTCACTTAGCATCATTGCATTGCTTTTTTAGCATATTTTTGTTTAGCATAGTGCATAGTACTTCCATTTCATTACCTTTCTTCATCATATTTCTCTATCATTACTGTACTAGTTGTATGTGGAGGTGGGAATACTAAAGCGGGGGACTGACTATAGCAGTCCTCTATACATAGCCCCAAAAGTTTTTTCATCTTGTGTGTGTAGGTTGCTTGTGGAGTGAAGACCTTGAAGATATCAACTTGTGGGTAGGAATGTGTGGTATCCTCACCCTCTTTTTTTTAATTTATAAATTAGATAAAGTTAAAGTATTCTTCTTGTTATTCCATTATCTAGTTCCTCTCTATTTTCTATTATTACATTGAATCATACTTGTTAGGTCATTAGTAGGTTTCTTTAGTTTTTAGACTTTACTTTACACTTTCCTTCCATATAGATGCTAGCACACAACTCAAATGCCAACACATTGCATTGTCATTTGTGTCCCATGCTGGAGTCCCTTGGTAGTGAGCTACCTAAGTTGCATTTTGGACTCTAGAAACCCACTCACCTGTCTTATTGAACCTCTCGTGTTGATAGATGGAAAGAGGAAGATCAATTTTCCTTCCTTTTCACCCTCTTAAACATCAAACCTATCTTAAATAATCCTTTATCATGAGGTAGATCATGGAATCTAATTGTTATAGACCCTCCCATGGCTTGGGGTCCTGAGCATTCAGTCCCCCTCCTCTACAGTAAGTTAAACAAAAAGAGATGACACCTGATGAGGGAAGAAGACTATTCAAGAAAAGTGGTATTCTCTTATTACTAGAAGGGGATAAAGCATTATCTATCTCCCTTGACACAATAATAAAATGTAACACACAAGTGTTTCCAACTAAAGATGAAGCATTATCTACACTATCTAGGTCAACATTTAGTCCAAAGTGGCACACACTAGTCTATAGGAGTGAACTTGCAGCCCTTACACAAATTCCCCTTTTTCCTTTCTCCACTTTAGAAAACCAAATTTAGAGGCTAAATTCCACATAATCCTACTGCCTTCATTCCACTCGGTGCATGTTTTGAGCATCGGTAGAGGAATTTATGTTGAGGAAACCTGCGTGGTGCACAGACATTTGCATGAAACACTTACATCCCTAGAAAATTCCTATGGCTGGAGCCTACAAAGGTGTTACACTTCTCATTGGTAGTCGAATTGTAACACCCTCTTCGGTCGACCAACCCAAATATGGCCATTTTCTTCATATTTCCTTCAAATTCCCTCCTTCTACATGCATTTCAACTTATTCACAACTTCTTTTGCATCCCTTCAAGCAATCTTTCTCACAAGTTCAAGCATTCTAGTCTCCATTCCAACACTTTTAGCAGCACTTTTGCACTCCATAGTAGCAAAAACATGATCACTCCATCAATTCAACAAAGCAAGTGTGGGACAACAAAATTACAACAAAGGCTTGAGTACTCTCATTTTCTCCCCCATTAGCCTTGAGTGCTCTTGGTGGAGGTGGTAAGTTTTCCACTCCTCTCCTCTATTACTTGGTTGAGTAAGCACATTTACTGTTTTGTAGTGTTTTAGTGTTCTTTACTTCATTTTCTTCTTTATCATACTATTTATCCACTGTTGCAAACTTGGTTTTCTATCAAGGTGGAAACACTAAAGTAGGGGTCTAACTAAGGTAGAACCGTTAATAGCCCCAACCAATTTCCCTCTTTGTGTAGATAAACATGCTACTGGGAGCTAGCTGGAAAATGAATTCCTTTGTGAGATCATTCTTGCCACCCTAGCTCTTGTGTATTTACTTTATTGTATTAGAGCATATCTTGTCTACTTTATAGTGTTTTTTTGGCCCTTTGGAAGTAGTTAGGTAGGTTGTTAATCTATTTTCTAGAGTTTAGCCTTGTATCTTTCGTGCTCTGGTCGTACGGATGCCAGGGCACTTGAGAGACACTAGTGCGCCATGTTGTCATCCCAAGACCACCCTTCCATCTTTAGGTAGAGAGCTCCCTAAGGCATATTGTTAAACCTAAAAAATGACTTTCCTAGCTTCATTCCAAGTTTTAGGTCTATAGAGTGATTGAAGGACCTTATAGTCCTCATCATTCTCATCCCTCATCTCCAAAAACCCCTTTAAGCTAAGGTATGTTAGGTCAACTTTTCGCTCTTGGCTCTCTGTGACCTAGGGCCTTGAACGTGGTTGGTCCCCCTCTCTTAAATTTTTGGTGAACCCGACATGAACCAAACAAATTTCATCCATTGGTGTTGAGGCTTATCCCATGTACTTCATGACCATTGCATTCATAAGTGTTATGAAGGTTTATGAGCATCACAACCTAGTCCACAAATTTTGGGTATAATGTCAAGAGAAGTATACGACACCTCCTGATTGAAAGGATGAATGTCACTACTAGTTTTTCTATAGGCCTTTTCTCTATTCCCACCATTAGTTTGGTTGCAAAGGAGTAGTTGTCAAGGGCCAAGGTAGGATTCTCTAATGAGACCAATCACGTCCCCACTCCTCCTATGTCTCCTACACCATCTTCAGTGGACGAGTATGAGGCTATTCAAATCCCTTTGGAATATGTCTCAACCCTTAGCAAAGGGTTGGGTGCCTTAGAAAATCAATTGGAAGGGAACCCGAAGATGGTTAGGGCTTCTTGGGTCATTAGTGAATTAAAGTATATAATTGAAAAAGATCGAACAGGCTTGGAAATCCTAGTTAGCCTTACTAGTCTAACAAAAGCATGTGCTCCTTCAAACACTCCTAACATTATGTGAGGAGCCACTTTTGAAGATTATGATGGGTAGATAGGAGTATCAATGCCTCCCACATTTTTCTACATGGCCGATGTAGTCCCTTCTATTAGCATCCCTTTTGTCTCTAAAAAAACCAAAACTATCAAAGTAAACAAGGTCCCCTTTGGATTTTTCACCCTTCCTATCACCTCTAGTGGGAGGTTTTGGTGGGATGAGTGGTGGAGGATTTGGTAGTGGTAGTGGATTTGGAAATAGAGGTGATGTTGGTGGAAGTGGTTTTGGCGAAGGCCCTACCGATGGTGGTGGATCTAGTAGTGGTTCTGGCGGAGGTCACACTAGTGGAAGTTCCAGAGGTGGCTTTGGAAGTGGTTCTGGAGGAGGTTCCTTTGGCTCTCTATCTTCTAATGACCCTATTTTTAATACTCTTCTTCAAAATATGGGTAAGATGCAGAGCTAGTTGGAAAGTCTCTCCCAAGCCTCTGCCTAGCCTATCTTTTAGCCCTTCTTCCGGAATAGCCCGTTGTCAGTTGCAATTCTAAACACTCCTTTCTCTCAAGGAATGGAGATGCCTAAATTTGAAAAATATGGCAATAAAGAGGATCCACAGACAAATCTTTCCACCTTTAACACCTTGTGCATAAATTTCTTCCATCATGATGTGTTGATGGCCAAACTATTTCCCTGATCACTCAAGGATACAACACTAGAATGGTACTATTCCTTACCTAACAATTCCATTTTCTCGTTTGACCAACTTGTAAATCAATTCCTTAGACAATTTCAAGCTAATATTGGGTTGAAGATGAGCTTCTCGGATCTCATCTGATGTAAACAAGGAGACAACAAAAAAATCACTAATTTCATAGCACACTATCAAGTGTTCCTTTCACAAACCTCATATCAGTTGCTTGATTCTGATGTACATAAGGTATTCATAGGGAACTTACAAAGGCTTGGCAAGATAAGTTCACCCTTATGAAGTATCCTTCTTTCCTGATTTTGTGTGCAACCCTACGAGAGTACCAACAGATAGTTGTTTAGTTTGAGGAACCCTCCTCATGCTCTTGTTCTAAGGGGAAGTCCATCATATCAATCTCTAGGAAAGGTAAGATTGTTATGAATGTAGTATCCACTACTAACGGCAATGGCCTTAGATGTAACTGAAAGTTCACAAAGTTATCAGAATCTTATTCTTCTATCTTATCAAAGTTGTTGAAGGATAAGATCGTAACCTTTCCAAGTGCTAAGCATCTTAAGGAGTTTTACCCTAATTGGTATAATGGGAGAACTTATTATCAATACCATCGAGTTAATAGACATGATACTGAATGTTGTATGTGGTTGCATCATGAGATATAGGACTGCATCGAGGGTGGTACCATTCATATCAATGGGAGTAAACAAAATGCTAACAAATCAGTGGAGAAACCTAATAGTGAACTATAGACATACATGGACCCGTTTCCGTCACATTCGGCTAACATGGTTATCAATCCCACTGATTATGTTACTCAACCCAAGGCCTATGTTAACATGGTCATAGTAACTTCTACTGCTCTACCTGCACCCAATTTTCCAGACATAACATTCACATTGCAAAGCCTTAAACAACAAGCCCTTTTCCCTCTACATTTTTGCTCACCTCAATGGTAACATTGTGACAGGGGTCTTGGTAGACCCCCCAAGCCGTGTGAATGTCATTATGAAAGAAACATTAGTATTGAATTCATTATAGAGGGAAGAATATGAAGAAACAAAATATACCATCCATATGCACAATGGTATGTGTCTCAAACCATACGGCTTGATAACTTTTTCCATCCTATTTGGACTTAGGGCTGTTGATTGGTTTTCGATGTTATTCTAAAGTCAAATTTATTTAGGTTGAAGCTATGCATACCCTAGATAGCTTCCATGAATGGAATCACCTCCGTTGTTCACAAGTGTTTAAAATTTTTCCATGAAGGTATCATGGATGACACTGGATGCCAGCCCTTGGTGTCCCATGGTGGATATCCATTGGATCACTTTTGGCCCGCCCCAATTGGCGTACTTCCTTTGAGAATGGACTGACTTTACAAGAATTATGTAAAGTATAAGACTAGGGGAAAGGGATAGCTGAAACTAATCCTTCCTATGATATAGCAGTTGGTCGCCTCCTCTTCTCGAGAGGAGAAGGAGAAGTTTACATCAACTACTCCACCTTCCTAGAAGGGAAAGGAGAAGTGCATGATGTTTGAATTGTTGCCTCAATCTCACAGGTTGGAACCTCTAGAAGAGAAAACTCGGTGTGACAATTCTTTCGTCTAGCCGACTGGTAGTTTGGGAACCTTGTGAAATATTTTGGTCGTTGTGACCTTGCAAAAGTCTTGCCGAAAACTTTCACTTTGGACTCTATAACTGTGACATAAAGAATTCGTTGTAATTTCTCATCACGTGGAGATCTCTGGCCGATAGGCCATTCAATCGAGCGTCGGGGAGACTCATAGCGACCAGGGGCCTCAGAGTGACTTCAAAACTTGGGAAGAAGTCCCAGTGACATTGGAAGGTATTTCCAATAGGGATATCCATTGAAGTCATCAGGATAACCTATGATGGCTCGGTGAGAAGTCTTATCGAAAGTAACATGTCTCGGTGACAGTGTTGGAGCTTTCAGGGAAACCCTTGGGTGATCAGTAAGAAGTCTTATCGATAGTGATATGTCTCACCGATGGACACTTGGAGTAACTTAAGGATCTTGGTGTGAAGTCTCAGTGATGAAGGATTGTCTTGGCAACAATGTAACACTTGAAGACATTGGGGAGACCATTGGCCAAAAGACTTGTTTCGATATGATGTCTCATCAAATATCGAAAGTCTCACCAACAACATGTTGGGTCATCGGTTTGGTGTGACTCTTGGCCAGTAGTGGTTTTGGGATAACTTGGAAGCCTTGGTAACAAGTCTTGCTGAAGGTTGATTCTCTCGCCAATAATGGAACACATCGATATGACTTAAAGGCTTCGGTATGAAGTCTTGGCGAAAGCGGTAAGTCTGGCCAACAAGACAGACTCGAGGTGACTTGGAACTTGTGGGGTGATGTCTTGGTGAAGGGTATTTGTCTTGCCGATGGGAATGTGATGGAAGTCAAAAGTTTTGATATGACTTTGGAACCACGGTATGATCTCTCAGCGAATGACTAAAGTCTTGGTGACTAAGGAACACTTTGGAATGACTTATGATCTTGGTGTAATGTCTCATCAAATGGCGATTGTCTCGCCGATGAGAATGTTGAGGTCGATGTGTCTTGAAGACTTCGATGTAATGTCTAGGTGAAGAGCGATAGTCTTGCCGACTGATGAACTCTTCAAAATACCTTGTGATCTTTGGTGTGAGGTCTTGGCGACATGAAAATGTCTTAGAAATAGCTCTCTGGACTTGATATAACCTCTTGCGGATAGTGAAGCCTTGGCGGTATCGATTCTAAGGACTTGTGGCATCGGGGAGACATGGTCAGTGTCTCACCGAGGTGCAACACAAGTGGATCGTTTGTTGACCATTTGGGTGACTTTCCTACGTGGTGTGGCCTGGATGTCTTATCTTCCATGAAAGGAAGTGGAAACATCTACGTTGCTGAGCTAGATGGTTTGACAGTTGTGATCTGATAGTTGGAAAGAAAACCATTTCATAGAGCCAAAGTCGAAGAGAAGAAGATTGAGCTAATAGATGCGAAGGTCAATAGGCTGGCTAGATGGCTGAGGGCCTTGAGGCCTAAACAGAGGAGAAGAGAGAGCTCCTGATCAAGAAGCATGTTTATGTTTTCCCTTAAGTTGATTTGCACTATATATGTGATGACATTGTAACAGCGCAAAGGTTGTTTAGTTTGAGAGGGTGATCAGAAACTGTATAGGGATATCTATTGCTACCAGTTGTATCCAGAATGAACAAGATATAATCTCTGAAAAGGCTAAGAGCTTGAAATTGTATTATAACCATTTTTTTGTTGAATAATACAATGGCTCAACCTTTGGAGTGTGGGGTTTTTTATCCAAAAGGATTTTCCCCACATAAATCTTTGTGTTTTGGTCTTTTGTTTCATCTTTCATGTATGTTGGTTCATGTAGTAGAATTTGTTAATGCTTGTTGTTGAATTTACATGTGTTTCTCTTAGATGGATCAATGTGGGAAATAAACTATGTCTGTTTCCACATTAGGACATATTTGTTCATGTTTTTGAGGTAACCTAATCAAAATAAAGTTACTGAAGGCACTACCATATGGAGTTTTCATTAGTTGCGCTCCATTAATTTCCTAACAGGTGGTATCAGAATAATCTTCTGGTTGTTGGTTCTAGATATTTCTGCTATGAAGATTTCTTAGCTTGATAAGCTGGAAGAAATTTGGAGGAATGGACTGATGTATTGATCCTTTGATGAGTGGAAGCCTTGTGGTATTCTAAGACAACATGCAGCTTGAAGGATGGTCAAGATGGAAAAGGGAGTTGATCATGTTGTGATCTATGTCTCCTAGCTGGTAGAGGTATAACCTTGGAGTATGAGGTGGACTTTCCTACTCAGTGGCTGTGTAGCAGTAAAGCTTTCATATTGGTGTCTGTGTGACAGGCTCCTGGGTGATATGGAGAAGCCTAGATTATTTCTCAGTCATGGAAGAGAGTGCTTATGATAGGTGGTGGTTCCTGGTGTTGGAAAGCACTATTTCCTGTTAACCTCGAATGCTTGAAGGCTATGGAGTTAATCATTAGATGATTTGCAAGCTTCTGAAATATCCTTTTTTCTCTTTCTTGGATGCATGTACATGGTGGTGGTTTAAAGTTGACCTGAAAGGGGCCTGGATTCTCTTGAACTACTCTTTTCTTTCTAAGGATGTTTTGTACTTGCATGGCTCTATGGTTTTGTAGGTTTTACACGGTTAAGCAAAATTTGTGATCATGTGGAGCTGCTATTAAACTATTGTCTAGACACTGGCCTTTTGGGGTGTTGCTGGATGAGATAGTTGCAGGTCTGCATGCATTCTTGGTGCATGGTTTTGAGGAGGTATGACTCTTTCTCTGCATGGGAGTGTTGGTAAGTATTTTGTCACTCAACATTCTTGTCGTAATGCTTGTGGGTTCCTTGATTATGGCGCTAGTTGTGGACATGATTGGCAAATCAGATTTGGCATGATCTGGTGTTTGAGCCGTGTTGCCCACATGGTTATTCTCTTTGATATCTCAATGTTGCAGTTTTCAATGTGATAATGGGTTTGTATGTTTGATGGTTGTGATCTACGAGTTATGTGGTTGATGGATTAGCTACCCATTGGCTATAGTGAGATAACTTGGATGTGGACTATCTTTATCCATGAGGTTGATTCATTGATGGTGCAGATTTGTTAGCTGGCCTTGTCTGTGGTCACTTGTGCATTGTTGTGATTGCTTTGAGATTAGAGAATGGATATTGTTGAGTACTTGAATAGTCGGTTAAGGGAACCTGCAATAGGTGGTCATGATGCTTGGAGAGCTTGGGTGTCACTTTTTAGTGGGAGCTCTAGCAGTGACTGTGAATTCATCACATGGTGGTGAATGGTATTCTTTAGTGTTGCAGAAGGGTTCTTTTGCTTTTGCATGGACATTATTTGAAGATATGCAACATCTTGGAACCATGGAGGATGCTTGGAGTCTTTGGCTAAGCTGTTGGTGGTGCTTGATAGGTGATGTTGGTTTTAAGTATATTTGCTTTATGTCATGGTATACTCTTGCTTGTGCACTAGAGTTTTGGCATTGTGCATTGTACTTGAGACAATGGTGAGGTCACTTGAAGCAATGTATCTCCTATGTGGATGTGTAGATCATGGTGTCACGATAAGTTCCTGATTCAGATTATTGGAGCTTTGTGTATTGGGTGCTTTGATTGTTTGCTTGATACTTCATGAGAGTGTAGTAATGTAGATGGAGTTTAGCATGAGATGATTGGTTGCTAGTACTCATGGATACATGAAGAGTGAGGTGAGGCTGTTTTTCTCTTATGAGAGAAGTGTTGCTGCTTGTTACTCTTGTTAAAGTTTTTCAGCAGAAAGTCCGAGAAGCCTACACCTTGGTTGAACGTAAGTTCAATTAGAGACCTATGAGGAGATTGATCTTGGATTAGTCTTGGTCTACTCGACAGTTTATCTAAAAGGTATTTGGCCCTTTATATCTTTCAGATGTGTTTTATGTTTACTTTCATGATATGGATCTTGAATTGTTGTTTAATGGTTCTAGAGGATTCATAGTGGAAATTGTACAGTCCGTTTTATCTCCTTGAGCTTTTGTGTTATATCATTTACTGATGAGAATTTGTAGGAGATGATGTATGGGCTGATTTCCCAAAAGGGGAAATGTTTTAGCTTGATCTTCTTTGAGAGG
Organism: Sequoia sempervirens; assembly: GCA_007258455.2. Lineage (NCBI taxonomy): Eukaryota > Viridiplantae > Streptophyta > Pinopsida > Cupressales > Cupressaceae > Sequoia > Sequoia sempervirens. The sequence goes on along the minus strand of VDFB02105785.1, from coordinate 97,999,267 downwards.
TTTACATCCATGTTTTTAAAGTTGGTTTGATCTTGGTGATTGAACAAATGGATGTTGTTAAGGTTTTTTCTTTTGGGGTGTGAAGGAGATCATTCTTGACACAGCTGGCTTTTAGAAGTGTATGTAGGAGGATGTTCTACATAAGATGTGCAGTGTTTCTCTCTGTGGTCATGAAGGTTTGTGGTGAGAGAAAAATTTTTTGTGGCAGGTTGTTGCAGGTTGAGCATATCATTGTGGATTTTTCTTTGGTACTACAAGGTTACATTTTCTATGTGCTGGTATTGGTAGGCTTGCAATGCCTTTTGATCTTTCAGATCTGGATTTCTCAGGTAGTGGGAGTTCCTGTATGTGTCGTGTCTTCTTCGACTGGTTGAAACTAGAACTTGTATTTGTTGTTAATGGATTGGCAGAAGCTTACTAATGGTGATATATGTGAGGTATGTGAGATTGGATAGTATAGCACGAGCTATGGGTGGTATTTTTAGTCGTGTGGGTTTATCGGTTGGATGGAAGCGGTCAGTCTGATTGTTGTTCTAACTGGTGTTTTTTATCATGTTTCTAGATAATGAATTCACTGTTGTGTTCTTTTTGAAGCTTTGAAGTTGATATTACTTCTGTATAGTGTTTGAGCACAGTGAAGTGGTAGCAGTATCTTGTTGGAGATATCACTAGGGAACTTTTGCTTGTGTACGTTGGAATGGTGCTTATACACATTGGCTTTGTACCCTTCTTCCACAGGTGGCATGTTGGAAGATGATAGGGTTGTTTCCTTAATGGTGAACATCTTGGATGTTGGAGTAGAATTCTTGATGGAGCATGAGAGCATGTTGAGATCTATGTGGTTTCCTGGAAGGCTGGGATTGGTTGTTTTGTTGGATAGTGAGTTGCAGTTGGATGCCTGGTCTTTGTTTCAGATTGTCTAATGGACTGTTATCTATGGAATCATGTTGATTGGGTGTCTTGAGTATTGCAGGGTTTGAACTGGTGGAGCTAGTGTGGTCCTAGTTTCTAGTTGCTTTGAAGGTGCCTGTGTGATCTTTTTCAAGTGGGAGATTGTTGGAATTGTTTCCTCAATCTCATAAGCTGGAACCTCTGGAAGAGAAAATTCGGTGTGAAAATTCTTTGGTCTGGCTAAATGGCAGATTGGGAACCTTGTGAAATATTCTGGTCATTGTGACCTTGTAGAAGTCTTGACGAATGCTTTCACTTTGAAGTCTATCACTGTGACATAAAGCAGCCATTGTAACTTCTCACCATGTGGAGATCTCTGGTTGACAGGCCATTCAATCGAGCGTCGGGGAGACTTATAGCAACCGGGGACTTAGAGTGACTTCGACACTTGGGAAGAAGTCTCAACAACATTGGAAGGTCTTGCCGACAAGGATATGCATTGAAGTCATTGAGATAACCTATGACGGCTTGGTAAGAAGTCTTACTGAAAGTAACATGTCTCAGCAACAGTGTTGGAGCTTTCGGGGAAACCCTTGGGTGATCAGTAAGAAGTCTTACCAATAGTGATATGTCTCACCGACGGACACTTGGAGTAACTTAAGTATCTCAGTGTGAAGTCTCAACGATGAAGGATTGTCTTGGTGACAATGTAACACTCGAAGACATTGGGGAGACCCTTGGCCAAAAGACTTGTTTCAATATGATGTCTCATTGAATATTGAAAGTCTCGTCGACAACACGTGGGGTCATCGATTCGGTGTGACTCTTGGTGAGCAGTGGTTTCGGGATAACTTGGAAGCCTCGGTAAGAAGTCTTGCCGAAGGTTGATTCTCTTGCTGACAGTGGAACACATAGATATGACTTAAAGGCTTCAGTATGAAGTCTTAGCAAAAGCGGTAAGTTTGACCGACAAGATAGACTCGAGGTGACTTGGAACTTGTGGGGTGATGTCTTGGCAAAGGGTATTTGTCTTGCCGATGGGAATGCGATGGATGTCAGAAGTTTTGGTATGACTTTGGAACCATGGCATGATCTCTCAGTGAATGACTAAAGTCTTGGTGACTAAGGAACACTTCAGAATGACTTATGAGCTTGGTGTAATGTCTCATCGAATGACGATTGTCTCACCGATGAGAATGTTGAGGTTGATGTGTCTTGAAGACTTCGATGTAATGTCTGGGCGAAGAGCGATAGTCTTGCTGACTAATGGACTCTTCAAAATACCTTGTGATCTTTGGTGTGATGTCTTGGCGACTTAACAAAGTCTTAGTGATAGCTCTCTTGACTTGATGTAACCTCTTTCCGATAGTGAAGCCTTGGTGGTATCGATTGTAAGGACTTGTGGCATCGGGGAGACATGGTTAGTGTCTCACCGACATGCGACACAAGTGGATCATTTGTTGACCATTTGGGTGACTGTCCTATGTGGTGTGACGTAGACATATTATCTTCCATGCAAGGAAGTGGAAACATCTACGTTGCTGAGCTGGATGATTCGATAGTTGTGATCCGATAGTTAGAAAACAAACCATTTCATAGAGCCGAAGTCGAAGAGAAGAAGATTGAGCTAATAGATGCGAAGGTCGATAGGCTAGTTGGATGGCCAAGGTCCTTGAGGCCTAAACAGAGGAGAAGAGAGAGCTCCTGATCAAGAAGCATGTTTATGTTTTCTCTTAAGTTGATCTGCACTGTATATGTGATGATATTGTAATAGTGCAAAGGTTGTTTAGTTTGAGAGGGTGATCAGAAACTGTACAGGGATATCTGTTGCTACCAGTTGTATCCAAAATGAACAAGATGTAATCTCTGAAAAGGCTAAGAGCCTAAAATTGTATTATAATCATTTTGTTGCTAAATAATACAATGGCTCAACCTTTGGAGTGTGGGGTTTTTTATCCGAAAGGATTTTCCCCACATAAATCTTTGTGTTCTAGTCTTATGTTTCATCTTTCATCTCTGTTGGTTTGTATACTAGAATTTGTTAATGCTTGTTGTTGAATTTACATGTGTTTCTCTCAGATGGATCAATGTGGGAAATAAACTATGTTTGTTTCCATATTAGGACATAGTTGTTCATGTCTTTGAGGTAACCTAATCGAATTAAAGTTACCGAAGGCACTACCATATGGATTTTTCATTAGTTGCACTCCATTAATTTCCTAACAAGTGGTATCAGAGCCATTTTCTAGTTGTTGGTTCTAGATATTTCTCCTATGAAGATTTCTTAGCTTGATAGGCTGGAAGAAATCTGGAGGAACGGACTGATGTATTGATCCTTTGATGAGTGGAAGCCTTGTGGTATTCTGAGATAGCATGCAGCTTGAAGGATGGTCAAGATGGAAAAGGGAGTTGATCATTTTGTGATCTGTGTCTCTTAGCTGGTAGAGGTATAACCTTGGAGTATGAGGTGATTTTTCCTACTCTGTGGTTGTGTAGCAGTAAAGCTTTCATATTGGTGTGTATGTGATAGGTTCCTAGGTAATATGGAGAAGCCTAGATTGTTTCTCAGTCATGGAAGAGAGTGCTTATGCTAGGTGGTGGTTCCTGGTGTTGGAAAGCACTATTTTCTATTAACCTCAAATGCTTGAAGGCTATGGAGTTAATCATTAGATGATTTCCAAGCTTCTGTAATAGCCTTTCTCTCTTTCTCGGATGCATGTACATGGTGGTGGTTTAAAGTTGACCTAAAAGGGGCTTGGATTCTCTTGAACTACTATTTTCTTTCTAAGGATGATTTGTACTTGCATGGCTCTATGGTTTTGTAGGTTTTACATAGTTAAGCAAAACTTGTGATCATGTGGAGCTATTGTTAAGCTATTGTCTAGACACTGGCCTTTTGGGGTGTTGCTGGATGAGATAGTTGCGGGTCTGCATGCATGCTTGGTGCATGGTTTTGAGGAGGTATGACTCTTTCTCTACATGGGAGTGTTGGTAAGTTTTTTTTCACTCAGCATTCTTGTGGTAATGCTTGTGGGTTCCTTGATTATGGCGCTCATTGTGGACATGATTGGAAAATCATATTTGGCATGATCTGGTGTTTGAGTCATGTTTCCCACATGGTTATTCTCTTTGATATCTCAGTGTTGCAATTTTCAATGTGATAATGGGTTTACATGTTTGATGGCTGTGATCTACGAGTTATGCGATTGATGGATTAGCTACACATTGGCTGCAATGAGATAACTTGGATGTGGATTGTCTTTATCCATGAGGTTGATTCATTGATGGTGAAGATTTTTTAGTTGGCCTTGTCTGTGGTCACTTGTGCATTGGTCTGATTGCTTTGAGATGTAAGGATGGATATTCTTGAGTACCCTAATAGTCAGTTAAGGGAACCTGTAGCAGGTGGTCATGATGCTTGGAGAGATCGGGTGTCACTTTTCAATGGGAGCTCTAGCAGTGACTGTGAATTCATCACATGGTGGTGAATTGTCTTCTTTAGTGTTGTAGAAGGGTTCTTTTGCTTTTGCATGGAAATTATTTGAAGATGTACAACATCTTGGAACCATGGAGGACGCTTGGAGTCTTTGGATAAGGTGTTGGTGGTGCTTGATAGGTGATGTTGTTTTTAAGTATATTTTCTTGATGTCATGGTATACTCTTGCTTGTGCACTGTAGTTTTGGCATTGTGCATTGTACTTGAGAGAATGGTGAGGTCACTTGAAGCATGGTATCTCCTATGGGGATGTGTAGATCATGGTGTCATGATAAGTTCTTGATTCAGATGATTGGAGCTTTGACAATGGTCTGGTAATTCTTTGTGTATTGGGTGCTTTGATTGTTTTCTTGATACTTCATGAGAGTAGTAATGTAGATGGACTTTAGCATGAGATGATTGGTTGCTAGTACTCATGGATACATGAAGAATAAGGTGAGGTTGTTTTTCTCTTATGAGAGAAGTGTTGCTGCTTGTTACTCTTAAAGTTTTTCAGCAGAAAGTCTGAGAAGCCTACACCTTGGTTGAACGTAAGTTCAATTAGAGACCTATGAGGAGATTGCTCTTGGATTAGTCTTGGTCTACTCGGCAGTTTATCTAAAAGGTATTTGGCCCTTTATATCTTTCAGATGTGTTTTATGTTTACTTTCATGATATGGATCTTGAATTGTTGTTTAATAGTTTTAGAGGATTCATAGTGGAAATTGTACTGTCTGTTTTATCTCCTTGAGCTTTTGTGTTATGTCATTTACTGATGAGAATTGGTAGGAGATGATGTATGGGTTGATTTCTTGAAACAGGAAAGTTTTTAGCTTGATCTTCTTTGAGAGGATTACATCCATGTTTTTAAAGTTGGTTTGATCTTGGTGATTGAATAGATGGATGTTGTTAAGGTTTTTTCTTTTGGGATGTGAAAGAGATCATTCTTGACATAGCTAGCTATTAGAAGTGTATGTAGGAGGGTGTTCTATAGAAGATGATGTGCAGTGTTTCTCTCTATGGCCATGAAGGTTTGTGGTGAGAGAAATTTTTTTGTGGCAGGTTGTTGCAGGTTGAGCATATCATTGTGGATTTTTCTTTGGTACTACAAGTTTACATTTTCGATGTGCTGGTATTGGTAGGCTTGTGATGCCTTCTGATCTTTCAAATCTAGATTTCTCAGGTAGTGGGAGTTCCTGTATGTGTCTTGTCTTCTTCAACTAGTTGACACTGGAACTTGTATTTGTTGTTAATGGATTAGAAGGTGGACATGAGGAGCCGGAGTAAATGTTGTAGCTGTGAAAGATCAAGAAAGCTTCTCCTGAGGATGATCTTTCACACCAACATGGACAACAAGGATTCAATTGAATGCAACATTAACTACATGAAAAGATCAAAAGGCAGATCTTTCTGAGACTGATATTTTTGTAAGCCCAGAGGGGCCGACACACTTTTGTATATAAGACATTTTTTTCCTCTTTGTAAAGTGTTCTCCTAGATGCTTTTCTAAAGTCTGTGACTTCTACAATCCTCTCTTGGATTAGCAGAATTCTGTAACTCATCTTGGAGCATGTTATATAAAGCTTACCTTGATCACTATTGATATTCAAATTTCCATCTTGTTCTTGCAAAGTGTTGTGCATTTCAGGTTCATGATTAAGTTACTTTTGTGAATTTATTTCATTCCTTCATAACTTTATCTTGTGTTTCATTCCTTCCTTTGCAAAAGTATCATTATACAAATCACAAATTGTGTTCACTTATTCACATAGGGATTCTAGTCTGTGAAAATATTTCTTTCCTCTCTAGAAAAAGTGTGTGAATCGAACCTATTTGTGAAACATTAGTGCAAGGCTTATAGAATTTGATGTGTAATCTTATGTTCACCATTAGTATTTAGGTGTAAATTGTGTATCTCATTGTTCATGTCATTTCGGTGCATCACCATAGTTTAGTTTTATTCTGATGTATTCCTTCTCCATTTCCCTTCAAAGAATCAGTAGTTTAGGTGACACCAAAGGAAGCCGGCCTTTTCCAAAGGTTCATTTCAACTTTAGGTGACCCACAGTGTTCAAATGATCCCATGTTTCCCTAGAAAGTTCAGTTTTCATAACTCTGCAAAGGGTGCAATTTCTAGGTGATAACAGTTCTGGCACGCCCGGTAGGACAATGGACTGCTTCTCAGTTCATGTTTATGCATTTTTATTACTGATGTTTGGTGTGTACAATAGTAGTTTCAGCCTTTTGGAGGAAAATTTTCAAAACACCTGGGGACTCCAGGGAGATATCAAATGGTTTCAAGCAGACAAAGTGCTATTATGAAAAAATCAGACCTAGTTTCTTGCTTTACCAGAAACTCTAGTGAATTTCCAATCTCTTGAATGAAAAAATATGTCTGTATTTTTTGGAAATATGTCATGTTGCTCACCATTTCATGAAAATCATGCATGGGCACCCTCTTACCAACCATCTCACATAGAGAAGCTTGTTGGTCTCATACCAAATGTTCCTGTAATAGCAGACTACCAATAGCCTCATCATGTTTTCCACCCTCCCATCCTTGCTCAGTCTCAATATCAGCCAACCTATGATCAAAATCAACCCCATGAAGAGGTTTTTGATCAATTTTATCATGGTGGTGTATTAGGATGACCTCACTGCTTACTCAAAGAAGGCTGAAGATCATGTTCATCATTTGGAAAAGGTATTTATAAAAGCCCTTGAATATGGTATTAGCTTGAATCCTAAGAAGTGTCATTTTGTAGTTATAGAGGGTAAGCTCTTGGGACACATTGTTTCAAAAGAAGGGATAAGGGTAGATCCTGAGAGGGTTGAGGCCATTGATAAAATTCTTGTCCCTAAAATTGTCAAAGCTATATAGTCATTCTTTGGACAGATTAATTTTGTTAGGAGGTTTGTTTCTAACTTTGTTGAGATCATAAAACCTATACCAAAGATGTTGAAGAAAGGAAAAAAAGTAGAATGGATTGCAGAGGCTTTGGAAGCTTTTGTATCTATCAAATGGGCCATCAAAGAAGCTCCTATCCTTAAGTCTCCATATTTTGCAAAGCCTTTCCAGATATGTTCATTTGCCTCAATGCACACTATTGCTACTGTTATGTTGCAAAAGAATGAGGATGGTCATGAACAACCCGTGTCTTTCTTTAGTAAGTCATTATAGGGGTCTGAATTAAAGTATGATATAATGGGAAAATAGGCATTTGCATTAGTGAAAGCTGTAAAAGCTTTCAGGCCATATCTGGTTGGAGCAAGGGTGGTTGCTTATGTTCCTCATGCAGCTATCAAGGATATTCTGACACAGTTTGAAGTAACATGAAAAAGATGTAAATGGATTAACAAAATCCAAGAGTTTGACATGGAGATACAAATTACTAAGCTGGTAAGAGGTTAGAGCTTGGCTAAATTAATGGCAGAAACAAACATTGAAGCAAACAAAATATGCAATATAGAGGAAGAGAATGCAATTGAAAGAATTGAACATACTCAATGGTATACAGATGTCATGCATTATATTAAATACATGAAGTGTCCAGAGGGATTGAATGACAACCAAAAAAGAATGCCGAAGTTGCAGGAATCTAAGTATGTTTTTATGGATGGAGATCTATTTTGGAAGAATAGGGATGGTATACTATTGTTATATCTGGACAAATCACAAACTAGGAATGTCTTAAGTGAAATGCATAAAGGAGTTTGTGGAGGAAATTACTTAGCAAAGACAACTGCGCATAAAATTCTCAGGGCAAGTTACTATTGGCCGAAGATTTTTAATGACTCTTTCACATATGTAAGAAAATGTGAAGCCTGCTAGAAATTCTCTAGAAAACTGAAGTATCAAGGAGCTTTGCCACTTCGAACCTTGTAGGCTGATGCCCCTTTTCATCAATGGGGAATTTATTTCATTGGAGAGATAAAAGAAAATTCAAGTGGTGGACATAGGTGGATACTTGTGGCCACTGATTATTTTACTAAATGGGTAGAGGTGATCCCAACTAAATAGGCTACAAGTAAGGTGGTGACACAGTTCCTAATGGATAATATCATTACCAGATTTGGTACACCACTAAGGTTGATCACTGACAATGGGATGTGTATCAGATAAGATGAATTCAAAAATTTATGTAGCACATATGGTATTTCCATTTATTATGCAGCCCCTTACCATCCACAGGCTAATGGTCAAGCTGAGTCTAGCAATAAAAGTCTTCTAAAGATTATAAGAAGAATGTTAGGTCAAAACAAGAAGTTTTGGGATTCAAAATTAAGGCTGGCTGTGTGGGTTGATAGAATCACTGTGAAGAAGGAAATTGGGAAGTCCCCATTCGAATTAGTGTATGGAACACAGGCTAGGATGCCTTTGCAATTTTTTCTACCAATCTATAATTTTGTCCTTCAGGAAGATTTGGATGTTCCTGAACCTATGGAGGAAAGAATGGATCAACTAGCTGAACTTGATGAAATAAAGAGAGTTGCCCAAAATCAAAATATAAAGTTATAGACATAGATGAAGTATCTATTTGACAAAAAAGAAAAGGATAGGAAATTTGGAGAAAGTGATCTAGTACTAATGTGGAATGCAAGGTGCCAGGAGAAGGGAAAACATGTGAAATTCGAAGCTTTATGGTTGAGACCTTTTGTTGTTGTCGGAAAGAAAGGAGAAGATTCATACTATCTATAGAATATGGCTGGTGAAGATCAGGAATTTCTTGTACATGGGAAATTTCTAAAAAAAAATTCTCTTGAGTAATGCAGAGGATTAAGGGTTGCCAGTGCATGGAAAACTCTTGATGATCCTCTTTAAAATTATTTTCCATGCACAGTAGCTTAGGAAGTAAAAGGAACAGGACTTGCCAGTACATGGACAATCCTGATTTTCCTTCCTTCAAAATAATTTTCCATGTACAGTAGTTTTGGGTTTTATCCATCTCCATTTTACATTCATTTCCATTGCCATTCATTCCATTTCTTCTCACTACTCATCATTTTGTGTCTGGTTTGCTCACCTAAAGATATGGATCCTTGCAATGATCTCACTATCATTCATCCCCAGACGAAGCCACTATTGGAACTATAAAAATCTGATGATTTTACATATTGTTCACATTCATAATTTTCCAAGTGAGTCCTACCATGTGCACATATTCCTTATTTTTGGCCATGTTGTCCCATATGATCCATTAGGTCTTGAATATTTCACATTGTAGTTCATATCAGCATGTTTGGTCAAGGGTTTCCTGATCCATTTTGTTTTTTTGCTTGCATGAGTCTATGTTGCCTATCGACAAGACTCATTTGATGTCATGGTGATCAGAAGTCATGTGCATTCATCATTCAGCAGGACCTCTTCATGGTCTTGGTTACAAAAGATGTATTGGCAAGAGCCAAGGGTCATCAGGTTAATATTTCACCGAGTACTTCATTTCTTACCGACCTGCGGTAGGAGGAACATATCGGCAAAAGATTTTAGCATTGATGTAATGTCACAACGAACTCGATGTGTCTTACTGATTAGCTCATATGGATGTACTTCAACTAGAGTCATGGTATTCAGGATAGGGTCTTGGTGAGACCTTATTGTCTCGCTGACCGACGACAAAGGGGTGCTCATCGGTGAGAGATTTTCTTCGGAGCAACGTCTTGGCGAACTCACCTTGTCTTGCCAACTGCCGATAAAGGAATACATATCGGGAGGAGTTTCACTGAACAATACATGTGGTTTCATTTCGGCCAAACAAGGGGTTTTTGGTGTGAAGTCATAGCGAGGTCTTATTGTCTCACCGACCGGAGGTAGAAGGATTGACTTATTGACAAGAGTTAAAATTCTTCAGAGTAATGTCATAAAAAACCCTTTTGGTCTCACCGACAAGAACATTAAAGATTCATTTCGGTTAGATGTGTTGCTTTCAGTGAAGGGTCTTGGCGATTTTAGAATGTCACACCAACCAGTGGTGGGAGGATTTGCTTCAGTAAGACTTATGAGCTTCGATGTAAAGTCTTGGTGAGCCCGTTGGGTCTTGCCGATGAAGTCTAATGAATGATTTTTGGCGAGAGGTTGGCATTGTCTTGGTGAGCTAAGGATGAAAGGAGCATATCAGTAGGAGTTAGCGATATCGGTATGAGGTCTCAGTGAGTGACCTCGGGTCTCGCCGATATTACACATGAGGACTCTGTCGGTATAAGAAATGTGTTGTCTCGGTGAATAGGTGTGAACTTGGTGCTTTCAGTAAAACAAAAGGTATTCTATATAAGGTCTCCCTGATAATAGTAAGTCATGGCGACCCGCATGAGATAGAAGATTACATTTCGGTGAGAGAATAGATTTTTCTCGATGACACAAGATGGTGGGTGACTTTCAGAAAAAAAAAGACTTGTCTACATGATGTTTCCCTGACAGTTGAAGGTTATAGCAACATATAAGAGGAAAAAAGGCTTTCGGGGAAACATAATGAAATCTATATAAGGTTTTCCCAATACTATAAAGTCACGGTGAAAGCGAATAAGAACATGGGAAGACAACGATTTAATTTCCTTCGGCATATTTACTAAGTTGTTTCAGCAACTGTTTCAGTGATGATTAATTGGCCCGATTGCAACTATTTGCCAACATTAGAATATGAAACGATGTGCCTGTTCAGATGCTGGTGTATAAATGTTCATTCCCGATTGTGAATAAGGGGATTTTTCAGATTTTTAGAGTAGATAAGGTAGAGAATATACAGTTGGATGATTTTTTCCAAAGAACAGAGATCATGATGCATGTTTTCAGAATGGAGTTTTTAATGATAATCAATTGATGTTGCAGCTCATTTTTTGATGTCAATTATCTATTAGATTTATCAAAAGTATTACTAAGTTGTCTCCAAGATTGATGTTTTCTGGTTGTTTAATTTGGTATAACAAGTTTATATTCAATTTATCAGGGCACATTTGTTGTTTCTATGTGGTTAACTGATTGATTCTTTCAAGAAGAGATTAAATCCTTTTGGTTGGTCACAGTAATCAGGGAAATTTATCTGGATTATTAAAGTAGAACTTAGTAGTCATAGTCTTGCATGTTTATACAAGTTATAAACAAAACATATGCCAAAAAATTTGAGTTTCGGTCAGGAAGAAAGTTGCTCATCTAGATTTCATTTGACTCCGCATACCTAATAAGGCACTAGTCTTTGCATTTCACCATTCAGATTCATTTACTTTCTTTACATCTGTTAACTGAGCATATTAGGATTTAGTTTTAAGCATTGGTATACAATTCATATCAAATTTGATTTCATTTGTTCACTCCCATCTACCATTGTGGACAAATCACTACAAGAGAGAAGATCATAAGCCAAGTCTTCTCAATTCATAAAGGTACACCCGCCTAGGTCTAGCAGCACCTGAAGAGTAGAAGGCTCAATTCATTTGACCTTGTCTATTACCCTAAAGCGTCGTGAAAGCTTGGCAACCTTTCGTGGTTCAAACCTACATTTTTGAGAGCCAACACACCGTCTATTATTTATCCTTCGAATCTAGACCATTGATAGGTGCCACCTCACAAAATGCTTGAGAAACACTATAAATACACCCTCTTGCCTTAGCATTTATCATCCACAATTTGAGAAAAGTCATTATGCAGGTTTCTCTTAGGAGGTTGGAGCTTTTATGGAGTCTTATAATTAGTTTGCATATCATGTGTTACTTTTCATTCTCATTTTAGATTACTTAATTGCTTCATAGTTACATTTTATCATCCCCATTGCATCATAGTTGCATTTTAGGTTAGTTTTTTTTATGTTTGCATTTGATCGTATGCATAATCATGGATAGTTCACTATAGTTTCATATCATCTCACTCATATTGTTCATTCATCATCAACATCATCCTTCATTTATCATTGTATCCATTATCCTTTCCATCATTTTGTTTCATTTAGAAGCATACCACTAGTCATTCCAACACACATTTGCAAATAGAAATCATCTTAGCTTGCACATTAAGCATGAAATCTCATTTTCTAGGTTGTCATTTTAACAACCTTTGTGCCCATAGAAATCTGAGGGCCAAATAGTTTGATAAATCCCTAGAAATAGAGGACAATGATATGTATTTGAAATATTTGATTGTATTACGAATAGAGTAGTTTTACTTTCTTCAAACTTTGAATGTAAACTGTCTCATTAAGGTTTGTGTTGACATTAGAATAGTCTCCACATTCGACACACGCACAAAATGGTGCCCACCGTGGGGCCTTTCCCTCACTTATTGTTAACTTCTTTGATGATTTCATGATTCTAGGTTCAAGATTTATGACTTGGGAACACTTTGCACCATTTTGGAGGCAATTATGAGTTGTTTTGAGGTATTTTTGGGTAGTTTTTGGAGTTTTGACGCCTCTTGTATCTGTTTTGGCACCTCTTGCAAGTGGTTCAGAAACCATTTTTAGCTGTTTTCAGACCATTTTGGCTTGTTCTAAGAGTTTTGGCACCTCTTATACCTATTTTGGCACCTTTTGCAAGCAGTTTAGAGGCCATTTTTAGCTGTTTTGAGACCATTTTGGCTTGTTCTGAGAGTTTTGGTGCCTCTTGTACCTATTTTGGTGCCTCTTGCAAGCAAGTCAGAGACCATTTTTAGCTATTTTGAGACCATTTTGGCACCTCTTGTACTTTTTTTGGCACCTCTTGCAAGTAGTTTAGAGACCATTTTTCAGCTATTTTGAGACCATTTTGGCTTGTTCTGAGAGTTTTGGTGCCTCTTGTACCTGTTTGGCACCTCTTGCAAGTAGTTTAGAGACCATTATGGGCCACTTTTAGAGTTTTGGTGCCTCTTGCACCTATTTTTCTGCCTCTTGCTTGAGTTTCGGTACCTCTTGCAACTTGTTCTGAGACCATTTTCACCTATTCTAGAACCCTTCTACATTGTTTCTAAATTTTTGGTGCCTCTTGCAAATTGTTTGAGGGAGTTTTGGCTTGTCTAACTCTATTTTTGAGCTTTCTATCTCTATTTTGGCACCTCTTTCCTCTATTTTGGTGCCTCTTGTCTCTATTTTGGCACCTCTTGTAGTTTTTCACCAAATCAAAAACTCACATTCTATGTTGTCCATTTGTAGGTTTTCCTAGAATTCACTATCAAAGACTCAAAACATAAACTACTAACACATTGCAGGGGCTGGACATTATTCACTTGTTTTCCTTTTGGTTAAGATAGAAATGTAGCTTAATTAAAAGGTTAACAAATATCATGTTTCCTTTTGGTTAAGTTAGGAACATAGCTTAATTAATGGGTTAATGAACACCATGTCTTTTGTATGTGATGGATGGTAGGCATATGCTCTCCCCTTAACTAGGTGATCCAAAAAGCTAGACCCATTCTTGTTTATGTGTGAGTGTAAGTGGAGTATATGGCATGAGTTCTCTCTTTATTCATGTGAAATAAAGATCGATCAAACTATGGGTATACTTGCTTTGTTTATCCTAGAGGGCCTACCTTGTGGGAAAAAGTAATCACCCAAGGGAATGACCCAACCAGTAACACACTAAAGCCAAGTGACTTCCAACTGGGATGTAAATGTGGATACTTGAGGAAAGTTCAAGTATCACGAGGATAATTCTAACAAGATGGATCGAAAGGGACTCTCATTGCATGGATTATCCCCCACAAACGGAATGTCCAAATTAAAACCCTTGTTGTAGATTTTCCAAAATCCTTTATCTATTCTTTAGTGCAGTAACAGTCATTGCCAAGGCATCCACATTCTCGCAGTTTTTAGTAGAGATGATCAGTTCGCCATGGGAGTTTCATGGGGAATGGAAGCTTGGTTGGCCTGAGAAGAGAGTGCACTATAAGGGGGATCCTGCACAGCCAAGCTTCTGAATTCATCAACTAAAGATAGTGTAGTTGGGGTAAAAATTGCATGGAATCTAAAAGAATGCAGTCTTACACAGCCTTCAAAGTGTATATTTTGCTTGATGTGTCTTCAAAATGAAACTCAAACAAAACACCATAAAAAATGTTACATTTTGAAAGTGAACACCTTGATTCAGAACTACATTCATTGAGGTAGACAAGTCAATAACTTAGGTCCATCCATCTTTATAAAATTAGTCCTTGCAGTAGTGTTCAACCTTTCCTTAGGCAAAAAAAAGTTAGAATATGCGGCTTACGCAATGATTTCACAAAAGATCAAAATTAGAAAACCAAAGATCAAACCTCTTAGTCCAAAACAACATCAAAAACATTTTTCTATGCTCTATGAATTTAAAGAAAGGTTAACCTTTAATTTTTACAAGAAAGCTTCTAAGAACAATCTAGAATTATACATGATGTACTATTGTCAAAATCCAAGACTTTTCCAACGTTTTGAGTACCTTAATTACACATCTTCAATTAAAAATCTGAGTCCAAGATCATTCCTTAGATACCTTAGAAGTCTAAACATGTTGAAACTGACCTATACAAGTGGAACTTTTGAAACTAAACCTAGATCTAAACATTTCAAGGTGCTTAAATCATCAATATCCATCACATCTTTGCTTGTACAACCTAGTTTCATCTTCGGGATTTTTCATCCTTTAATCATGAAACTATGTCATGCAATCATATGAAACTTAGTCTAATCAATAGAATTTGTCATTCTATTTGAATTAGTTATAATCCTTGGCACTATTTCAAACTTAGATCACAACTTATTCTAAACCATAACACTTGTATGCCCATCCAAATGAGATCACAAAAGAGAAGACTCAAGGACAAGGAACTTGGAACACCCAACTTTGAAATGGAAAACATAGGAAGTCCGAGTAGTGAAACTTTCAATATCGAAACTCCCAATATTGAAATTCCCAACATTGAACCTCAAAATAGTGAAATCCAAACCACCATGGCTGAAATAGATGAGGATCAATTGAATGCTTTAGCTTATCAAATGAAAAATCTTCAACAACAAATATAGGATATGCAAGGGGAAACAACCACAAAAATAAATTTGATGTCACACATATATTCCTATCCATCTGATAGAAATATGAACATGAAACCTTCTCCACCAACAACTACATCATCCAAGTTCCATTTCTTTGAATTCTTGAAAAAGTTAAATGAGAAACCCAAATCAAAGTCTTCAAACACAAAGGATATTGAACAATCTTACCATGTCATGCATCTATCATAGTCTCCCATAAGCAAAAATAAATCTTAGGATTCTTTCACCCAAGTCAATGATTCCATACAACCACCCTCTTCTATTATATCTTCTACATCCAATGATTCATGCCAATCTCTAAGTCTAAACCATGCTATCATAGACCCCTCTGCACCTCAAGATCAAAGCATTCTTTCCACTTCATCCAATGATACCAAAATTCCACAAGTTCTTCCAATCTTTGACCAAGACCACATCTCTCAAGAATTCTATGATGATCCCCTCCTTTCGCTTTTCATCCACAAGGATTCCCTTCCATCTCAAGTGAAAATCATCCTTCCAGGACCTCCTTCAACTCCATCTAATGAATCCATACCATCTCAAGATTCCATTGCATCCCAGAAGCATGATAGTTCTTCCATCCTATCTAATGATGTCCTATCACTTGATGATCAAGATATACTTCCTTGTCAAGATCAAGATATGCTTCAATATGAGGATATCCCTTCATTCCATGAGGATGTTCATCCTTCTCAAGGTCAAGATATACCTTCCATACCACCACATGATGATTCCACACCTAATGAAGATAAAGCTACTTCATCTTCTGCACCTCGTGATCTTCTTCAAAGTCAAGATCAAAGTACCCCATCATCCCCATGTCAAGATCCTATCACAACTATGCAAGCTATCCATGAACCACACACCTACAAATTGGGATCCTCCACCTTCATCCACTCTGGTTTACTTCCAACACCTATCCTTTCATCTATATCATATCCTCCCCAAAATGGACTTGCATCTTGTTTCACAAACAACACATATCCCATTGGTACACGAATGTGTCAAAGTATGAACTACAAAGGCAAAGGATTCGGCCTTCATGAACAAGGTATCCTAGAACCCCTTTTTTCTCAAGAAAACCCATATTACCATGGCCTTGGATATACACCTAAGTTTCCTAGTCCATCAAACCTACCATCTATCTTAGGTCCTCATCCTAATCCACCAAACCTTCCATCTATCCTAGGTCCTCATCCTAGTTCATCAAACCTTCCCTCTATCCTAGGTCCATATCCTATTCCTCAAGAACAACGAAGGCACATGTCCTTGATGCCCTTTCAAAATTCTACCACCAACAACTCATCCTTGATACCTCCATACCATTCATCTCCATCCATCTCTCCTATTTCTCTTGGAAGCAATTTGGGTGCCAAATTTAAAAAGCTTCCATATCAAAATTCACATGTATCAAAGGATCAACATGTCTCCTCAAAGAGGCATGCAAAATTAAAAGAAAATTTGATCCAAAATCAAGGGGAAAATAAAAAAGGCCACAAAGGCCCATCAAAGCAAAAAGAAAAATTTCCAAGGTCACAAAGGCCCATAAATCAAAAAGAAAAATATCAAAGGCCACAATGGCCCACAAAGCAAATATCAAAGTAAAAAATCATGTGGATTCCAAAAATTCTCATAGAAGCAATGAAATCTAAATCAGCACCCAAATTTGTCAATCCAAAAGCTTCCTCCAATCTTCCATATAAAATCCTAGGTATTACCTTCCAAATCCATTTTTCCTCCATCACTCCATCATCCTTCAATTTGTGTGCCAATGTTGATCTTTCCATCCTTTCCATCTATCCATCAACAAACCTTTCAACCTTCTATCCATTATCCCATCATACCCTAAATCTGCCAACATTTAGGAGTCCAATTTCCCATTGCCATAGTTTATTAGAGCATGTATTCAAGATATATTTGGTTGTGAAAGTTGATGCTTAAGTCCTTCCATCTCCCTATCATCCATATCCTATCTTCCATATTCCTCTTGCACTCTACACTTAGGCACAAGTTTCGTCCATCTTATCATTCATGGTCATTATCCCTTTTATGCTCATTCCTTACTTTTCCACCTTTGATCTTGACAAAGTTAAGGATCTTCTTGAACATCATATATCTTATCTTATATGCTTTATCCATATCTTATGTATCATATCCTTTGCCTTATACATATTCCATCATTCTTTCTAAATACATCATTTCTTCCTATCCTTGGTCTTTATGAGGAATAGGGGAAAAATACTTGGGCCTTGTGTCTGTATCTTATCTGGTTGATCTTGATCATCCCACTCATTATCATTATCCTCACTTTCTTCCATTCTATATCTCCTATCTTATCAAAATCCATGTCATCATGTCCCTTTTTCAACCTTGAATTTTATCATGCAAATCATATTTGAGCCTAGCTGTAAAACATTATCCAATCCTCATATCTTTTGTCAATCAATCATAAAAAATAATCAATCTTATCATCATCATGCCTTATGGAATCAATCATTCCTGGCATCTTAATCAATCAACCATAATCATCTTTCGACAAGAGATATGTTGCGTGTGTGACATTTTTTGCAGTGAATATTTCATTTTGATCTATCATTTATCCATGGTTTCATTATCTCTATTGTGGAGCATCTTGTTCCTTCAATCATTCATATCCATATCTTCATCCATTAGGCTTCCATCTTTGCATCTGTCACACTTCCATGTTTGCATCATAGCTTGATCTAGTGTTTGTATCATGGTATCCCCTAGTATTACTTGGCCCATTCTAAAAATTAGTTTGTCTTATTGTATAACACTGGGGGCATGTCCTCCATTGGATTGAATTCTTGTACATTCTCAAGGTCAGAAAATTGAAAATCCAAAAACATTCAAAATAGATCAAAATCCAAAAACATTCAAAACATATCAAAATCCAAAAACATTCGAAACAGATCAAAATCCAAAAAAATTAAAAACAAATCAAAATCCAAAAACATTCAAAACATATCAAAATCCAAAAACATTCAAAACATGTCAAAATCCCAAAATAGGTCAAAAAGTCAAAAAGTCAAGAACATAGTCTTCATTTGAACTACGTCATCTATGAGCTTTGAACGTAGGCAAGGGTGATCTTTGATTATCCCCCGAGACATTTAGGTCAGTCTTTTAAGTTTCCACTATGTTCATATTTTTGTCTTGTAAATATTGGTCGTGCCATCAGTCGAACTACGTGGTCTCTGCATGTATAACGTAAGCAAGGCTAATATGTTGATCAGCCACCGAGGCCCCTAGGATAGGTATCTAGGTTAGGTATTGGTCGTCATGGCCATGTCTCACCTTGGACTAGGGGAAAAATCCTACACTCACTAGGGGCAAATAAACTTTGAGCTTGAACCAACAGGAAAATAGTCGTCGGACTAACATTACAAACAAAAACTTCAAATGGATGGTGATCTTTCTAAATCAAGGGTTTATCACATTAAACACAAAATTTCAAATTGTTCTACTTTTATTTTTGTTATCATATCTCTCGAGTCCTCAATGATGTATCAAACTAGAGGAGCAAGGAAGGAGTTTGATTTTTCTTTGTGTGTTGTCTGTGAGTTTATCATTATTACTATGCAAGTTTTCATGAGACATGCGCTGCAAAGTATCACCGATGACATTTTGAATTTGCATAGGAAAAATATTAACTCTTGTCTATTTACACAAGTAATGCTCTGGTCATCTCGGTTTAATTATACTTAGATGCTTTTGTTAACTTGCAATTTTAAAACATCATGAAAGTAGTACTCAGGTCATCTTGGTCCAAAATATTCCATAGATGCTTGTACTCACTTTCAATATTTTAAAGGCCCAATGATGAACAAAAGCATGACAAATTGGTTAATATGAATGAAAAATTTTGAATATGAGATTTTCTTAGTTAAGTTAGATTGCATCCATGTTAGCTTGCATTTGTATCTATAAGGTTTCCAAAGCTGCAACAATTTCACAATGTGGTTATCTCTCTTATCAATGGATTTCAAGTACACTTGACATTAAACAAAAACATGTCATTTTCATATAGTTACAACATCATTCATCCATTCATGCATCACATTATGATATTTGCATCAGAAAACAAAAAAACAACTGCATCACATCTCATTTGCATAATCAAAATCATTTCATATAGTGGCATTAGGGAAGTGGTTCACTAAGCTTAAATGAGTGAGTCTCTTCTGATTTCCAAAAAAATTGGGAAATATGTCAAGTTTTGTGAAGCTTAACTTAATTAATGATCAACTGATGACAACCTTCCCACAACTCTTAGAAGTTGGACAGATTCACTCATTTAAGCTTAAGACCCTAAAACACAATCATCTGCATAATCATTTGCATCACATCATTCATCATTACAAAAACATCTTACATCATTTGCATAATCAAATCCATCATCCATAAATCATATCAAATCATTGACCATGCATTATCATATCATCATTGCATCCATTGTATATCATAAGCATCACATTACATTGCATAATCATCATCATAACATGGAAATCAAATGCATCCATCATAATCATCATGATCATCATCAAATATAAACATCATATAGACACATATATCAATCATCATCATCATCGCATGTCATATATAACTCAAAATGATGTCAAAGTGCACAAGGATATCCAAAGGTATAAAGAGATACATCAATATCAAAATTGGCAGTGTATCATAATGTCTCAAATCAAGAGGTACATCATCAATGTCTCAATTGAATCAGTGTATACATCAGGTCTCGATACATCATCAAGTCTCAGTACATCAATCAATCCTATATTGGGTCATATCAATCAATCAAAGAAGTCAAACCACATCCCCTAATCAAATCTGGATCTGCCTGCAACAGATGCAAAAATCCTCCTATGATCAATAACATATCCAAAATTAGCAATCTTAGAAATCAATTCAACCTCGCCTATCATGAGGTTCATCAATCAAATCAACCTCTCCTATCATGAGGTTCATCAATCAATGCACCTCACCTATCATGAGGTTCATCAATCAATGCACCTCGCCTATCATGAGGTTCATCAATCAAATCAACCTCACCTATCATGAGGTTCATCAATCAATGCACCTCACCTATCATGAGGTTCATCAATCAATTCAACCTCTCCTATCATGAGGTTCATTAATCAATCCAACCTCGCCTATCATGAGGTTTACCTATCATTGATCCTCGCCTATCATGAGGTCAATCATCAATCTATCATTGGTCCTCGCCTATCATGAGGTCAATCATCAATCTATCATTGATCCTTGCCTATCATGATGTCAATAATCAATCTATCATTGATCCTCGCCTATCCTGAGGTCAATGATCAATCCTATCATTAATCCTCACCTATCACGAGGTCAATTTTTCTATCAACATCATCAAATCAAACAATCAGCTAAGCGTGATCATCAAACATCAAACACAAGGAGGAAAAGCAGGGCAACATTTAATCAATTGGTGGAATTAGTATTTCTTTATCAGGAGATAAATAGTCTATGCATCATATCATCATCAAATCATCGAAAAATCATCAAAATTTTAAAAAAATTCAAAAAAACCAAAGAACTCCAAAATTCACCGATTTATCTCTTGAGGGGGCATATATCCATCAATACCTGAAATTCGAAAGTTTGGGGAATTGTCTAGGGAATCAAAATATTTTTTGAGCATCGACATCAAAAATTTCTTTGAAGCAACATGTAAACACATTACTTCAAAGAGGGGAAAAATGTATACACCTAAAAATAGTCATCATATTCAATTAATTAAATACAACCTATTTGATTAATACTTCAACTACATATTAATAAGGTCTTACTTTATTTATATTGTTCACTTTCCTTTTAATTCTCCAAAATCACATTCTTCTAAATAATTAAATAAACAAAATACCCTAAACGTGTTTATTTAATTAACCTTCCTTAATCCTGATTAAGAATTAGAGCACATTTCTACAACTTTTTGTGTGCCACCTCATAAAGTTCACGTGAAAATAAATAAGCCTAATTATTAATTAGAATTGTCCTCACACACTTCCACCAATGAGAAAAATCACATGGCTTTATTCCCCCACACTTCCAACAAATTTGGAGCACATGGGTCTTTGTTTCACATACTTGGGTCTCCCATCCTTTTTTGGCATGTTTCCAATTGGTCAAAGGATTCTCTCCACACACATGTCATGTTGTCTTTTGTCAAGGGGACAACATCCTAATTCCTTTCATCTCCACCAACTATTATTTCTCCTTCTAATCTAGACCATTGATAGGTGCCACCTCACAAAATGCTTGAGAAACACTATAAATACACCCTCTTGCCTTAGCATTTATCATCCACAATTTGAGAAAAGTTACTATGTAGGTTTCTCTTAGGAGCTTGGAGCTTTCATGGAGTCTTATAATTAGTTTTCATACCATGTGTTACTTTTCATTCTCATTTTAGATTACTTAATTGCTTCATAGTTACATTTTAGGTTAGTTTGTTTTATGTTTGCATTTTATCGTATGCATAATCATGGATAGTTCACTATAGTTTCATATCATCTCACTCATCTCCACTTGTTCATTCATCATCAACATCATCCTTCATTTTTCATTGTATCCATTATCCTTTCCATCATTTTGTTTCATTTAGAAGCATACCACTAATCATTCCAGCACACATTTGCACATAGAAATAATCTTAGCTTGCACATTAAGCATCAAATCTCATTTTCTAGGTTGTCATTTTAACAACCTTTGTTCCCATAGAAATGTGAGGGCCAAATGGTTTGATAAATCCCTAGAAATGGAGGACAATGATACGTATTTGAAAGATTTGATTGTATTATGAATAGAGTAGTTTTACTTGCTTCAAACTTCGAATGTAAAGTGTCTCATTAAGGTTTTTGTTGAAATTAGAATACTCTCCACATTCGACACACACACACACTTAGTATTCATAAAATCCTTGATTATCTTCTTTTCTTCCACTTGCACTTTCATTTGAATGATCTCTTCATTTTCTTTCTTCAACTATATATTGACTTCCCTATGCCTTTCTCTAAACTTCTTGATTTTTTCTCTCAATTTTTTGATGTATTCATTTTCTTCTCCTAGGCTTTCCTTCAAGCTTTTGTTCTTAGTTTCAACTCTATCAAGATCTTCAAGAGAAGCCTTAAGTTCTTCTTTTTCAAACATGTAGTCATCTTCTATGTATTCAAATACATAAATTTATTTGAGAGGAACAAGACATTTCTTGTCTTCCATGTGTTCAAACTTCCAAGATCTTAGTCAAGTTTTAAGGATTTTCTTCAACGAACTTTGCTCTGATACCAATTGTTGAACATTCAAAATACTGAGAGGGGGGTGAATTAGTATTCTATAACTTTTTAAACACAAAAAAATCAATCACCAAACCATATTAACTAAAATAAGAAATGAAAGCATGAATCATCCACAAATCTACAAAACACATGAACACCAAGATTTTTGCATGGAAAACCCAAAAAGGGAAAAACCATAGTGAGGATTAGCTCACAATATATCATATCTGGATATATTATATTACAGGGGATCACTACCAGGACACACTATCCTTATAAGGCTTACAACTAGAGTTATGTACAATACAAAAATGGTGGCTTGCTGTCAAGGTATGAATTGATGCAATGTGCACCTATCTTGTGTTGTATTTCAGTTCCTTTAAAGATCTGAATAAGAAGCATTGCTCTACTTAGCAGTCACACAATAACGCTACTCTAATTCTTCCATTGAGTTTATATGTTTGCATCATAAAAATTTACTCACATCTGATATTTGATTCATGCTCACACATTCACTTCTCTATCATCCTTCCACACATATTACAATTCCAAAATATCGCATATATATACCCAAATACATCCATGCACATCAATTAGGTCTACCTAATTAGATGTAAACAAAACAATACAAAAATAACTCTTGTCGGCACCATACAAGATTAAAATCATCATTTCTCTCAATCACAATGTGTAATACTCAATTTCAAGTTGGAATGGAAAAAAAGTAGATCCAACAAACATTCAAAATGTATATTTAACCATCTCAACATGTATCATGCATTAGGTCAGCCAGGAATAGGGCCTAATCACAAAAACTTCAATTATACACACACTTCTCAAAATAAACACCTTCCAAATTTTATATTTATTTAGTTTCTCTTTTCATAGAAATCAAAGAGACTACCTTTAGAAGCACAACATCAAAACAACCTTCACAAGGAAATGTGGAATCTCCCACACTGGTATACTAAATAGAGAGATGACTATAATATATAGAGTTGAACTCTATCATTGATATCTTCCAGCATTCTTCACAAAACTTCTCGAGATATTGAATATAGTTGTATGAATTAGTCATAATGATATGGTTAGAGGCATAGAGTTACATCTCTTCTTGCAAAGAATGTAGACCCAAAATCCAATGCACTAAACCACAACACCATCAACAGAGAGCACTTAACCAAAATTTTGATAGATTAGCTTTCCGGTATAGTTAGTATTTGTACAAATAACACCAAAAATGCTTCCACACAATGTTGGAATCAATGAAAATACTCGATTAGTTGAATCAACCTATGTATGTACACATAATGCTCATGTTTCCAAGCTGCATCAATGATGACAAACTTCCAAACTTCCAACAAATGGTAGCTATGGCATCAAGAAGTAAAAATCCCCTACCACAATCTTTAGCAATAATAGTCTATCAAGACAAGTCATTACTGCCAAGAACCTCTACAACACACCCTCCTAGAGAAAGAATCAAAAGGAGAGAATTGTTAGAGCAGATGAAAGTTTACAATGAATTGTTTGAGCATTATATAGAATAAAAGGAGGATGAGAACGTGCACATTTTCTCTAACATGTTGGGACACTAGATGGGTAAAATTTTGAAGAAAACTCATGGTGTTCACAAGAATTATTCTTTAATGCCTTCAACATTGGACATGTTTGTTGGAAAAATATTGTCATTGATGTCAAAAGTGTAATATGAGTAGTTTCAATCATGCAAATGCAAAGTAAATATTTTGCATGAAGTCAAAGGTGGATTTGAGATGAAATACAAAGTTGCAAAAGGTTGTTTCAATATTGTTCTAAGATTTTATCATCAAAATATGGTTGCCAATGATAATATTTCCTATGTAGCATAATCAACATTTAATCCTTCATCAAAGTGACATCAATATTTTTCTAAAACCAAGGAACTAGTCCCCTCGATTTAGTGATAGAAAAAGTTGCATATAAATGATAATACGGTTTGCATAGAGCTGATAGAAGTGTTTTAGAGTAATAGTATTTTCACTCCCTTCGATATGGCGATAGGTGAAGTCAATGAAAATGTTTTTAGCTTGGAGATTACTACACGCCATCTATATGATGTCTACTAATGTGTTTGTTGAACCCCACATGGCGGTGGTTGTTCAATCGAGGTGGTACCAAGTGTTGGTGGACTGTGATTTTTGGTGTCGTTGTTAGGTGTATATGCAACAATTACCCACTTTCTCATTAAGAACTTGATGGCACCTAGTCAAGACACATGGGGAAGCGGGGATTGGTGGAAGGTAATCCATGGTGTGTGGGATGTTGACACGTGGCAAGGTGATGTGGATAAATGACTTGGATGTGTTGGAAATATGTGCCTCAAACTATACAGGCTGAAACCTCCATTAGAGACAAGTCGGTGTGACATCTTCATTGTCTTGTAGACTAGCAGCTTGATTCATTCTGGTTTGTACAGGTCGTTGTGATGTTACAAATTTCTTGTTGAAAGGTTGCATTGTGGAGTCTATTGATGTGACATAGTGTATTTGTTATGACCTCATAGCGCTCGGGAGACCTCTGGCTGACAAGCCATTCAATCGTATTTCAAGGAGACTCTTGGTGACCATGGGCTTCGAGATAGCTAAGGGTTATTGCTAAGAAGTCCTAGCAAATGGAGAAGGTCACGCCGATAGGGAAACATTCATACGTTCTTCAGAGTAACTCAAAAGTGGTCAGAGAAACGTCTTAGTGGCTATCAGGGTAACTCAAGGATCCTGGGAAGACATCTCAGCGAATGTTGAAGGTCTCACCAATAGGAACATCTTTTGAAGTCTTTAGTGTAGCTCTTGGCAAGTTTTTGTCATCGGTGGAACACAAAGGTCTGGGTAAGAAGTCCCAGTGACTTTGATGAGTCTTGCTGATGATGAAGAGCCTTCGAGGTCTGGGCAACTGCTTGGTGACTCGGTGTAACTCATGGAGCTCGATAGAACATCTTGGCGACTACGGTGACTCTTGGCAACATCGATATGAAGGTTTTCAGGCATCGACGAGACACTATTAGTGTCTCACCGAGATTCCAACACAGAACAAATTTTTTTTACCGTTTGACTGTCCTATGTGGAGTCTCATGGACCAATAGGAGAAGCCAAAACTGAACAGTTGGAAGACAATCAGTTGTGACAATTCTGTGAGGAAGTTCGACAGATAGGGAATGCCATGGATATACTCTAAGATTGCAGATTGTGATAAGGTTGGATTATCGATTGGTGGTTGGTTGAATTGATAGGTTGTTGAGTGATTCTATCAGTGGATGAATTCTATGGACTGTAATGTGAAGATTCTTGTACAAGAATTTTAATGGTGAATGTTGTATAATGACACCAGAAAGATAAGTCTAGAATTTTTATGTAATTTCATTACTGTAATACAAAGTGATTTGTCTTGGTGTGGTGGGTTTTTCTCCTATAAGGGTTTTCCCACATATATCTGGTGTTCATGTGTGATTGTCAAATACTCTATTTCTGTTGTTTGTTTCTTAGTACATCTTAATTGGACTATAATTGTAAATTTTAAAGTGTATCTACATTCTTTCTTGAGGCATTGACAATGTTAGGAGAATTGTTTTCCACATCTTATTTTCCTTACAAGTGGTATCAGAGCCTGGCTACTTGTGTTATCCTTGTGGGTACGTTGGGTTTTTTGTGTCAATTTTGTTCAGTGGGAGTCTTGTAGAGTTTTTCAATTTCTAATTATAGATTAAGATGGCTAGTACATCTCGAAAGTTTAAAATACAGAAGTTCAACGATAGTAACTTTGAGTTGTGGAAACTCAAGATGGAGGATCTTCTTGTTGATCGTGATCTTTGGATCGTTGTGGCTGGAGTGAAACCTACAGGCATGAAGCAAGAAGATTGGGACCTTGCAGATAGGAAATCTAAGGGGTTGATAAGGCTCTATTTGGCAGACTCAGTGCTTCTGAATGTGCATGAGGAGAAGACTGCATCTTCCTTGTGGAAGAGACTGGCATCTATTTATCAGGGGAAGTCCTTGGTGAATAAACTATTCATAAGGAAGAAACTATACTCTTTGAGAATGCAGGAAGGAGGGTCTGTAGCTGATCATTTGAATGCATTTAATATGCTGATTGCTCAATTGACATCTGTTGGTGTGAAAACTGAAAAAGAGGATCGTTGTATGCTATTGTTGTGTTCTTTGCCAGACTCATGGGATCATCTGGTGATGGCTATTGGGAGTACAACATCGAATTTCAAGATGGAAGATGTTGTTGCATCTTTTTTGTCAGAAGAGATAAGGAAATCTTCTGAGATGGCGAAGGAAGGGCTTGTTGTCAAAGGAAGACCGAAGGAGAAAGGCAAGAAGAAGGACAAGAAGTCCAAATTGAAATCAGAAGGGAGATCAAAGTTTCCTGGAAAGAAGTCCAAGGTGAAGTGTTGGAACTGTGGGCAACCTGGTCATGTCCGAAGGGATTGTAAAGAGGAGAAAAAGAAGAAGGGATCTTCTGATAATGGTTCTTCTCTTAGTGATGGTGATGCCTTCATTGCAACCTTGGCAACTCAGGCATCAGATGATGTTGAGCTGATTGATTCTGGAGCATCGTTCCATGACATCTCATAGAGAGTGGTTCACAAAGTATGAAGAATACGATGGTGGAAAGGTGTACTTGGTGAGTGATTCGACTTTGGAGATTGTTGGCCATGGAAGAGTCAGGATACAATTCCCTGATGGTAGAGTAAAGGGAATCAATAATGTTATGCACATACCAGGTCTAGTTTGAAATCTATTGTCTGTAAGTATGCTGAACGATATTGGAGTACAAGTTATGTTCTCTAAAAATGGCTGCAAGATGACTAGAGATTCAATGGTGCTGGCTAGAGGTGCTCGAATTGGTACCCTGTACAAGCTGGATGCACAGGATGTTCAATGCAATAGTGTCTCTGGAAAGTCACTGAAAGTTGCTCGTGGAGGTAAAGAGGGAAATATCCCTAATTATGTAAACTCTATGGAAGTAAAACTTCCTATAGAGAAGACAATGCTTTGGCATCATAGGTTAGGCCACATAGGAGAAAAAGGTTTAAAAACCTTGAATAATAAAAACCTTGTTGAGGGGCTTGAAGATTGTAATCTTGAATTTGAATTATGTGAACACTGTATATATGGAAAGCAGTACCATGTTTCATTTTATTCTAGTCCTCATAAATCTTCTTGTTTGTTAGACTATATTCATTCAGATGTATTTGGTCTAGTAGATGTTCCTTCTTTGTCTAAGTCAAGATACTATGTGTCGTTCATTGATGATTATTCAAGAAGAGCATTCGTTTATTTTTTGAAAATTAAATCAGAAGTGTTCAGTCGATTTAAGGAATTTAAGAACCTTGTTTAAGATCAGATTGGTAGAAAAATATAATGCTTAAGGACTGATAATGGTGGTGAATTATGTTTTGATGAATTTGAAAGATATTGCAAAGACCATGGAATTAAAAGACATAAGACTACACCTTATACTCCACAATAGAATGGAGTTGCTGAAAGGTTCAATAGGACAGTGATGGAGAGAGCACAAAATATGCTCAGTAGTGCTGGCTTGGAGGAGAAATAATGGGCTGAGGTTGTATCTACTGCATGTTATTTAATTAATCATTCTCCAAATTCTGCTCTTGTTGAGAAAACACCTTTGGAAGCGTGGTCTGGTAAGAAGCCCTCTCTTAGACATGTTCATGTTTTTGGCTATGAGGCATATGCTCATGTGCCAGATGTGAAAAGATCTAAATTGGAGAACAAGGCTATCAAATGTATTTTTATTGGCTATAGCACTGTTATAAAAGCATACAAGCTTTGGAATCTTGATACAAAGAAGGTTGTATACAGTAGAAGTGTAATCTTTCATGAGCTGAAACCTTCCACTTTGGATATGCAATCAGAGACAAAGCCAGATAAAAATAAGGATGTACCATTAATTCCTCCTACACCAGAGAAAGACGAATTGGAAATTTAAAATGTACCTAAAACTGAGGAGAGCTCGAGCAGTTCTAAAAGTTCTGAAGAAAAAGAACCTCAGCCTCAGCAAGTGAGGAGGTCAACCCGAGAAAGAAAACAACCAGATAGGTATGGGTTCTCACTGATTGATTCTACTTGTGCCTATGCTTTGATTTCTAGTACTGATGAGCCTAGGACTGTGAAAGAGGCATTTCAAATGTCTGATTCAGATTCTTGGTTGGAAGCCATGGAAGAAGAGATGGCATCTTTAGATAAGAATGAAACTTGGAGTCTGGTGCCCTTGCCTAAAGGCAGAAAGGTTGTTGGCTACAAATGGGTATTTAAGAAAAAGATTGGTCTGGATGGCAGTGTAGAAAAGTACAAGGCAAGAATGGTTGCAAAGGGTTATTCCTAGGTAGAGGGAATTGATTATGGGGAAATATTTTCTCCTGTAGCAAAGCTGACATCCATTAGATTTCTTTTGTCACTTGTAGCAGCTTATGACTTAGACTCGGTCGAACAGATGGATGTGAAGACAATGTTTCTTCATGGTGATCTTGAAGAAGAAATCTATATGTCCCAGCTTGAGCACTTTGATGAAAAAGGTAAAGAAAAATTGGTATGCAAATTAAAGAAGTCTTTGTATGGGTTAAAATAGTCACCTAGAATGTGGTACCAGAAATTTGATACATTTGTATTATCTTTGGGATTTCTGAGATCAAAATCTGATCACTGTGTATATTATAAAGCTAAAAGTGATCAAGTACTTGTTATTGCTCTTTATGTTGATGATATGTTGTTCATAGGAAATAGCAAGCTAATGATTTTTGATCTTAAGTCTCAGTTTTCTGCTAAGTTTGAAATGAAGGATCTTGGTGAAGCAAGGTATATTCTGGGGATGGAGATAACTAGGGACGGGAAGAATATAAATATTTGGCTCAGTCAGAGTAAGTATGTCAGGACTATTCTTGAGAGATTTTGTATGAATGATTGCAAACAGCTAGTGGTCCTAGTCATGCATGGAACAAAGCTATCTATTGAGGACAGTCCAAAATATCCTACTGAGATGGAGGACATGACTAGTGTACCTTATGCTAGTGCAGTAGGCAGTCTTATGTATGCAATGGTTTGTACAAGGCCAGACATTGCCAGAGCAGTGGGAGTACTTAGTCGATTTATGGCTAATCCAGGAAGAATGCATTGGGATGCTGTGAAGAGAGTGTTTAGATATTTGAACGGTACTTCAAATTTCACATTGTGTTACCATGGGAATTTGGTTGAATCACAGAGGACTCTCAACATTCATGGTTGTGTAGATTCTGATTGGGTAGGGGACATTGACAGCAGGAGGTCCACCAGTGGATATATTTTCATGTTGAATGGTGGCGCAATGAGTTGGATGAGCAAGCGGCAGGCTGTAGTCACTTTGTCCACTACAGAGGCTGAATACATGGTAGCTACTCATGCTTGTAAAGAAGCAGTTTGGTTGAAACGTTTGTGTTCTAACATTGGTTTTGATGCAGGTGAAATAACTATTTTATGTGACAGTCAGAGTGCAATTTGTCTGGAAAAGAACCCTACTTTCCATGCCAAGACGAAACATATTGATGTACAGTATCACTTTGTATGAGATATGGTTGAGGATGGAAAGTTTAGTTTGGAAAAGGTTGATACTCTAGAGAATGTTACAGATTCATTGACGAAGCTAGTGAGCATAGATAAGTTCAAGTGGTGTGCCAGTTCAATGGGTCTTAGTGCCCATGATTTTTAGTAAGTTATGATGTGCTCTAGAGGTGCATGTATGATCTTCGTCAAGTGGGAGATTGTTGGAAATATGTGCCTCAAACTATATAGGCTGAAACCTCCATTATAGACAAGTTGGTGTGACATCTTCATTGTCTAGCCGACTAGCAGCTTGATTCATTATGGTTTGTACAGGTCGCTGTGACCTTGGAAATGTCTTGCCGAAAGGTTGCATTGTGGAGTCTATCGTTGTGACATTGTGTATTCATTATGACCTCATAGCACTTAGGAGACCTCTGGATGATAGGCCATTCAATCATATTTCGAGGAGACTCTTGGTGACCATGGGCTTCGAGATAGCTAAGGGCTATCACTAAGAAGTCCCAGCAAATGGAGAAGGTCATGCCGACAGGGAAACATTCATATGTTTTTTAGAGTAACTCAAAAGTGGTTAGAGAAATGTCTTGGCGACTAAAGGTTTTCTTGCCGATAGCTGATGGCTATTGGGGTAACTCAAGGATCCCAGGAAGACATCTCAGCAAACATTGAAGGTCTCACTGACAGGAACATCTTTTGAAGTCTTTGGTGTAGCTCTTGGTGAATGTTTGTCATCGGTGGAACATGGAGGTCTTGGTAAGAAGTCCCAGCGACTTTCATGAGTCTTGTCGATGATGAAGAGCCTTCGAGGTCTGGGCAACTACTTGGTGACTCGATGTAACTCATGGAGCTCAATAGAACATCTTGGCGACTATGGTGACTCTTAGCGACATCGATACAAAGGTTATCAGGCATTGGCGAGACACTGTTAGTGTCTCACCGAGATGCCAACACAAAGCAAATTTTGTTGACTGTTTGACTGTCCTATGTGGAGTCTCGTGGACCAATAGGAGAAGCCAAAACTGAATAGTTGGGAGACAATCGGTTGTGATGGTTCTGTGAGGAAGTTCAACAGACAGGGAACACCATGGATATACTCTGAGATTGTAGATTGTGATAAGGTTGGATTATCGATTGGTGATTGGTTGAATCGGCAGGTTGTTGAGTGATTGTATCAGTGGATGAATTCTATGGACTGTAATGTGAAGATTCCTGTACAATAATGTTAATGGTGAATGCTGCTGTATAATGACACTAGAAAGATAAGTCTGGAATTTGTATGTAATTTCATTACTATAATACAAAGTGATTTCTCTTGGTGTGGTGGGTTTTTCTCCCATAAGGGTTTTCCCACGTATATTTGGTGTTCATGTGTGATTGTCAAATACTCTGTTTCTGTTTGTTTCTTAGTGCATCTTAATTGGACTGTAATTGTCAATTTTAAAGTGTATCTACATTCTTTCCTAAGGCATTGACGTTAGGAGAATTGTTTTCCACATCTGATTTTCCTTAAAGGATGACTATTGAATGATATGTGAAAAATAGTAACTTGTTGATTTTGCATCATTGTTACAAATCAACAAAGATTATCTTGGTTAGATTGATGGTTGAGATGAGATTAAGAATAATCTAATGGCTATTGCTAAGATCATATGTATCATGGAAACCTCCTTCAAATAGGTTTTAAGTTTAGTGATGTGCGATGGAGTATGGTCATCACATATATTTATTCACATTGCTGAAATGGAAGATGAATGCATATTGAAGTAGCAATAAAGTGATGGTCACTACATCGCTGAAATGAATGTGCATTTTCTAACTTTACAGTGATATAGAGACAAGATAAAAAATGACTGTGTAAATGAAAAAATGTTGATTGATGACATAGGTTTGGAAGGTAAATAGAATGATGACACTTGACAATTGATCATTCATTCTTTATGCATCCTTGTTGCAAAAAAATGATTTAGTCAATCGATATATTTGATGATGGTGATTCAATGTATAACCCTAGTCGATTAATAGGTGTAAAATGACACAACTAGGGCATGAACACTCAGTGTGGGAAGACACGGGTGTTAGCATGAGTTCTTATGCAAATGAACATAATGATGAATGAGTTTGATCCAATGGGGAAGTAATTGGCACAAATTTTCATGTCAACAAACAAGGTATGAGATTGATCCGAGGAAGAGAATAATTGAATATAATCTCTTGCATAGATTATCAGGTAGAAATCTAGGAAGGATTTTTTTGGCTATTGGATGAAGATGATAGTTCTAAGGAAAAGAAGAACACACAGTTTGAATTTGAATTCATTGCATAGAAAAAATGGTGAAACAACATAAAAAAACCCTAGAAACAACCCACCAAAAATGAAATGATTGCATTGAATTTCAATTAGGGTTACAATATGGTTTGTGTTGCTTCTTGGTGAAGGAAAAATTTGTTATATAATAGTAGTTCATAAATATGAACTGGTTGGTCTATATGGAAAAATACTACAATCACTGAGTGAAGTGTGTTACTATATCAATCTATCAAAATTTGGAATGTACATTTGAAGTTATTTATAGTTGTTTGTGACAGTGAACATATAGAGAAATTATGTACTAAATTGATGCATTGTAGGTTTTGTAGAACAAGTTTATGCATAATTAAATTTGTAAATCTATACAGGTGGTTGCCTTAGTTTGTGCTGAGTTGGAGCTCAGAACAAGGTGTTGTAGCATCCTTGAAGTTGTAGCTTCTAAAATAGGGAGTTGTAACTTCTAAAATAGGAAGTTGGTGCTTCCTTAGGGTTGGATCCCTTAAAATTGTAATTAAACTTCATTGCTTGTGAAGCTGGATTAGGAAAATAGTGCCTAGAAGCATTTCTCATCATGGTTTTCCCATTTGGGGTTTTCCACGTACATTTGGTGTTATGTGTTGTTATTTCATGTGAATGTGATTGTGATATTGGTTTATGTTCTAATCTGCACATTAAGTATTGTAGAAAATTATCTACTTGAGAGTTTTAAGGATTAAAAGTTTTAAGATCTACTGATTCACCCCCCTCTTAGGGTAAAAGCACAAATCTGTGTCACACTTTCAGCCAACTTATCAGCACAACTGAATTTAAGTATTTCTAACTAAAAATCAAGTTTGGTCAAACATATGATCTAGTAAGATTCATTCTAGCTAAGTTAGATACTTCCACAACTCTTTCAACTAAAATTGTTGGCTAAAAATATATGGAGCACCACTTTGAGTCTAATTTACCAAAAAAATAAAATTATTTGAAAAACTTGAAGTTTCAATACTCTTGCTAATGTAAGTAACATTTTTTTTTTAAATATAAAAAATACCCTTTTGTAGATCCATAAGTGTAGTTTTCAAAAATATATTTATTTTAATAGTTTAATTATTTTTTATATTTTATTTTTTATTTTTACTAAAATTAGGTTATCAACAAAAAATATTAGGTTGATTACTATGCCAAGGAAAAATACGAAAACTTATTAAATTTTTTTGAAAAAATATGATGCACTAGATAAAAGAATCTATCTCAAGATGGTATAATTTTCCTTCCATTTTAGATAAATATTTAATATGAAAGTTGACATCCAATAGAGACAACTATTTTTTGATTCATGCACATTTTAATATTTATTTAAAAATATATATTTATCAAAATTGGAAAAAATATATCCATGCACTAAAATTTTAAGTTATAAATATACACAAAAAAATTGAAAGAAAAAAAAAATCATTATAAAAAGTTTGACGTCCCATGCAACTTCATTTTTCAGCATTTTATCAACAACTTAATTATAGTGTAATTTATTAAAAACTAGTTTAAAATAAGTTTTACATTTAAAAAAAAATAAAAGCATAAAATATACTAAAAAATACATATTTTACTTGTTTACATCATTTCAAAATTCAAAACATATATGCCACTTTTTAGTGATTCAAGTTTAAAAGTTGGATCAACAATGTTCATTTCCTTTATAAAGTGTGACACAGCTTTGTGCTTTTACCCCTTAGTATATTGTTATGTTCCAACAATTGGTATTGTTGATGGTGTTTTCTGCACAACAACAACTCAGACAGAATGCAATATTCTATCTCTCTTGAAAGGTAATTTTCAACAAGTTACTAAAAATCACCCCAAGGTCTCTTGGGTGTCAAGTCATGACAATGCATAAACAACTCAGATAATATGTGAAAATGCTGGTAATCACAAAGGGGCCTTACAAATGAACAATGCTGGAAGTGAATTTCATCAAATGCAACAATATGGTGATGCTTTCAATCCTAAAACTAACCCAGATTCAAAATAAATAGCAAAAGAGATAAGGGTTTAAAGAGATTTTATTCTATTATAACTCTTAAGATTAATAATGCAAATGATAAACACTTTAAATGGACCAATCCCAATGAAACCAATCTCTGCTTGACCAAAATTAATCTACAATCTTACAGAAACAGTGCAATCTTCTAAGGTTTTAAAGATTTTCAGATTATGAACATTCACCCAAGACAACCCAATTGCAGTTGAAATGCATAAATCTCCATAATTGAACCAAGCATAATGAATATAAAGGTCCAAGCTAATTTTACAAAGCAACTAACAATCAGCTAGCTGCAAAAAGTATGGACCAGGGATTGCTGCAAACACTTCAAACATTAAATCATGAACATCATTGAATCAGATCTCTAAATCTAATAACCATGAGCAATTTTAAAAATTGAATCATAAGAACCATGCAAGATAAGTCAACACAAAAGAGATCACCAGAAAATCACAATGTTTTCAATTGTATTGAATCACCAAACTCCAGCAACAATTCCAATGTTCTATTACATCACTTGCTCAGAAATTGACTAGCTTCTACCTCTAGTCTACTGCTAAATTCGCTCTCTATCAAATCTTCTCCTAATCTCTCACCCCCTTACAAATGAGGCACAAACGCCATTTATAGAAAACCCCAAACATGTCGGCCCAATTAGATTTTATAATAATAACGAGCCCCAAAACAGGTCAGCCAAGATAATTTCAAAATAGGACAAGGTTTGCATTAAATGCATGAATATTATCCATGTCGGCCCACTATCTCTAGCAAGATCAGATTCACGTGCCCTCCAGAAAGTCCTCCAGCTGTAGACAATTTTGGCACGGATTCTTAGGCAGGTCCCATTTTGAAAATTTAAATTTAACACTTCCAGATTTCCTTCTTTTGGCACGAATCCATATGCAAGTCCCCCTTTTAATATTTTTTTAGTCCTGAAAAATAGATATCATCATTAATAGCCCACATGTTCAAATTAAATTCGAATAAAATTTTGACCTTTTCTAAAAAAGCTTACATTTATATAAGGAAACTTTCCACTTTCAGAATTTTTTCCATTTTTGGAAATTTTATTTTCAAAATCTTTTCAAGGAATTTTCATTTTAGGAACATTTTTTAAAAATTCCATTTTGGAAAAAATAAATAATTAATTATTTTCAGAAAAATTTCCATTCTGGGAAATTTCAGGATTTGGGCCCTTCCAGGGAAATCAGACCAAGGGGAAAATTCGGAAAAATTTGGGCCAGGTAGACTCCAAACCAGAATCCGGGAAAATCCAGCCGAACAGGATGATGGGAAATTCCAGCCAGACAGGA
This sequence comes from Sequoia sempervirens, assembly GCA_007258455.2. Classification (NCBI taxonomy): domain Eukaryota; kingdom Viridiplantae; phylum Streptophyta; class Pinopsida; order Cupressales; family Cupressaceae; genus Sequoia; species Sequoia sempervirens. The sequence goes on along the minus strand of VDFB02105785.1, from coordinate 97,963,340 downwards.
TTATGGGAAATTCCAAGCAGACATGATTATGGGAAATTCCAAGCAGACTGGAAAATCCCATATTTTGTTCAAAACTTAGTTTTTTCGAAGCACAACTCGGGGGAAGGACTTGGACAAGCAAGATAAAAATCTAAGGACCTCCAAAGGCAATAAAATCAATAAAATTAAGGGGCCAAAAGACACCAAAAGCCAATCCGGGAAATTCCAGCTAGACAGGATTATGGGAAATTCTAGGCAAACTGGAAAATCCCAAATTTTGTTCAAAACTTAGTTTTTTCGAAGCACAACTCGGGGGAAGGACTTGGACAAGCAAGATAAACATCTAAGGACCTCCAAATCAATAAAATTAAGGGGCCAAAAGACACCAAAAGCCAATCCGGAAAATTCCAGGTAGACAGGATTATGGGAAATTTCAGGCAGACAGGATTATGGGAAATTCCAGGCAAACTGGAAAATCCCAGATTTTGTTCAAAACTTAGTTTTTTCAAAGTGCAACCTGGGGAAATCACTTGGGCAAGCAAGATGAACATCTAAGGACCTCCAAAGATAATGAAATCAATAAAATTAAGAGGCCAAAAGCCAGAGCAAAAAGAGGGTCCCCACTTTCAGTGGGGCGTGTGTGCAAAACTGCACAATAGGTATCAGAGCCATAGGTTCCCTAGGAGAAGCTTAATCAACTCAAATAGATCTTGGATAAGTGAACACGATGGCAAGTGAGGAAGGTTCATGTCAGCCACCCAAGTTCAACGGAAAAAAATATGCTAAGTAGAGCTCAGTGTTGAAAGGATACTTAGGTTCTCTTGGACATGATGTTTGGATGTTAGTCAACAAAAAATAAATTATTCCTAGTACTCCTCCTTCAAATGTTATAGGAAAGAAGGATTATGAGAATAATGAGAAATCTTGGTTCACTATTATGAACAATTTGTCTAATTATATGCATAGCAAGGTTATGCATTATGAAACTACTTATGATGTCTAGGAAAAATTGAATAAGATCTATGAAGGAGACACCAAGGTGAAGTTTGAAAAGTTACAAGTGATAAGAGAAAAATTTGAAGGCTTGAAGATGATTGAAGAGGATAAAATTGCAAACTATCTTCAGAGAGTAGATGATATAGTGAATGTTGTTAGAGGATATGGCATAGAAGTAAAAGAAGATGTTGTTGTGCTAAAAGTTCTAAGGTCTATGACAACTAAATATGATTCCAATATGTCTACTATTGAAGAAGGAAGGGAAGTCAAAAAAATAACTCTTGATGAGTTACATGGCATATTTACAACATATGGGATGAGAATGCCAGATGTTGAACCTTCTAGGAGAGAAGATGCATTTAAGGTTGCTAAGAAAGAAAAGGATGAAGCTGATAAGAAAGACAAGGTTGTTGTCAATGCATCAGATCATGAGGAAACTGATGAGGAAGAAGAAAATTGCATAAGAAGGTTAAGGAGAGGATCTGACAAATATAAAGGTAAGCTACCTTTTAAGTTTTTAATTGTGGAATAATATGCCATTTTTCTTCTAAGTTTCCATATGATAAAGATAACTCCAAGCAAGAAGGAGATAGAAAAAAGAAGAAATCATTTTATCCTAAAAGGAATAATTTTGGAAATAAAATGAAAATCTTGTACATTCATGAGGAAAGTGGCATTACTGCTACTAGTGATAGTTCAAATGATGATCAAGATTGTGCTCTTGTAATGAGAGAAGTTGGAAAAGAATTCCTCTTCATGGCCAAAGACACTGAGGATCAAAAGGATGCATAAGTTAAGGACTCACATGAAGAAGAAGAGGAAGTGGTTGTTGACCTTGAGGGAGAATTTATTAGTGCTCTTGAAGATCTTGATGAGTTGAGATAAATATGATGATATTAAGAGGGAAAACAAGAAATTGAAAAAGAATGCTCAAAATGAGACTAAAAAATTGAATCAAGAACTTGAGGAATCTAATTACTTGGTGAAAAATCTGAAACTTCAAGTTGAAGAAACTAAAATAGGTGAAAAAGTAATGAAGTCTAAACTAGAATTTGAAGTGGATAGATGCTTGAAGCTTGAGACATAAATAGCCTCCTTAAGAAAAGAGTTAGAGAAAGCTAATGAGCAAATTGATTAGTAAGGGTTCTAAACTAAAAGGTGGTTTGGAAATTCTGGATGAATTGTTAAGTATGCAAAAGCCAACTAATAAGGAGAAATCAGGCTTAGGTTTGGAAAAGGGAAAGAGCTCATTTGTTGATAGCTTTACAAAACTCTATGAAATATTTAGATTAGAAGAAAAATTAGTCCTTAGTAGTGAAAATATGATGAAGGGGAAGCCTCTAAAGATGAAAAGAAATATGATAAAGAGAATAAATTGGTTGAAGAAAAAACGGACAACCAGATAGTCCTTGATAAAAAAACAAGAAGCAAAACACAAAAAGAATAGATAATGATGGATTCACAAAAGTACACTATTCAAGGAGGCCTAGATAAAGAGATCTCCTCATCTAGTTGAAGGAAGCGTCATTTCCAAGTACTCGTGATACTTTAATGGGTATTTCTATACTTGTAACAATTTTGGCCATAGGGCTAGAGAATGTAGTCATTCCATGGAAGAATACAAATTTTGTAAGAAAAAACAACATTTTCCCCCTTGGTTGACATGAATATAGTCTATTATAATTGCAACAATTTTGGTCATGTAGCTAGAAATTGTAGAGAAAATTTTATAAGACAAAATGCTTAGTTTGGGAAGAAGAAAAATACATCTTTCAACATTGAAAAGAAACCTAAGAAAATGTGGAAGGAGAAATAACAAATTCCACTTAGTCTAAGATTTCCTAAACAACACTGCATGCAAAGGAACAATATTTGTGGGCAATTGGCAATGGCTGCTCCAAGCATATGACTAGAGATAAAAGTAAATTCATTGAAATAAAAATGAGAAAAGGAGGATTAGTAAGTCTAGGTGATAATATTACTATCAAGATTCATGGTAAGGTAATTTTGAGCATAGATGGGAAGAATAAGACTAAAGATGTGCTTTATGTTGAAGTTCTGAAACATAATCTTCTTAGTGTCAGCTAGATGTGTGACAATGGGTACAAAGTTGTATTTAATTTTGATGGCTACAAGATAAGAAAGAATAGTAAAACAATTGCTCAAGGAGCAAGGACTAGTAGTAATTTGTACAATCTTTGTGATGTAAAATTCCAAATGTGTTTAATCAACCAAATAAATGAGAGTTGGATGTGGCATAGAAGACTGGGCCATGTAAACTTTGACAATTTGGTAAAGATAAGCTCAAAAGGACTGGTTAGAAATATGCCTAAAATAGAAAAGCCATAAAATAAAATCTACCAAGGATGCCAGCAAGGAAAGAAAACAAAGTTTAAGTTTCCTAAAAAGGATTATTCAACTACAAAACCATTGGAGATAATTCATATCGATCTATGTGGTCCCATGAGGAAAAGAGGGCTGCAAGGTGAGAGATATTTTATGCTTCTAATTGATGACTATAGTAGAATGGCATGGGTCACATTTCTAAAGGAGAAGACAAAAGCAGTTGAGAAGTTTAAATTTTTTGGAAATATGGTCGAGAAGGATATTGGAAAGAAAATTAAGTGTCTCAGATCATACAGAGGTCGAGAATTTACAACAATTGAATTCAAAGAGTATTTTGAAGATCATGGAATTAAGTGGCAGTATTCAACACCTAGAACTAAACAACAAAATGGAGTGGTAGAAAGAAGAAACAAGATTGTGAATTAAATTTCTAGAGCTATGTTAAATGAGGAAAATTTGGCTGAAACATTTTAGAAGGAAGTAGTTCAAACTATTGTGCACATTCAGAACAAAGCCTTGCTAAGAGTAAATAGTGGTAGAACTCCTTATGAACTATAGTTTGGTAGGCCTGCATCTGTCAAGCATTTCAAGGTGTTCGGTAGAAAGTGCTATATCAAGAGAGAAGATGAAGATTTAGGAAGCTTTGATTCAAGATGTGATGAAGGAATTTTCTTAGGCTACTCAACTAAGAGAAAAGGTTATAAGTGTTACAACAAGAGACTGCACAATGTAGTAGAAAGCATAAATGTCAAGGTTGATGAAAATACAAATCAAGCTAAGTCTAATAGAAATAACCTTGATATTGAATTAGATGATGATGATGTTGGTGCAAAAATTGAAGAAGAAGAATAATAAGAAGAGAATGACGAAGTGGTTGAACGAGCCCCTGTAAAATATGTACAAAAGGATCATCTTATAGACCAAATACTTGGTGACAAGAATGGTGTGCAAACTGGAAGGAGACTTGCAAAGGATAAGGAGCAATTAAATTTTTCTCTCTTGTCTTAGATTCAACCAAAGAGCTTTACTGAAGCTAGTAAGGATGATATTTGGATAAAATCAAACAAGAATGTAATTGGCACCAAATGGGTATTCTAAAATAAGTTGAATGAAGATGGAGTTGTGGTAAGAAACAAAGCAAGGTTAGTGTGCAAAGGATATGCACACATAGAATGGATTGATTTTAAAGAAACATTTTCCACTGTTGCAAGACTAGAAGTGATAAGAATGTTTCTTCCATCCATAGTCTACAAGGAATGTCATAACACAAATTTATTACATATTTATTATAATATAGAAAATTGAATTATTAAAGAAATTCAATAAATATTAAATTGAAATTTTGGAATTTTCAAAAATTGAATGAAAGAAGTTGACTGATGTTGACTTTGTGAACTTATGGAAATTATGTTATATGATATCAAGAATTGAACGTTACTGATAAACTTGCAAGTACAAGTGTGTGTAGTTGCAGGGTGACAGGTTGAAGGATGAGAACACGGTTGAAGTAGGATTGCTTAACCAAATCGAATAGTAAGCTAGTTGGAATTTGGGTTCACACACCACAAATGGCATGATGATTTGCAGTTGAACAATTTTTCATATATAAAAGAATGTAATTTCATGACTTGAATTGTTTCAATGATTGAAAATGAATGGCTTGAAGATTAAATTGTCTACTCAAACTTTGTGTTTTGAAGAAAATGAAAGTAAGTATTGTAAAGAATGATTAAAAAGGATAAGAGATTTGATTATCTGAAAAATATTAGTGAAAAGAAATCCTTTTAGTTTATATATATGAATGCTTGAGATGAAATTAAAGTTCCTTAATTTAATTAAATAATAATATATGGAACTTATAAGCCCTTCCAAACAAATAATTTTCACAAGAATTTATATATATATATACATGTATGTAAATAAATGCAAATACACACCACACACACATATATAATTTGAAAACATGGTAAATATGAATGAAATCATTTAAATACATATAGATATATAGATATATGTATATATGTATATATGTATATATATTACATATATATACATACATATACATATATATGTACACATATTTAAATTCATATCGAATTCAAAATTTGATAGCCAATATATTCTAAATTGAACTATTTGAAATCAATGAGAAATAACCAAGGAATCCCATGAAGGACATGGACTGTCATAGTTTTAATGAAAATATTCAAAACCAAGAAGTGGCTGGTGGCATGGCAATAATGTCATCGCCCAAAAACATGCAAAAGGCAGTGTTGTTTTTTTTTTGAAAGATACCCAAGTGAAAAAGTAGAGAGAAAAAAGATATTTGGGGTTCGAAAGGATAAAGCAGAGGAAGAAATCGAGACAGGGAAAAATCTAAGGAAAAACTTCACCAAAGCTCAATTTGGAGGTAAATCGATCTCCCTTTTTTAGAATTAAATTTATTACCATTGTTGAAACAAGCTAGAAGTAATCCTTCCATTTTATCGAATGTTTTCATTGTATAGTAAAATGTGAGTCATTGTCTGTGATATGTATCAACCTTGAGCCAAATGAAAAGGAAATGACAACCTCTTTATCAGGGTTGCATGGCCTATGACCTACTTATTTTGGAATCCAATAAAGTCTAGAGCCTTCATGGCTATTTGCAGAAGCTTGGTTGAGATTTCAAGAGCCTTAGATGGCTTGGCCTTCATTTTATTTTGCACAATGGTGCTAGCCTTATAAAGGCTATTCGAATTTATTTCGATTGACAATTTTATATTTGTATAGATTATCCTTGAATAGGATCAACTAGTGATCCAGTGGAAGGGGTATGAATCCTAGTATTTAATTTTTTATTATTTCTAATTCTCATTATCGAATGGTTCAATAATGGAATGGGGATTTAATAGATGTTATTATAATTTTATATATATATGTATTGTTATTTTTTGTGAAGGTGACCTCGTTCTATAGGAACGATGAAATATCTCTAGTATGAGAATTTCCAAGCCTTGCTTGGGTTGATCTAAAGGATCGACAGGCTGATTCTTGAATATGTATAAGACATACATAAGTCTACATGTTGATTATAATTGTATGCATGGTATAAAATAGCAAGCCCATATGGGAAAATTCAAATGTAACACTTGATGCTAAGAAAGAAAGCACCGATCTATAAGATTGGTCAAAATCGAGACCAACCTTAGATTGTTTTGTTGAAGCTTGCATAGGCATGAGTATTGTTTATAACTAGAAACTTCTATGACTTTCTCTAGACCGAAATATTAGCTCAAGTTTTTCATCGACAAACATGTCGAACTTAGTTTTCTTTATAATATTAAGGTTGCTCAATGAATTTTTAGTTACTAAAATGTACAAGATCTAAATGTTAGACATTCTATCTCATGTATGAAATTAGGCTAATTGATTTTTTAGAGAAATCTTTTGGATTGCATGAAAATTGACTAGTGAGAAGCTATAGATAATATTTGTTACTAGAAAAATAACATTGTTTATTTTTCAGTTCATTGTGGAAAACCTCTTTTGTTTTGAAATAGTGAACAATTAAATGTAATTTTTCCATTTAGCTTCTAAACAACTTGAAACAACAATAAGTTATTGCAAACAGTGAGTGTTCCATTGGAAAGCGATATTTTTTGTATCATTAAATGTAACTACATTTAGTCTGAAATAGTATTGTAATGATGTAAATAGTGAATAATCGAGATTATTCACTTTTTTATTGTTAAGTTATCTTTGTAGTTGAAAAAAACCTTACTTATTAAATTGTTTAGCTCGAACAACTTTGAATAGTTGTAAACAGTGAATGTTCATATGTAAACGGCTTGTCTTAGAACTGTTTAGTAGGAAACAATATTTTTTTGTTTAAATAGTGAATGTTCATATGTAAAAAACTTTTCTTATAACTGTTTAGTAGGAAATAGTATTTTTTTTGTTGAAATAGTGAATGTTCATATGTAAACAACTTGTCTTATAACTATTTAGTAGGAAATAGTACTTGTTTTGTTTAAATCATGAATGTTCATATGTAAACAAAAATGTTACAGTATCACAGTTGTGAGAATGCAATAACAGTATGTGTGAAAATGTTAGCATAGACTTGTTCAATTTTTTTTTACAAAAGAAATGTCAAATGAAATATTATTTTATGATTGCAATTGATTTAATGATTTATTTCATAATGTATCCATAAAATTCTAAAAATTAAGTAGGCACATATATATGTATGTACATAGACGTCATCTATGTACATACACATACTTGTGACATACCTTCTTTTGTTCTTTGTTCATTTTTTAAATGGAAAATGCTTACTGATGAAAAGTATATAATAGTCATAAGAATGATATGACTACTTGTTGAATTACTCTATTGAATCATAAATCTAATTTCTATTTAGAGAGTAAATTAGTAATATGATTCTTGTTTGGAAAGACATATGTGAAATAATATTCTAAAACTTGAACAAAACAATACGATACCTTAGTTGACTAGAGAACCTCAGGGTAGATGCTGCTAGAGGGTAGATAGTTGTTATGAGATATCGTATAGTAGAAAGTTACCTTCTGGGAGGAGTGTTGAAATGGAGTTCAGAGAGTATAGGTTTACTTTACTAGAAACTATTGTTTGTTGTTGTTTCAACACATTTATTATGCTTGGCCAAGCAATATAACTCATTATGTATGTATGAACTTTGTGATTTCACTCTCTTCCATTCCTAGTATAGATCTTAAATTTTATTATCTTAGATAGAAATTGAATGTTGATGTATAGGAATGCACCAGATTCCACCTTGCAGATTGTTCTCTTGCTCAACTTTCCATGGAGGGTAAGGAATTCTCCAAGTCAGAATAATTTCAGGGAATCGTAAGCTTCATGGTTGGGTGGTAAAACACTTCAACCATAATCTCATCCACCAATGGAGGTGAGTGTCAAAGAATAACATTAGTTGTTCACAAGAATATTTTAGTCTAAGATGTAACTTGATGTAATACATTCATGCATTTGATGAAAATAGTACAATGTAATGACTTTGTGGCCTTAAGAGCCAAGTCAAACTTGATATTATAATTTGAATTTTGAAGTGAATATATGAATCATTAACTCATTTTAAATGAACCTGTGTAGCTATGATTTACTTTATCCACTAGTTATGCCTTTTTTATTTGGAATATATTCATGTTTCAAATACAATAATGTTAATTAAGTAATAATATATGATGGGTTATTACATTTGGTATCAAAGCTTAGGGTTCAACTCTAGGCCTTTGAGTCTACCATAATTGACTAGGGGAAGTTGACCCTTGACCCAAACTTTGGTTGTCTTGAGAATTGACCAAACCTAGATTGAATGCAGGAATGAGAAGTTCAAAGGTAGGATGAAGGAAAGGGAAAACTATTAGAACCTCATTTAAAAATGACATAAAGGAAGGAAATGTCAAGAAAAAGGTTCAATCATAAATTCCTAATGATGAAACTCTAGCTCAAGCTCTTACATGAATCAAGCTAGAGAGAGGCTTGAAGATTGAGGAGAAGCAAACACCTAAGACCAAAAAGCTTTTCGCAATCCGAGACTGGCCTCTAGGGTGTGGACCCAGTGCACCCTTGTTGACTAAAGAGGAAAAGGAGAGCCTGTTGATATTTGGCATTGATGTCATTATTCAGTCTGGTACTCTTATCTCTAGTGTTCTTACCTTTGGCCTATCCCTTGATCTTGTAGTGTTGTTGCTGGCATAAGTTTTTGGTCTAAACAATGTTGTACCAAAGTTTGTTTTGTTATGACCCTATTTGGTATAGTGTAGGATATCCTTTTTGTATCTATGTTGACATCTCCAACACTTTGTGTAATGTGCTTACCCAAATCTATCTCTGATGCAAGCCGACTAGTGGAAATGTAGATCCAACATATATATGTATATATATATATATATGAAATGGCACTAAAAATATAGTGGAATGATGTGTGATGTATGATAGCAATCTATTGGTATTATCTTGTGAACTGATATATGTGCTATAGTGGCCTAGTGTACTGTTTGTACATAAGAATTTTGTGCTTTAATGAGAACTGTATTCATGCATATGCAGATGCAATTAGAGCAATTGAGTGTTGTAACATATACTATGGTAGTAAGTCATCTCTTGGCTATAATAGATGGTTCTTGTATCTTGGGCAGTGAGCCCACTAGTAGTGAGACACCTATGTATTTTGTAACCGGTTACTTAATACTTGAGAGTTAACCCTCTTTGTGGTTTTTCCCATCTTGGGTTTCCACGATAAAAATATTGGTGTTATGTGGTGTTGTGTTATATTGGTTATTGTTCAGTAATTTTAATTATGTTATGTGGATAACTATTTAAAGGTTTTAATATTTTTAGACAAATACTAATTTACCCCTCCCCTCTCACTATTCTGGATGTTCAACAATTGGTATCAAAGCCAGATCCTTTAGAAGAGTCTAACAGCTCAAAGGAGATCTAGAAGGTTGAACATATGGTACCCAGATCTACCATGGATCATAAAGAACTCATGTCCGTCTTTGAAGATTAAACTAAGGAACTCTTAGAAAATCTTCAAATGACAAACGATTGCATCCGTAAGCTAAAAGATTAGATCTCAAAACTCAAGGTAAGGCATAAGGAGGTCAGTATTGAACTCAAGTTAGCAAATATTACTATCCTTGATTTGAAAGCTAAGAGTGAAGAAGATGAAAAGACCAAGGAACATTTGAATAATGTAATCAAAGACAAATTTGATGAATGCAAGAAGTTGGAACAAGAAGTTGTATCTCTCAAATCAGATCTAGAAGAATCAAAGAAGAAAGAGGTAAAATACAAAGCAAGTTTAGAAAAGCTTGATGAAATGTTAGCAACTCAAAGATCACTGACAAACAAGAAATGCCTAGGCTATGAAATTGGTGAATGCTCACACAATAAGCCCGATGAAAAGAAGGAACCTGAACTAGTAAAAGAAGGTAAAATTGAATCTATCAAAGAAGACAAAGGTAAGTCTCTGGAAAAGAAATAGGTAAGTAGGAAAGCCTTCTCTTTTAATGGTCATTATTTTAATTGTAATAAATTAGGTCATAAAGCATTAAATTTTAGGAATAGTATGAATTAGAAAGCCAGATCTTACTTTGGTAGATATTATAATTGCAATGGTTATGGTCAAAAAGATAATCAATATAGGAAACCAAATAGAAACAATTATTTCAGTGGTTATTGTTATACATGTTATGCATATGGACATAAGGCTAACCAGTGTAGGTCAAGACAAAAGAAGAAAGCCAATAGATGTTATAATTCCAATAAAGTTGGACACCTTGCAAGGTTCTGCAAAACTAATGTAGTCAAGCCAACCGCACCAACAAATAAAATCAATAAGGAAGAAGTTAAGGCCAAAATGAAGAAGATCTAGAGAAAGAAAGAAGATAATGGATCCAACTCTGATGTAGACATCTATTCTAGTAATTAGCCACTCTCTAGCTATTGTTGAAGGGAGGAAAGTTCAGAGAATGCCTCTTCCTCCTTCAAGAGTAAAGAGATTGCAAGCATATCAGATCTACTCGATCAAGGAGTCTCTGGTAGATAGGAACTATGAACAAGGAGCTTCTAGAAATCTGGTAAAGTCACGTCCATTTGATGAAAAATGAATCACAAAAGGAGTTACGATGAATTTAATGCAAAAAGGTGCATTTATTACGAAGTTAGCATTAAAACAAAATCAAGAAGTCATTTTGATCACTCAAGCGAAAGGAATACAAGGAGCTAAGGAGAAGAAAGAAGTCGACTTGCATCCTAGGGCTTGTGAATCGGCAAGAGGTATTTTTCTTGAGTTTTGCTATTTCTCTACACTTATAGTTATGGCTACTCCCACTCTAGTCAATGTGACATCTCAGCCTCATCCTGAATTCAAGAAGTATATAGATATATCAATTGAAAATGATATGGCTAGTTATTTATCAAAAATACCACATAGAGTCATTCCCATGGAATATATTAGGGCTTACATTCATTCAAAGCTCAAAGAATTTAATCACAATAGATTACTTAATGTATTGATAAATGAGATCACTATTGATGAATTCAATGTCAAACATTAATACAAGGTTTTGGTTGAGAAGAAGTTGCATGTCTAGAATGATTTCCTATGTTTCTGTTTTGATAATAAATGGCTATGAATGGCTATGATCAAGTTCCATGATACATTCTTCTGGTAAGATGAATCTCATATGATCAGCAAAGAAGTAGTGAAGGTTGTTACTAGGTTGAATGACACTGGAATTCTTCTGACACCAAAGATAGTAAACAACAAGGAAGTTGAAAACCTAACTCAGGCCATTTTTTATGATAGGTCTCTTGTAATTTATACAGTTACAAATATAGCAGTGAAGTATGTTTCCTAGGTTATTGGAAACAAAATCTACTACTCCAATAAAGATAACTCCATCTCTACTACTACGGTCTACACTACATATGATATGGTGGTTAATGGAGTGGACTACAACTTATGTGAGCTCATTAGAGAGCAATTCCTTGAGAATTTAAATTAGTGCAAATGAAGTAAGAAGATGGTTGCATTCTGGTTTGGAACCCTTGCACTCTATTTACTATTATACTTCATGCATGAGATGCCCGGTCATGGTCTGGTAGTGTGTTCATATGAAAAACTAGTTGCTCACCAAATTACTAAGTGAATGAGAAGGTATGCTAACACTACTATACAAGAAATGGCATTTAATTCATTTTTTATCTTTATTACAGTATAAGATACACAACCGAGATAGAATCCCTAAATATGTAGTCACCAAATATAAGGATGATATCACATTCATAGTCATGGTTCACAAATGTGTAATGGAAGTTGTTGTGCCGAGAACTTAGTGGATACCCAAATTGGGGTATGAAGTATCAAAAGAACATGTATAACAACTTTAAAAAAAATTATTAGAGAGTCTAGTAGACACCTCTCAGAAGAGGTTTGGCACAGTAGAAGAAAATTCCAAAGAAATATGGAAAGAGAAAATATCAAAGGAAATCAGTAAGAAAGTATAGAAGACTCTAAAAGAGATTAGGGAAAAATGGGATATGACAGAGGAAGGTCTTGTGGCACTCAAAAGAATTACTCGGAGTACAATCGATAGCTCATTTGGTACCTCCACAAAAGCAATTGAACCTTTAGTAGAAATAGAGAGTTCTTCTGGTAAGAGGAAGAAGGGTCTTCATCTGAATACTCCAAGAAAGAAGGAGAAAGAAGAGAAAGCCACTAAGGATAATCATGTTCATGTAGAATCTGAAGTAGAATCAGACCTAGACAAGTTCCAAATTAAGTTCCAGAAGAAGAAATCCAAAGAGGTAACTTGTGATCCTCCTGATGTAGATACTTTATTTGAACTACATGTAGAAGGAAACTTTAAAGAGGTTGGTGATTTGTACAATTCTACTACTTCCAAGGGAAAATAAAACATATCACAAGAATTTGTTCAATACTATGCAAGATTAGATGGAAATATAGATAATTTCAAAGAGGATATTCCTGATAGTCTCTGGGTTGGTCTAAATACAATCCAAGTGAATGCTAGGAAAATGGATAAGGACATTGTCAATGAAACTATTTCCATTGTTTCTAAACTCATAAAAGAGGAAGAATTAGCAAGTTTTAAGGAACTCGGTCAATCAGAGTTGAGAAAAAAGAAGTTGCAGATGAATTGAAAGCATATATCATTAGTAAGATTATAAGCATGGCAAGAAAACGTGGGATGATATGTGGTGATGGCTCCGCTCCACCATCTGCTGCCCCCACATGCTTTCATGAGAAATTGGATACTGAAAACGTTGTATATCTTGTACTAGAATACACTGATGCAAAAGTATACAATCTTGATATGAATCCTCTAGAAATTGAACACACTGATTCTCCAAATCTGCTCCGGTGAATGCAAAAGAAGGACAAGGAAAAAATAGTTGAAAGAGAAGAAGGGAGAGTTGAAAAGGGAGGAGAGGAAATTGGAAGAAAATGAGAAGAGATAACTGCAGAGGAAATTGATACCAGAAAGTAGGAAGAGAACATAGTTCAAGAAAAAGATGAAGAACCGGTATCAAGGACAAATGAGAAAAGAGAATAAATTGTTGTAAACTCCACCAATACCTATTCCAATGACACTTTGAAGAACTTACTCATTTCACCACTTATGTTCCAACCCATCACCTCTTCCAAGTTAATTCTTGACTTTGAGAAGATTAATCCTTTTCAAAAATTTCAAATCGATGAGTCTAATCAGGCTTTAGCCAAAATTGATATGTTTAAGGAGTTAGAAGAAAAAGATAATTTGATTGAAGAGACTATTGTTGCTCTCCAAAATATTATTCCAAAATGTAATATAGATCACTTCAAAAGCAATACAGATAAATGAAGAACACTCATTAATGTTGTGAAGGACTTCTCTGCCTATATGAATGAAAAGATCCATAGGGAAAAGGAAGCTAAAAGGAATAAGATATTGCAAGAATTAAAATATTGGCGTGCAAATGCATTCTCCAATATTCATCAACTAATTAAGCAAGGTCAAGACCTTCTCAAGGAAGGAAATTATTTGTATTTGTACAACCTGTAGTGGTCGGATGCCACAACCATTATTAGAAAAGAGCTTGAATCAATTGAGTCAATGAATAGGTAGGAATACCATTCTTTTAAGCTATTTGAGGACTTGTCCAGATCTGGGAGATCCTCAATTGAGGAACTACACAAAAAGTACTTCGAACTGCAATAGCAAAGGGACAACATCATTCTACCCTTAGGAAATCTTTGGGAGATGTGTGCAGACATTATTTCACTGATTAATCGAGCCCTCTTGAAGGAACAATTGGAAACTTTCTCTGATCCTTGCTCCATTGAAGATGGAGAATCTCTACTTGCATCCATTCAAGTTCATACACAACTTCTAACTGAAGCAATTTTATAGTGGAATGATAACAAGGGTAAGTGGGTCACCCATCTTTAGAAAATCAAGCAGTATTTCTCTGGTGGTGCATTAGGCACATCCTAATGTTTTCACCTTGTACTCCTTGTTGATGTCAAAAGGGGGAGAAACAAAAAGGAAAACAAAAGTTTATGAAAAAAAACAAAATATAGAGAAAGTCATCTTAGGGGGAGTTTTGGAGTTTGTTTTTGATGTCTTTGGCATTTTAGAATTTTTTTTTCCATCAATGAAAAAGGGGCATATTGTTGATATTTGTCATTTATTTCATTATTCAATCTAGTTATCTCCGATATGCTTACCTTTGGCCTATCCCTTGATTTAATAACATTATTACCGGCATAAGTTTTTAGTCTATGCAATGTTGTACCAAAGTTTGTTTTGGTCCAACCCTATTCAATATAGTGTGGGATATCCTTTTTTCATCTATACCAACATCTCCAACACTTTGTGTAACATTCTCACCTGATTCTATCTTCTATGCAAGCTGAATAGTGGAAATGCAGATCTGATATATATATATATACAACAAAAAAAAATAGTGCAATGAAGTGTGATGTATGTTGGAACAAAATGTCTACTAAGAGGGGGGTGAATCAATAGATACTAAAAACTTTAGCCCTCAAAACCTTTATACAGATAACTTCCTTAGCTCCATATACCTTGTGGAGATTTCTCGCTCAACTCTTACTACGTAGACTGAAAGCTAAAGATGCAAACACACACATGCAAATATACAATCAACACAAATACCCACAATACCAAATTTATGTGGAAAACCCAAGATGGGAAAAACCATGGTGACCAAGGCTACTTGAGTCTATTGCTCAAATCCAGCATCACAAAAGAAATCTATATTACAATGTTTTAGGGCTACAACCCAAGAAAACATCAACTACCTAATTT
Source organism: Sequoia sempervirens (assembly GCA_007258455.2). NCBI lineage: Eukaryota > Viridiplantae > Streptophyta > Pinopsida > Cupressales > Cupressaceae > Sequoia > Sequoia sempervirens. The sequence goes on along the minus strand of VDFB02105785.1, from coordinate 97,948,131 downwards.
AGAATAAAAAACTTCAAGGATGCAACAACACCCTAGTTTAGGAGCTACAACTCCAAGGAGACTACAATCCCCTAAACTGAGCTACAACTCAGTACAATGAGGCTACAACCTCTTGCTAAACTTAGAGCTCAAATATGCATATAAATGGTTCTACATAAACTTGACATGCACCATTACATTTAGTAAATTGTTACATATTCTACAACACACTCTTTTGTTGAAGCTACACTCTTAGAAATACACCCCTACTTTGTACTCTCTTTGCACATAGAATAATCTCGTTGCACTACACAATCTCTTCACCATGAATTCAAACACCTAGATGATGTTCTATATTATAGTCTAGGACTTCAAAAAATGAATTCTCTATCTGCTCTATTGCTCTCTCTTTTCCTCTCTTGTACTTAGAATATTTTTTGTTATGTCTTCCTATTCTACACACTCTCCATCTATGCCACTACTACTTACTCAACAATACATAGTTTTATTCAACACTTTGTGAACTATTCGAATTCACACACACATAGAAGATATAACAACTTAGGCAATTCTCAAATTGTCTTCCTTTTTCCTTCACTGATCTACAATCTCTTTCTTGATATTCTCACCACCATTTATATCTCATCAAATCTTCTGCTAAGGTTTCCTTTGCTTGCAAACTTCACCAGCAAGCTACCTCTACCCTCATGCCACATGCCACTATCTAGCTCATTATTAAGACATCTAATAGAGTTTACCAAACATCGCCATACCTTGCATTGAGCCACAAACCATTAAATATGGTACAAAGAATTTTCCTTCATTCTCTTCCTATCAAACCCTAAAAATTAGATTATATAGTTAATGCTCTCTATTGTGCATTCGATATGATTTGATCTCAATCTCATATGCAATATATTCCACCACCTAATAGATCAAATCTTCATTCAATTGGTTGCTAGGTGTAGTTGGACCAATTAACTCTCTAGTCTCTATCGGTTTCCAATCAAAACCCTGCTTACACAGAATTAGCCATTTGAGATCATTTCTTTTGAATTCTAATTGTTGATCTTCTCCTTTCATGCCCTAATCCTATGATCCTCATTTACTGTCATGTCTTTAAATCCTGACCATTGGATACGTGGTCATTCAAATCTCCTTTGTCGATCTTATGGCTATTCACTATAGAACACCATTGTTAAAGTCTTTCCTTGACCAAGTGTTGTTTTGCAACAAGGATGAAAAACAACAAATCATTGATTTCCAAATGTCATTGTGTTATTCACCTTCACCACGGGCATCATCAATCAATGTTTTATCTCTTTTGTGATTTCCACCATTAGATTGTCAAGGAGACTTCCAAACAAGTCCCACCGAAAGGTATCTATCACGCTGATGAATATTTTCTTGCTTATCACTTTGTTGAGGAGACATCCATTAATGTCCTGTCAATACACCAAAGTCACATCAATGAAGCACATACACTCACCCATCGCTCCATCGCTGGGACATGCTTCACAGTCTTGCTAATACACAACCTTCACATCGATGAAGAAACCTTGCACCAACATTGTTTGATCAACTTTTGATCAATATTCACCATTGAGCACATTCATATATTGTTCACCATACACAGGGCCCACTAGGACATGTGTCCAAAATTCACTCATCTCGCGAGCTTGAAAATAGGGCCACACAAATGTTGCAAGGTGTGCAACCACTATACAATCTTGACCATCATGCATTAATCTCCATCATTCCTCACAAAAATCACAAGTCTTGATCAGGTCCCACCAAAAATATTGTGGGGTGTGTGACCACCATTTGATCTAGCTTTCTACCATGTGTCCTTCTATCATTTACTCTTTGACTATAGCATCAATGCATACCAACCTTACTAGGTCTCATAGTCAACATCATACACTCATCACCGTATCAAAGAGACTTTCTTCAAAGTCCTCGTGATACGCCAATGTATCACCAATGAAAGAACCATCAGGCTATCAAGGATACATTTGAGTAGGTCTCACTGATGACCATCAATCATGTCAAAAAATGCCATTGACGATGTCACCTATCCACCTCATCACCATGTCACTACATCGTAATCCACAACAAGGATGTGGATTACCATTTATCTAATCTCATTACGCCACACGTCTGCTTCATGATCTCTGTCACCCACGTCATCATGTCTGGGTCCCACTCGAGCACTAACTTCACATTTCCATGTCAGAGAGACATTGACAAAGGTCTCACCGACACCATATAGTCACATAGAAAACACTTCCATAATCCTTATCGCTCTATCGAGGAGACTTCTCCCAGACTCTCGCTGATACATCAATGTCTCACTGATAAGATAGCTATTAGTCTATCAAAGAGACATGGAAAAAACTCTTCCCAACACCATATTGCCTCATTGATAAATCTCCATAGTGCCACCATCGCTATGGCAAAGAGACATAGCCCATTCTCTCGCCGACCACACACTATCACGCCAACAAGAAGAACATTGACCCATCAAAGAGACATCTCCCAATATCTCATTGATCATGCATTGTCACTCTAAAAAATTTCTCCTTACACCTTATCACTCCATTGGTAAGTCACTAAAAGTATAAACATAAGAACTTCTAGTCAAAGGTTGCAAACTTTTGCAAACCTGTGATATGTCGACATATAGATGTCTCTTCGCACCTTCAAGATATTGCCAACCTAGATGATGGGGCCGGTCACCAACATGAGTAAGTCGCTAAGTCAAAGGGTTTCGAAACTTGATAACCCCAGGACATAGGTTAGGAAAACTTGGAATCTCCTGACAAGAAAATAAACCATTTTACACCAAATTGATGGAGTTGTATAACCTTTAAGCGCTAGGCAGAGGGGCTAGTCACTTCCACAACTATAGATATATAAGTGGAACCTAATGCAACTGACAACCTCTGATACTAGGTCAACATCAAAATAGAACATTTTGAGGATGCCATGACTACAAGTCTAGGGTTTAACTAGTAAACCCTAATTCTATCCGAGAGAAAACAAAATTCATTTCTAGATGTGTTATACATCCTTTGGGCCTGCACAATACCTTTCTAAAAATCTCTAAAAAAAACCATCATGAATCTACCACTCAATTCGCTATCAGAAACACTACTCTCTCATCCATCTTTTGTCATCATGCCAACAAACTCCTTTTCTTGATTTTCACTTTTGACATCAATGACAACTATATGCACTTTTGCACAAGATCAACACACTTCTCCTATAATCCCCTTTTGACATCAATGATGTAACATATTCCAAAAATCTCCCCCTTTTTCTTTGATGGAAAAACTTAAATGCTCAATGATATCAATTAGTCAATTCAACATTTGTGTCAGTATTATCATTACTTTCTACTTCGATTGTAGCTTCCTCCAATGCTCCTCTTTGAGCATTTGCATGAATTTCTCTATCTTGCTCATATACTTCAGCATTGGTATACTTTCTTCCCCTTTTACATCAATGGAAAAGGGATCACTCCAAAAATTATTCTCCTCCTTTGACATTCCTTCTCCTTTGCTCATTCTTATGAGCATCTGCACAACTTTCCCTTTTATGCTCTACTTTGAGTATTTGCTCATTTTTTCTCCCCCATGCTCAATTATTTTGAGCACATGTTCATCCTTTCTCCTCTTCATTGTCTTCAGTCACCATACTGCTATGACCTTCACTTCTTAGCAATGGAAAAAGGACTTTTCTCCCCCTTTGACTGATACCAATTGAAAACAATTTTTGTTCTCATACCAACCTCTGCATTCAGCCTTTTTACTTCAATGAAAATACCATATGCTTCAACTAATCTATACCAATTAAAAAAATATTTGATGCTAGTTGAAGTGCCACTACAAGCTCTTCTCCAATCAGGCCTTATACCAATTATAAATGTGTTCACTTTATGCTATGTACCAAATGATATCCTAGACTGCATCGTATCAATTATAACACTAATTTTATACCAATAGCAGCTCCCCCTTAGACCTTGCTCCATTATTCACTAGTGTCATTTCAAGGAATTTGTACCAACTAGCCTATTCTAAACCAACATGCAATGGTATAATACCAATTTAAAACAAATTTACATCAAATTTCCAACTTTCTCTTCTTGTGTGTAGGTTATTTTTACTATCCCTTTCCTTATCAAAATCATTTACTTCATCATAAAAACATTTAGAAACAAAATTATTATGATTACCTCTATGTTTCCTAAAGCCATTTCTTGATCTTCTAAATGAATCAACTTGCTCTTCACTAGGTTCTTGTGTTCCGGATGTAGATGTTTCTTCTTCATCATATCTTGTTGTAGCTTCACTTGTACTCAGACTTTTAGATTCATTTTCATATTTTTGAGTCACTTCCTTCAATTCCTTTCTACCATCCTCTTCATACATTCTCTTCAACTTGTTCCATACATCATGTGTTGTTTGACAATGCATGACTTTGACCAACACAAAACTTGATAGTCCATGAAGAATTATGTCTCTTGCTGTAGCATTATCCTCATATTCCTTCCTTTCAGCTTCAATTATTGGAGGTGCAATAGGAACTGTATATCCATTTATAACTGACATCCAAACATCAAATCCTATGGATCCCAAATATCCATCCATTAATGAGCTCCAAAAATTATATCTTGATCCATCAAAGATAAGTCCATCATATGTGAGTAAAATTTCTTGACTAACCATTGTGTTCACTCTACCAAGATCTACCTGAGCTGATTAAGCTTCTCCTAGGGAACCTAGAGCTCTGATACCAATTGTTGGAATACAATGATCTACTAAGACATGGGTGAATCAATAGATACTAAAAAAATTAGCCCTCAAAACCTTTATGCAGATTACTTCCTTAGCTCCATATACCTTGTGCAATTTTTTTACTCAAATCTTACTATGTAGATTAAAAACTAAAGATGCAAACATACACAAGCAAATAGACAATACACACAAATACCCAAAACACCAGATATACATGGAAAACCCAATATGGGAAAAACCACCATGACCAAGGTTGCTTGAGTCTACTGCTCAAATCCAACATCACAAAAAAAATCTATGTTACAATGTTTTAGGGCTACAACCCAAGGAAACATCAACTAAATAATTTAGAAGCAACAACTTCAAGGATGCAACAACACCTTGGTTTAGGAGCTACAACTCCAAGGAGACTAAAATCCCCTAAACTGAGCTACGACTTAGTACAATGAGGCTATAACCTCTTGCTAAGCTTAGAGCTCAAATATGCATATAAATGGTTCTACATAAACCTAAGATGCACCATTACATTCAATACATTGTTGCATATTCTACAACACACACTGTTGTTGAAGTTGTACCCTCAGCAATACACCCCTACTTTGTACTCTCTCTGCACATAGAATAATCACCGTTGTATCTTGATATACTACACACTCTCTTCACCATGAATGCAAACACCTAAAGGATGTTTTTTTATTATAGTCTAGGACTTCACAAAATGCATTATTTGTCTGATCTACTACTCTCTCTTTTCCTCTTCTATACTTTTAATGTTTTTCATTATATCTTAATATGCTACACACTCTCCCTCTATTCCATTACTACACACTCAGTAATACATACTTCTATTCAACACTCTGTGCACTGGTTGACTTCACACACACAAAAAATACAACTTAGACAATTCTCAAATTGTCTTTCTTTTTCCTTAACATCACCAATTTGCAATCTCTTTCTCAAGATTCTCACCACCATTCAAATCTCCTCAAATATTTTTTTGGGGTTTCCTTCACTTGCAAAATTCACTAGAAAGCCACCTCTACCCTCATGCCACACACCATTGTCTATCTCATCATTAAGAAATTTGATAGGGTTTACCAGACATCACCATACCTTGCATAAAGCCACACACCATTAAATCTGGTGTAGATAATTTTCCTTCATTCTCTTCCTATCAAACCCTAAGAATTAGATTATGTAGTTAATTCTCTCTATTGTCAATTCGATCTAATTTGATATCAATCTCATCTGCAATCTATTCTACTGCCTAATAGATCAGATCTTCATTCAATTGGTCACTGGGTATAGTTGGACCAATTAACTCTCTGCTCTATGTCAATTTCTAGTCAAAACCCTAGTTTCAAAAAATTTGTCATTTGAGATCATTTCTTTTGAATTATGGTCATCGATCTTCTCCTTTCGTGCCCTGATCTTGTGATCCTCATTTATTACCATGTATTTAAATCCTAACCATCAGATAAGTGGTCATTCAAATCTCCTTCGTTGATCTTAGGGGTATTCACCATAAAAACACCATTGCAAAAGTATTGCCTTGACCAAGTTTTGTTTTGAAACAAGGATTCAAAACAAAAAATCATCAATCACCAGATGTCATTATGTTATTCACTTTCACCGCGTATGTCATCGATCAATGTTTTATCTCTTTCTAAATTTCCACCATTGGGTTGTTGAGGAGACTTCCAGCCAAATCCCACCAAAAGGAATTTGTCACTCCAATGAATCTTAAATATCTTATCTCTCTATCAAGGATACATCCATCAATGTTCTATCGATACAAAAAATTCACATTGATGAAGCACATACACTCACCCATCGCTCTGTCACTAGGACATGCTTCAAGGTCTGACTAATAATCAACCTTCGCACCATTGAAGCAACTTTGCACCAACATTATCCATTCAACCTTTGATCAATCTTCACCATTGAGAACATTCATATATTTTTTTCCATACGTGGGGTCCACTAGGACATGCCTTCAAAATGCGCTCATCTCGTGACATTGAAAATGGGCCCACACAAACCTTGCGAGGTGTGGGACCACCATCCAATCTCGACCATCATGGATTAATCTCCACCGTTCCTCATAGACCTCATAGTTCTTTATTTGGTACCACTACAAATCTTGCGGGGTGTGTGACCACCATCCAATATTTCTTTATTCCATGTGTCTTTCTATCATTCACTCTTTGACTATACCACCAACGCATGTCTGGTGCAGGAGCACCCAATACACACATTTTTCAAAATTCAACATTAGTAGGAAAGCATTAGGAAACTAGGGAGTATTTGGGTCATTTAATTATTTAATAAGGCCTTTGAGCCCATTAATGATGTAATTATGGGTCTTTGATGTTAGTTAGTTCAAAAAATACAAAAGGTTGCATAATAATGTACTCATTGTCAACAAATTGTTAAAAGTGAAAAACTAGGCAATTAGGGGTCTATTTGGTTAAAAAAGTTGGTTTCCAACATCCACCTAACTCAAATGACAGTTGGAGGACATTGGGAAGGGTTATTGGATGTTAAATAATCCTCTCATGGTTGACGAATGGTTGTTGAATCAGTTTTTTTGAAGTTCTAATAAAAAAGTGGCTATTTTCTAGAAATTTCTATGTAAATTTGCTGCTAAAACATGTGGTATGACCTTTTTATGACCTGTACGGGCTCAACCCTATTATGGTTGGAAAGAGGAGAGTGTCAGCTTTCATTTGAAAGTGGTTTTGTTGATTTTCATTCAGTTTAGAGGGTTTTATTGACATTTTACTAAAACTACCTGTGCACAACCATTAGAGGGTTTGAAAGTCTAAAAATGTAGTTTTTGACCATTCCACCCATTGTATGCCACTGTAACTCAGTGGAATGGTCTAATATGATGTAAATTAGATGTGTGTAAGTTTTGGATGCAGATGTGGACATTTGTGACTTTTCAAGGTGATGCCCTAGTCGAATTTATGTGCATTTTCAATGCAACTGAAGGTGTAGAAGTTGAGTTTTTGTCAATTGATGTTATGGCTGCCCATGTGAAGGTTTTGTGAGCATTTAAAGGTCTAATGGGATGCGTTCAGTGGTTGCAAGGTTTTGTGTGGTGTGGAGATGTCATTTTCATTAAACCCTCCTAATTTGTAAGCAAAATGAGGGTTTCTAGTTTTGGGGTCTTAAAATGCATGACTAACTCAAAAGGTCATTGATTTAGATGTTTTACAACATGTTGATCTACTTTTTTTAGGTTTTGAGTGAATATTGCATGATTGAAGGGTAGTTTCTTTGTAAATTGGACCAATTTAGGCCTAGTTCAAGAGAGGCCAGTCATAGAACTCATATACTTTTTGAAACAAGTGCTTAAGAACTTCTAATATGTTTGAATAGGCCATAATGGGTATCCAAAAAGAGTTTGGGTTCATGGGTGTGAGGTGTCTTTGAAAATTTATGCCTTTTTGTTTTCAAGTTTGGAAGGTTGCTTGGCATTGAGGGTGAGTTGAATGCATGGTAAAGAAGAGTTCTTTGTTCCAAAGTTGATATTTTCATTGTTGTGAATGACCTTCACCTTGGCTCTGCATCAATGTCAACCTTACTGAGTCTTGCAATCAACATCATACACTCATCGCCATATCAAAGAGACTTTCTTCAAATTCTTGGTGATACGCTAATGTCTCACCGATGAAAGAGTCATCGGGTTGTTGAAGAGACATCTGAGAAAGTCTCACCAAAAACCATTAGTCATGTTGACAAAAGCCATTAACAATGTCACCTATCCACCTCATCGCCATATCATTGCATTATAATCCATAACAAGGATGTGGATTACCATTTATCTAGTCTCATTATGCCATGCATCTGCTTCATCATCTCTATCACCCACATCATCATGTTTGGGTCCCACTCTAGCACTGCCTTCAGATCGCCATGTCGAAGAGACATTGAAAAAGGTCTCATTGACAACACTTCCATACTCCTTATCGCTCCATCGAGGAGACTTCTCCCAGACTCTCACTGATACATCAATGTCTTGCTACTAAGGTAGCTATTGGTCTGTCGAAGTGACATGGACAAAAATCTTCCTGACACCATATTATCTCATTGATAAATCTCCATAGTGCCACCATCGATATGTCAAAGAGACATAGCCCATTCTCTCGCTGACCACACACTGTCATGCCAACAAGAACATTGACTCGTCAAAGAGACATCTCCCAATATCTCACCAATTGTGCATTGACACTCTGATAAAGTTCTCCTTACACCTTATCACTCCATTTGTAAGTCACTAAAAGTTTGAATATAAGAACTTCTAATCAGAGGTTGTGAAATTTTGCAAACTTGTGACATGCCAACTGTGAACCTAGATCCTATACCTGCAAGAACATAACGAATGAACACATTAATAAGGTCAAATGAAAGTTAGAATATAGATTCCTCAAGAAATCTATTTGAATGCAAGAGAAAAGGAATAAAATCAAGAACACCATAAACTTAAAACAAAGATGTTGAATCCTATTCTAAAACAAATCAAACTCTTAATCTCTTGAGGGAGCTGGTGCCAATTTGATGTGAAAATTGGAACTTTCCCAACTCCAATGATAGCTTTGATGATTTGATGAAGATTGTGATCCACTTTGTTGAAGATTGATGAGTTCTCCAAACAAAAATTTGCATAACCTAGCTATAAAACTCAATAAGATGGATGAAGATTGCTATGAATTTGAGTATAGTAAGTTTACTCAAGTTGTGGATGATAGAAATGAAGGATGAGCCTCTTATTTATAGAAAATAAAGTTGAAAAGATGTCCAAAATGGAGCAATGTGGGACTAAAGATCAACCAATGGCAAGGTGCCATTTGTCAACATGTGAATGGATGGAAGATGTACAAGTTTTGAAGAGTGTGTCAGTAAATGCATATATTTGAATTTTGAAATTGTTGAAATGACATGTAAGAGGGAAAGAAGGTGCATTGAATGCCACTTGGCTCAAGGAAAAAGGACTTTATAGGTAGAGTAAATGCCTTGTTGGAAGGATAAAGTCCACTTGGATTTTGAATTCAAATTTGAGGAATAATCCTTTATTATGCCTTTTGAGAGAAAATAGAGATTTAATAAATGAATTAAATCTATTTTCTTGTGCAAGTTGCAAAAGCTAGAGGATGGGACATGAGAGGAGATTAAATTAATCAAGGTTAATTAATTTAATGAGATATTAGAATGATGTGACATGTTGATTTAGATTTATGGATTGATTTAAATCAAACATGAGAAGAATATGGTTTTAAGATTAATTAAATATAGATTTTTGTTTTATTTAACCAAGGAGATGAAGTTAGATTAAACTAAATAAGATTTTAATTTATTTAATTTAATAAGATGACTTTAGGGATTTAATCAAATAAAATTGATTATTTAGTTAAATAGAGATAATTAGATTAGATTGATTGATTTAATTAACACGAAAGGATGACTTAATTAGCTAAATGATTTATTTAATTGAGAGAGGAAAATTGATGAATTTAATCAAATAAAGGTATTTGATTAAATGGTTAGACTGAAGGGTGATTTAGGATGAAATAGTGTTAGTGGTTGGGATCAGATGTGCAATGTCAATCAATATATTTTACATGTCTACATTTTGCCCCTCTTTGAAGCAGTACAGTCGTTGCATTGTTTGAAAGAATAAACTATTTCGATCAAAAGCCAAAAAATTTCTGATATTTCAAAAAAAAAAATTGCCTCACTATTGCCCTGGCAAAAGAAATTATGGTAACATACTACCCCCTGGAGAGATTAGATGAAAATTATAATTTTTGGGTGATCTCACAAAAAAAGAGGACAAGGTACTCTACAAGTTCAGAAAGGCTCCGAGAGGTCAAAAAATGAGGTAAAACACCAAAAACCAATGCGAAATGACCTTCAGACGAACAAAAACAGAACCGGGGGTCCAAAACCCTAGCAAGATGGCTGAACGGGGTCAAAAAAACCCTAATTTTTAGGCTTAAATAGGCCTAGAGGGGCCACTTCCAATTCATTTTCACATTCAGCCTTAAGATATTTCACGATTTGAGCCCTAATATCTTGACGAGATGGTACAATGACAACTCCCATTGTATATCTCCGACTGAGTATGGACATACCAGTGACCTCCCGGCATCGGGGCATCGGTATCTGATCCTTACCTGAGCTTCATTTTTCATTTTATGCCTTCATTTATTGCATTTAAAAATAGGTCTCTCGTAGCGGTGCTTTATATCACCGCTTAAATTTCAAACTGCACCATTCGGTCTTTTAAACTAGACCGCCATCACAAGATGGACCATCGTGGTGGAGTTTGGAGTTTGAAAAGATTCCTCAAACTCTGACGCCTTCATGAAATGGAGCATTGGATTTCAAACTCCAACGCCGTGGTGGAATTTAGAATTAGGGTTCAGGATGCTTAAGCAAACTGCACCATCGTGGTGCAGTTTGGGATTTGAAGATGCTAGCGTCACTGTTTGCAAATTTCAAACTATGATGCCTTCACTGTTTGCAATGTTGGGCTAGTTTTTTGAACGCTTAAGATAAAATTTCTTAATGATTTTAACACGGTGATCTTCCCTAGTGTAGGAGGGGGCGAGGGAGCTCTATTCTTGCGAGCACAGATCACAGGAGATATTCAGTTATTAGTGAGATCTAACCGACATGGAGCATGACTGACTCTGAGGGATGGGGCTATGGTACATTGTCTATGCAGCACCTATGCAGACCCACCTTGGCATGATGTTTGCACTTTCCAAGAGATGGCACAGTGAGACATCGTCCTTTCATCTTCCCACTGGTGAGGCCACTGTTACCTTGGAGGACATGTGGTGAATCCTTAGATTGCTGATACATGGTCGGTGAGTCATTCATGATATAGATGTCAGGTGGGATGCATACCATGCAGTCTTGGCTATAGAGGACATTATTTTTGGCAAGGGCCAGATAGAGTTGGAGTGCCACATGATGCTCACGTCACCATTTCATCTAGTGATAGTTGCTGTCATTTCAGGTCTTTTTGCTCTAGATCAACGAAGCTCGTATTTCAGTCCTAGCTGGGGGCTTTGCTGGGAGCGAATGGTTTGTGACAGGCCAGTCCGTTTTGCATGGGGTTTGGTTCTTCTTGCCTCCCTTTACAAGGATTTACATGAGTATGCATACTTGGACGATAGGGCACTTGGTGTAGGTGTCACGCTCCTTCATGTGTGGGCATGGGAGCACATCTTTGTTCTTCGACCGTGGATTTTTCTAGTGCCAGTCAAACCTGATGATCTAGTGGTTTAGCACTATAGGGGTAATTTGTCCTTCACACACACAGGCGAGCATGGGATCCCTCACTAGAGGAGGATCATTGATGAGATGACAGTGTTTACATGGGTCCATACCTTGGTTGGCTCAAATGGGCCGATGATGTACAATAGCTATTTTTTTCCCGCAAGGATGGGTTCATGCAGGGGTGGGAGCATACTATGATTGAGAGGTACCTACCGGGATGAGTTCAACATCAGTTTGGGGAGGTACAAGAAAGGCTAGACAATGACTACATGGCCATTTTTTCTCGTATAGTATCACAGGGTTCCTAGGGGTGATACATTCCTTCCTTTGAGGTAGTTGAAAGTTTCAGGTAGCTGGTGGCCTGACTATGGGCGTATGATCAGGGGGTCACAAATCTAGGAGTGACTCAGGTGTATAGAGATTGGTTCTGACTGCCTCTATATTTTACAGTTCTCGGTGCACTCTTCATTCGACAGAGGGCTAGGGGGAGAGGGGTAGGTTGAGGATGAGGAGGTGGTGGTCCTCCAGCAGGACAGCCAGCACAAGACTAGCCAACACAGGTCCAGCCAGCACAGGTCTAGTCGACACAAGTTCAGATTGATTAGCCTCATGTTGATGTATAGATGTAGGACTGAGATCAGGGGGTGGAGGGTGGACATGATGGGCATCAGGATTGGGCTGCCACACCACGACAAGTCAAGGGTGAGGACTAGCCTCACGTGTAGTCTCCACCAGGATAGCCAATGGGTCAGCCAGATCTTAGGGATGGGATGATACTATAGTTGCAGGCCCAGGTCCAAGCCTTGACAATAGAGAGAGACTAGGCTCGTGCAGAGAGGGATCAGGTGATTCTTCAGAGGTAGGCCACAGAGTTACAGGCGGTTGTAGAGATGGGCTGCAAACATTAGCTAGAGAGTATGGTGGCCTCCTCCTCTCATAGCACAATGCCTCTTCATTCATAGAGGGAGGCCATCCGGGAGGTAGATTACTATTGATTGCTTTACCATCAAGTTGTACCTAGACCAGCTCGGGCCCTAGATTATTCACCGCGGACTAGCCACAGACTGGTAGAGGGTCATGGTGACAGAGGTGAGGGTAGCAGATAGGAGGGTTAGGCCTCATTTTTGATCGAGATATTTTTCTTTCGTGCCATATGGGCTCATTTTTGATAGCTTGTTGGGCCTTTTTGTACTTATTGACATACACACATGTACAGTGATCCGATTATTTTGTACTATGATAGTTTATTTGATGATATATATATGAGATGATGACATTGATGTGACGTGTCATGTACTATTTATTTATTATTTATTTATGGATGGTTCTATTTCTATATGCTATGCAATAATGTTATGGTATTATGTGATGGATGTATGGATGCATTTCTTTCTGATGGTGTATGCATTATGTGATGGTCACGTGACTAATAGATCTATATTATGCTTCTAATGAATGATGACATATGATATGCAAATGGATTTATATGATATGTGAGATGGATAGATGATATGTATGTTTATATGATGATTTATGTAGATGCAGATGTGATGATTTATGCAATGATTTCTTTTTCAATCTCTTTTTGTTATGATGGTGATGATGATGTGAATGCAGTGATCCTAATATACAGCCATGAATGTATGAATGTATGTGATTTTCCATGTATGATATGCACTTGCGACGATGTTATGATGTGATGTTATATATGATGTGATATGTTATGCAAGATGGTATGGAGATGATGATTTATGGTGTATATGAAAAATGATATGTGAATAATGACCTTATGATGTATATGTGATGGCATAATGAATTCTTTTATGAGATGTTTTATATGATTATGGATGGATGATGGATGATATGTATGTTTATGAAGATGTATGCTTTATGCAAATGCCTAATCTATTTATGTGATGCGATGATGGTTATATGATTATGCCATGGATGATATGATGGGTTATTTATATTTTCTGTAATTATGTAAGAGATGGTTATATGCAAATGTGTATGTAATGCTATGATTATGAGGTGCTTAGAATAACAAATCTATATTAAATGCGTATGAGATGATCAATTTTTCTATATGATATGCATTGTGCTAATGATTTTTGGATGCAGGATTAATGATGGTGGTGATTAACTGTCATAGTACCTTGTTAGTGTGAAAAGAAAGAAGAATGGGAGAAAGAAGAGATTTCAACAAGTCAAAAGATGATGATGATGAACATCTTTCGTGGAGTTGGGATTTTCAAAGGGCCAATTATCTTATGTTTGATAACACACATAAATACGATGCATCAAAGTATTAAGAACCAGGATGACGTTTGTATTTAGTGTGATGGACTTTGACTTGAAAATCAAATAGGTGTACTCTTGTTCACACTTGACATACATAAAATTTAATAGGATGCACTTCAAGTATTTCAAACATTTTGGACCAAAACATAGAAAGGAAAGCCTTCCTATGTGGTCAAAAAAATATCTAAAACACCTTCCATACACACCTAAATAAAGCAAGTATTCTCTGAGGTTATATTACAAGAATGTCCAACAAGCGCAATAGGTAAAAAGATAATGATTGTTGCCCCATTCCTATCCCTCTAAATCCCTTCATTGGGGACATTATTGAGAGGTCCTTGGAATGAGAATAATAAGATAAATCAAAAGACAAAGATGCAGTAAACAAACAAGTTGATGTTCTTCAATACTACTAGCCAAGACTAAACTATGGTGATGCCTGATGTTGATGTCCATTGTAGGAAGGATGCATCCTAGGACATGACGATATCAGATGATTTGATATGGGATTGATTGGATGATAGGCTATTGACACAAAGAGTTGACCAACTTTCTTACGTACTAACCTAGATTTTGAGATTTTGACATTTTGAGTTTTCACTTTTTTAACCTGTTAGACTTGTTTTTGACTATTTTACCAAAGGTTGAGGATGACGATTATTTATTATGAGTGATGTTATTGTAGATGTAAGCAAAATGGGATGGATGAATTTTTTCAAATATTTGGATGTTTTTGATGTTTTGAGGCTATTTTTGGTATTTTTTCAATATTTCAGTTTTTTTTATTTTCAATTTTCCAATGTTTTGGGGTTTTCTGAGATTTTACCAAGATACTAACCTAAGGACCTATCTTAGGGGCCTCAGGGGCTGATCAACAGATTAGCCTTGCCTATGTTATACACGTAGAGGCCACGTATTTCGACTGACGACTTGACC
Organism: Sequoia sempervirens; assembly: GCA_007258455.2. Taxonomy (NCBI): domain Eukaryota; kingdom Viridiplantae; phylum Streptophyta; class Pinopsida; order Cupressales; family Cupressaceae; genus Sequoia; species Sequoia sempervirens. The sequence continues at coordinate 97,932,820 of VDFB02105785.1, read as the reverse complement.
AATTTACAGATGAAGATATATATGATGACACATTAGTTTATTATGATGGACTCCTAAAGGACTAACCTAAGTGTTTCGGGGGATGATCAAAGATCAACCTTGCCTATGTTCAAGGCTCAGAGACCCGTAGTTTGACTAGACAACTCTTTTTTTGAATTTTTGACTAACTTTTTGACCTGTTTTTGAATTTTGATATGTTTTGAATGTTTTTGGATTTTGAATTTTCAGATTTTTTTGGATTTTTTGAAGATTTTGGATTTTTTGGATTTTTTGATGTTTTTGGATTTTCTAATTTTAGGACTTCAAGAATATACACAAATCTGATTTGATGACAACATGCCCCCAGCGTGATGCAATAGACTACTCTGATAAAGATAGGACAAACTGACCTTGAGCATGGGCCGAGTAGTATGAGGAGGGATCATGATATGAACACAGGACCAAGCTATGGTGCGGATGCGAGTGGATGATGGATGGAGATCTGAATGCGATGGATGATGGAAACGTAATGGATGGGTGATGCAGAACAATCCATAAAGATCCAGTGGATGGAAAGTGCTTATTTACACAAGGTGCCTATTTGTTAGGTTTTCACCACCAAGGTACTTGTCCAAAGTGCCACCGAGGTGGTTTTCACTAGAGGATGATTTTTTTTCTTTACTATTTTTCATCCTTTTTCTGATTTTTTTGTTTTTTTATTTTTGTTGTCACCAAGACACTTGTTTGCCAGGTTTTTGCCAAGGTAACCATTTTTTTAGGAAATTTTCTAATTTTTTAATTTTTTGGGTTCTATACCTTGAAAGATTAGGCATAATTTTTTTTGAGATGGGAGCTATTCATGGGATCCTGCAGAGGTTCCCCTTCGAGTGTTGATAACTGATATGCCCCTAACTTATAGCTTGTTGTGATAACAAATGGTCCTAACCAATTGGGTTCAAATTTTCCTTTGGTGTTTGGATTTAGGACATTCTTCTGATTCTCCTTTAGTACTAGTTCTCCAACTTGGAAAGTCTTGCTTCTGATTTTCTTGTTATAACTCCTCTTGAGTTTGTTCTGATAGACTTGCAAATGCTATACGGTGCTCATCCAGTAGCTCTAGCTCATTCAGTCTTGATACTCAGTACTCTTCATCTGTGATAAGGTTTTGTAGTGATATTCTTAGTGATGGGAGCTTGATCTCAATGGGAAATATGGCTTCTGATCCGTAGACCAGGGAGAATGGGGTAGCATCGGTGGGTGTGTGGATGCTGGTTCAATAGGCCTAGAGGGGGGGATTGAGTTGTAGATGCCAGTCACAACCTGCGTCATTGACTGTTTTCTTGAGGATCTTCAGAATGGTTTTATTTGCAGCTTTTTCTTGGCCATTTCCTTGGGGATAGTATGGGGGTGGAGAATCGATGTTGGATTTTGAATTTTTCACACAAGTCACAGACATCCTAATTCTTAAATGGTGTCCCATTATCTGCGATAATAGCTTGGGGAACACCATATCGACATATGAGATAGTTCAAGATGAATTTTGATATCTGTTTCCCCATTATGCAGGTCATTGGTATGGCTTTGACCCACTTGGTAAAGTACTCAGTGGCAGTTATGATGAACTTATGGCCATTAGATGAAGTGGGAGTGATTTTTCCGATGAGATCAAGCCCCCACTGTGAAAAGGGCCATGGTGTAATGATGGGATGGAGCTCTTAAGCTGGAGCATGGATGAGGTCCCCATGCTATTGACATTGTAGACACCTTATGATGTAGTAGTGTGTCTCTTTCTCCATAGTGGGCCAATAATACCCCATCCTTAGCAGTTTATTGGCCAAGGTCATTCCACTCGAGTGCAAAACACAAATCTTGTTATGCACCTTAGTTAAATCATTCAAGGCTTCATCAGTATTAAGGCAACGTAATAAGGTTCCCTCTATGATTTTACAGGTATAAGGTATTTCCTAGGATGACAAACCTAGAGGATTTTTTAATAAATTTTTTTTGTTAAGCTTAAGGGTAAGTCAACAGGTAAGACACCTATTCGCAAGTAGGTATAAACATCATGGTACTAGGGATCTCTAGGACCAATGATTTCACACAAAAATTCTGACTCTGGTACCTTGAATGCAGGCACGAGAAGCTGCTCTACCAAGAATTCATGTTTTAGAATGTTGCAAGGGATGTCTAGTAGGGATCCAATCATTGCCATGGCGTTTGTAGCTCTATTGTTTTCTCTAGGAATTTTCTCAAATGTGATCTCAATAAAGGATTCCTTGAGAGTCTCCACAAGTTTCTTGTATGGAGTGATCTTATCATCCTTAGTCTGGTACTCACCGTTTACTTGGTTTATTATCAGCTGAGAGTCTCTGTATACTCTAAGGGCCATGATGTGCCACTACACTGCTATTTTGAGACCTATGGTTAAAGCCTCATATTCTACAATGTTGTTGGTGCAGGGGAATGCCAATTTATATGATCTAGGTATGCATTCCCCCTGTGGGGTGATAAAGAAGACACTGACTCCCGATCCATGTTGCGTGCATGAGCCATCAAAGTAAAGTTTCCAGTGGTTGGATATGTTGAGATTGAAGATGGATTCATCTAGAAAATCTAAGATAAGAGGATTCTCTGAATAGATTGGTGCTTCTGTGAGCTAATCTGCAATGACTTGGCCTTTAATTGCTTTTTGGTCCACATATTCAATGTCATACTCTAATAGTATCATGACCCATTTGGCCATTCTTCTAGTGAGAATTGCTTTTGATAGTAAGTACTTGAGAGGGCTGATTTTAGCGTTGAATTTTATTTTGTCTTCCAGCATGTAATGTCTAAATTTCTGTGAAGCAAACACTACTACTAGACATGCTTTCTCAATGAATGTGCAATTTAACTCATGTCCAACCATTGTCCTACTGATATAATAGATGGCCCTTTCTATCCCATTTTCATCATGTTAAGCTAGGAGAGCTCCAAGGGCTGTTGTTGTTGTTGACACATTGAGAATTAATGGATTTCTTGGGATTGGTGGCATGAGGACTAGTGGTGTAAGTAAATATTATTTGATCTTATTGAAGTATTCTTCACACTTGTTATCCCACTTGTACGCTACTCCCTTGTGAAGTAGGTGAGAGTATGGATTTTGTTTATCTGCCAGTTGTGCTATGAACCTTCAGATGGACTGAAGCCTACCTTGGAGGCCTCTCAATTGTTTCAATGTTTTGGGTGCCTCCATCTCAAGGATTGCTTTTACCTTAGAAGGGTCTACCTCAATACCTCTCATTGATACTATATATCCTAGCAACTTTCTTGATTGTACATCAAAGACACACTTCTTTGGATTTAATCGGACCTTCTATTCCTCCAGCCTATCGAAAATAGTACTCAAGGTTTCTATGTGATCCTTCCTCTTTTTGGATTTGGCTAGTATTTCATCGACAAAATCTTTGATAGTTTTATGGATCATGTCATGGAAGATTAATGTCATGGCTCTTTGATATGTTGCTCATGCATTGTTCAAACCAAATGGCATCATATTCCAGTAGTAAGTCCCCCATGGACAAGTGAAGGCCATTTTGTGTTGGTCTTCTTTGGTAATCATTATCTGGTTGTATCCTGAGAAACTGTCCATCAAGGAAATAATTTCATGTCTCGTTGTCATGTCTACAATCATGTCAATGTTAGGTAGCGGGCAATCATCTTTTGGACATGCTTTGTTTAAGCCCCTGAAATCTATGTAGATTCTAATGCTCCCATCGGGTTTTGTAATAGGAACTAGGTTTGACACCCATTCTAGATAATCTATTGGTCAAATGAATCCTGCTTCTAATAGCTTCTTTAGTTCCATTTTTACTAGTAGGGTGATCTGAGGGTACATTTTCTTGAGTTTTTGTTGGACAGGCTTTGCTTCAGGATATACTGCTAGGTGATGAACTAAAATTTTTGGATCGAGCCCTGGCATGTCAGCATAGCCCCATGCAGAATTAACTTGTCTTTCTCTCAAGAAGGATGCTAGGATTTATTGTTCTTCTGACAATAATGACTCCACATAGAATGTGATGTGTGGGTTCTCCTCTGTTCCTAGATTAACTGGGTTGCATTTTTCTACTAGGATTGTTGATTTGTCCTAATGAAGAGCTCTAAAAGGAAGATTGAATCCCCTATCCTCAGGCACCTCAGAGAGGTTTTCACCATTGGATGCATGCTTTATTTTTACTTCTTTCGGGTCAGAGAGTGCCATAGTGTGGTTTTCACTTAAGGACCTAGAGATTATTCTCAGTTTTTCACTTTTGTGACTGAGGGATTCAATCGTTTCCCTATAGCATGCATGTGTATCTAGATCAATGATGAAGCTTGATTTATGATCCCCACATGGAATTTTATCCCATAGTCCCATGAATTCTTAGAGAACCTCATCGTTTTTTAATGTTTCAAGAATTGGTGGTCCTCATTGGTCATAATCGATGAGTTGTGGGTAGACTAGATGAATTTCATGGTTTTGGTTTTCAGACTCATAAGATAAGGTGCTAATCATGAGAAGGGTGGTATCCTTAAAGAGACTGGGTACATTGGTTATGGGATCTTCATCATCACTACTACTACATACATCAATTATGTCGAAGGTGAAATTATCTAAGACGCGGCCATTGGATGCAGGCAAGCGAAGCTTAGCTGGTGTTGGTTCATAGGGAGTCTTGACTACTTTAACTGGGGGACCTCATCCATGTATGGTTATACTTGGAGGGGTACATCCGAGGCCAATATTTCTCATTTGCGTCTCAGGAATGAGGGGTATTATAAGCCCATTGTCATTTTCCCCAAGTCTCTAGTTTTTTTCATAGCCCATTGCGAGCATCATTTGTAAACCTTTGCTTCTGTCATCCATTGGCAGATTGATTGTTGGTCTATTATCTTGGTACAGGAGATGAGATGGCTCCTCTTCTATGAATTCTCGGCTGACATCTCCCCAAATTCTGAAGTTGGGATATTTAGGGGATGTTTGGGAACTGAAGGCTTGATTTGAATGTAGACGTCCTCATGATCTAGGAAATGTTGTAACTCTCCTACCACAAAGGCATTTTTTGGAATCATATAGTTTCCACAACCATTGTACTAGATGATGACTTTGATATCAGAGATGGTGGGGATGGCAGGAATGGCGGGTGTCTCTATTGCAAAAGTGGAGGCAAGAGTGGTTGGATCAATGTACGGTGTTGATGGGCCTTCATCATTTTTTGGAACTTGAGGTATTTTGTAGTATTTTTCCTCAAGGATTTTGTAGTAGGAGAATGGCTTAGGATCTCCATGGATGGTGACCTCTTTTCCTTCATATGTGAATTTGACACATTGATGGATGTCCTAGGAGAATGTTATAAGGCAAGTTGAGATCCAGGACCTGACAAGTAGTTTCCATGATAAGTGGCCCCACTTGAATAGGGATTTGGATTGTGCCTTGGGACACTCTTTCCTAATCATCATATGCCCTGATTGTAATACCTTTTCCTTTGTTGATGGAATCCTCTAAGATTTTTAGGTTCTTAATGAGCTTGAGGGAACAAATATTCAAGCCTGCACCTCCATCCACCAAGACTCACTTGACTTTATTTTTCTACACTAAGACTTCTAAATGGAGTGCACAATTATGAGATGGTTGAGCAAGAAAATCTTGGTTAGAGAATGTAAGGAGATTTAGGGTAATGATGTTTCTGACCATAGCTTGGAATTGTTCTGCATCAAGATCTGCGGGGACAATGGATGAAGCCAATGGTTCCTCAAGGATTTTCTTATGGGCGGATGATATTTTTAATAGCTCCACGATGGAGATTTGTGTTGGAGTTCTTCTTAGCTGATCAAGGAAATTGTAACCATTGGGAACAGATCTAGGTGCAGGTAACTTGTTAGGTTGGGATGACCCTGCAATGGTAATTTTTCCACCTCTCGTGGTGACTCCACAATCGGCATGGGCTCCTTTCATGGTGATGGTAGCACAGTAGTCATCCAAGGATGTGACAACATGGTCGTACACATGATTCACATTTTTGAAGGTGCCTTTCCCCTTATCAGTGTTATTGTTCCCTTTATTGTTATGGTTAGGCATCAGATTTGTGTATATTTTGAGATTTTGATTCCTTGTTGGTTGTTCTACATTTATGATTCTTTGATCAATGAAATCTTGGACTATGTTTTTTAACCTCATGCAACTTTTAGTGGCGTTTCCTTTGATTTTATGGAAGTCACAGAGCTAATTTTTGTTGTACCAAGGGGCTTTTACATCTGGTTCTTGGTAGTTCTCATAGGTGGTAATCTTGATGAGGTTTTCATTTATAAGTTTCTTCATGATGACTTCAAGTGGTTCCCCAAGGGTAGTGTACTTCCGCTTGGTGAAGTTCTTGTTTCACTAGGGTGGTTCCCTTTGATAATTGACGTTATTGATTGCTTGATTGTTTGGTTGTTGTGTTGTTGTGTTCGCTTGATGGTTGTTTTGATGATGATTTTGGATTTTTTGTTGTGGTGCGAGTATGTTTTTCTTAGGGGCACTGATGACAACTTTGGAATCGATGACACCATCGTTGGTAATATTTTTGTTTCTTGCCCATGTGTGAGGTTTTTCATTGTAATTGGTGGGTGGGCGATTGTTTTGTTGTTCGGGATATGAAGTTGATCCTCCAAGTTGTGTCATAAGGGCTCGTTCGATAGTGAGTGCCTTGGAAATCAACTAATCATACGTGGTGATCCCTTGAACTTTGAGGTGAAATGCTAAGAGGCCATCAAGGTTAGATATGATAGTGCACACTTGTTGTTCCTTGGGCATGACCCATTTGCTCTGATTGGCTTGGGATCGCCATCATTGTAGGAATGAAGCAAATGATTCATTCTTACCTTGTTTCAGAGCTGAGAGTTCCTCTAGACTGACATCCATGGCGATATTGCAGGTGTAGTTTTTGATGAATGCATCTATGATTTCTTGGAATGTCTTGATGCCTATAGGTAAGTGAGAGAACCATTCCATGGCATGGCCAGCCAAACTCCTAAGAAATAGCCATATCAAATAGGTATCATCATATGTGACTTCCATGCAATGAACCTAGAATTCCCTGATGTGATCTTTAGGGTTTCCTGTCCCACAGTACTTATCAAATTTAGGGATCTCAAATCCCTTTGGGAATGGTTTCATCACAAGGCTCCTGTCGAATAGATAAGGACACAAGTTACTAGATGTTTTTGTGGTTTGCCCTGATTGAAGATCAAGCACTTGTTGTGAGAATAATTTGATTTGTGATGTGGCATTATTTTGCAGATCGGGAGGTGGGATGAAAGTGTTTTGAGGTGGTTCGATTGTCGATTGGATGGGTGGGTTGTTTGTTGTGTTGTTTGAGGGTATATGCACATTCTGTTGAGCCATGTGTGCGAACCCCAACCTTGGTACCTGCAAAACAACAAGAATGAACAAGTTAGACAAGAGATTGCAATCCAAAACAAGGATTCTCCATGAAATTCATTTACAAACTCAAAGTAGGAAAGAAAACAATGAAAAACATGATAAAAAGAACAAAATAGATTGAATCCTAATTTAAATGTGCAAACTCATGATCCCATGGGGGAATTGGTTCCAATTTGATGTGAAAATTGGCCCTTTCCCAATTCCTAAGATGCAAACTTGATGTGTTGAAGATGATTGATCCACTTTGTTGGTGAGAGATGAGTGCTCCAAGCCAAAAATCTATAAAAAACCTAGCTATGAACTCAAGGATAATGCATGAAATTTGAGAGATATTTGAGCATGGTAACTTTTCATAAATTGTAGATGATGAAATGAGGATATGAGCTCTTTATTTATAGAATTCCAAGATGGATGAATGTCCAAATTTGAGCAATGTGGGACTAATATTCATCCAATGGCAAGATGCCACTTGTCAAGCTATGAATGGATGGAGGATGCACAAGATTTGGAGTTTGTGCCAATAAATGCATAATTTTGAATTTCAAATTTGTTGAAATGGCATGTAAGAGGGAAGGGAAAATGCAATAAATGCCACTTGGCTCAAGGAAAAGGACATGTAAGATGAATTTATTGCCTTGTTGGATGTACATGTTGACTTGGAATTTTTTGAATTCAAATTGAGAGAATATTCCAAAAGATGCCTTGTGAGGAAAATAGAGATTTAATAAATGAATTAAATCTATTTTCATGTGCAACTTGCATTATCTAGAGGATGGGACATGAGATGATATTAAATTAATCAAGGGTTAATTAATTTAATGAGAGAGGTTAGATGATGTGACCTATTTGACTCAAATTTATGGATTTATTTAAATCAAATAAGAGAGGAATATGATAAGAGGCTAATTAAATAAGGATTTTGATTTATTTAATTAAAAGAGATGGTGTTAGACAAAATCAAATAAGGTTTTAATTTATTTAATTTAATGGCTAGACTTTAGAGATTTAATCAAATAATTGATTATTTAATTAAATAGAGATAATTAGATCAGATGGATTGATTTAATTAACAAAAGAGATTGACTTAATTAGATAAAATGATTTATTCAATTAAGGGAGGAATACTGATGAATTTAATTAGATAATGAGATTTGATTAAATGGTTAGACCGAGAGATGATTCAGGAAGAAACGATGTTAGTAAGTCAGGATCAGATGCACAATGTCAATCAGTATATTTTACGTGTCTACACTATGTATGCTTATACTTACTATTGTATTAACAATGCTTGTTGTTGATCTTGTTGCTGCTATGACAAGATTGCCTATTGCTAAGCCTGTTGTTGTTGTTGTGCCAACAATGCTTGTTGTTGAGCTACTAATTGGGTTGCTTCTTCTTGTTCTTGATATTGCTTTAGCGTTTGCTGATATGCTTGTTGTTGCGTAGCATGTTGTTGTGCAAAATACTACGCTTGTTCTTGTGCTTGTTGCATTTGATATTGGGCTTGAGCTTGAGCATGTGCTTGAGCTTGTGCCTAAGCTTGAGCTTGAGCTTGAGCTTGTACTTGTGCTTGTGTGGCTTGAGTGTGTGCCTGGGCTTGAGCTTGATCCGCTTGTTGTTGTTGTTGTTTTTGCAATAAGATTTGGGCTTGGGAAGCTTGTTGTGGCTTGAGTGGCTTGCTGGGTAGCTAATTGCATGGCTTGTTGAGCAGCTAGTTGTGCGGCTTGTTGGTTTTGTACTTGTAGGAATGCCTTTTGATATGTAGCTTGTTGAGCAACTTGCAATGCCATAATGTATTAGCTTGATGTGTTGTAGCTTGGTGGTGGTGGTGGTGGTGGTGGATTCAGAATGTCGCTTGTTGTGGTGGTGAGAGGTGTTGTCGTGTTGATGGCTAGGTTTTGAGTGGTGGATGGTGCGATTAAGGTGGTTGGTCCTTAAGAGACCATGTTTTGAGATATTAGGGGGGTGGTTGATGATATGGTGATTTCTTGTGTAGTTTTCATCTGTTGTTGCGATGTTGATGACAAGTTTTGAGAGTTTGGCGTGATGGTTTGATTGATGTTTGGGATGTTGGTTTGATTTTGATTGATATTTGGTAAAGGTGGAAGCCCTAAGCCAAGAAGTGGTGTGGATGATGATGGAAATGGTGGAAGTGGTGAAAATGTGAGAGATGTGATCTCTTGAGGAAATGGTGTCATGTCAAAAATGCCCCCTAGTCTGAACATGTCACCTTCTCCTTGCGAGGTTATGGGAGAGAGGTTAGGGGTGTTGCATGAAAGGATGATGATGATGGATAATTGGGATCATGGAAAGTGAGAGGGACATATGTATTTAATGTGTTTTGGGGTATGTTTTTCCCCAAAATGGTGTTTGCATCCAAATCCTAATTGTTGACAAGGGGGTTTGTTTGTATGGCATTGAGAAACACACATCCCTTGTTAACACTAGGTTGAATTGGAGAAATGGATGATGCAATTTGAGAGATTTTTTGAGTGATACTTTGGGATGGGGGTGTAGATGAGATATGGATGGTAGAGGAGATTGGGGGTGTGATCCCAAAATATGGTTCCACAATAGTACTCACATCAAAATTAGAAGGGATTTTAGCCCCTTGTTTTTCCAATTCAAGCATCTATAGTGAAGGGTTGAGTCTCATCATGATGTTGATAATATTATGATTCTCTAGATTTTGAACTATTTCGGTGATTTCCTCATGTGATATCTCAAAGGGACTATTGATAAGATCCTCCACTTGGCCTTCCTCTTGTGGATTTTTTGATGACGAGGGAAAGTTAGTTAAAGGATTGCTTGATTCAACGGGATTCATTTCGGAGTTTGTTTGGCTTAGGTAACTCTAAGCAGGTGTTTCTTTGTTGGATTCCATGTTCTTCTTGTGTTGAGATCTAGTTTGCACCATAAAATAAGGATCAATTTTTCAAGAATATAGGAGATGAATCTCTAATTCTTTGGATTGATATATATTTAGGTACAAAAGGAGAAATTTTTAAGATTCTTTCAAGGATCAAAGGGTGATAATGATATGGATGATGTAAAATATAGATGATGTGGATGTTTGAAATTTTGAGAAATCTTGAGGGGATGCTAGAGTTTTTGGGATTTTTTGGATTTGAATTTCTTGAATTTTGAATTGACTTTGATTTGATATTGGGTTTGCTTTGCTTTTGGATTTATGAGTAAATAGACCCTAAGATGTTGGATGATTATCTAAGGGGTAGATTTTATCAAAGGATGATAATTTGAATATGTGTAGGGAGAAGATGCATCTACCCACACCTACTCAAATAAGATGATAATTTAACCAAGCATATGAATAAGGGTGCATCTACATATACCGAGCTAAACAAGATGGTTTGATCATTTGACTAAGCATATGCAAAATGATGCATCTACACATACCTAGCCAAAGATGATTTGATGTTTTGATTCAAAGATTCCAAGGATTTTTCTTGAGGGTTTTGATTTTTTTCCAAAAAAAGCCTAGCATGGAGGATGATTTCAAGATTTTTCAAAAGATGATGGTGAGGTGATTTTGGTTTGATGTTCAAGGATGAATGAAAATATTTTATTTTGATCCTAGAATGTACCTAAAAAAGACACTTTGTTTACTAGACCTTGGTATTGCAGAACATACAATACTTCTAAGGACCTCTATAACTAAGAAGTGGTTCAAATTGAGCATACATTTTTGGATTGTTCAAGGGAATGAGTCTATAGAACCTTGTGATTTTTTTGCTTATTTTGATATTTTTCTTTTGATTGCACTTGCTAATGTATTTCTTGATGAACTTTCGAGTGTGATTCCTAAATTTTGAACTTTTTCTCAAGGACTTTTGTTTTGTGATTTTGACTTTCTTGGAAATCATGAGGAACTAACACATGGGTGAGAGCCAATTTTGTTATCTTTGCTTAGTGACTTTGTTTTACCACAAACACTTCTTTGATTTAGATTTTCAAACTAGATGTCCAATGTCTCAACTTCTTGGAATCCCATAAAGTATGTTATGTGGAACTTTGATGAAATCAAGGCAAGGGTTAACTATTGTTTAACTTTAGTAGGAAAATTGAGATGTAAATCCAAGTGTTTAAAAACCTCTAAGGATAAATCCCAAGGGAAAGCAACAACACATGAATTTGGTCAATTGTATTTTCCTCCTAAAGGGTTTGAAATTTCGATGATGATGTTAAATGTTTGTTTCCAAATGTTTTCGAACAAGCAAAGTGTTTTGAATTACAAGCAACATAACATCCTAGCTCAATGGGTACGTTTTTCTTGGTGGGCTTGCCTCATGCCCTTCGCAGTAGAAGAGATGATTTTAAATGAAACCAAGGAAAAAATATAAAGGTATGTTAAGAATGAAGTCTTAACCTCTATATTTTAACCAAGATCAGACATGGCAAGTAACTTCTTGGAATCTAAGTTCCAATGCACCACTTTGATAAACTCGTTGGATGGACTGGTTGGCTACTACAAACAAGGTTCTTAATGATGGGACATCGGGGACATGGCACCTTACGAGCATCCAACAAGCCACTAAAGGCTTTAATCAATCCTACTAGGGGAACTTATAATTTTTATTGTAGTACCCCATTCTGAAAGACAATGTATGGCTAAGGCCTACATACCATGAGGACTTGACACTTTAGTCTCATCCATTTATATACCGATCCGAGTGAAAAATTGGTTGGAATCACCTTCGAGTTCTCCTTTTGGATGTGTCTCTTAGGCAGACCCCTCTAAAGGTAAACAATAGTTAGCAAGCACATCCGTAGTTTGATCGACCTTCATTTAGAAACAAAGGGAGAACACACGTGATATACCTAACTCACACTCGCAAGCTTTGTTCAATTTTAAGAACCCAATTTGAAATGTGAAGGAAATTACTTTATCCCAACCTAAGACCACCAAAAATCTTTTTGATTCTCAATATTGTTGTGAGGCACGAGAGAAGTGCATACATCTTTTTAATGGTGTTAGTTTGAGTAAGCGATCATGAAAAAAAAGTAGCACATGTTCTTTTTAATTCAACAAGAGTAATAATGACTCTTTTTATAGCACCAAATGAAGTATGAGAATTTTCCTTGTTCAATTATTAGCCCCAAACAAAATCTAGTGAGTTTGTGTCCTAAAGTTCATTTTAAGCTCCTTTTGTAATAAGAATTTTAAAAAGTCCTTTTTAGAGCCCAAAATGAAATTAGTAAGTCCTAAGCATGAAAGATATAATTTTTTTTCTTAAGAGGAATAGTGAATCCTCTAAGAGTGTTTAAAAACACTTGGTAGTACAAGACAAGGTCATCATGCTTCTTTTCCTCTTCACCTTTGACCAATCCAACCTACAATAAAATTAGTTAGATTTTGCAAAAACAAAGGTCAAGAAAGTAGAAAACATATCAAATAACTAGAATTTGATAAAAAAACACGTGTTGGAAATAAATTTTCCCCTTTTACTTCCCTCCAGTGGTGAAATCCATGAAGGTGTCGTAGTTTGAAGTCACCAACAGTGTTGTATAGCACCGCTTACAAGTCAACAACACTCTATAGCCAGAAAAGTGAGCATGAAGGTGTCGCTATTTTGATCAGTGGTGCAATTTGGATTTTGAAAAGATTCCAGCGAGTTGGAAAGATTCAACAGTTCTATTTTAAAATTTGAATTTTGGGCGGGATGTAGGGAGCGTTGTAGTTTGAAGTTTACAGTGGTGCAATATGGCAACGTTGAGTTCTCAATGGTGCTAAAAAATGACGTTGAGCTTCCAGCGGTGGAGTTTCCTATAGAGAAAAAAAAAAGTGAAAAAGCACAAAATTCTTTCAAAAAATGTGATTTGATCTTCTAGTTTTCCCTCCTTCTAGTGCCAAAATGTGAACCTAGATCCTATACCTACAAGAACACAAAAAATGAACACATTAATAAGGTCAAATGCAAGTTATAATAAAGATTCCTCAAGAAATCTATTTGAATGCAAGAGAAAAGGAATAAAATGAAGAACACCATAAACTTAAAACAAAGATGTTGAATCCTATTGTAAACCAAATCAAACTCTTAATCTCTTGAGGGAGTTGGTGCCAATTTGATGTGAAAATTGGCACTTTCCCAACTCCAATGATAGGTTTGATGATTTGATGAAGATTGTGATCCACTTTTTTGAAGATTGATGAGTGCTCCAAAGCAAAATCTGCATAACCTAGCTATAAAACTCAATAAGATGGATGAAGATTGCTATGAATTTGAGTATAGTAAGTTTACTCAAGTTGTGGATGATAGAAATTAAGGATGAGCCTCTTATTTATAGAAAATAAAGTTGAAAAGATGTCCAAAATGGGGCAATGTGGGACTAAATATCAACTAATGGCAAGGTGCCACTTGTCAACATGTGAATGGATGGAAGATGTGCAAGTTTTGAAGAGTGTCAATAAATGCATATATTTGAATTTTGAGATTGTTGAAATGATATGTAAGAGGGAAAGAAGTGCATTGAATTCCACTTGGCTCAAGGAAAAAGGACTTTAAAGGTGGAGTAAATGCCTTGTTGGAAGGACAAAGTCCACTTGGATTTTGAATTCAAATTTGAGGAATATTCCTTTATTATGCCTTTTGAGAGAAAATAGAGATTTAATAAATGAATTAAATTTATTTTCTTGTGCAAGTTACAAAAGCTAGAGGATGGGACATGAGAGGAGATTAAATTAATCAAGGTTAATTAATTTAATGAGAGATTAGAATTATGTTACATGTTGATTTAGATTTATGGATTGATTTAAATCAAACATGAGAAGAATATGGTTTTAAGATTAATTAAATAAAGATTTTTTTTTATTTAACCAAGGAGATGAAGTTAAATTAGACTAAATAAGATTTTAATTTATTTAATTTAATAAAATGACTTTAGGGATTTAATCAAATAAAATTGATTATTTAATTAAATAGAGATAATTAGATCAGATTGATTGATTTAATTAACACTAAAGGATGACTTAATTAGCTAAATGATTTATTTAATTGAGAGAGGAACATTGATGAATTTAATTAAATAAAGGTATTCGATTAAATGGTTAGATCGAAGGGTGATTTAGGATGAAATGATGTTAGTGGTCAGGATCAGATGTGCAATGTCAATCAAGTATATTTTACATGTCTACACCAATATATAGTTGTCTCTTCATACCTTTAGGATACTACCAACCTAGATGATGGGCCTGGTCACCAACATTACTAAGTCACTAAGTCAGAGGATTTCAAAACTTGATAATCCCATGACATAGGTTAGGAAAACTTGGAATCCCACAACAAGAAAATAAACCATTTTCTTCCGAACTAATGGAGATGCATAACATTTAAGCGATAGGCATAGAGGTCGGTCACCTCCACAACTATAGAGACATAAGTTGCACCTAATGAAACCGAAAACTGCTAATACCAAGTCAGCAATAAAATAGAAAATTTTGAGGATGTCATGCCTACAACTCTAGGGTTTAACCAATAAACCCTATTTTTTTCTAAGAGAAAATAAAATTTATTTTTGGACATGTTATACATCCTTTGGGCCTGCACAATACCTTTCTGGAAAGCTCTCGAAAAACCCATCATGAATTTTCCACTCAATTCACCATCAAATCCACTACTCTCTCATCTATCTTCTATCATCATGCCAACAAAATCCTTTTCTTGATTTTCACTTTTGACATCAATGACAACTATATGTACTTCTGCACAAGATCAACACACTTCTTCTCTGATCTCCTTTTGACATCAATGACAACATATTTCAACAATGTATGATAGTGATCTATTGATATTATCTTGTGAACTGATATATGTGCTATAGTGGCCTAGTGTAGTGTTTGTACAGAATAACTTTGTGTTTCAGCGAGAACTGTATTCATGCATATGTAGATGCAATTATAACAGTTCAATTTTGTAACATATACTCTAGAAGTAATCTGTCTCTTAGCTATAATAGCTGGTTTTTGTATCTTGGGTTGTGATCCCACCAACAGTGAGCCACCTGACAGTGAGCCAACCCAATAGTGAGCCACCTATGTATTCTATAATTGGTTACTTAATACTTGAGAGTTAACCCTCTCCATGGTTTTTCCCATCTTGGGTTTCCACGATAAAAATATCGGTGTTATGTGGTGTTGTGTTATATTGGTTATTTTTTAGTAATTTTAATTATGTTATTTGGACAACTATTTAAAGGTTTTAATATTTTTAGAGGAATACTAGTTCACCCCTCCCCTCTCAGTATTTTGGATGTTCAATAGAGCCTATGTCCTCAATTGTCCTCTTTTGTAAAGTTTGATGTAAATTTAGATGAGTACCTAGAGGAATGTCCTCTTTGTTACACTGAGAAATTAGAATGATGTAACAATAAGCCTATTGTAAATAAGGTTCTATTGACTCACCTTTAATATACATAAAATCAAATAATATTTTTTGGTGTTTTCAATAAAGGAATCTAAAATGTGTGTATTATGCATGAATGTGTATGTATTCTAGAATGAGGGATACATGCATATGAGAAATTATGTGATGTATCATAAGAATGCTTATTCGTAGAACCTTGTGTTGAGATGTGATAAATATGAATGTGTTGCAAGATAAGTGTGGGATGACATGGTGACCACCAGGCAAGATGGGGGAGGTAGTGGTTCCAATAATAGACCAAACAAGAGGCTGGAGAAAATTCTAGAGCTTCTGAATTGACAAGAGTCTCACATGGATCATACAGAGCAAGATGTTCAAGTGAAATGTGAGGACCAAGACTATAGGAATGTAGAAGACAATCAAGGATACAATGGTCCAGGGGTAGGTCCACGAGGATGAATCAAAGAAGAGCTTGGGAAAGACCTCAAAAGAGTAGCATGACCCAAGTTTGATGGTAAGGCTATCAGAGCAAGAGATGAGGGTTTGATTATAGAGATGGAAAACTACTTTGGGCTTCGTAACCTTTCTGAATAGACCAAGGTGCCATGGGCTACATATCAGCTCTCAGGTGAAGCAGTGACTTGGTGGGATAATGAGAAGATAGAACGAAATCTTTAGCCTATTGAGAACACTTGGGAACTCTTCCTCCAATATTTTAGGAAGAGATGGTTACCATAACTTTTCTTTGACAATAAAGTGATGGAATTTTAGAACTTAACCTAGGGAAATATGACTGTGATTTAGTATTGGGAATAGTTCACCAACTTGTTGAAATATGTGCCTCAATATCAAGGAGATGAACAGTTTGGTATTTGGAAATTTATAATGGGACTTAGAACTCACATAAGAGTTGAATTGGATATGCATGAACCTCAAATCATGAATGAAGTCTTCCAAAAAGCCACCAAACAAGAACAAAAACTACAACAACTATCTAATCTTCATAGCAGCTCAAATTCTAAGTCACAGTATGGGAAAAAGAAATTTCATAAAGGAGATAAGAGCCATCAAATCTGTAACCTCAAGAGGGGAAGTGAGTTGCAAGAGAAGGGTAAAGATGGTAGTTGTTGAAAGAAAAAGAAAACAAAAAACTTAGGCAAGGGTAAGGACGACCATAGCAAAAGGGATTTAGAGAGGACAAGCCAAGAGGTTGTAAAGGGCCTCAAGATGGGTGTTATACTTGTGGAGGTGATTATTATGCCTCAAATTTTCCTCATCGGTCAAATTCATGAAAGGAAGGAAGCTACCAATAGATTTAGCATCACCAGATCCATGTTATAGTGGAAAACAAGTAGGAAGAGTATCAAGCTTCACCAATTCACCTGACAGGTAAGCTCTATGACCAATCAATCTCTATCTTAATTGATACTAGTACTATTGAATGTTTTATAGATCTTAGAATAATATCCAAGATACCCATTAAACCTAGATACATGGAAAATTCATGGATAGACCAATATCATAATCGAGTAGAACAGAGGGTAGATACCTATATCTTTTGCAGTGAGTTAGAGCTTCCAACCTTTCAAACTCAAATTAACTTGTATGTGGCACCTTTAGGATCATAGGATGTAATTTTGAGAATAAATTGGTTAACTAAGCATAACGCTATAATGAACTATGAGGATAAGGTGGTTAAATGTCTGGTGATTATGGAAACCCTGTTGAGGTTTGTGGAATGTAGAGAACCCTAGAACTTAGATAGATTTCTTTGATGTAACTCAAGAAGGCTCATCAAAAGGGGTGTGAAATTTATGTGGTTCATGTCAATAATCCTGATAGAATGGAACCATATTTAGATGACTATCCTATTCTTAAGGAGTTCCAAGATGTATTCCCTAATGAACTTATGGAGTTTCCTTCAAAGAAGGAATTTGATTTTTCTATTGACCTAGTTCTAGGAGCTAAGCCTCAATCCAAGGCACCTTATCAGATGACCACCACAAAATTCTATGAGTTGAAGGCATAGTTAATGGAATTGTTGGATAAGGTACTTATAAGACCTAGTGTGTATCCTTGGG
Source organism: Sequoia sempervirens (assembly GCA_007258455.2). Classification (NCBI taxonomy): domain Eukaryota; kingdom Viridiplantae; phylum Streptophyta; class Pinopsida; order Cupressales; family Cupressaceae; genus Sequoia; species Sequoia sempervirens. The sequence continues at coordinate 97,914,938 of VDFB02105785.1, read as the reverse complement.
GAGCATCGATTATTTTTGTGAAAAAAAGGATGAAAATCTGCATCTATGTATATATTATCGGATGTTAAACAAGGTGACCATCAAGAACCAGTATCCACTCCCGAGGATTGATGAGTTGTTTGATCAAATGAAGGGAGTGATGGTGTTATCCAAACTTGATCTTAGGTCAGGGTGCCATCAATTGAGAATTAAGGAAGAAGACATTCCAAAGACTACATTTAGAACTCAGTATGGACATTACAAGTTCACAATGGTACCTTTTGGTTTAACTAATGCATGAGCAACCTTTATGAACCTCATGAATAGTGTATTAAGAGACTACTTGGATAAATTTTTTTTAATTTTCATTGATGACATTCTAGTCTACTCAAAGACTGTCAAAGAGCATGATAGACACTAGATGATATTTTTTCAAAGATTGAGAGAAAGAAAACTCTTTGGGAAGTTGTCCAAGTGTTCATTTTCATTCTATTAGGACAAAGTGCACTACTTAGGCCATATCATTTCAACTAAAGGAGTTTCCATAGAACCTGAGAAGATCAAGGTGATCGTGGAATGGCTAGTGCCTTAGAATGTGTCAGAATTCCGCAACTTCATGGACCTCATAGGATACTATAGGGAGTTTGTTTAAGGGTTCTCCCAGATTGCATCTCCTATTACCTCACTCCAAAGGAAGGGAACATGATTTGAATGGAATGAGAAATGTGAGTAGGCATTCCAACTCTTGAAGGAGACGCTCACAACAACACCAATGCTAACTATCCCTAATCCTAATGGGAGATTCACAGTAATCACAAATACATCAAGAGAGGGTTTGGGAGTAGTATTAATGCAAGATGGAAAAGTGATAGCGTATGAGCTTCTTACAACACAAAGTGAACTACGTGCTTCATGATTTGGAATTGGCTGAAATATTTCATGCCTTGCAGATGTGGAGGCACAATCTCTTGGGAAAGTAATTTGAACTCAAGACTAACCACTTAGGATTGAGATACATATTTACCTAGCCAAACCTTAATGTGCGACAAAGAAGGTGGTTGGAATTCCTTAACAAGTATGACTTTGGAATTGAATATATAAAAGGGAAAGAGAACATAGTGGTTGATGCTCTTAGTGTACAAAGACATATGGCAGCCATGATCTCAACAAGGTCTAACTTGAGACAAAAATTAATTTAGAATCCGTCTGGGGATGAGCACTATGAGAAAGTGAAGAGAACCCTAGAAGTAAATCTTTCAGATCATTAGTTCGATGGGTATGAGATCGAACTAGATGGTATTTTGAGATACCAGAGGAGAATGTATATTCCTAACTCTGGAGAGCTGAGAAAGTTGGTTTTAGAAGAAGTTCACAATGCACCTTATTCAAGACACCTCGAAGCATCCAAGATGATCACGGAGTTGAAGAATCTATATTTTTGGCCTAAAATCAAGAAGGATGTAGTGGAGTACATAGCCAGATGCTTGGATTGCCAACGAGTCAAGGCTAAGCATGCACATCCAACCAAGTTATTGTATCCTCATGACATACCTAAGTATAAATAGCAGGTGATTAGTATGTATTTTTTGTTGGGGTTGTCATTGAGCAAGAACAAGCATGATGTTATCTTGGTCATGATTGATAAGTTGACTATGGTTGCACACTTCATTCTAGGAAACCTTAAGGATGGATCATTGACCCTAGCTAATATTTTTTTCTAGGAGATCTTCCACTTACATGGAGTGCCACAGACTATCCTTTTTGATAGGGACACATGGATGACCTCAAGGTTTTGGATGACCTTGAATATTGTATTGGGGACCAAACTAAATTTCATCTTGGCTTGTCATCCTTAGGCCAACGGGTAGATAGAGAGAGTGAATCAGGTAGTCAAAGACCTCCTCTAAATGTATTGTATGGACCAACATTATAGGTAGGAAGAATATTTACCTTTGGTAGAGTTTTCTTACAACAACTCTCATCATACATCATTAGGCATGGCACTGTTTGAAGCGTTGTATGGGAGGAAGTGTCATACCCCCATCATTTGGGATAAATCGGAGGATAGGATCATAGTAGGACTTGAAATGCTTAAAGAAATGCAAGAATAGATGAGGGTCATTAAGAATAGATTGAAGGATACAACAAACCAACAGAAGAGCTATGCCAACATGAATCAAACTCTTATTCAGATCACAACCGAGGATAAATTTTTCTTGAGAGTTAAACCTCATAAAAGTTTTTATTGCTTTTGGAAAGTCTTCCAAGTTCGCCCCAAGATATGTCAGACCATTTGAAGTTTTGGAAGTGATTAACCCAGTTGCTTATAGACTAGATCTACCACCTACTCTAGATTGACTTCACAATGTGTTTCATGTTTCCTTGCTTAATACATATCATCCTGATGTGACTCATGTGCTTGATTGGCAATCCTTGCATATATAGGATTTCAGAGTGGTGCTAGTGGAGCTCATTAGAATCTTGGATAGACACAAAGTTAAGTTGTGGAGCAAAGATATTGCTCAATTTAAGGTCCAATGGGACCAATACTTAGAGGACAGTGCTATTTGGGAGGATGCAGAAGAAATAGAACACTCCTTTCCACATTTAGTTTCTTGAGAAAGAAACTTCAATAATTTTGCTTGAAATTTTGATGTGATATTAAAATAGACATATATATTCTGATGTGATGTTGAAATAGACATATATATTCTGATGTTATGTTGAAATAGACATAAATATTTTGACATGATGTTGAAATAGACATATATTTTGATGTGATGTTGAAATAGACATGCATGTTCAAATTTGATATGATGTTTTTTTTCAACTTACTAGACATTGGGATGATGCCTTTTCCAAGAGGGGAAGGATTCCATAACACAATTTTATTGCATATTTATTATAATTTGGTAAATTGAATTATTGAATAAATTCAATAACTATTAAATGGAAATTTTGGAATTTTTAAAAATTGAATGAAACAAGTTAACTAGGGTTAACTTTGTGAACTTATGGAGATTATCTTATATGATATCAAGAATTGAACATTACTAATAAAGTTGCAAGTGCAAGTGTGTGCAGTTGTAGAGTAATAGGTTAAAGGACAAGAACATGGTTGAAGTAGGATTTTTTAGCTGGATCAACCAGTAAGCCAGTTGGAATCTGGGTGCACACGCCACAAATAGCATGATGATTTACATTTGAACTATTTTGCATATATAGAAGAATGTAATTTCATGACTTGAATTGTTTTAGTGATTGAAAAATAATGGCTTGAAGATTAAATTATCTACTCAAACTTAGTGTTTTGAAGGAAAAAAAAGTAAGTGTTGTAAAGAATGATTAAAAAGGATAATAGATTTCATTATGTGAAAAAATTAGTGAAAATAAATCCTTTTAGTTTATATATATGAATGCTTGAGATGAAATTAAAGTTCCTTACTTTAATTAAATAATAATATATGGAACTTATAAGCCCTTACAAATGAACAGTTTTCACAAGAATGTATATATATACACATATGTAAATAAATGTGAATACATACATACATACATATATATAATTTGAAAACATGGTAAATATGAATGAAATCATTTAAATACATATACATACATACATATATATATATATATATATATATATATGTATGTATGTATGTATATATATATGTATGTATATATATATGTATGTGTATATATATATGTATGTATATATATATATATATATGTATGTATATATATATATATGTATGTATATATATATGTATGTATATATATATATGTATATCTTACATATATATATATATATATACATATGTATACATATATATGTGCACATATTTAAATTCATATTGAATTCACAATTTGATAACTGGTATATTCCAAATTAGACATTTTGAAATGAATGAGAAATCACCAAGGCATCCCATGAAGGATGTGGGTTGTCATAGTTTTAATGACAATATTCAAAACCAAGAAGTGGCCGGTAGCATGGCAATACTTTCATCACCTAGAAACATGCAAAAGACATTTTTATTTCCATTTTTTTTGTAAGATACCTAGACGAAAAAGTAGAGAGAGAGAGAAGAAATTTGGGATTCGAAAGGAAAGGGTAGAGAAAAAACTTGAGACAGGGAAAAATCTGAGGAAAAACTTCAGCAAAGCTTGATTTGGAGGTAAATCGATCAAATTTTTTTTTACATAGACTTAGGTTTATTTTGATTGTTGAAACAAGCTAGAAGTAATCCTTCCATTTTATTGAATGTTTTGATAGTATAGTAAAATGTGAGTCACTGTCTGTGATATGTATCAGCCTTGAGCTGAATAAAAAAGCAATGAAAACCTCTTTGTGGGGGTCACATGGCCTATAGCCTACTTAGTTTATAAGCCAACAAATTTTAGAGCCCTAACGGCTATTTGCAGAAGCTTGGCCAAGGCTCTAAGAGCTTTAGATAGCTTGGCCTTCATTTTATTTTGCATGATGGTGCTAGCCTTATAAAGGCTATTGAAATTAACTCTAATTGACAATGTTATATTTGTATAGATTATCCTTGAATAAGATTAACTAATGATCTAGTGGGAGGGGTATGAATCCCAGTATTTCATTTTTTATTATTTATAATGCTCATTATTGAATTGATCAATAATGGAATGGGGCTTTAATAGATGTTAATAGAATTTTGTATACATACATACATATATATGTGTGTGTATTGTTTTTTGTGTGAAGCCGACCTCATTTGTTAGGAAAGATGGAATATCTCTAGTATGAGAATTATCAAGCCTTGGGTTGATCTAAAGGATCAAAAAGCTGATTCCTAAATATGTATAAGACAAACATAATTCTGCATGTTGATTATAATTGTATGCATGGTATAAACTAGCAAGCCCATATGGGCTAATTTGAATATAACTCTTGATGCTAAGAAAGAAAGCACCTGACCTGTGAGACTGGTCAAAATCCAGAGCAACCTTAGATTGTTTTGTTGAAGCCTAAATAGCCATGAGTATTGTTTAGAACCAAAAAATTATATGCCTTTCTCTTGACTAAAATATTAGCTCAAGTTTTTCATCGAAAAACATGTCGAACTTAGTTTTCTTCATAATATTAAGGTTGCTCAACAAATTTCTAGTGATAAATGTGTACAAGATCTAAATTTTAGGCATTTTTTCTCATGTATGAAATTGGGCTAATTGATTTGTTAGAGAATTTTTTTGGCTTGCCTAAAAATTGACAAGTGAGAAGCTATAGACAATATTTGTTACTAACAAAACAACATTGTTTATTTTTAGTTCATTGTGGAAAACCTGTTTTGTTTTAAAAAAATGAATAAATAAATGTAATGTTGCCATTTAGCTTCTAAAAAGCTTGAAACAACACTAAGTTATTGCAAACAATGAGTGTTCCATTGGAAAATGACATTTTTTTGTTATTAAATGTAACTTTTAGTCTGAAACAATATTGTAATGATGTAAACAGTGAATAATCTTTTGTAAACGACACTATTTTGTTGTTAAGTAATCTTTGTAGTTGAAAGTAACCTTGCTCATTAAACTATTTAGCTAGAACAACTTTGAATAGTTGTAAACAATGAATTTTCATATGTAAATAGCTCTTCTTATAACTGTTTAGTAGGAAATAGGATTTTTTTTGTTTAAATAGTGAATGTTCATATGTAAAAAATGTGTCTTATAACTACTTAGCAGGAAACAATACTTATTTTGATTGAATGATGAATGTTCATATGTAAACAACAACGTTAGAGTATCACAATTGTGAGAATGAAATAATAGTATGTGTGAAACTGTTAACATAGACTTGTTCTAATTCTTTATTTTTACAAAACAAACTTCAAATGAAATACTATTTTATGATTACAATTTGATTTATTGATTTATTTTAGAATGTATGCACAAAATTCTAAAACATAAGTAGGCACATATATGTGTATGCACATAGAATTTTTCTATGTACATACACATACTTGTGACATATATTCTTTTTTTCTTAGTTCATTTTTAAATGGAAAATGCTTATTGATGAAAAGTATATATTAGTCATAAGAATGATATGATTGCTTGTTGAATTACTCTATTGAATCATAAATTTGATTTATGTTTAGAGAGTAAATTAGTAATCTGATTCTTCTTTGTAAAGACATATGTGAAAGAATATTCTAAAACTTGAATAGAACAGTGATACCTTAGTTGACTAGAGCACCTCAGGGTAGATGCTGCTAGAGGGTAGATAGTTGTTATAAGATATTGTATAGTAGAAAGTTATCTTCTAGGACGGGTGTCGAAATGGAGTTTAGAGAGTATAGTTTTGCTTTACCAAAACCTATTATTTGTTGTTGTTGCAACACATTTATTATGCTTGGCCAAGCAATATAGTTTATTATGTATGTATGAACTTTGTGATTTCATTCTCTGCCATTCCTAGCATAGGTCTTGCATTTTATTTTCTAACTTATAGATAGAAATTACATATTAATTATGTATGAGTATGCACCAGATTACACCTTGCAAAGTGTTCTCTTGCTAAACTTTCCATCCAGGGTTGGGCATTCTTCAAGTCAAAAGAATTATGAGGAAGTGTAAGCTTCATGGTTGGGCAGTAAAGTGCTTCAACCATGTTCTCATCCATCAGTGGAGGTGAGCATCAAATAACAACCTTAGTTGTTCACGAGACTATTTTAGTCTAAGATGTAACTTGATGTAATACATTCATTTATTTGATGAAAAGAGTACAATGTAATGACTTTGTTCCCTTAGGAGCAAAGTTAAACCTGATATTGTAATTTGACTTTTGAAGTGAATATATGAGTCATTGACTCATTTTAAATGGACATGTGTAGCTATGATTGACTTTAGCCACTATTTATGTCTTTTTATTTTGGAATATATTCATGTGTCAAATAAAATAATGTTAATTAAGTAATAATTTAGGATGCATTATTACAAGGGATTCAAATTATATCTAATGGTTGTTAAATCCACATTATTGAATGGAAACCTAGAAGAGGAAGTATATATTGAGCAGCTAGAAGGTTTTTAGCTATTAGAGGATGATGATTATGTTTTTAGATTGAGGAAAGCATTGTATGGTCTAACGAAATCCCTGTTAGAACACAATGATCTACTAAAAGGGAGGGGGTGAATCAGTAGATTGTAAATTTTTAAACCTAGAGTGACCTTTAGTAGAATTAGACTTTAAAACTCAAATGAGAAATTCAAAGCATAAAAAAATAAAGCAGTCACAATCAAGAGAGAGACAAACACATAACACCAAATGTACATGGAAAACCCAATATGGAAAAAACCTTAGTGAGAAATGTTGTTAAGATCTACCATTCTAATCTAGCCTCACAAGCATAAATGTTCTATTACAAATTTTAAGGGATACAACCCTAAGGAAGCTTTGACTCCCTATTTTAGAATCACAACCTTCAAGGATGCCACAACACCCTGATCTAAGCTACAACTCAGTACTAATGGAAGCTACAAGTACTTACAAATATTTTCAATAAATTATACATAACATGGTTCTACTCGACCTATGATGCATCAATTCAACACATTATACTTCTCTCTATGTTCACTCTCACACTACTATAATCAGATTCTTGTATTCTTATTATTCTTCTTCTCTATTACAATTTTCTCTCACTTGTTCATTCAAGCACACACCTTTTCTAACTCATGCCTTCATATATTTCATTCGAGTCAAAACCTGAATTAGGGTTTTTCACTTGCAACCTACATCAACAAGTGTTATATCATCGAGCTTCCCACGTACTGTTCTTTCCATTAATGATGGTATCCAATCAGATTTGTTAAATCTCAAATTGGGATGCACATCAATCAACCTCGTTATCAAGAATTTATCAAATTTAGCTCTCTTTTTTACTCCAAAATCTGATATGCATTTAATTTCTTCTTCTATTCACTCAATCATATTTGATCTTGATTGATCATGTCACCTTTTTAGCATCATCTTCATTAAATGTTCACATTTCAGTTAGATAGGCGATCTAATTTTGTTCACATGTTGGTCACCAACTTGAAACCCTTGTTCACATAGACCAGACCATTTGTAAAACTTCAAGTGTGAAAACTAGCCATCAATCATCTTGCAGACCAATAAAAAGGTAGGAACATGATCATGAGACATCCACAATCTCATTATAATCACCAAGAATCTCAACACAAGCTCTGACAACATTATGTATAGGATTTATCAAACACGAGCACTTTAAACAACACTGTCATAAAGAAGAGACCACTTCCAAACCATCAAATCAAGAATCATTTGAGTTAAGGGCACATAATAATATTACAAACCTAATTCAAGAATCGCAAACCAAAAATCTTAAACGCGGAGGAATGTAGAACATAATACATTTTCCCAGTCATCACCAAATGTCCAAAAAAAGCAATTTTCACTCTAGTGAACATAACTCACTCAAATCATCATACCAGAGGCTCAAAATTGGAACATACCATCTTCAAAAATTCCACTAAATAACTTCCAATCTGTAGACAAAGATATTCAATATGCAAGAAATGTGAAGCAAGCCACTAGACCATTCTTACTAGAGTCTCACTCAAATCTTCATACTAGAGCACCAAAACATGCACACTCTTGAAGGGACACATATAACACTATTATAAACCTTCTTCCAGATCCATAAGACCTAAAACAAGCTGGTGAAGGACAATGGAGTAGATACATTTCTCCCAATCCACTGATAACTAACTCTATCAGACCAGTTCTCAAACCGATGACCACAACTTTTACTCTTCATCAAACTAGAAGTTTTAATCCAAGATATATCACCCATTGATTCCCTTAAACAACAGTTCAAATCCACACTAGCATAGAATCAACATAGAAGAAATGTGGAGCACATACCAGAGTAGAGTTGACACTAATGACAACACTGATATGTTGACATCAATGACAGCACTAGTTAGACACATATTTGTAACAAGCCTGAAGGGAATGGTATTCAAGGTTGGATCAGTACCTACATCAAAAAGGATTCAATAATATCTTAAATATGAAGGTGGGAATATGACCATTATTGTAGTATATGTGGATGATATCATATTTGGTGGTAGCGATGATGTAATGTGAAGAATATTTTCTACACACATGTAAGATGAGTTTAAAATGTACATTCTAGGAGAACTCAAGTTTTGTGCTTCATTTACAAATAACATAGTTAGAAAAAGGGAAATTCATATCTCAAACCAAGTATGCAAAATAAATGCTTAAGAATTTTAGCATGGAGGATAGTAAACCAGTTAGTACTCCCATGATTACTAGCTGCAAGTTGATCAAATTAGATGAATCACCTGATGCAAATAAGAATCTATATAGATCAATTATTGGAAGTATACTATATCTAACCACATCTAGGCTTAGATAATGCAAGTAGATTGCATGGTAGCAAGGTTTCAGGTTGCACCCAAGGAGTCCCATGTCAATGTTGTAAAAAGAATCTTCAAGTGTATTAATAGTGTTGGAATATGGCTTGCTTGATGGCATGTGGCTTATAATGTTGTCATTGATGGCAACCTAAGTAATCCCTCTGGTCCACAGATCAAAATTTGTTCCTATTGGCAGGAAATGTAGTGAACAGTATTTTATCGACAAAGACTATGAAGAACAAGGTATCCGGTCAGTACATCAATTTGTATGCTTCAAGGGATCATCATTTTGAGTTATGGATCTCTGAGAGAGTTTTTAAGCATCTATACTATATTTTTTTAGGTTTAGTGGTGTCACATTGATCAGTGTATGTGTTAGAAGATCCGGCTGGATGGTTTGGCAGGATGTTTTTTTGTTTATTTGCTCATTGTGGCTAACCTAGTGAATGTTGCATGTCACGAATGTATAAGGAGTAATTGATTTTTTTTCTTGTGTTGGTTATTTTGTTTTGGGTTGTAGCTATAGTCTAGCCAACTTGTGTGGGTGCGCATTAAATTTAATTTTTGATTTGAGTTGACTATTGAAGGATATTTCATGTTTTGTTAAAGCCGACTTGAAGCGATGAAATATTTGTTAGTGGATATATATATATGAGATCGATAATTCATTTTGGGAATGAGAAGAAAGTGTGAAGGTATGTGAATGTGTGTGTAGAGTAGATCATATGTATGTACGAGTATTAGAAGGGTGATTGAGTGATCTATGCACAGTTTTAGAAGGGAAAAAATAGAGAAGAGCAAAGTAGAAATATAGAATCAGTCAGAAGGGCTGAAGATCATCTACTCAGCTTCATTGGAACTAAATCTAGGAAATTGGAGATGCTATCCTCTAAGTTCAAATTTTTGTTGTAATCACAAACATTTTGTAAGGTAGTGATCCTTCCATATTTTGAGCAGTGAGTTCTAGGTAGTGTGCCTGAATGCATGTGCATTTCCTTTTATTCATACTTTTAACAGAGTATAATTGTGGATTAATCTCCACCATGTATTTTCCCCTAATAGGGTAGGTTTCCACTTAAAAATATTGGTGTTATGGTGCTTTGATTATCTTGTTCATGTGCTTGCATCTTTTTTTTTGTTCATGTGTTGTAAATAGTTTAAGTTATGGATTTAAAGTTTAGATTTGTTGAACACTGATTCACCCCCTTCTTATTGTTCCCTGAGTCCAACAATTGGTATCAAAGCCAAGTTCATCTACAAAAAGTTTAACAGCTTGAGGCGGATCTTGAATTGCAATGGAATTTGGTGGTCTTCAACAACAACTTATGGTGGCACTTGATGATCTTGATCAGTCTAAAGCAAAAGTCATGGAATTAAAAGAAAATCTTGTGGATGCTGAGAAATTCATTCAATCATTGAAGGATAAAATCAATGAGTCAAGAGAAAAGAGGAAGGAACTTTGTGATTGGTTGAAGTAGGAAGAAAATAAAAGCTTGGAAGATGTTCACCTAAATCAGACCCTAAAAGAAATAGTTGAAAAATGTGAAAAGCTTGCTAGGGACAATGCTACTCTAAAGATTGAAATGGAATATGTGGCAATGAAGCTAACCAAGGAGATTGAAGAAAGGAAGAAGAATGAAGAGAATCTAGCCCAATCTTCAAAATAAAAATATAAAGAATGCAGTAGAGTAAATAGTGGATTCATTCAGATGGAGATTGAACTACAACAATCTAGAAATAATGAACAAGAGCTTGAAAGACAGATAGTTATTTTCAAAGATGAACTCACTACTACAAAATAGTACAAGGAGAAGTTTAGAACTAGTTCTGCTAAGCTTGATGAGCTGACTAAAGGACAAAAGGATGCAAATGATAAGTGAGGTCTTGGATATGAGAAGGAAGAAAGCTCTAGATCTGAACATAAGGATTCTAGACAAAGAAATCAGATGAACAAAGGCATAAGGTATCTAGTAAGACAACCCAATGCTCAGAAGTTTAATGGTTATTGCTTTCCTTGCAATAAATTTGGTCATATGGCTTCTCAATGTAGAAGTAAAATAAATTCAAGTAGTCCATCATTTCTCGGTCAGTGTTTTAGTTGTAATAAGTTTGGTCATCGGTCAATTGAATGCAAAAGCATGTCTGTCAGTGTAAGGAATGTTAAATGATATACCTATGGAAAATTTGGGCATATTGCTAATCAGTGTAGATCAAAGGGAAATCAATGGAATGAATGGTCTAGACAAATAAATATGGTGTGTTACAATTGCAACAGATTTGGTCACATTGCAAGATTCTACAAGAGCAAAAACATGGATAGAAGAGGTCTAGTATACAAGGGAAAAATCTCACGGAAAGATGAAAAAGGAAAATAGAAAGTGACTGTGGAATAGATTAGAGATCAGATGAAGAAAACATGGGTAAGGAAGAGTGACTCTAATGAAGGGAATAAGTCCACACCAGAATATTCTTCTGGTAATTCCTAAAATGCAAGAAATTTTCAATAGCCATGATAAAAAAATTCAAATGCATCAGTGATCGCTTATGCAGAAACATGAGAAGTAGAAGTTCCATAGACAAATTTTTCTTTTGTTGTCTGAGAAAATAGAATACCTGGAACTCCTAGGGAAAAATATTTAATGTGGAAAAAAGGTTAGGTGCGCAAAGTTATAAAAGGGTACTTGGAACCCTCATTTGTCACCTTGCATTGAAGAAGAACCGAAGGAGAGCCTCTATAGTGATATTTCAAAAGGAGTAAAGCAAATTCAGCAACTAATTCATTAGATATTTTAGTTGCTTGTAGAATTTCAAATTTTGTGCTCAGTAGAAAAACTTGTTTCGTACGGAAAGAAAAATGAAGAAAATCAAAGGAATGGTGAATTTGGATGAGTATAGTAGTGGAAATATTAGGGTTGTGAGAAATTTGTTTCCATCTAGTGAATTGAAGTGGCTTGAAGGTGTGAAACAAAAAAGTTTGGACATTTGGAATGAGTTTCCTTATTTCATTAACACGGAAGTGGTTAGGTTTATCCTTAACAAATTGAATGAGGACATGCTAACCTTGGATAAAACCTATCTTATTTCAAAGGATGTGATTAGAAATTTAACTAGTATATGCAATGTTGGGGATATTCTTAAAAAGAATTCAATATATAACAAGGAAGTCAAAACCCCAATCAGAGTGACATGATATCAAGGGGCTCTAGTAATCTCAACGATCAAAGGTCCAATAACAAGATACATTGCACATGGGATTTCATACAAAATTTTCTTTAGAAACAGGGAAGGCACAACTTCAATAGGAACAGTTTATATCGCTCACAAAATGATAATGGAATATGAAGACTTTGATATGTGTGGATTGTTGAAGGATTAGTTGATGGAAAATTTGCAATTGACGAAAGAAGCAAATTACCCCTTTAGGTTTGGTACTTTGATCATATGTATCATGATGTATTTTTTGAACTACTTGCCTTAGAATGATAATGTGGTAATGTGGTATGGAAGGAAAATGAACTAGTTTGTAAGCAAGTTTTTGAACATCCTAATGCCTTGGGAAATTATGAGCAAGTATATGCAAATTTCTTTAAGGAATTGCTAGGGAATTTTGGATAAGTTAACATTCCCCTTCTAGTAAATATGCTTGAAGTTGGATCATCTTCTGGTAAAATAGAAAGGAAGCAGAAAAGGGCTCTAGAGTTTGTTGATGACATAACCCTTCAACACATAAGTCTCCAAAATCTAAAGGAAAAGGAAAAGGATAGATAATTGTGGATATACCAGATGAAGAATCTGATGAGTACACTCCTAGGGATGAACTAGAATTAGTTGAACTAGATGTAATAATAGCAGAAGGAAGTGATGAAGAAGGTGCCTTATTCAAAACAAAGATACTGCAGACTATTTAGGAGGAAGATGGACCCTCATATGAGCAGGACTTGATTGAGAACACATTGAGTTCTTACTTTGTGCATAATAACATTGGATTGGAAAGTTTGAAGAATGTTCTTCCAGAAGAAATGATTGAATGTCTCAGGGAGGCTATGGCCTCTGAGGCTCAAGACATGAAAGAGGAAGAAGTAATTCTACATCTGAAGGAGCAGTTTAGGCTATCCCTTACCAAACTAAAAAGGAAAATTAATGAGTTGAGGAAATGCATTAATTTAGCTAATAACATTTACAACTATTTTCTTTGGTGGCCTCATGTTGTTGGGAGGTATAAGGAAAAACTGGAGCAGATTGAAGCTGAGTTGATCAAAATTGGTCAAGATTATAGTATGCTTCAGGACCAGGATGGAGCAGTCAAGAAAAATATTTAGGAATTGTAGTCTAAGCATGCAAAAGTCCACTTTACCAGAAACACTCTTGTGGACACCTTTTGGAAAGTCAAGGATCTGACTGAATGGAGGTTGGAGCAGCTGATTGAAGTCTTGAGGAAAGGAGGAAAACTTGAAGAAGCAATTACAATCCTGAAATGCCTCATTCAAATTATTAACAAGACATCTGAGAATAATAGCATGATCTTAATCATTGGGATTTCTACAGCAGCATGGAAGAAATTTCTTCTAAGTATGAAAGATAAGTACAAATTAATTTTCTAACTTAAGTAGCATTTGTACTTCAAATTTCAAATTTTTGAAAGGGGGAGAGAGCTTAGTGAAGAATATATTTGTCATTGATGTCAAAGGGGGAGGAGAGTAGTGAAAAATGATTTATCATTCTAAGGGGGAGTTTGAGTTTTGAAGTGGCTTCTAATGTTGTCATTGATGGCAACCTAATTCATCCCTCTAGTTTGCAAATCAAAATTTTCTCATACCCGCAGGAAATGTAGTGAACAGTATTTTACTGGCATAGAGTATGAAGAATAGGGTATTCAGTCAGTATATCAGTCTGTATGATTCACCGGATCATCATTTTGAGTTGTGGATCTCCAAGAGAGTTTTTAAAGCATCTATACTATCTTTTTGTTAAGTTGAGTGGTGTTACATTGATCAGTGTATGTGTTAGGAGATTTGGTTAGATTTTTTGGCAGGATGTTTTTTTGTTTATTTGCTCATTGTGGCCGACCTAGTGAATGTTGCATGTCACAGATGTATAAGGAGTAATTGATTATTTGTTTCTTATGTTGGATATTTTATTTTGGGTCATAGCTATAGTCTATCCGACTTGTTTGGGTATGCATTAAATTTAATTTATGATTTGAGCTGGCTATTGAAGGATATTTCATGTTTTGTTAAAGCCGACTTGAAGCGATGAAATATTTGTTAGCGTAGATATATATGAGATTAGTAATTCATTTTGGGAATGAGAAGCAAGTTTGAAGGTATGTGAATGTGTGTGTAGAGTAGATCAGATGTATGTGCGATTATTAGAAGGGCGATTGAGCGATCTATGCACAGTTTTAGAAGGGAAAAAAAATAGAGAAGAGCAGAGCAGAGCAGAGTAGAAATACAAAATCAGTCAGAAGGGTTGAATATTGTCTACCAAGCTTCATTGGAACTAAATCCAGGAATTTGGAGATGCTATCCTCTTAGTTCAACTTTTTGTTGTAATCACAAACATTTTGTAAGGCAGTGAGCTCTAGGCAATGTTCCTGAATGCATGTGCATTCCCCTTTATTCATACTTTTAATAGAGTATAATTGTGGATTAATCTCCACCATGGGTTTTCCCCTAACAGGGTTTCCACATAAAAATATAGGTGCTATGGTGCTTTGATTATCTTGTTCATGTGCTTGAATCTTTATTTTTGTTTATGTGTTGTAAATGGTTTAAGGTCTAGATTTAAAGTTTAGATTTGTTGAACATTGATTCACCCCCCCCTCACATTGTTCCCTGAGTCTAACAAATAGTACTATTGACTATGGACTATGGTACCTGAAAAGAAATAATTTCACCTTAACTGCATATATAGATTCCTACTGGGTAGGAAGTGTGGATAAAAAAAAGAGTACTATTGGTGGTTCTTTCTTTTTAGGAAATAGTTTGGTTTCATGGATGAGTAAAAAGCAAGATTTTGTCACTCTTTCTACAATAGAAGTAGAATATATTGTAGTAGCTACATGTTGTACTTAGGTCTTATGGATGAAGCATACTTTAAAGGAAATCAAGGTAGAGTATAGTGAACCTATATCTATTTTTTATGACAAATAAAGTGCCATAAACATATCAATGAATCCAGTGATGCATTCTAGAACCAAGCATATATCAATCAAATATCACTTTATCAGAGAAAAGGTTGCAGATAGAGAAGTAAAGATGGATTATGTTCCTACAAAGGAATAAGTGGCTGATATATTCACCAAGCCTCTTACTATAGAGTATTTTGAATACCTAAGGTAGAAGTTGGGAGTAGTCTCTCCCACATCCTATAACTAAATTTTAGTGATAGGGCATACATCTAGGGGGAGCTTCATTGACTATTTCTTTAACCCTAGACAAGGACAACATGATCAAGTTAGGTAAAACTTGTTTTACAAATTTCTAATGACTTGATGGTTCCATATTTTAGCATCCCCTCTTTCTCCTAGTATTTTTTTTCAAAGGGGGAGCATATACTAAGGGGGAGTGTTCCCTTTTCCATTGATGTCAAAGGGGGAGAGAATTATGTAGATGCTCAAAGTTGGAGCATGGGAATATATAACAGATGCTCAAATTTTGATCTAAAAATGATACCACAGTTGACAATATGGATGAGCATTAGGATGGTTGAGCATTAGGTTTTGTCATCAATGAAAAAGGGGGAGATTATTGGAAAAATGTTGTCATTGATGTAAAAAGTGTAATATGAGCAGTGTCAATCATGCAAATGTGAAGTAAATATTTTACATGAAGTCAAAGGTGGATTTGAGATAAAATACAAAATTGTAGAAAGTTATTTCAATATTGTTCTAAGATTTTACCATCAACGAATGGTTTCCAATGATAATATTTCATATGTAGCATAATCGACCTTTACTCCTTCATCGAAGTGACATTTAACCATGCAACACATAACTTATTCAATTTGCAATAATGAAGGAAAACATACAAACATCCAACATCACATAACACATAAAGACCATGTTTTTTACGTGGAAAACCCAAAATGGGAAAAACCATGGTGAGGATTAGCTCACAATATATTATAATTGGTTATAGTATATTATTGAAGTACTCATTGCAAGTGGACTCACTATCCAAGTAGACTCATTTCCCATTGAAAGAAGAAAAGAGAGAAGAATTTTGTGTCTCATAGTCTAGATTGAACTTTTACAATTGCATCTAACTCATGCATGAAATACAATTCCAATGAAGCTCAAAATATAGACTCAAAACTCTTCATATTGATCTACGTCAACACTTTGCTCTATTTTACATTTATAATAAATTTGAACACTTCACATCCACTATCTTTTGTCAAATATCACTTATTTTTTACACATTCAAAAAATCTTATATTTATATCCAACTCATTTGCAAATTCTTAGAACATCAATTAAGTTGGCCTAATTAGATGTGTCATTAAAAATATACATGTTACTCATTTTTTATTTCTGGTCAAATTGAGTGAGTTTTAAGTGTTTGCAAACTGAAAATGAGATGCATTTCATATTAGTTTTCCCTATATTGCATTCAAGTGTATAAACATAAGAATCAAAAATATTTTATTTTCAGTATTAGATTGTTGCATTTATATAGATGTATACAATATTGAAAAGATTTACACAAATATTGCTGAAAGAAATTCTTTATTGATTCAAAAGTTCAAATCTATCTCACACAAGCTATGAGATATATCTTGTCCAATGTAGATAAAACATAATATATACACAAATGGATTGAAAGAATAAAAGATACATATATAGGGGAAGAGGCCAGTCATTGCCTGATGACTGGTCTGAGTCTATTGTCCTGCATGATCCTTAGCTCCAAGTTGCTTGTTTTGCATCCTCTGTAGCTCCTAGTTTCCATGTCCTGCATTTGAAAGAATTGCAATGGGTTAGAGCAGAGCTCTAAATAATAATGGTCTCTAACACTACATACACATTCACCCACCAGTGTATAGACTTCCCTTTACATGCATTAAATAAGCTATAAGTTGCTCATGTTCAGAGAAAAGAGAGAAAATAAATCATTAAGCCTCCAGGCATATGCATATGTTTTTTCTAAATGTTTGTTTCATGTGCAGATGCAGGGAAATCAATGTTCTTGTTTCAACACGTGGGGTGAAATGTGGCTCCCACAAGGGTTGAGCCCAGTTCGCTATATTGATTTGCTTTTAATGGTATGCTGAGATCATTCATCAGATGAATCATTCCTCTATGGTCCACACAAATAAGTAATTATCATTGGTGGAAGTGAACAAATGGTCACTGTCAAAAGTGATATTTAATTGTTCATGAGGATCATAAAGTATGAAATCAAATACCAATGTTAAAGGAATGTATTGAGAGATGTTGAATTTGATGCAAGAGATTTGAATCAAGGAAACACTCTTAGGAGAATGCATCAATTTGTATTAAATGGAAATTTTTCATATGTAATCCTACTACAACATCTAAGTCTAATGAAAAGTATTAAATGACTATTCAACATTGAAGTAGTCCATTTGTATAAGATCACTATAGTTTAGTAGTTGGAGCAAATTCTAACTCAACAACAAATTAGGGGGAAATTTTTGTTTTGATATAGAATGACAACTTTTGGGTAACAATGGATTCAAGGAAATTTCCTTCAGTCTTCTTTTGAAATGAACATTGAAAGTGAACAATACAGAGAATATTATCTCAACATAAAATTATACACAACACTAGTGGAATGAGTTTCATAACAAATGGCATGAAGGATGCATTATTCAGTGAATGCTGAGAATACTTCAAATGGAGCAATAATTTATGTCAAAGGTAGTCCAAGTGTGTGAGATGTAGTGCTTGTGTAGCTAAAGTGAAAAACATAGTACATATACAATGATCATTGTCTACAAATTATAACTCAACATTAATGAGGAGGCAGTAATTTTTACAAAAGAGAAAAGTGTTAGCTATTGTTTCAAGAAGAAAGTAATATCCTGTAAGCCATCAAGAGTTGACAGAAAGTTGATGGTGTTATTTTGAAATGAGGGTTACAGCTAGAAAGTGTGCATATCCAGTCTGAGTAATATTATCAAGTCAATGTTTATAACAGGACAATTTTTTCTTAAGGAACGTTCACTGAGGCAGCTCATGTTTCAACTACTCGTGCCCCTCATGGAATCTCATTCATAACAATCTTGCACAATCTCATCTCAGCAAATGTGATTATTGCAGAATAACAAAAATCACTAGAGAAGATAGAGCCGCAACTATGTTTTAAGAGGGTTTTTTCATATTTTCTATTGAGAATACAAGAAACACAAAAATCATAGTGAATAGTGATAAAATGGTGGCTACCTTTTAAGTACCATGTAACAATGGAGTGCAAAGTAAAATGAAATATGAATGCATAAGTAAAGAAATGTTGTGGGTAATGTATAATGAAATGCTTTATATTAAAACCCATCTGGGGGTTTTTTTTCCAAAACCAAAGGATATGGAAGTTTGAATACAGAGCCTTTAGAATAAGGAATGCATAATAAGGAGAAATGTAGATTTAGGGTGTTGTGAGATAAAGCTACAAAATACTCAAAAAACATGGTTGTAACCTAGAGAATCCCTTGAAAGGTAAGACCGTGGTCGTTGAAATATAGGTCAAACTGCAAGTAAGAAATATGGAGCAACAAGAGAATTCCTTTTCTTCAAAGATTAAAGAGAATAATGGGAAATGCATTCATAAAAGCTTACCCAACTACCTTTTTGGTAAGTTTCCTGAAATAATCCATGAGCTCCCTCATTGATTTCAGCTTAAAAGCTCAAAACATGATTTGGTTATGTTGGTCAAATGGAAAACCACAGAGAATATATATAGAATGAGTAATGAGAATATAGAAGGCCGCAGCCTGTGAATATAAAAGTCTGCTAAAACAATGCATTAAATCTCTCGAAGGGGAAAGTATAGTTTTAATAGAAATCAATAGAGGGAAAACCCTTTTGGTTTTATAATTTAATGACTCGAGAGGACTTACCTAAGTTTCTTTGTTGGCTGAGGAATGGCTTTGTTCCTCTATGTTTGTATCATGTTTTTCTTCGAACTTTTGGAGATGTGTTCACAAAGTCCATTATGGCCAGATAAATGAAATATTACTGGGAATGAACATAAGCATATGTGTTAGAAGACAATGGTGTATGTCATGGCTTGTAAAGCTTTAAACATTAACCTGGGGGATTTTTATTTGAAGAAAAACTTCCAGAAAAAAAATTACCTGCATGCTCATGTAGTAAATCAACAGATGCCTGCAAAACATTGCTCATATTTTAGCTCCAGAAAACTCACAAAGAGATCTCTCATAGAGCTTCAAACCCTAGGTCAGCAACAAAATTCCTTAAGAAGCTTCTTTTTTCTTGCAAAAGGAAAGATGAAAAAAATTCCGAGCTTTGTTTTAGGGTTTCTAACCCTATTTCCACCGCCTTGCCTAAATTGATTTTTGGTGGCATTTTATTCAAAATATGTTTTGACTAATCAAAACTGTGGCCTTTTAATATTTTCCAATTTTGCTAAGTGTTACCTACACTTATGCATTCGATTTAATAAGTCCCTTTTGGACTTAGATCTTTTGAATATAGAGTTTTTATGGAAAATAAACGCCACTTTGTATTGTAGTTTTCTATTTTGCATTCATATTTATGTGCAACAAATGGAATTAAGGTGTTTATAAGCCTTCATTCCTTATTGTTATGTTTTGAAATGCAAACAGTGAGGTGATAAATTTAGTTGCAAGCATATTGGAGAATATTTGGGGTAGTTTGTTTTTAGTTAGAAGACATATGCCCACATTTTAGGGTCATTAATGTACTTTGTTGGTAGTTTTATCTACCTAAGGTTTTGGTTTTGACCAAAACCTTCTTCCCCACATTTTGGAGGTGGTATTAAAGGAATCTGGAGCCTTTTTTCTAGGCTTTTCTTGGGCATCCGACCCAACATGGTTACTAGCTCCTACTTTGGTGCGACCACTTGGGTTGTGAAATATATTAATTTTGTAGCTCATTTTTTGAGTTCAGTTCTTAATTGGTAGCTTTCTAGAGATTGTTCACCATCAA
Organism: Sequoia sempervirens; assembly: GCA_007258455.2. Lineage (NCBI taxonomy): Eukaryota > Viridiplantae > Streptophyta > Pinopsida > Cupressales > Cupressaceae > Sequoia > Sequoia sempervirens. Next base: position 97,894,369 of record VDFB02105785.1, on the reverse strand, counting down.
ATTTCACTGTAATTTTGTAACTCATATAGTCATGCAAACTATGAGTACCTTAAGAAATTAATAGTATTGATTCAATCTTCTTTCTCATTACTTGCTTGTTAGTGTACATGCCCTTTAAAATTGATCAGTATACTTGTGAAATTTGTGCTTTTCCCTATATTTTTGTATCTTCAAAAGTACCTTTCTTTGCAAGAGAATATATATTTATAGGTTATGAGTTGTGTGAGCAATACAAGGGTTTAAGTTATGAAATTTATTCTTTTCTTTCTAGAGTCTTATATAAGCACCTTCTCATAAATCACTTTTGTAATTGATATACAAAGATGAGTTGTGTAGATTTTCCATCAATCTATTAACTCAAAGTGTAACAAAATCAAGTTTGCATTCCATTAGTTAGTTTTGGTGTTTCACCATAGTATCAAAGTTTTAGTTTCATTTTCAGTATTGCATTATTCTTACCTTTTTCCTCAAAAGACAAGTAGTTTTAGGTAAAATCAATAAGAGCCAGCTTTTTTGGAGGTACTTTTATGTTATAGGATCACCCACAACTCTAGAAAAGTTCCCTTGTTACTCATGATTGGCTGTACTTAATCTTAGCCTAGGTGCAAATCATTAGAGCTAACAATACAAAATATGACTTGTCGGCTCAAATTCAAAATCTTTCACCTTCACACCATAAACCAAGGCTTGTAATATTTCAAGTAGGTTGGCATGGACCTATAATATCCCCCACACAACTCCACAATACTAATTTAAGCTTCACATACCTTGAAAGCTATTAGGTCATCACCACATAAGACCTAATTTCAAAATTCATCAACTATACATCCACATTTGAAAACATGAACCTCCAAAAACCATGCCAAATGGAATGCATACTCTATTGAAATCTTTCAACATCTCCTCAAATCTACAAAGAAGGGTAGATTTTCCAAATCATATACACATAACTGGAAAATACCTATAACTATGAAGCTGAACTTTTGTTACTCGTAACTTTCACACCAAGAGCCAAAAAGAGATGAAACTTTGGAATTAGATACTTCTAACAATAAAAAAATTATACTAGAACCATAGAGAAAAAACTTCATCAACGAACCAATGTGGACCCAATTACTAGATCCCATGTACACAGAATCACTAAAATTGACACTTAGACAATTTTCTCAATTAATATCTTCATCGGATCAAACCTCTTTGCAAAATTAGCTTTCACAATCATCTTCAACCATGTTCATGACACCTAAACTAATTTTTCCATGCTCATGACACCCAAACTGATATGTACCATACTTTTTGTACTAGGATACAATGTTGACATCAATTAAAACACTACAATGCATAATTATTTGTACCTTGTGCTTATTCCACATACTCATGTTGCCAACAACATCAATGATAAACTCCTCATTCTTCCAAAAAAACTATGCCTCTTTCTATTGATGCTCCTGTTGTGCTTGAATTTAGATGGTTAAATAATTAGAGAGCTCTTGATGTATCTTCACTATTTCTTTTATCTTCTCATGAAGTTATTTCTTAGATAGCTCCTTGGCATCCTTTTCATTTGCGGCTAGTGGTGCAGGAGCACCTTGTTGCATTCAAGCCTCCATGAGGCCAAATTGTATAGATTAATTAAGTTAGGTGTTTTAATATTGTAATAAGGTTGGATGAGCCATTTTATATATGTTTGAAGTCATTTGGAGTCATTGATGAAGGTTTGGTGTCATTTAGTTGAAAAATGAAAACATTGTCAAAAGTTGTCAAATGTTGTCATAACAACTCTTCTTGTTAAATGACAACTTTTTAGAAGTTTGTTAAAAGTTGTTAAATGGTAGTTGTAGTTGTTTGGGGGAATAAATTGATTGTAAAAGCACAAAAATGGGCCCCCAAGTCGAATTGGGGGTTGGAATGTAGATTGAAGAAGAATTTATGAATGAAGAGATGAATTTTTCTGCAAATTTCCAATGTTCTACCATGTTATTTTACATGGTATGGATTTTTATTAAGGTTTACATATCTGAAATTGATTTTTATTGATAGAGGAATGAACTATATTTCATTTTAAATTGGTTTTGTTTTTTTTCTTTGAGTTTGGAGAAAGTTATGATCATTTTACCATTGGCAGCCCTATGGGATTATTTTCTCTAAACGTTGCAGGATGTTGTAGAGAATGGTACAAATTGTACAGATAAAATAAAGAACTCATACCTATTGGAAATTTTATATATGTGAATCTAGTTTCATTTTCACTTTTTTTGATCAATTTTTATTGGGTTTTGAGTGATTTATGATGTTTTTGGTGAAGACTACTCAATTCTAAAACTAGGGTTTCCAACAGATAAGAAAAATTCATATCTTTTTATTCCACCATCAAAAAGTGATAAAAATTGGTGAAAAGTTCTATTTTTACATGTTCTAAAAAAAATTCAAAGGAAAAAGATTCATTTATTCATTTGCATGAGTTATGGTAGATTGTGTGTTTCATTTTGGTGGAGAGTGGTAAAAGAAACATGGTTTTCTTGATGTTTGAACAAAGCTATGCATAGTTTTTTTATGGTTGTCCTTAAATCATTGTTGTATGATCTTTGGATGGTTGTAATGAGTTCTTGGGATGAATATAAGCATGTTGAAATCATTTACCAAGTCTGATAGAGATTGGAATCCATTTTTGTAAGTTGGAGTCCATGTTGCTCAAGGTTAAAGGATTGAGATTGCCTCAAGAATGAAGAATTTCAGTTGTGTACTTGATTATTGCCAAGAATATAAAAAGTTGATGGTATGAACCCTCTTGCTCTACATCAGCTAGAGACTGGGTATTTTCCAAATCCTTCTGTAGGCTCTCCTTCTCTTGTTCCATGGACTAGTGTATCTACTTTTATTGATCTGAGGCATCAAATAAATTATTTTGTGCCTACTACAACTCTTGTTCCTTAGCCTCTAGTTCATATTTTATATCCTCTTTATCTTTTTCCTTAGCCTCGATCTTGGAAAATGTGTCATTCAATTCAGCCTAGAGTTGAGCCTTCTTTTCTTGTTCTATTTTAGGGCTACTGAAATTTTATCTTGTTGCTCCTACCTCAAGCAGGTGGTATTGGCATATTTTCCCTTGATCTCCATCTTATGCATGTCCACTATAGCTTTAATAATTTTGAATTCTTCTTCTTTCTTCTTCAACTTTTGGTTTTTTTTTAGGTAGTTAGTTGACACAACCTTCTATGTTGCTTTCATGAGGCCTAGCTTGTTGCATGGAAGGTTGTTGCTAAGGTTGAGGACTATCACCCAAATAGCATAATCCTAATACTACATTTGGCCTTTGGGATTAGAATTTTGGGGCTTCATAGCTATGATCATTAGTTTTTTTCACTTCTCATCAAAATTTGTTTCAATCTTAGGGGTGGTTGGAGCTAGCATATCCCTTGCTCTCCTCTTCTACTTTCTGTCCTCTCGAGCCTTTTTGTATAAATCCATTTGATTCTAATACTCCAAGGGGGACTCAATGCTTTGTCTAGTAATTGGGACACCGATGAGGAGACTAAAAGAAATAGGATATAGGGTGTTCCCTAACTATTATCCCAATGGGGAGGCCATTGGAAAGCTTAAGGTCATAGGTGAGAAAGGCAGGATGCTTTGTCGTATATGTGTAGGATGTGGGGTTCTCATAGAAGTAAAAGGGGTGGTAGTGGATGAAAATACCATGGGTATAGTGGAAGGAAGGTGTGAGGAGACATGTGTGATAGGTGGGTTGAAAATTAGAGCTTGTGCCTCTAATAGAGAAATCAAGATATCAATTACGGAAGTGGAATCAAGCACAGCCTAAGGGTGGAGGATATGAAGTGGTGGAAATGATAGTTGCAACCACATAGGAAGTTGTGGAAGGGATAGCCTAGGAAAAAATTTCCATAGGAGTGACCATTGAGGTAGATGGAGAGGGAAGTGATAGATAAAAGGGCGATTAAAGATTGAGAAGGATAAAGAATAGTAGGAGAGAAACTTACCTATGTTGTGGGTACCATGGGTGCCTATATAGTGATAATCACCCCATATACTTTTTGGACCTTCCCTGAGTCTAATCATCAAGTTATCCTTCACTTCATTGGAGGTGTGCTAGTTATAAAAAAATCCTTTCCTACCAAAACTGATGAACCTTGAGCTTGTTGTGAAGTTGGGGGCCTCCTTTTTGGTGTTTGGGTTCATATTTTCCTAGCTAATGCACCTAAAAATGATGATTGCTACTATTTTTGTTTCTTTAACGATCCTTTTTCTATATTCTTTTCCTTTTGGCTTTGATGGGGTGGTTAAAAGGATTCTCCTTTAGAAGAGTCTCCATGTTCTTGATCCCATATTTCATCATTGAACCTACAATCCATAGGAATATAATCATAGATTGAGTTTAAATCATGGATATCTTGTTGATACTTCTAGAAATCGACGATGTTTTCCTCACTCCAACCTTCTTCTCCAACCATGTCTTCATTATTTATTTATTTTTTTGACCACCGGATTCACTTCCAACACAATTTTGTAAAAGGAAATACATGGGGGCCTTGTGGATGGTAGATGAGATAGGTCAACATAGAAATCCATATTATCCTTTGAAGGGTTTCACCTTTCCTCCTATCATGTTCTTGGGGCGTGGGTTAGAGATATTCCCTAGGTGGACAAACGCTCATCAAGACTATATTTCCATCAATCAAAAATGATTCCTAGGCATATCTAAGTTAACTTATCAACCGACAACACATGTGCAACTCTCTTTTGTAACGTGACCATACCCTTTGTGAGTGGGGTGTACTAAATTGTAACCTTTTTCCTCACCCCAAATATGTCATCAATAATTGACAACTACCTAAACATTTTAATGGTGAGAGTTCTTGTTGTAGAAGCGGGTAGCCTAAAAGGATCTTCTATAAATCTGTGAATCTGTATAAAATTGAATTTTTCCCCACATAAATAATAATATAGAAGTTTTCTCTTTGTCATCTATGTAACATGAGTGCTTGTAAACCTAGCAAGATTATCCATTTTGTACAAATCTTGTAGAACTAGGGTTAAGAAATAGGAAAAAAACACATAATAATCTTGTACATGGGTCCACACAGAGATTGGATTCCTCAAAAACGACACATCAGTAATGTTTCATGCCATATATCTCTAGAAATACTAAATTTTTTGATGTAAAACCATGTATGCAAGAAAAAATAATACCTAAATTTATAGGAATTTTCATATTCTTTTAGTTGACCAAGCACTCTTCTCATAATGAGTTCTATGAAATCATGTTATAAATATCCCTTCTGCTTCTTGAGCTTGAAACCTAAGCCCATTTGAAATTTTCTTCCACATTATCATCTTGATCCATGCTATAGATGAAGGTTATAATTTTGAAGACATCTTGTAGGTCTAAATTAAAATCCTTGAGGGCTAAGGGTAACTCAGGTAGCTCCACTAGCCACTCATCAGTTTTTATCTCATGATTGTAGAAACTAAGCCAGTCCAGGCTCCTTTTTCCCAATAACTCTCCATTTTGCTTCTTGAAAAGAAGCTTATTGTTGGGTCCAACAAGATACACAACATATCCCTAATTGTATCCACATAAATAATTCCCTTTAGCTCTTTCCCTTGACAACCCTAGTATGCAAATTGAAGCTTGACACAAAAGCATCTACCAACTCAGGGCATGGATGCACCAACAATACCATGCATTATGGGAGGCTGAAATTCCAAATCCAAACTCCCAAAGACTCAAGCTTTCCTTCTTTTATTTTCTTTTTCATTCTTGTGAAGGAATCTTGTAGAGGCATTTTAGGTTGTTATGTAGTTGGGGGTCATGGATGTCATCAACGAAATCCTCAAGCTTTTCCTGGTCAATGTGCTAACTATGCTAGAAACTTTGTGTTTATGTACATTATATTTTTCAGCATGGGAGTCATAGAATAAGATTTTTGGCTAAAAAAAATGACATAATAGGATGAGGTCGATGTTGCTTTGATACTAGTACTAAAAGACACTCCTTTCGTTGTCATTTCTTCAAATTTTTGGGTAATGCTAATCACCTGCTCAAATTCATTGCTTGATTTCGATACCTTTGCACTAAAAATACTAATTTTTTCTTGCAAATCACACTTAGAAAAAATCACTATGACTTGCTTGTTTTCCACTCTTTTCTCTACCACTTTCAATTTGTACTTGGGATACATGCGAATGAATGGCATAATTATCATTTGAAAAGCTACCAACAAGACCACTCATGTGAATTAATTTTTTTCCTTTGGGGCATGCCACACTCTTGATGGAAGGAGAGTAGGTAGATATTATTATGCTATCCTCTTAGGAAATGCAATAACAAGATTAGGGAATGAAGCTTTACCATGATGTTTTGCATTAAAGGTAGACCCGAGGTGGCTGAAAAAAAGGTCACTTCTTATGATAGTGCAAAGAAGAACATGCAAAAGTGGTAGGACACTTGGTAGAAAATTAAACTGCTTACACACATGCTACCACTTGGATTAATAACTAAAAGCCTCTAAATCTTGATCTTGTACAACCTTCACACACCGAACTACCCACTTAATAAATTTTTTATATCACCTTTACAAGAAAATATTTTATTTTACTTATATTTTTTCAACCTAAATTTTCTATAAATTAGCCTCATCTTTAATATGTAAACCATTCTAAATTTAGGCAAGCCTATTTTTTCTGTAAGTAGGTGATATGGGTAGTCCCATCAAGTTGGTTAGCAACAAGTTTCAGCTGGCATTCGTTGGAGCTATAATAGATGATAGATTAAAATGAATGATCAATTCAAAGAACCACTTAATATCACTACTATCAAGTGGGTCATAGGTGAGCAATTTATTTCTGACACTAATCAATATAGGGCGAATATTGATATTTCATGTCAATTTGTAGCATCTCTTCCCAACCTAAATAAGCCGAAGTTGTAGATTATAGAGCTTACCAAAGCTCTTTTTAGCAAAGGTTATCTCAAAGGGATTGAGGAGGTTATTGTCATAGCAAGCTCAAGGATAGGAATTCCCATGGTGATGGACCTAAGGAATTTTGTTGATAGTGGTGATATGGTGTTGGTATCTTGGCTTCTATTTCTTTTTGGATTCCAAACAGCTATAGTGGAGTGACACCTTGAAAATTCAACCCTTTCTTACTCCTTTCTCAAGGTAATGAACATATAGCCCATTTATGATGTTGAGTGGTACATGTAATTTTAATATTTGGTGTACCCTCCTCAACCCATGACAAGTGGGAATGTTGGTGGAGCATGACTCAGTATCAAAATCTTCAGAGCTACTCTCTTCTTTTTGGCATGGGCTTCAACTGGCACATTCTTTTGAATTTATGAGATTGCTAGTTTTTGTTTGTATTAGTAGTAACTTGAGTTGTCAAAACTCTATTCATATTTTTGGTTGATACCTGCTTCAAATTTTTCACTATCAGATTGCCCTTTTCATTCTCCAGTGCTTTTCGAAAGTGTAGTCTTGTTTGAAGATATTGTCCCTTTTTCTATCTTGTTCCCTGCTTTATAGTTCTTTCCAAATCTCCTTCTTTTCCCTTTTAATTTAATCATAGTCCTAACTTCCTTACATCATATTGTAAATGATTTTCATATATGAATGAATATAGTTTCCCTTTTTTCATTTTGTATCTCACAACAAAATTTCACACTTTATATTTTGTACATAATGGCATAAAATTTATAGAATTTACATAATTTACAAGAAAGTAAGTCTCATAAGAGATGAGGAAATAATTAAATGGATTTAAATGGATATTGTTCACTAGAGTCTTGAGAGTGTTTCATTCCATTTCATCTAATTTGAATGCATTTCTATCCTTACAACTTCTAATATGGAAAGGGCCCTTCCATAATGTATCAAACTTGGCATGTTGACTTGGCTTGGTAGATCGCTCATCATATTTCAAAACTAGGTCACCCTCCTTGAAACCAGGGTTAGATGTCTTCCTATAACCACCTATTTAATACCTATTGATTGTTTTTCATAGAATAATATGCCTTTTCTCAAGCCTCTTAGGAATTTAGCAACACTACTAGTCTAACCTCCATGCCCCCATTTTCCTCAACCTCTAGGGATTTGAGTTGTTGTAGCATTGGGATTTCCATAGAGATAAGCAACACTACCTCTTTCCTATACACTAACTCATATGGAGAGGCCTTTAGAACTTATTTTGGAGTGATTCGGTCATCCCATAAGGCTACCCAAAAATTCTTGTACCAATATTTCTGGTGATCTAAACCTATCCATTTGATTAATCAGATCAAGCATTTTTGTGTGGACTTTGTGAGTCCATTTCCCTATGGGTAGTAATTTGATGAAGTCTTGAGGAAGAATCTATGCCTTAATGAAAATTATGACATCCCATTCACAACAAAGGCCCAAACATTATCATAAATTAAGGTTTTGGGGGATCCAAAGCTTGCCACCAATTCCCTAAGGAAATTCATGATTTTTCTTTTAGCGGCATTCTTTAGGTGTGTCGCCTCTATCCATCTGGTGAAATAGTCTATAGTAGTTAACATCCATTTATGATCCAAACTTGAAATAGGGTTGACCATCCCTATGAAATCAAGACCCCATTATACAAGTGGTTCATTGACCATAATTGGATCTAAAGGCATGGAAAAGTTCTTCCGCTTGCCAAAAAAGAATTGGCATTGCTAATACTTCCTTACTAGGTTATGACATTTTGCAAACAAGGTAGGCCAATAGTACCCCACACACATTATGTTTAGGGTGGTAGTCTTGGGTGAGAAATGACCTATTGTGGGGAAATTGTAGAACTCACTTAAGGTTCACTTTGCTTGCTCTTTATCCACACAATGAAGGAGAATTCCATCAAAATTTCTTTTGAAAACAACTCCTTGGAATGTAGTGTATATGATGCCCTAAATCCTATAAAATTTCCTTTTGTGTGAAGGAACGCTAGTTGGATACCTTCCAGTTCACATGAAATTTATTCTATTAGCCACCTAAGACTCCTCTGACTTGAATTGATTCACTAGTACTTCATTTGTGAGTTCCCCTTTGGCTTGGGGCTCAAGCTCCCTAGCTAGATATTCACAAAGTCATCTACCCCTAACCACCTTCGTGGTTTGGACCTCAATATCATATTTTAGGATCTTGTTGATCTATTTCACCATTTTTAATAATTTCCCCTTCCATAATATGTTATTTCCCTTCATCATCCTTTTGTGTCAACACCATGGTGATGTTGTGCTCACTACCATAGACATACATAATGAAGTTCTTAGAAAATTCCAAGTCAACTAACAGTAGAGTTGAGGAAATATCCTCCTTAGTTTTCTCAAAAGCAACTCTTCCCTCTGGAGTCCATTTAAATTCTTGATTATTTGTCAATATAAGAGTAATAGGCCTCACTAGCCTAATAAAGTCAGAGATAAATCTACTAGCGAAATTTATCTTACCTAAGAAGGATTGGACTTCCTTCCTATTTACTGATAAAGGAAACTACTTAATAGCTATTACCCTCTTGAGGTCTATAGAAATTCCTTCTTTGGAAGCCATGTAGCCAAGTAACCTTCCCTATGGAAATATGAAATTTTCTTTTGGGGAATTTAAAGAGCTCTTGAACTCTTGGCACCTTTGGAAGACCTTATCCAAATGATTAAAAATGATCACCTTTAGATTTTGAAAATATCATTAGGTTGTCCAGATAGATGAGGATGATCAAATTGATAAAATCCTTAAAGGAAACATTTATTGCATGTTGGAAAGTGGCTCACACATTGGATAATCTAAATGACATTTTGGTGTAGGAAAGCATCCTCCATGTAGTGGTGAACATTGTTTTGTGCTAGTCTTTATCTTTGATGCTCACTTGATTGTATCTAGAGAAACCTTCAAGAAAGGAAAAAATCTCTGATCCCCCATAGTTTGAAGAATTTTCTCCATTAAGGGAAGAGGATAATGATCCTTTAAATATGTTCTATTCAAATCCCTAAAGTCTACATAAAGAAAAATGTCACCATTTTTTTCAGATGGGGACCAAGTTGGAGACCCAAGTGGAGTGCTTGATTCGATATATAATCCTAGATTCAACAAGTCTTTTCAACTCCTAAGCCATAAGGGATTCCACCTTTTAATTGTTTGATCTCTACTTTTGACAGATCGACTTGGCCCCTTCGACCAGATCAATGGTGTGTTGGATCACACTAGGATAGTTACCCCTTAAGTCATCATAGGTCCATTCTATGACCTTATCATACTCAACATAGAATGATATTATCCTTTCTTTGTCCCTTTGTTGAACATCCTTTCCTACCTTCAATTTCTAGTCACCTCCTATGTCCATGTTGGAGTAATCCCCTTTATTCACAACGAACCTCCTTTTATCATTTTTGGCATCATTAAAATTGAAAAGATTCTTAATAATGATCAAATGCTTAGGAATATTGTTAATTATAAGCTAGATGATTTTTTATTCATAAGATTCTTCAACCTTGGGTTAAAATTGTTCTACAAAATCACCAGAATGTTGAATAAATGTGGTGATTTGGGTTTCACTCTCGAAGACCTATCAATTATTATCATTATTAGGGATGGAAGTTCACATCATCACCTACACCACATGCTTGTTAGTCATCAAATCCATTAATGGATCAAACTAAGAGCTAACCATGGTCATCCTATCCACAATGAGGTTTTGGGATCTTAGAACTGTTGTGCAGTTTTGCACACACGCCCCACTGAAAGTAGAGACCCTCTTTTTGCTCTGGCTTTTGGTGTCTTTTGGCCCCTTAATTTTATTGATTTGGTTGCCTTTGGAGGTCCTTAGATGTTCATCTTGCTTGCCCAAGTGATTTCCCAAGGTTGAAAAGAAGTTCGAGCAAAATCGGTTTTACCCCGGGGATTTTAGGTCCATCGTTTTTCAGTTACCAGTCGTACGCCAAAAATTACTAGATTTCAAGTTTTTTTTCCATGAAAATCGGATTTCCGTTTTTGCCGTTCAGTTGGATTTTCCGATTTTTGCTTGGTCGCCAAAAGGGAATTTTATGCCCGTCCGGTCCCATCGGATTTTTCTAGATTTTTTCTGGCTTTGTGCAAATTGAAATACTGGATTAAATTGATGAATTTGATGATAAATGCTCAACACCCCATGCTTAATTTGATATATTACATGATGTTTCGCGCATTCTTGGTTCGTTTTGATGATCTATTGTTGAAATTTTTGCCTTATTCGGTAGAATCCTGTCCGGCTGGTTTTTTGGATTCTGGTCTGGAGTCCGCCTGACCTGGATTTTCCCGGATTTTCCCTTGGTCTGGTTTCCCGAAATGGAAATTTTTTCGAAAATAATTTTTTTCCAAAAATGGAAATTTTTTAAAAATGATCCACGAAAATGAAAATTTCTTGAGATAAAAAAATTGAAAACAAAAATTTCCAAAAATGGAAAAAATTCTTAAAATGGAAAGTTTCCTTATAAAAATGTAAGTTTTTTAGAAAAGTCAAAATTTTATTCAAATTTAATTTGAACATGTGGGCTATTAATGATGATATCTATTTTTTAGGACTAAACAAATATTAAAAGGGGGACTTGCATATGGATTCGTGCCAAAAAGGGAAATCTGGAAATGTTCAATTTAAATTTTCAAAGTGGGACCTGCCTAAGGATCCGTGCCAAAACTGTCTACAGCTGGAGGACTTTCTGCAATACACGTGAATCTGATCTTGCTAGAGATCATGGGCCGACATGGATAATATTCATGCATTTAATGCAAATCTTGTCCTATTTTGAAATTCTCTTGGCCGACCTGTTTTGGGGCCAGTTATTGTTGTAAAATCTAATTAGGGCGACATGTTTGTGGGTTCTCTATAAATGGCATTTGTGCCTCATTTGTAAGGGGGGAGGAAAAGATTAGGAGAAGATTTGATAGAGAGCGAATTTAGCGGTAGAACAGAGGTAGAAGTTAGTCAATTTCTGAGCAAGTGATGTAATAGAACACAGGAATTGTTGCTGAAATTTGGTGATTCAATACAATTGCAGACATTGTGATTCTCTGGTGATCTCTTTTGTGTTGACTTATCTTGCATGGTTCTTATGGTTCTATCTTTCAAATTGCTCAAGATTGTTAGATTTAGATTTAAATATGATTCAATGATGTTTATGATTTAATCTTTGAGGTGTTTGCAGCAATCCCTAGTCCATACTTTTTGCAGCTAGCTGATTGTTAGTTGCTTTGTAAAGTCAGCCTGAACCTTTATATTCATTGTGCTTGGTTCAATTGTGGAGATTTATTCATTTCAGCTGCAATTGGGTTGTCTTGGGTGAATGTTCATGATCTGAAAATCTTTAAAACCTTAGAAGATTGCACTGTTTCTGTAAGATTGCAGATTAATCTTGGTCAAGAAGAGATTGGTTTCATTGGGATTGGTCCATTTCAAGTGTTTTATCATTTGCATTGTTAATCTTAGGAGTTAGAATAGAATAGAATCTTTCTAAACCCTTATCTCTTTTGCTATTTATTTTGAATCCAGGTTAGTTTTAGGGTTGAAAGCATCACCATATTGTTGCATCTGATGAAAATTCACTTCCATCATTGTTCATTTGTAAGGCCGCTTGTGATTACCAGCATTTTCACATATTATCTGAGTTGTTTATGCATTGTCATGACCTGACACCCGAGAGACCTTGGGGTGATTTTCAACAATTTATTGTTGAAGATTATCTTTCAAGAGAGATAGAATATCATTTTCTGTCTGAGTTGTTATTGTGCCAAAAACACCATCAACAGATTGGCGCTAGAAGGAGGGCGAACAAGGTGACATTGCTGGAAGATTGAATGAGCCTCTATGTTGAAAATCTGAGATATGAGAGATCTCAAAATCAGAAAATTCAAGTTCTGAGTCAAGATGGAAAATCAGCGTTATGTTTTTCATAATGGAAACAGTCTTCAGATTGATTTTTTTCAAATCTGTAAGTCCTTGAATAGGAGGATAAATCAATGGAATGGCAAGGGTTTACACCATTGTGCATTTTCAGACAAGTGTAGGCTTCATAATACCTGTAGACATAATGAGTTTGAATGCTCGACCTTTCTAGACAACATTGAGGTGGTCTTGCAAAGGAACCTTTTCATGCAAAATCTGTCTGAACCATTAGCCACCTCAGATCTAGGGTTTATTGATGTTGCAGTTGAGGCATTTACACAAATAGTTGAAGGTCAGTTTGCTAGTGGTAAGTGTTTGCAGGATTTCCTTTCGTCTAAATGGTGCAAAGTCCATGATGCAACCCATTCAGAGTTCATCTGTCATTCGTGTGGGGACATTATCTTTAAAGTTGGAGAATACCTGGAGTGGAAAGGTGAGTTAAGCAAAGAATGCACTGCAGAAGGGCTGACTACTTCTGAATCCAGGGATGGCTTTGAAACTGATGTTGATGAGACTTTGGAAGGAACTGAGTGTCATGAAGATGAGTCTGAGGCATCAGAGATAACAGAGGATCAAGGAAGATGTTCTTGTTGAGGCTAGTCAAGTTCCTGAAAATGTAGTGGAGGCTGAAAAAGAGGTTCATGTCCAAGACGAAGATGTGATACAGACCAGATATAAAGATTTTGTTGCCAGAATTATAAGAGATTGGTCAAGCCTAGGTTTTGGAGTCTACCTAGAGGAGCTATTGTTACCAGCTTGGTGCAGGATACATGAGGAAGAGCATTCAGAATTCGCCAGTTTCCAGTGTCAGACAGTCATAAAGGAGGTGAAGGAACAAGTACGGCTACTTTTACATGCAAATGATACACCGACAAATACATCAAACAAGTTTCTGACTGAGGAATGTCAACTAGTTGTTGATGAATGTCTTGAAGAACATGAGGAAGCACTCAGTGAAGTGATCAACATTCCTAATGATTGTGATCAAGATTCTGAGCTAGTACCAACAAAAGATGAATTCAGGGAGTCTTCTCATTTATCTAATTTTGTTTTTCCTCAGCTTATTGATGAACTGCACAATGAAAACTCATAGATTCTATGCATTATTGATGGGGTAGCTGATGTGGTTCATGCTAATGTGTAGGAGAATATGAATGATGTTGAAAACATAAATGTTACAGTCAGTATTGGTGAACGTGCTCCAACTTCTCCAGGTGAGAATGTGCTGGAAGATCAATCTGTGATACCTTCGGATGAGCATCCTGCTGAGGAAATTGTTGTACAAGATAATGCCCCTACGTTTTCACTGTTGATCCCTCATGGAAATACTCAAACAGGTGAAAAGTTCCATGTTTTTAGGTCTGAAAGTTTTCGATATGAATTTCACTCTGCATCATGTAATGATTCCTCTAATTATATCTTGCATGTTTCAAATGAAAGTAGAATATTGCACCATCAATGGAGACCCCCTTATGACACTGTGATCAACTCTTCACAAGTGTAGGATGATGAACACAACATTCAGTCTGGAGAAATACAAAATTAGGTTGTTTCTTTCTTTGCTGGAAATTCCGAATCTTGTCAATTTGATTATGGAGATTCAGGAAAGATAACTTGTATATGGGTTAATCATGGTCCTAATGAGTTACCTCAGTTACTAGTTATTCCTAATCTTGACATGGAGTTTGAATGCTACAAGGCAGAGATTTATTTTTCTGAATATAAAGATAGGTTTGCATTTTTGAGGACTGTTACCTTCACTTTATTGCTTGTCCATGCATTAATTAATCATATGGGGATGAGTCTCAGTTCATCCTATCTGATCATGAGCCACTTTGAGTCTCTCTGTACATAATGCTGATTTAAATAAATGCAGCTTGGTCTGCTTTTCTTTTGCTTTTGTCTGTTTTGTTTAGGATAGATTGCTTTAGTTTAGATTGTTTTTCTTTGCTTCTGTTTTGGCTTGTTTAGTTTGCTGTGGGTTTTGGTTTGGTTGTTGTTTTGTTTCTCTGGCTTGGGTTTTCTATTTTCTGGTTGGGGAAGTGTCTTTCCTGTGCAATAATTCTTTTTATCTGGGATTGTTCTAAGTGTTTCATTGATGGACTTTAATCATGTGTCTTGAATTAATCGTCAAAGATTTTTTATTGGTGTCAAGCAGTCTGAATGTCTGATTTAAAGAGAATGGGTCATTGGTCTGACTTGAACTTGGAGTATTCTAAAATCTTATATCCTTCATATATCCTAAGAATCTGAAGGTTGCAGTAGGGTCCTTGCGAGGTCTTGTTGGGTGAAAAATCATATTTCTACTTCAGTGCCACTGTGGTTCTCAGCCCTGAGTGTGGACTTCACTGTTCACAGGTTGAAATGAAAAGAGTGAAAAGAAAAAAGAAAAAAAGAAGAGAAAATATTGAGAGTTAGAAGATTGATTTCAACTCATCAGGGGTGTTTGAATATCTCTACCGAGGCTATGGACGCCTGGCTGGCAGTAGAGCTATGTTCAGGAGTCACAGCGATAACCTCATCGGGGGCTATGAACGCCTGACTGGTAGCGAGGCTCTATCCAAGTTGCTTTTGGAGCTAGAATCTTTATGTAGCCTAACTTGACTGAGCTTGGTTTCTACCGTAGCTTAAGGAAGGAAATGAACTCACTTGCACACACTTGAATTTTTAGTTTATTGAAGGTTTAGTCTACCTTTGGTTCAGATTCTTTAGTCTTGCATTTTGATTTGTTTGCCTGATAGGGAGATCGAGACCAGAGATTCTGGGTTCATGATTCTTGTTCAACATCAAAATGCTCTGGAGCATTTTCCCAACGGAGTCGCCATTTGTTGTGCAGTTTTGCACACACGCCCCACTGAAAGTAGGGACCCTCTTTTTGCTTTGGCTTTTGGTGTCTTTTGGCCCCTTAATTTTATTGATTTGGTTGCCTTTGGAGGTCCTTAGATGTTCATCTTGCTTGCCCAAGTGATTTCCCCAGGTTCCCCTTTGAGAAAACTAAGTTCTAAGCAAAATTCAGCATTTTACCCCAATCTGGGATTTTCCGGTCCATCCAGATTTTCCCGGATTCTGTTCAAAGTCCGGCTCTGTGCAAAAATCTGGGTTTTTAGTCCAATCCGGGATTTTCCGGTCCGTCTGGATTTTCCCGATTTCCATGAAAATTCTGGATTCGAGCGAAGTCCAGGTTTTTGCCTATGTTCGGGAATTTCCGCCAGACCCGGATTTTCCCAGATTTCTTCAGTTTTCCAGGTGCGTGCCAAAGTCCAGAATTTTACGCCGTCCGCGGAAATCCGGTCCATCCGGATTTTTTTGAATTTTTTGCCAGGCTTTGTGCAAATTGAAATACTGGATTAAATTGATGAATTTGATGATAAATACTCAACACCCCATGCTTAATTTGATATATTACACGATGTTTCGTGCATTCTTGGTTCATTTTGATGATCTATTGTTGAAATTTTTTCCTTATTTGGTAGAATCCTGTCCGACTAATTTTTTTCTGGATTCTGGTCTAGAGTCCGCCTGACCTGGATTTTCCCGGATTTTCCCCTTGGTCTGGTTTCCCGAAATGGAAATTTTTCTGAAAATGATTTTTTTCCAAAAATGGAATTTTTTTTAAAATGATCCTGAAAATGAAAATTTCTTGAGATAAAAAAATTGAAAATAAAAATTTCCAAAAATGGAAAAAATTCTGAAAATGGAAAGTTTCCTTATAAAAATGTAAGTTTTTTAGAAAAGGTCAAAATTTTATTCAAATTTAATTTGAACATGTGGGCTATTAATGATGATATCTATTTTTCAGGACTAAACAAATATTAAAAGGGGGACTTGCATATGGATTCGTGCCAAAGAGGGAAATCTGGAAATGTTCAATTTAAATTTTCAAAGTGGGACCTGCCTAAGGATCCGTGCCAAAACTGTCTACAGCTGGAGGAATTTCTAGAATACACGTGAATCTAATCTTGCTGGAGATCATGGGCTGACATGGATAATATTCATGCATTTAATGAAAATCTTGTCCTATTTTAAAAATTCTCCTGGCTGACCTGTTTTGGGGCCAGTTATTGTTGTAAAATCTAATTAGGCTGACATGTTTGGGGGTTCTTTATAAATGGCATTTGTGCCTTATTTGTAAGGGGGGAGGAAAAAATTAGGAGAAGATTTGATAGAGAGCGAATTTAGCGGTAGAACAGAGGTAGAAGTTAGTCAATTTCTAAGCAAGTGATGTAACAGAACACATGAATTATTGCTGAAATTTGGTGATTCAATACAATTGCAGACATTGTGATTCTCTGGTGATCTCTTTTGTGTTGACTTATCTTGCATGGTTCTTATGGTTCTATCTTTCAAATTGCTCAAGATTGTTAGATTTAGATTTAAATCTGATTTAATGATGTTTATGATTTAATCTTTGAGGTGTTTGCAGCAATCCCTAGTCCATACTTTTTGCAGCTAGTTGATTGTTAGTTGCTTTGTAAAGTCAGCCTGGACCTTTATATTCATTGTGCTTGGTTCAATTGTGGAGATTTATTCATTTCAGCTGCAATTGGGTTGTCTTGGGTGAATGTTCATGATATGAAAATCTTTAAAACCTTAAAAAATTGCATTGTTTCTGTAAGATTGTAGATTAATCTTGGTCAAGAAGAGATTGGTTTCGTTGGGATTGGTCCATTTCAAGTGTTTTATCATTTGCATTGTTAATCTTAGGAGTTAGAATAGAATAGAATCTCTCTAAACCCTTATCTCTTTTGTTGTTTATTTTGAATCCGGGTTTGTTTTAGGGTTGAAAGCATCACCATATTGTTGCATCTGATGAAAATTCACTTCCAGCATTGTTCATTTGTAAGGCCCCTTGTGATTACCAACATTTTCACATATTATATGAGTTGTTTATGCATTGTCATGACCTGACACCCGAGAGACCTTGGGGTGATTTTCAACAATTTATTGTTGAAGATTATCTTTCAAGAGAGATAGAATATCTTTTTCTGTCTGAGTTGTTGCTATGCAGAAAACACCATCAACAAGAACCACCAAGATGTTGAAGGCCTTGAATCCTTGAATCAAGTCCCACACCATGTAGTGATATGATCACATCCACATGCTCTTGGAAATTGAAGTACCTCACGCTTGCTTGATTACCAGCTTTAAATCTCTAAAAACCCTTAGCCTTTTGATTCCTATGCATTTATGCAGACTCAATCCATGGACTAAGCCTTCATACTCAGCCTCATTATTCATGCAAGGAAATTGGAAATGAAAATTTGTAAGAGTCTCCACTCCTTCAAGGGACACTAGGTAGATGCCCACTCCTAAATTAACTTTGCATCTTGCACCATCAAAGTGTAGTGTCCATATACATTGTTCCTCATCTGGGTTTTCATGTTGAGCCTCTTGGATTTTAATAGTCACTTGTGGGATGACTTGATCCTCATCATAGATCACATAGGTCCCCAAACTAGTAGCATGGAAATCATCGAAAGGATCACTTTCCATGAATTGATTCAGAAGGACCTCTTTAGCACTCCTATCCTTAATAACCTCTTCATCTTCCAACATTTCCATACAATACATTTTATTATTTGAAAAGGATGTATGCATAGCCTCAAAACTCATCATAGTGTCCTCTGTTATGTGTTTTTAGTGTAAGGGTTCTAAGAGAATATTTATTTTAGAACCACACTTTGTACTCATTATTAGATGGGACCAATCTGTGGATAGATACCCTCAAATTTTTTTTGTGAAATATCTATTTAAACACACCCCAAAGATAGGTGGAATATCAACCACGACCACATCCTAAGTGACTATAATGGTAGGTAAATAATATAGGGTCAAAGGGAATATTTTGATTAGACCTATGCCCTAGACTTTCTTACCATCCAACTACATGATCCCTCTATCAAGGGGTCCATATTCTAATTTTAAATAGTCTAGAACTAAATTAGGCATAACAATCATGCTAGCTCCAAAATAAATCATGGAATTATGTAACATCTTATCTCCTAAAATGAGGGTAAAGAAGAATGAGGAGGGTTTTATCTTTCTTACCTCATCTCTGTCCAATTTTTCCTTTTTGCTTAAAAATGTTTGAGCTCCTGAAGCTTGGGAATCCTAAATTGGTTTTTTCCCTTTCTCTTGGCTACCTTTGGGATTTGGATCTGATTGCAAGGTAGTCTTATCCTTTCTCAAGGCCTCCTACAATAAGGATTTCTATTTGAGAATAGCTAAGATTACCCTCAAAGACACATTGGTGGGAGCCTTCTTCAGTTGTTTGACCACATTGAGTGATTTGGGTAGCATTATCTTTGGCTTGAAGGGGATCATTTTCTTTGGCTTCTATAAGGGTTGAAGAGGTTGTCCCACACTGGGTAGACCAACAAACTTCTATGTGGCTCTACTATACTTGACATTGTTGTACTTGAGGCACAAGCTCTTCAATGAATCTCCGCTTTGAATGAGTGTTGTAGTACAACTAGATTTATGGATTCTTTGAAATTGAAGGCTTGCTAGTGAAACTCGCATCCTCACCCTCCATCTAGGAGAAAAGTTTATTATTGACGATGATCTCTACCTCTTATTCTAGTGACATGCACATCATTTGAGAATTGATCATAGTGCTCTCTACTTTAGGAGATCAGTAAGCATATACTACCATGTCTGGTGAGATGCCCTAATTTATTTTCTCTACTAGTTTTTGTTGAAGATTTCCTCTTGAACAATTTTGAGGCATGTGTGCATCATTATAGGGGAAAAACCAAGAATTCATATTATTTGTTAAATTGTTTTGGCTCGCGACCAGTTCTTTGTTGGGATTAGACGTTGAGGTTTGTAGTAGAGTGGGTACTAGAACAATCTAGCAGTACTAGAACAATCTAGCTTGAGGTTTGTGACTATTTGTTTCCTCTCACACCTCACTGATACTAATTGTGCTAGAATGGATGTCTTCCTCCTTGATAGCCTTGAAAAGTGGGTCTTGAGGGAATTTCTTTATATCTCTTTATACTGATAATCTCATTTGAGAATTTCTATAGCAATTTTTTTATGTCATTCACCTCCATGACTAATAAAAGTAAACTAGAGGTGCTTTCCTACATGTTAGGGTATACATACATCGAAGGTGGAGGCACAACATACATTCTTTGGGTGGCTACTTCTATAGGTTGTGCTGAAATATTTTGGAACATTCGCATATGTGGTATATGTGGTAGCTTCTTGGCATCAATCAAGTTGTTTTCAACTCTCGTCACCAAATTATATGTGTTCAAGAGAGTGTTTCCCCCAAGGAATTGGATCATGACAACTATGTTAGAGTTGAAGGCTTTTAAATAGTAAAAAAATGCCATACTCATGGATGGCTAAGTAGTTATGGGAATCCTTTGCCAATTCTTATGAAATTTTGCATTGAATTCTATAATGACCTCTTGAGGTTCTCTCTTTATTATTATGAATTGTTGCAATAGGGATGAGCGATCCTATTTCTCTAGAAAGCTTTCAAAAAATTAGTCTTTGAGCTAATCCCAAGTATTAATAGAGTTATGAGTGGTGAATCTATACCAATCTTAGGATTTTACTTTGAAAGAGGAATCTAATATCCTAAGTGCTACATTCTACTTTATTATGTTATGGAGTGTGCACATGTTAGTGACATCCTAGAGATGTTTTTATGGTGTCTTTAAGTCTTCCCTGGTGAATTTAGGAAGTGATTTTAGAGCATTGGTAGGGAATAGGATCCCATGTATCTAGGGGAGTGGGGGGAATAAGTGGAATCCTACTCTTCCAAGCTAAAAATTTTCTATAATTCTGAGTGGCCATAGGGAATAAATTCCTTTACGTCTAAACAACATGTATTCTAGTTTCAAATAATCTACCGAACGGTTGCATAGATTGGGCCCTAGGGAAAGGTTTTGTGCTTTTATCCCTATTTCTTCTAATGGGTGACAAAGAATGTGTAGTATTTCTTCTCCTGGGAGAAAAATATGGTAATTTGATATAATTAAATTACTTCTAGTGGACACCCTAGTTTGGATTTTGGGCATGAATGCATAGGTTTGTTTTATAGCCAGGAGCTCTAAAAAATAGTTGAGTCACAAAATTTGATGTAGAGTCTTCAAATGAATTCAACATCACCAATAATCTGATTGGGTGCCTCTTTATGGCTGAACTATCGAGCACAACACTACTCTCTTGACGTGGTGAATTGAAACTTCTATTCCATTGAGCGTGCCAGAAAAAGAACTATTGATCCTTAAAGCTTATGCCTTGAGGAAATAGCATTATGGAAAGTCTAGTTGATGGGGGACTAATTGCAGTCTACTAAAAAAACTATGATATTTTAGAATTTAGCTTTTCATTCTTGTTTTGGGGAGAAAAAGGGAAGAAGAAAAAACATAAAAAATCTAAACTAGATGATGTACCAAAGCTTTTATAACATTTTAAATCTCTCTCTCTCGGATAACCAAATTATGAAATATTAAGAAATGAACATAGAGTGACATTGAACCTTCATTATTGAGAAGAGAATGAAATGCTTAAGGCTTAAACAAGCATAGAGCATAGCATTCAAATCTTTTCATGTTTAGCACCACTAAGGTTCAACAGAGTGTGAAGCACCTGGAATAACCTACTAATGTCTTGAATCATTACAAAGATTATGAACCCATAATCATAGTATGACACTTGGCATAAATTATTGTAGTAATGAAAAAGTACATAACATGACTCAGTTAACTACAAATTTATATAAAATACCATAAAATTTAAAACAAAAAGGATTATTTTTAAGATCACATCCATTCATAAGTGACATAGAGCATAAAAGATAATGTAAAAAAAAAGTGAAACCACCACAAAAGTAAACTAGGCACAATACAATGATTTCCTCTTTCTATTAATTGATTTAGATGATACAAAATGGTAAGGTCAGGTGTCAAATGGATGTTCCCTTGAAACTAATTTCTTCAGTGTTTCTTATAGAGATAGTGAACAATCACTACTCAAATTCTTGACTCTCATGACTAATCGAGGCCTAGGAGAAGCTCAAAATTCCATTTTATAGGACAACGGAAGAAGGAAAGAAAAAATATCTCTCCCACCACCAAGGCACAAAAAGACAAAAAAAAATTGGTAGCATTAAACATTACCAGAGAAACAGTAAGAAGATTTGGATCTCCACCTGACAAGCCCATGATGTAATAAATTTTTAGTTGGTGAGAATTGATTGAATTTGAACTCAAATTTCCCCAACGTGTTCCTTTCAACTACTTCCTTGTGGAAATACTACCAAGGCAGATACCATCTGCCTCTGAAGTGAATGTGCTTTGAAAAATATCCAAGAATAATTAGGTTCCATGCCTAATTAAGAACCTCTTGATCACCAAAATTTGATCGTAGATATGAAAACTATGGAAATTGCTATAAATACCCAGGAAAGTAAATCTTTGAATATTAATGGCACTCAAAGATTTCCACTTTCAAACATGTTTCTCCTTGCCACATCTCCACCTTCAATAACACTTTCTTAGTTCCCTCCTGGGCTCAAGACATACCCAAGCCCTTGTTTGGTTGACAAGTAGAGCTCTTCATTGCTATTCCAATGCTAAAATATTTCGTTCTCAAGAAAATCCCTACTTGGGACACATGGCATGCAGGTAGGAATTGAAGGGGCTTTCCTTCGAGCTGCCCTTAAGAATATTTGCAGTGCTAACACATGGCTTGCTCTACATCAAAGAATTCAAAAAGAGAAAGACGCTTTAAATAAAGACCACATGGCACCATCACGTGCCTTTGTGAGAGGAGAAGGCCATGGTCTGGCTTAAATTTGTGCCCTACTGACACATGGTGTCCCCTTATTCTTGATATGAAAAATATGCATCAAGGCTTGTGAACTACTTTAGAAACAAGTTGGAGATAAAAGAAAAGGTCGTGGGGCCAATAAAACATGAAATAATGTAAGGCAAATAAACTAAATTATAAAATTTGGTTTCAAGATGTAGAGAAAAATCTCTATAGTTTCCATGTATATCTAGTGTTCTCATGTGCAGATGTGTGTTCTTATGTTGTTCCTTATTCTTTATTATATACTTTGATTTAGGTTTCATTTTTGATATATGCATCTGAGTTAAGAGTTTTAAGCAGATTTTATCTATTGATTCACCCCCCTCTCAATAGATTGTGTTCCCTTTAACATTTACATTTCATAATTGGAAATCCTAATTCTAATGTGATAATCAAAATAACAATTAAATAGTGAAGTCTTACTTTCAAGTCCCAATTCTAATATTATAAGTCAAAATTATAAGCTCATTTCATAATTGTAATGTGAAAAATTTAAACAATTAAACTAGTTCAACAATGATGTGCATAATTATATACAATTATATTTATTTACAACTTAATTTTTATTTATTATAAAATCTAATGAATTTTAAATATATCTACCTTACCTAGGGATTTTTTCTCTCCATGTTTCTAAATATCAATGCCTCCAAAGTCTTCCACTTTCCTCATGTATTTTAAATATCCACCCACCCCTTGATTTATATTGGCCTTTTAAATATGTCTCAATAATAAATCTCTATTAGGACCTTCTAGATCCATTTAGCAACATAGAATGTAGCTTTCAATGGAATTATAGTTTGAAATTTTTTATTATGTATATTTCAATTCATGCATCCAATTAGAATAGTCTTGGTGTTAACATGTGTAAAGGTTCATGTATAATTATTTCTATAGTATACCTTATATAAGCCCACTATGTGGAATTCATTATAAAGCAAATTGATAACATCTATATAGATTTAGGTATATTTTTACAATTGATCAAGTTAATGGTAGGTCTAAAGAGTTTCATGTGTAATACCATCACTATGGCATGAAACCATTTGATTATTCTAAGGATACCATGTAATATTAGGAAAGTGATAAAATTGATAGTATCTTCCACCTACCATCCCAATAATATATATAACTTGAGAATTTTCAATCAGTTCTATTTATTAAAATATGAATTCATCATGAAGTGAAATAAAAAGGCATACTTAAATAAAAATTCATTTTCTTCAATAGTTTAATGATTTATTTTTTATGTAGGGTATATTTGTAGGTGAATTAGACTATTTAAAATTTATTTATGACTGAATTAATAGCATGATAGGATAGATAGATCAACTAATAAAGAAGACATTCTTGCAAGTATGGGCATATTGGTGCTATCACTGATGCCAACAAGCTTGTGTTATCATTGGTGTCAATTGTATGAGAAGGAAAAATATCATCATTGACGGAGATTGTTGCATTGTTGATGCTTTGATTAGTTGCATTATGTTGCCATTAGTAAGCTATTAATGCTAAACTCTAGTGTTGCTTTGATAATATTTTGTCTATGAATATATGGTTGAGTTTCTATGTTACAATTGGCTTGGTGGTGATGAGGAAGTGATGAAGGAGATGAGGATGTGTCTCTAATGAATGGTTTCAAGCAATTTTGAGAAAATTTGATAAAAAGAGGAAATAGTGTGTTGCAGTTGTTTTGGGTTGTAGAGTAGTGCTCTGGTGTTGCTCTGCATTTCTTCTAGGTTGAAGATATTCCTGTGTGTTTTAGATATGTTGATCAGAGGTGTTCAAAGGTGATGTATTTAGAATTTGGTGTGCCAAATCATTGTATAAAAGAAGTTGTGTTTACTAGTGTGTGAATAGTGTATTTTAGAGGTGTCTGGGAGAAATTTTTTTGTTTCACATTTCTCTGCAATTTGGTTTGAGGTCTTGTGGATCTAGAGGGGTGTTGACAATGTTGGTATCTATCTATAGTCGAGGTGGTTTGGGGCTTGGTGCTTTGAAAGTCAGTTTCTTAAGTTGCAATATATGGTAGATTTATTTGAGTGTACTAAGTGTACACATTTATGAGGTGAAATTTTTTGCAAAGGATTTTGTTGGATTTTAGGGTGTTTATGGAATATTCTAGGTTATGTTCAGGTGAAATTTGTTGTCTGTGAGCTATTTTTGGATCAAAGGAAGTGTGTACTTAAAATTTTAATGGTGTTTACATGGATAGCAATTGACCTTTTTGTTTACACTAATTACAATGGATATTTATTGTTTAAAGAAGTGTGATGTAACATGGTGTTGTAGATTTGGGTCCCAAATAAGGAATGGTGTGGTTTGCTTTCACTTTTATCTACCACATAAGTGTTTTGGCACTAACCTAATTTGAACTTGTATGATTGATGTGCATAGCCAACCTTGGAGAATGGTTTAAGGCTGAGGATGAGACAAATAAGAGTTGAGTTGTTGAGGGATGTGAAGATAGTGAAGTAAGATGTGAATGATGTGAAGTGTAGATTGTTAGAGTGTGAATTTGAGAAGTGCAATGTGAGCTTTCATTTGTTAGACTTCTATATGTAGCGAGTAGAAGGTGTCTACAATTCTTTAGTCATGTTGTGAAAGTGTTGATGATATTATGGTGGATTTCTATATTACATTGAGATGGTTTTCACTATGTGAAATTCTTCTACTTCTTCTATTATATTCTGGTGGTGAGCTTTTCTTTTTTTGGGTAGTGAGCCCTATTATATTTGATGTTGATGTTACTTTAAATTGTGAGCTAATCCTCACCATGGTTTTTACCATCTTAGGTTTTCCACATAAATATGGTGCTCTCTTGTGAATTGTGTTGATTTGTTTTAGTTTTTTTTATCTACCTTTCATGCCAAATCATCATAATAGATTAAGATTTAATTGAAGAATATGGATTTGAATGTTTTTAAGGATTCTAAAGTTTTAAGGTACAATTGATTTACCCCCCTCTCAATTGTCTTGTGCATTCAACAATTGGTATCAAATCAAGGTTCCTTGGAAGAAAGATTTACTGATTGAGGTCGATCTAGGATGGCACACAAGAAAGAGATCCATATATTTGATGGAATGGATTATGCATTCTATAAGATAGAGATGGAATTTTTTTTTGGTTTTAAGGATGGATACATTGAACCTATAAATGGTCCAAGTAGTGTTGATGAGATCAAAGCCTATGAAACTAATGGTAAAGAAAGGTATGCTCTCTTAAATAGTCTTACTAATTATGAATTAGTGAAAGTGATGAGTATGAAAACTACTAAAGAAATCTGGGATAAGTTAAAAAAAAATTATGAAGGGGATGATAAGGTCAAAGAAGATAAGATGCATAATTTGAAGATCATGTTTGAGAACTTGCGGATGTCTAAAGAACAAAATGTTACAATCTATATCCAGAGGGTAGATGAAGTTTCTAGCTGCATCAGAGGTCTTGGTGTCGAACTCAAAGAACTAGAAGTGGGAAATAAAATTATTAGAGCTCTTCCTAAATCTTATAGTCATAAAGTGTCTACTATTGAAGAATTTGAAAATTTGACTCAATACACTAGAGATTAGTTGTATGGCTCTTTAATTGCTTTTGAAATGAAAGGATTTGAGAAAAATAGTGTTGCAAAATTTGAGACTTCTTTGAAGGTTGGGAAATTAGAGGAGATCAAGGAATCCGATTAGGAGGATCTTGATGATATAGAAGCTAAATTTGTAAGGAGAATGAAGAAGGGTATTGGTAAGTACAATGATAAGTTGTCTTTCAAATGTTTTAGCTATGGAAAGATAGGTAATTATGCTTCAATATATCCAAATTGATGCAAATCAGGGGTAATCAAACTCAAAAAAACCTTAAACAAGTGTCTTTTCTCATCAAAAAGTGGTTTTTTCCTTCACAAACCCTCATTCTTGCTCGTAACTTTTCAAAAAGGAAAATTAGGCATTTTTTTTACTCAAACCTGATCAACACAAATGGAGACCCATTTAGGATACCCATTTTTCCATTCTTACACATATGCAAAAGTAAGGTAGGTTTTCTTTGTATGGAGGGCCTCAAAATTTGACTGACCTACTTCTAAGAGGGTTTTTTTTTGGACTATCTACACCAAAAATGCAAGAAAACTTTCATTAGTAACTGCATCAAAATGGAAAATTATGAAATATAATATAAAGGGTTTTTAGAGACCCTCAAAGTAGAACTTTTCACCAATTTTTAAATATTTTTGGAGGGAAGAAAAGATATGGAATTTTCTTGTGCTCTAGAAACCCTAGGGAAAATTC
Source organism: Sequoia sempervirens (assembly GCA_007258455.2). Lineage (NCBI taxonomy): Eukaryota > Viridiplantae > Streptophyta > Pinopsida > Cupressales > Cupressaceae > Sequoia > Sequoia sempervirens. The sequence goes on along the minus strand of VDFB02105785.1, from coordinate 97,867,330 downwards.
ATACCTGTTGTTACAAAAAATGCTCTAACTTTCTCTAAAATTAATGAAATTTAACCAAATCCAAACCAAATGAAAAATAAATCCATTATATTTCCAACCATACCACGTGTAGGTCATACAAATATGTACCACATGAAAGAATAGGGCTATTACAAGAAAAATGCTAAAAAAATTTGCTCCAAATTGATTCCAATTTTCATTCTCATCTTTTCCAACCTTCCCAACCTTGGGATTCATGTTTACAACATGTATTTATGCTTTCAAAATCATTTTACAACTACCAACCATCCACAACTAACTTCCTAATCAAAGTTGTAACCTTAATGCACTTTTGACAACTTTCATAGTGACAACTTTTACAATTTTGATAATTTTTTGACATCATTTGCATTGTGACTCTAAAACATTCTAAAATGGTCTAGAATGAATCCAAATTATCATTAATGGTCCAAAATGACCTTATTTACATAAAAAGACACAAAACAAGACAAAAACCCAAATTTGAGCATGAGGGTGCTCATGCACCACAAATAGAGCTTTGAATAATAAAAATAAGGAGAACAAAAGTAAGATGATTAAGAAAATCTATTATGTTAGAGAAGGTGAAAGTATTTCTAATGATGAATATGATTATGTAGATGATTATTATGAATGCATGTTCATGGCTTTAAAAGATGGATCTGTTTCTACTAACACTGAGAGATGTTTGAAGTAAAGCCCGTTGAAGACAAAGGATAAGACTAAAGGTACTTTGGTATCTTCTTTTCATGCTAGATAGGAGAAGAACTACTGGATCATTGATAGTGGATGCTCTCATCATCTGACCAGTGACAAGAGTAAGTTTGTTAAAATATAAAAGTATGATGGAGGATGTGTTATATTTGGTGATGATACATCTACTAAGATATGTGGAAAAGGTTCTATCATTTTTTATGGCAAGCATAATACTAATGATGTTTACTATGTAAAGGGTTTAAGGAACAACCCCTTAAGTGTTGGAAAAATGTGTAGCAAAGGATATAATCTTATGTTCTAGGATGATGGATGTGAGATCAGAAAAGGATCTAAAACTATGGTTGTTGCTAAAAGGATATATGGAAATGTTTATGAGCTCAAGGGTGTTGATGTTCATTTCTTTATGAGTTAGATTAATGAAAGATAGCTATGGAATAGAAGAATGTGTCACAACAACTTTGATATCCTAGTAAGGATACGTTTAGTTCAAGTTGTAAGAGATCTTCCAAAGATTACAAAGCCTATCAATGTTGTCTGCAAAGAATGTCAAATTGGAAAGAAAGAAAGAAGAAACTTCAAAGTTAAAGAATAATCTACTACCATACTATTGTAACTAATACATACAAATATTCGTGGTCTTATAAGAGTAATAAGTTTTCAAGGTGATAGGAATTTCATGCTTTTGATTGATGATTATTCTAGAATGACATGGGTTACTTTTATCAAAGAAAAATTAGAAGCTCTAGATAGGTTTAAAGCATTCAATTTATGGTTGAGAATGAAATGGATATTAAAATAAAATTTTTGAGGTTTGACAGAGGTGTAGAGTTCACCTCCAATGAATTTAATATATTTTGTGAAAATCATGTCATAAAGAGGCACTTGTCTGCCCCTAGGACTTCTCAACAAAATAGAGTAGTTGAAAGAAAGAATGGGACTATTAAAGAAGCTGCAAGAACAATGATGAAAGGGGAAAATATACTAGAAGTCTATTGGAGAGAAGTAATTCATACTATTGTATATATACTTAATAGAGTTAAAGAAAGAGAAAATAGTACAAAGACTCCATATGAGCTATAGTATGGAACGATTCCTACTATCAAGTACTTCAGAGTGTTTGGAAGAAAATGTTATATTAGAAGAGATGAAGATAACTTAGGAAATTTTTATGGAAGTTTTGATGAAGGTATCTTCCTTGGATATTCTACTAGAAACAAATCTTACTGATGCTACAACAAGAGATTGAGAAATATTGTTAAGATTGTTAGTGTCAAGGCTGAAAAATATTTACAAAAGAATTCAATGATGATAGTTGGATATGAACTAGATGAGTCTTGTTGCAGAGAAGAAGAAAAAAATGAAGAAAGATAAGTGTAGATTGAAGAGGAAGAAGCTCCAAAAAGGACTCCTAAAACCCCTAAGTATGTGTTGAAGAATCATTCTAAAGATCAAATTGTTAGAGATAAGAACAAAGGTGTACTAAAAAGAAGAAAATTTATTTAAGAATAGGAAAATCTATGTTTACTTTATGAATTTGAACCTAATACAATTATTGAAGCATGCAAAGATGAATATTGGATCAAGGCTATGAAAGAAGAACTATTGAAAATTAAGAAGAATCGGACTTGGGAACTTGTCCCAAGACCAACAAACAAGAATGTGATTGGAACTAAGTGGATATTTAGGAAAAAATGAATGAGAATAGAGAAGTGGTAAGGAACAACACAAGGCTTGTGTGTAAAGGATACTCACAAGTTGAGGGAGTAGGTTTTGAGGAGACATTTGCTCCAGTGACAAGAATGGAAGCTATTAGGATTTTTTTGGATTTTGCAGCACATAATGATTTAAAAATTTATCAAATGGATGTGAAGTCTGCTTTCTTAAATGGAGAATTAGAAGAAGAGGTATACATAGAACAACCAGAAGGATTTTAGTTATTAGACAAACTGAATATGGTTTGCAGATTGATGAATGTATTATATGGATTGAAGCAAGCTCTTAGAACTTGGTATGCAAGGTTGGATAGATATGTGATACAAAAGGGATTCAATAAGGTGCCACAAATAGCAATCTTTACTTTAAGGTTAAAAAAGGTCAAATCTTGATCGTGGTTGTATATGTTGATGACATAATTTTTGGAGGCAATGAAAATATGTGCAAGAAGTTTGTAGAGGAAATGAAAAAAGAATTTGGAGTGTCTATGTTTGCGGATATGAATTTATTCCTTGGATTGCAAATAAATCAGACAGATAAAGGTATTTTCATTTCACAATCAAAGTATGTCAAAAGTATGTCAAAGAAATATAGAAGAAATTTGGAATGGAAGATTCTAAACTAGTGTGTACCCCTATGGTTATTGGTTGCAAGTTGAGAAAGAATGATGAATCTCCTAAGGTTGAACAGAGGAAGTATAGATCAATGCTTAGTGGTTTGCTATATCTAATTGCTACTAGACCAAATATCATGCATTTAATTTGTCTTGTCACTAGATTTCAAGAAGGTCCTAGAGAGTCACATGTGTTAGGATTCAGGAAAATTGGAGTAATAAACATTACATATGTAGATTGAATAACCTAGAAATAATAATGAATAATAACACAAAAGAGATCAACATATAATATAACGTGGCTCACCCAATATGGGCTACATCCATAGAAACTCAGTCATCTAATGATTTTAATATTTAGTGCAAAAAAAATTACAATCTCGCAACAACATACCACAAGATACATCCCAATTGCTTATAACAAGATTTATGGAACCTTCTAGAATTAGGGTTTTACAAGGTTGTTTTTCATTTGACGTGTTAATAGGAAAACCTTGACGTGTCAACGGGAAAACCTTGATGTGTCAATGAGAAAAATCCTTGACGTGTCAATGGGAAAACCTTGGCATTTCAATAGGAAAAACCTTGATGTGTTAAAAAACCATTTATTGTGATGATTTTATAGTACTTTCATGATCAATCACCACATACCAACAATCTCCCACTTGGAGACTAATCAGGATCCACGCCAAAAAATCTCCCACTTGGAGACTAATCCTGGACGATACTGTTGCACTTGCAACCCCCACTGGATTATAGGTTTGGATTGTTTCTTATGTACACCATTATCATTCATGAATGCCAACAAAAAAATTGATGAGGAAATCAGTTTCTCCCATGTAACTACCTTTGTCAACATATTTGCAAGATTCTCACTTGTGTGAATTTTCTCCAACTTCAATTTTCCATCCTCCAAAACTAACTGGATGAAGTGGTATCTGAGCTATATGTGCTTAGTTTTTGAATGCAAAGATGAGTTCTTAGCAAGATGAATGGAACTTTGGCTATCAGTGTACAAAGGGCTATCTTCTTGTCATTGTTGCAATTCCTCTAGAAAATTTTGCAACCAAATCATTTGCTTGCTAGCTTCCATAGAAGAAACATACTTAGCTTCAGTGGTTGAAAGTGCAACAACTTTTTTATCCTTAAAATCCAACTAACTGAAGTACCTCCTATAGTAAAAAAATACCTTGTAGTACTCCTACTATCAATATCAACCACCAGATTAGATTCAACATATCCTTTTAGAGAAAAATTTATTCCTCCAAAACATAGTTTCTTTGAAGTAGTACCTCTCTAATATCAAAGAACCCATTTTACCGCATTCCAATGTTCCATTGCCAAATTTCTCATATACCTACTCACAAGTCCTATTGATTGTGTAATATTTGACCTTGTGCATAACATTGCATACATCAAGCTACCAACTGCTGATGCATTTGGTATCTTAGACATTTTCTCTTCCTCCTCTTGTAGCTTTGGAGACATCTCCTTAGTCAACTTAAAATGACTAGGCAAAGGTGTACTAACTACTTTTGAATTTTGCATGTTAAACCTTTTCAACACCTCTACATACTCACTTTGAGACAAAAATAATTTTTTGTTTGTTTTATCTTGTCTGATCCTTGTACCAAGTATTTTTTTTCTACACCCAAATCCATCATAGAAAATGAATTTGCTAATTTTAGCTTAAGTTCATTAATATGTTGCATGTTAGACTCGACAACAAGCATGCCATCAACATAAAGCAACAGGATAATATAGCTATCATTACCCAATTTCTTAAAATAAATACAATAATTAGAATGACATCTTTTGTAAACTTGTTGAGCCATAAAAATATAAAATTTCAAATACCATTGTCAAGGTGCTTGTTTCAAGCCATTCAAACTCTTCTTTAATCTTCACACAAATTCCTCCTTACCCTTGACCTCATATCCCTGTGGTTATTGCATGTATATTTCCTCTTCCAAATCCCCATGGAGAATATTTTTTTCATATCTAACTATTCAATATGCAAGTCCTTCATAACCACAAGACTTAGAATAGTTCTAATAGAAGTCATCTTTACAACCGAAGAAAATATTTCATCAAAATCTATACCTTTTTTTTGTGTAAAATATTTTTCCCTGATTTTGGCCTTATATCTTTTCTTACCTCCATCTTCTTCCTTCAACTTGAAAACCCATTTATTTGGTAATTCTCTTTTACCTACAGGAAATTGAACTAAGTACCAAGTTTGATTCTATAATAAGGAATCCATTTCCTCTTTCATTCCTAGCTCCCACTGCTTTTTGGTATCTACCTACATTGCTTCTTCATAATATTCAAGTTCACTAGAATCAATTAATAATATAGAATATAAGGATGGAGAAAATATTTCTGGAGGTCCAATTATCCTTGTAGAACATCTAACACTTGCAAGAATGTGTGGGATAACATGTTGTTGTTGAGCATCAGGTACCACTAGCATTTTATTTTTTGGAACCCCATCCAACACCACATATTCCTTTTTGGCATGTTCATGCTTCTTTTCCTATAGATAATCCTTATACAAAACCTTCTCATTGAATATAAAATCTCTAATCCTAATGATTTTATGATTTACATAATCCCATAACCAATAACCAAATTTATCTACTCCATATCCAATGAAGGTACATTTTTTAGACTTAGCCTCAAGCTTGGTTCTATGTTCAATATCAACATGGACAAAAGCTTCACAACCAAAGGTTTTCATAAATGAATAATTTACCTTTTTATCCATCCATGCCTCCTCTAGAATTCCACCATTCAAAGGATTTGAAGGTCCCTTGTTTATTAAATAAATAGCTCAGTATGTACAACATCTACCCAAAATTGTAAGGATAGTCCAACATGCAATCTCATGCTCCTTGCACACTCGATAATGGTCCTATTCATCCTCTTAGACACACCATTTTCTTGTGGGTTTCTAGTAACTATTTTTTTCCTATAGATTCAATTGTATGAATAGTAATTTTCAATTTCTCTGCCACAATACTCACCTCTAGTATCAGATCTGAGACACTTCAAATTTTTCCCTATCTCATTCTCAACCAAAGCTTTCCACTTTTTAAAAGTTTCAAATACTTCTATTTTTTTTTTTAGGAAATACACCCATGTTTTCCTAGTTGCATCATCAATAAAAATAACATAATAGCAAGAGCCACCAAAAGAAGATACCTGAGCTGGTCTCCATACATCTGAATGCATAAGCTCTAATTTCTCACTCTTCTTCTATTTCCCAACTTTGAGAAAGAAAACTCTTTCTAGAGTGAAGGATCTTCATCCCTTTCTCACTCATATGCCCAAGTCTATGATGCGACAATTTTGTTTTTGTCCCTATAGCAAGTGCTATAACTATCTCATTAGAAACTATTTCTAGGAAGCTAAGGTAGAATAAGTATTACTAGTACACAAATACAATGTGCCTACCTTTTCACCTTTAGCTACTACTAATGCACCTTTAGTGACCTTCTAGAATTTGTTTGAAAAGGTAACTATGTATCCTTCGCTACCTATTTGTCCTATAGAAATTAAATTCCTTCTCAAGTTTGGAACATGCCTTACCTCCTGTAGCAACCATTCATTTCCATTCTGTAACTTGATTTTTATCTTTCCTTTTCGAACAATCTGATAGGGTTCATCATCACCTAAATATACCTGTCCAAAATCACCTTGAACATAATCTACAAAATATTTCCTATGGGGTGTGGCATGAAATGAAGCCACTGAATCTATTACATGGGAATCATCATCATTATTTAAAAAAAATTAAAGTATCATGTAATTTATCACTTGCAACATTAGCTTCCTTATTGTCATCATGTTGTTCATCTCCTTATTTTCCCTTTCGAGACCAACAATGCTTCTTCAAGTTTCTTGGCTTTCCATAGTGCCAACAATCCATTCTTCCTTTGGATTTAGATCTTCCTTTCTTCGAATTCCCTTGTGACTTCCCACAATTTTTTGAGATTTTTCCTCTCTCCTTTGTTCTTCCCCTATTCTCTATAGTCAAACCATTACCCAATGTTGAACTCTCACCTATGATTTTCTGTCACATTTTCTTGCTAAGGATGACACCAACAACATCATCAAATTTCAATGTATTTGAATAAGATATAGAGTTACTTACAACCATTACCAAGCTATTCCAACTTTCTTGCAAAGAACATAAAACCAAGAGATTCCTCACCTCTTCATCAAAATTCACTTTTGTAGAAGTTAACTGAATGGTAATCATATTAAATTCATTTAAATAATCTATCACAAATCCACATTAAATCATTTTCAAATTAAACAAATGCTTCATGAGAAATACCTTATTTGAGGCTAAGGGTTTTTCATACAATTTAGCCAAAGTTTTCATTAGATCCTCTATTATATTGAACTCCATAGATGGTGTTAGGAACAACCGAATGGTTCCCAATGCCTTTCTATCCAGAATCTCTTATAACAAAAGAAAAGAAAATAGAGGATGAGGAAGTGATGAAGGTGATAAGGATGTGTCTCTGATACTTGGTTTCCAAGGGATTTTGAGAAAATTTGATAAAAAGAGGCAATAATGTGTTGCAGTGTTGTTTTGGGTTGTAGAGTAGTGCTCTAGTGTTGCTCCACATTTCTTCTAGGTTGAAGATCTACCTTTGCATTTTGGATATGTTGATCAGAGGTGTTGTATTTATAATTTGGTGTGTTGGATCATTGTACAAAAGAAGTTATGTTCACCAGTGTGTGAATGGTGTATTATAGAGGTGTCTGGGAGAAATTTTTTGCTTCACATTTCTCCGCAATTTGGTTTCAGGTCTTGTGGATTTGAAGGGTTGTTGAAAGTGTTGCTATCTTTCTTCAATCAAGGTGGTTTGGGGTTTGGTGGTTCATAAGTTAGTTTCTTAAGTTGCAATAAATGAAAATTTATTTGAGTGTATTGGGTGTGTACATTTCTTAGGTGAATTTTGTTGAGGAGTTTGTTAGATTTTAGGGTGTTTTTGGAATATTCTAGGTTATGTTCAGGTGACATTTGTTGTTTGTGAGTTGTTGTTGGTTCAAAAGAAGTGTGCACTTAAATTTTTAATGGTGTTTACATGAGTAATGACTAACCTTGGTGCTTACACTAATTGTGGTGGATATTTATTGTTTATAGAAGCATGTTGTAGTGTGGTGTTGTAGATTTGGGTCCCAAATAAGGAATGGTATGGTATACTTTCACTTCTATCTTCCATAGAAGTGTTTTGGAACCAACATAATTTGAACTTGCATGGTTGATGTGGATAGCAGACCTTAGAGAATTTTTTCAAGGTTGATGATGATATAAATAAGAGTTGAGTTGTTGAGGGATGTGAAGATAGTGAAGTAAAATGTGAATGATGTGAATTTTAGAGTGTTAGAGTAAAAATTTAAGAAGTACAGTGTGAGATTTCATGTGTTAGATTGCTAGATGTAGTGAGTATAAGGTGTCTATAATTATTCAGTCATGTTGTGAAAGTTTTGATGATATTGTCAGGGATTTTTCTGTTGCATTGAGATGGTTTTCTCTATGAAAAATTCTTCTCTATCTTCCTTTCTATTCTAGCAGTGAGCCTTTGGAAGCAAGCCTTTCTTCCTTTAGGAAGTGATCCCTCTAGCATTGAGCCCTCACCATGGTTTTTCCCATCTTAGGTTTTTTACATAAATCTGGTGTTCTCTTGTGCATTATGTTTATTTGTTTTAGTTTTTTTTATCTTCCTTTCATGCTAAATCATCATAAAAAATTAAGGGTTAATTAAAGTAATTAGGACTTGAATGTTTGTAAGAATTTTAAATTTTTAAGGTACAAATGATTCATTCCCCCTCTTAGTTGTCTTGTGCATTCAACTAAAATGACTAAAGATCATCTTGGAAAAACTTAACTTATTAGAGATTTTTGTATTCAATAGTTTAACCCAAAATGATATAATGAGTGTGTAGGTGAAATGTATCTAAGGAATGATCTAACAAGAATAAATGTGACATCTTAAAGTTCTCTAATATTATCTTAATTGAATATTTGTACTAAAAATATAATCATATATAAATATGGTAAAGTTCCAATCTATTTGAAATACAAATGGATCAAATATTAAATATTTAGGAATATTGTATATTATCCTTCATAAAGTTTTTGATTGGAGGTAAAGAAGGTTTCGAAGGGGCCCCGAAACCCATTATAGAAAAGTAAATATGCATTAGAAGATAACTAAACAAAGTAGTCAACAACCAACACACAACAAAACATCAGCAAGATAGCTGCCAAAAAGGAGGAACAAAAAAAGAAAACATATTCTTCATAATATTAGTAGCTTCCATGTTGCTCTCAATTATATTTTGATGTGCATCCACGACTTCAGAACTCTCTTTGGCAGGGACCCCAGCTTGCATCTTGGTCTTGTTGTGAGTTCTAGTACCAGGCCCCAAAACACTTACCTCTTTAACCAAAACATCCTATGAACCAGCAGCCTTATCAACTAAAGCTTCCTCCACCATTTTCCTTTCCCCAACAACTTCATTATCACCAAGATCTCCCTCCTTTGATTTCTTAGCCTTCTCATTGGGAGTAAAAAGGCCCTTAACCTCATACCTCATAGTATATTTAGTAACTTCAACAACCTTATCCAACTTCATGCTAACCCTTTCCATCTACTCTTCCAAAGTCACAATTCTTTGTTCAAAAATCTGCTTCATCTTCAACATCTCATTAGCAACAATCTTTAAGGAAGCATACAACTCATCAACTTGAGTCTGTATAGAAGGCTGCAAAGATTCCCAAAATTTGCTCACAGGTCCCTGAACCCTCACATTGGTAATATTGAGCTCATGAAAAACCCATTTGAACAATTTGAAAAGGGAAATAGTTCCATCCTTAGCCAGACCCAAAACATTAGGAAACTCCTCCTGGTCAATGTTAAACACATCCATAGCCTCCTCATCACCCTCTTTGGAGACACTATTCTTATCTTGGCTCCCACAAACTTCCTTACCTTAAGACCTAGCCACTAGCATTTGAATTTTATGGAGAGAGCTAATAATTCCCTCATCCACCAATCTCATTTTATTCTGCTTGTCCATTTCCTCAACAGGGGAATCCATAGCAACCTACCCATCTCCAATCTTGGGAGAAGAAATGACACGCTCCTTCTACACAAGGCTAGTGGGCCTCAAATCCAATTTATTATGGCTACTCTCCTTCAAATCCTTCTTTCTCTTAGATCTCAAAGAAAGGGGTGTAGGAGATACCTACTTAGCAACATCAATCATATCTTTCAGGATGGTAGAGGGGGCAACAATCCCAATTTTACAAGGTTTTTCACCAACCCCATCCTCACTACAAGTCTCATAATCCTTCGGGTTAGGAATAGAATTGTTGGAAACAAGCAACACTAAGAGGGGGGTGAATTAGTGTTTTGTAAAAATTAATTATTTTTCTCTGATCCTTAATCAACTTAAAACATTTAATTGACACCAATATGCAAAAACTAAAAGAAAGAAACCACACAACCATAACACAAGGATTTTTACATGGAAACCCTATTAGGGGAAAAACCATGGTGGATGGCCAATCCACAATAGGTTTTGAGTATACTCAATAGAAATATTACAAAATGGGAATGCACTTGCATTCAAGCTCACTACTCAAAATGGACTTAATGTCCTTACAAAGGTTTGGAATAGATCCAAAGGAGAATGAGCTAAAAATATAGCATCTACCAATGCTTGATTGCAGTTCTGGTTAAGCTCTAATGACGAACTTTTGTCCTTCTAACTGATATTGAATTTCTTATCTACTCTACTCAAGTTTGCACACAAAACCCTTAAGCACAAGTACAAATGCACATGATATAGCTCAAATAATTCTTGTATGTTCACAACATACACCAACTCTTCTTCTTTCCTTTTTAAAAAATGAGGTGATCGATCATCTAAATATATCCGCGATTGGGGATATAATCACTACAAGTCGGCTCAATAAAACTTAGAATATTTGAAACTTGTCGGCCCAAAATATGAATAAATTTGATGTGTATCCAAAAAATTCGACTAGTCCATAGCTAGGACCAATAATTAAATATTTGAACATGAAAAAATCTTGACTAATTCCACTTAACACATCCACAACTTGCCACATTCCCTAAGTTGGCTACAACAGACAAATAGACAAAAAAATGTCCTACTGAACCTCCTACCTCATACTACAACTAATGCAACACAACAAAACTCAATAATAAGATAATCCACATGCTTAACAAGAAATTCCAGAGATCCACAACACAAAAAGATGATCCGGTGAAGCCGTTTGAGTGGATACCCTATTCCACACGTATTCTGTTAGTAATACCCACTATATCACATTATCTGTCGGTATGACTGGATACTAAACTGTGGATCATGGGAATAACTTTAGTTTCCATCAATGACAATATTAGAAGCCATATGACAACAAGAATAACCTTTCTCACTCTTACATGAAACAAGGGGGTTTCAAATACACTTCCATAGAGGCCTAAGAATCAAGAACATAATCATCATCCTCTTCAGACTCAGATTCCTCCTCCAAAACCACTTTCTTCTTTTTCCCTTTTGAACTCACTAGTTCCTTCTCCTACACCGTTTCATATTCCAAGGCTGGTTTCTTTTGCTTACCCTTAGGATCCATTACAAACTGCTTAGGAACCACAAACACCTTTGCATAATCTATTATGACCTAAATTAACCCAACATGTAGCACACGATTCTTAGGATTTATTTTATGATCCTTAAGACCATACTCCAAAAAATCCAAAAGATAGAAAGGAAATGAAAATGATCAATAGAACAAATTGATACACATTAATAGTAGAGAATCAACCTTCTGAGGTAATGTACCTCATCAATTCCTTGAAAACATCTCCCCATATAGATTTGATGGAACTATGCAGGTAGCCACCACTCTGAGCCTGCTTGAGCTTTTGTTCTTCATCTCCTTTGAAGAAAATCTACAAAACAGCTTTAGATTCCTTCTTATCTCTATACACCTTTCCACCCTTTGTGGAAAGACCAATAATATTTTCTATGAGATCCTCATTGATATAAAATTTAGTACCTTCCAACTTCAGAACCCTATTATGCCATCCCTTGACAAACAAATTCATAGACTATGGATCATTCCCATGGAGTTGCTCCAAGTAAGATGTAATCCCACCCCTTTGTAGCCTTTTCCACTCCTCAAACTTTATTTTCATGGTGTCACAGGAGAAAGGTTCTGCCCTGTTTCTATTGCCACCCATGATCACAAACTTAGCAAAGCCTAAGAGCTTGAGAACTTTACAAAAAACTAATAGAAACCTTAATAACATAGGCTAGGAAATACCCACAATCCATGTGACAATGACATGGTGGTAGAGGGTCATAATTAACCTTGAATGTCACCCCATATGGAGATTCAAATTACCATAATCCAAAGCACAGTCCAGCTCACCATCACTCCAAATAATAATCTGCCATGTGAATAGGGTCATGTGAGCACAAATCATCATGAGGATGCCATCCAACTTAGCATTTTTTATAATCATGATTAATACAAGTGATATCCTCAATGGGAATGGGGTCATTCACATCCCAAACCCTCGATCCACTAACCCAAAAGTTAGCAAAGATGTCTGCAAGACCATTACCTTCCCTAACAATATAAAAAATATAAATTCATCAAAATAATTTAGAATTTAAATGACATCCATAGTAAGGGATTCAACACTCCAAGAGAAAATAAAACACTTCTTCAGATTTTGGATAATATTTAATGATTCTCCCTCAAGCCATCTTCAATACCCTTTAGAATGAGCCATCTTCAATGCATGATAGGTTGTTGATGCATCCACAAATTGGTTTGTGTGGGTTCCCAAAGGGAGCACCACAGTGGAAATGAACCTACCATTAGAATTTATTAATATTCCCCCACAACCAACAAGTCTCAGATTACCTCTAGTAGCTCCATCAAAATTAACTCACCCAACCAACCAGAGGATCTTTCCAAGAAACATCATCTCTTGAGGCTTTACCTTTAGTAAAAGGAAGGGAAATATCACAAAGAAACTTCCATTACCTTTCTATAGCCTTTAGAATGAGTCATCTTCAATACATGATAGGTTGTAGATAATTCCACGAATTGGTTTTTATGGGTTTCCAAAGGGAGTGCCACAATGGAAATGAACCTACTATTAGAATTTCTTAACACTCCCCCACAACTAGCAAGTCCTATATTACCTCTATCAGCTCCATCAAAATTAACTTTCACCCAACCAACCGGAGGAGCTTTCCAAGCAACATCATCTCTTGATGCTTTACCTTTAGGCAAAGGAAGGGAAATATCACAAGGCAACATCCAATTTTGTGCAATAGAAGTGTCACCTAGCTTAAGCACAATCCTAGGGACATCCTCTTATCCTTCATAAATTTTATGTTTCTTTGGCCCATTATATTTTGACATTTAGTAACATATTATGGGGAACATTTATTATAATAATATAACTTTATACCATTTAAAAGTTGGGCTAGAAAATTAGTTTACTTTAACTATGTCTATTTAGTTTTATCTATATGTCTTAGGCATTTTCCTAGATTGTGTTATGCTACTATAGAATTTAGTCTATATGTCATGTATAATTGAGTCATATCCATATGTGTGTTATGATGTAGCACGAAAACAATAAAATATTCATTTGAAATTGGTAAATTTTACATTGAAGGCTAGATTTCAAAGTTTGATTAGATTGACTAATGAATTACAAAAAATACATGAAGATATCCTTAATGCATCAAGTCAAAGGAAATAAATTGACCTAATGTTGGATAAAATAGATATTTAATAGTTCCCAAGAGTATTCCTAATAGAAATTTACAAGAATTAAATATTATCTAAGGAAATTATTCAGGTCATAAGTAATTCATATAATGTCTCAAAAATATTGTAGAACCATATATCCTTCATGAATAAGATAAAAAATAGGCATGAATAGTTTACCCTTCAATAATTGTAATATCAAGTTGATTCAAGCATTCAAATAGATACATTCCAATAGTTATGGATATTAATGGAGTAGAAATTGCTATGGATATTTAGAGAGAGGACAAGCATGTGTAGAAGGATGGATGGCCTAAAAGTGGCCACAACAACTTTTTGGTCTATCTAAGAAATAAAAAAGAGCATATCATAACACACCCATTAATGGAGGAGCATCTAGGGTGCAAGAAAAATATTGCATCCTAAATAGAATGTTTATTTAGATTTTAGTTAGGTTTGATGGGCTAAAAATAAAAAGGTTACTATTTTTAGTAAGTTAGTGTTTGTGCATGTATGGATATAAAATCATACAAAGATCTCTAGAATTGTGAAATGAATTTAACGGTGAAGAAACCAATTCAATACCATTTGTCACTTATGATAATTAATGTTTTGTCCTTAAAATCCATATAATTTATTCAAAGTCAATTTTAAGGCACTTAGAGGTATTAGATCAACCCAAAAATTGGTACAACTCAAAAGGCCCATTTTGCAGCTCTACCACTCATCTAGATCTTTCCAATGGCATAACAGTTGTTTTAATATGATGCCCAAGTCAAAACTTATAGCTCCCAAAATTTGAACAAAAAATTGGAAATTTTTGAAGGTTAGAAAAAGGGACAACTAGATTGGTTTAGTGCTAAAGTGGAAGTCACAGTTTGTTGGCAAGTGGAAAAATCATATAAAGTGGTCATGAATTGAAAGATATGGATGCTAGATAAAAAGATAGCTAAATTTCCTAATTTTTCAGCACAAAGCGGAGGTTGAGTTTTTAGTGGCCATTGTTTCCATTTGGATACTTTCATGTCTAATTTTCTTTGCATGTATTTGCATCCCATTTTCTGTAATAGTGGTCTGGTGACTAGATCCATGTAATGTAGTTGATTGTAGATTTATAAATTATTATATTAAGGTAATATAAAGGCTGCAAGTTATTATTCATGTTTTTTGTTAATTGTGTGATATTATGTTCAAGGGAGAGTCTCCTTCCATCACTTGTATTATGTTTAAAATAGAACCAAAAAATAATAGATGTTGAACTCATTTGAGGTTGACCCCTATCTCTATATGAGCCAAACATGAGCAACGAAAAGTGGGAACATTTTTTGATTCAACCAAGCCACCAAAATAATATTTCCATGACACCCACAAGGTCAAGGAGGTAGTTTTTTCTTAACTATATAAATTGAATAGAATATCAAATTTTTAATTTTTTTGATTCAGTTCTTTATAATTTTTAGGAATTGAAAATCCTTCAAAACCTACCTTACCAATTGATTAAAGTCATGGTGAAGAGTATGGACACCAAAATACTTAATAAAATCCTCCATATATTCTTGAACATCCTCCTCAAAACAAGAAAATACAATAGGTGAAATTGAAAATGATATAAGGGAACTTTGAGCATTAATTGATAGGTTGAAAAATATAAATGTAACTAGCTCCCATCGAACAAACCTTGCCACCTAATTAGAATTTGTCATCTCTCATATAAATTTTTTTGAGTGGAAAAATTAACATGTAGTCTAGTAAGAAGGAGGAATCATGGGGATTTATTTCAAAAAATCATTCTAACAACAAGTGAAAGAGAATAAAATATTGAAATGTAAATTATGTGCATTTTTTATTGATCTATTGGTGCAGGGGCACCCTCATGCATATGAGATCAATTTTTGATTTTTTGTCTTTTTTTGGACTTTTTTGTCTAATAAGGCCATTTATGACCATTTGGGATCATTTTGATCCATTTTGGAATGTTATAGGTCCATTGGTCAAAAGTTGTAAACATTTGCAAAAAAAATGTAAAAGTTGTCATTGTGAAAGTTGTCAAAAAGTGCATTAAAGTTACAACTGTGATTAGGAAGTTAGTTGTGGGTGATTGGTAGTTGGAAAATGATTGGAAAATCATAAATAAATGTTGTAAACATGAATCCCAAAGTTGGGAAGGTTGGGAGGAGATTGGAATGAAGAAATTTCAATTTTTGCACTCTAAAAACTATTTTTCTTACAAATCTGGCTATTATTTTCATTTGTATGGGATGTAATTTGAATTTAATGACGTAAAACTGATTGGAGATGATAGATTATTAAATCTCTTTCCAAATACAATTTTTTTGGTATATTTTCATCCTTCTTTGAATAAGTTACAAGCATTTTTGTTAAAATTGCCTGAAACCCTGCCTAGGGTTTGTAGTCACATAGAAAATGGCACAAATTTTGTTTTATCCAATGAAAAAGGCTGAAATTTGGAATGAAAGTTGATATTGATTTCTATGAAAATCCCACAAAGCTGTAGATCATAAATTCATGTGTGGAGGAGATCTCTTCACAAGAAATTTATGATTTTTCAGCAAAACAGTTTATGATTTTTCAGTGAAACAGTCCCAAAAAGACCGTAGGTTCATTGTTGTTTTAATTAATCTATAAATTGATTGTTAAGGGTGTTGAATATCCAAGATACTGAGAGGGGGGGATGAATCAGTATCTTATTTAACTTAAAATACCATCCAATTACTTTGATGCATATAACAAAATAGATAAGCAAAAGCATTAACACAACATGAAATAACTCAACACATGAACACCAAGATTTTTATGTGGACAACCCAAAATGGGAAAAACCACGGTGAGTGTTATCTCACAATATAGTATAACTAGTTATAAAATATTAAAAGAGGGTTGGATCACATCTAGGAATCACTTTCCAAAAAGAGAGACTCACTACGTAAAGAATTACAATGACAAAATGGCTTACATCCAAAAAATGAACTGATAATGTACACCTAACAAGTGTTGATTCAGTTCCTTTGAAGCTCAATAAACTAACTTAACACACTTCATCATTTTTCACACTTCTTCACATTCGCATCAATATCAACCTCATCATCTACAATATCAACACTATCCAATATATATAGCTAATACATCTGCAAGAATCAATTAGGTTGGCCTAATTAGATGCAACCCTTATTCACCAAAAATACCAACTGTCAACTTCAAGCATTCACAAGATCTTTCCAAAGACAATTCAAATGCTCAACATGCTACATCATGTTGGCATGGACCTAATATAGGTCATGCATACATCCGCATAACAAAATTGATTTACTATAACACCATCTATCCATTAGGTTGGCCTAAAATAGACCTAATAGCAAAATGCAACAATAGAATAATCCCAACTCACCGTATGAGAACCTAAATATGTGAGATTCTGAATATACGTGCTTTCAACATCCATAAAACACTTCCCAAAACCACAAGCAATAATATTCAACAATAAAGGATTGCAGAAAAAAATACCAGAGGATAATAACTGCATACTGGTTCAGATACTAGTCCAAAATACCAAATCAAACTAAGACTTAGTATTGCAGTTGCAACTCATATATCATGGTGACATCAATGAAAACACAAAAAAAATAATGATATTTTCTTCTTCATTCTTCCAACAATCTCCCCCTTTGTCATTGAAGGCAACATGTGCAAAAATTTACAAGACCTCTTATGTACAACATTTCCCCCTATCAACAACATACTCTTCCTCTATCACTTTTCACTCCCCCTTTGACATCAAGGACAAAGGGTGACCCAAAATAAAATATGAAAACAATAAAAAAAAACATTAACCTGAGGATGGCGAGCCTTGAAGCTCCTTAAGAATACCTTGCCATGCAGATTTACAATTCTCCCAACTCTTCTTTGCAGCAATCAACATCCTATTTAGGGGTTCCAAATACATCAGACATTCCTCTACATCATCTGGAGTACTAGGAATCAATTTTATCTTCTCAAGTTTCTCTACACTTTCCAAAGTAGTGGCAACCGAGGTGTACACCATTATCACAAGGTCACCGAACTGGCCAATTTTTTTGATGATTTCTTCCTTTTTCTTTTGTAAAATAAAGAATTTATCTCTATGAGCAGAGATGGCATTCCAAGTTGATTTGTCTCTCTCCTTGGATGTGTTGCAAGTATTGGAGATAGCAGTCAAGTGAGACTCAATGGAGTCCATAAGATCTTTAATACTCTAAGTGGCATTCAGCCAATTCAACCAGTAAGAAAAGACAACGTTTGCTTCAGACTCATAGATTTGTACAACTTCCAAATTTTTCATAACATTTGTGTGTGCCATAGCACACTTCTCATGTAGCACCAACAACCTTTTCCCTCTCAGCTTCTCCTCCACTTCTTGCTTTGTCTTTTCACCAAGTCCAAAGACATACTCCTTAAAGGATTCCAATAAAAATATCAATTTTTTTACTGGAGTGAGAGATGTATCAATTGAAGTACTGGATGTTGTCTTCTGCAATGCCTTAAGAGCATCTTCAATTAGTTTTTTCCATTTCTAGTGTGTCTCCAGAATCTCTCTTATATTAGATGCATGTAATACATCACCCAATACCAACTTATGAATAAGATGAATTTTATCTAGGTCCACACTATCTTGAATCATAGGAAGTTGTAAAAGTTTTGGAGGAATCACTGACTAGAATATGATTTTCTTAGATAGCAAGCCTTTCAACACATCATCATCATTAGAGGATTCTCCAGGAGATCTATGAGATTCTACAACCCGCCTTAGATTTTCTTCATTCTTCCTAGTAATAGACTCCTCATTTTTATCTTCTTCCTCCTTTTCTTCTTCCACTTTCTCTTCTTCTTCTTCTTTCTCCTTTTCTTTTTCTTCTTTACCCTTTTCATCTTCATCTTTTTCTTTGTCCTTGTTTCCTTCATCATTTCCTTCATTTTCACCTTCATCTTGTTCTCCTTTAGCATTATCCTTTTCAATTTCATCATTAACCTTTTTCTTTTTCAACATTATCTTTTCCACCTTCAGTATGCTCTGGAGGAGCATCATCATGTTTTTCAGGCTCAACTTCACCCTTGTTCTACTTCATCTCTAGTGGATTATTTTCAACACCTGTATCCAGAGGGACATCTGCATCATTTATTTCCATAGAAATACTTGTGTCACCTATACCAAGAGGAATATCTTCCTCAACATCTTCAATGGAAACTTCTTCACTAGACTTAAGTGTAGAAACAAACATGCCATATTTCTCAGCCCTATCTCTGATTACTTCTGTAGTTTCCTTCTTTATTTTCTTTATTTTCTTTTTATCCCTTTTCATCAAAATATTCACTCTTTTCTTCATCCAAAACATATCTGCACATATCTTCTTTAGGGTTTCTAGATCATTTGGGGCCAAAGAAGACCCAATTTTCTTAAATGTGTCTTCCCTGATTTTGTCTTCAAATTCAACAGCCTCTAATGTCCTTTTCATTAGAGCTACCCACATTTTCTCAGGAACATTTTTCTTCACATCATCCCACTTAACATCCAATGTGATAACATATTGAATAGTAGCTAAAATTAATTTTTTTCTATCCTCTTTGCCCACTTGATCATAATATTTTGTTGTAGGCTTCAACATGTCTTCAAAATGTAACAAAGAATTGAGTACAACCTCTAATTAGAATTGAGTTCTAGGACTTATCGAAGTGTCCTTTTGTTCTTCCTGGTCTAGGGAGGCTTCTTCAAACACCTTAGCTTTCTTCAACTCTAGTTTAGTGTGCACATGAACACCAAATTCTTGTTCTTCATCTTCATCAGAATTTGACACAATATGCAACCTTTTAGAACCAATACTAGCTTCCTAAGAAGCACCTTCACCAAAGGATAAGCTTCCTCTTCTTTTCCTTACCAATTTTTCTTCAGGGTCCTCCTCCTCTTCTTCTTGATCATCAATGACACTAATATTTTTCTCCCTTGTATCTTTTGCTTTCTTTCCTCTCTTCCCAAACACCACCAGAGGAGTTTTTTTATTTTCTTAGATCTTGTAGTAGGTCCAAAAGAAGTTGGAACTTTACCTTTATCAAGAACACTAGGTTCAATCTTTATTGCAGGGGCTATAGAGGGTTTAGAAGGAGCAGTCCTACCAAATCTCCTTAGACCTGATGATTCTCCCTCCATTTGTTATTTCTTAGCCCTTCCTAGCACATTCTCCTCAGTAGTGTAACTGGCTTCTCTAAGCTTCCTTTCCACATTCTTTCTTATTAATTGCTTCTTGTGCTCCAAGTGAACCTCCATATATTTTTTAGCATAAGTGCCAATTCGAGGTTTATTGGCATCTTTCAGAATTTTTAGAAACATTTGTGCATAGCCTTCAACTTCATCTTCCATAATTTCATAACACAATGGTTGAATCTATACGGTCTAGGGTCCAACAGCTTCAATCATACATTCATCAGAAGAAACATGAAATATGATATCATTTCTATATTTCTCAACAACTTTCCTCAGAATCCTTTCTCTCTCATTCATGTTGATCTTGAATGCAACAAATAAAGTTTTTAGAGAATTATCTTTGTTCTTCAAATCACCCATATTATGTAAGTGATCAAAGATCTGATTTTCCACTGGTTTGGATGTATCCCAAAACACCATATCATCTCTTCTAGGAAGTCTCTTTAGAAAATAGAACAATAGACCCATAATCAAGGAACCAAATTTAAATGCATACTTTCTTTCTTTGGTCATCCTTAAATTCTCAAGCAATTGTTGCTGGATAAGTTCGCACAAATCATGGTCTGCACCATTAACTGCCATATCAAAACTAGTATAACTAGTTGCGGAAAAAACAAAGTTCTCTCTGTTGGTGAAGTAAATTTTATGACCAATCTTTATAGTGGCATACTTCACAGTAGGATTAGTGATAGAATTTGTTGTAAGAGCTCTCTTGTCATATGCAACACCAGTGAGTTCCATCACCATTTCATTAGTCACAGCTTTCAACACAGGTAATGGTTTGGTATCATAGATTTCAGTAACAACCTTAATTGCTTCCTTAGTTATCATATGGGATCTATTAGTCCACAAGAATTTATCATGTATTCTACTGAGAACTAGTTTTACATATTTATCATTAACCATGGAACTGAAATTAGGAAAGTAGTTCCATCTATCCAATTTCTTCGCAACAATGTTCGAGTATTCAAGTTTCACCAATAAATTATCTCTAGTAAGCTCATTCTGCCAAATATTTATCAACTTACTATGATTGAATTCATCATTCTTTACTCAAATGAACATTCTTGTGTCCTCAGTTGGCATAACCCTATGAGGGATCGATGAGAAGGCACCCATAGGGTCATCTTCGAAAACATTCATCAAATATTTCCTATATGATGGTCTAGGTATTTAAAACGCTTCAACAACTACAAGGGTTTCCATTCTTCACAATTTCAAGCTCAAACAATTCAAAAAAAGATGATTCACACAAACCCACAACTTGCACAGAAAAGTAGAATACCTTTTTCTTTGTGAAGAACTAGAACTAGGGTTTGCACAGCTCGAACTCCAAATCACCTCAAGAACGCTCCAAAATGATCTTCAATTTATTCAAATGCACAAGTGATTAAAATTCCTTACATTCATTCACTTTATAAAACAACAATCTTCCCTAATTTGAACTAAATGCAACAAATTTCAAAAAGTTGCTAAAAATTCTTCTCTGCACAGAAAAACCCTAATTTTCTCTGCAAATGATCATGCCTCCATTTTTTCTTCTAGTTCCCCTTGTATAAATTTTGACCATCCATTCCTTACAACATATCCTCATGCCAAAGACTGACACACCAAATATCAGGGGGTTCAAACAATTTTTTGATAATGCTCCCCCTAAGACCCTGCTAGGTCCAATTCCCAGAGGAATTGTCTGCACCGAATGAGGGCACAAATGCATCTATCATTTTAGGCTCTTCTTTATCCCTCCAAATCTTATTCATTTCTTTCTTAACCTCATTCTTGTCAATTTTCTTCACTAGTTCATTCTTTTCTACCGAATCAGACTGCTTTCCCTTTTTACTTTTGCAAACTCTTGAGATATGTCTTGGTTTGTTGCAATTGCAACAAAAAACATTTTTTGATTAGTTTGTCCTCCATTACCCCTTTACTTGCACTGATTATCTGTGTCAAAATTTGTTACATGTATAGCAATAACCATTAAAGGATTGATTCATTCTTCCTCCATTAGAGAAATTTTCCATCTAAGTTCTGCATTCACTAGCTCTATGTCCAACTTTCTTGCATGCAAAACATTTTCCAAAGAAGGAACAAGGAAATTGATTCATCCTACTCCTACACTTTGTTTCCCTATGACCAAATTTATTACATGAAAAACAAAAACCATTGAAGGATGGGTACCTTTGAGCATTTGGTTGTCTAATAGGTAGTCTTCTAGAAAAGTCCTTGAATTTCTTTTTTTCTTTCCTTTATTTTGAATCTTTTGATTATCCTCAGAGTTTTCACCTCCTTCCATTCCCAAGCCACCTTTGTCTTTACTTGGTTTTTGCATTGAAATCAACTCATCAAGGATTTCTGAGCTAGATTTGAATTTACTTTCACAAAGTTTCACTTTCTCTAGGTCTACTTTTAGATTCACCACTTCTTGTTCAAGCTTAGTACATTCATCAAATTTTCTTTGCCCCATTTTATTCAGACATTCTTCAATTCTTTTATTTTCCTCCACTTTCACATTCAAATTGGTAACCTCTTCATTAGCTTTCTTCAACTGCTCACTTACTTTCCTATGTCCTTCTTTGAACTTCTTCAATTGCTATTTTAATTTTTAGACACATTCATTTGCTTCATCAAGATTTTCTTTCAAATCTATGCTTTCATTTTCAAATTTGTCAAGATCTTCAAGCGCAACTTGGAGCTCTTCTTTATCATCCATATGTTCCATCTTCTTTAACTTAAAATATCATCCAATTAATCTGATGCATATAATAGAATAGATAAGAAAAAGCATTAACACAACACGAAATAACTCAACACATGAACATCAGGATTTTCACATGGAAAACCCAAAATGGGAAAAACCACAGTAAGTGTTAGCTCACAATATAGTATAATCGATTATAAAATGTTACAAAAGGGATGGCTCACTACCAAGACTCACTATCCAAAAGGATAGGCTCACTACCTACAAAACTACAATGACAAAATGGCTTATAGCCAAAAAATGAACTAATAATGTACACCTAACAAGTGTCAATTCAGTTTCTTTGAAGCTTAGTAAACCAACTTAACACACTTCATCATTTTTTCACTTCTTCACATTCACATCAATATCAAATTTATCATCTACAATCTCAACACTATCCAATATATATAGCTAATACATCCACAAGCATCAATTAGGTCAGCCTAATTAGATGTAACCATTATTCACCAAAAATACCAACTATAATTTTAAAGTAATTTTATTAAGTTAATTAGTTAATTAGTTGATTAAGTTAATTAGTTGCATACATTCACTAAGTTAATTAGTTGCATACATTCACTAAGTAATAAAAGTGAAATACATTTTTTTTTGAAGTAATAATATTAAGTTAATTAGTTGCATACATTCACTAAGTTACGTGATGTTACACTACTTGAGTTTCCATAGACGACTTTAGTATTTAGCATTGCACATATTTAATTAATCATAAACTTAAAAATAAACATTGCATATCATTTGAAATTCCATTCAAGATAGTATAAAGAACAAACATGTTTCTTACATTGCATTTGATAAGATATTACAATACTCATTCATTTGATGAGGTAGATCAATAATAGTTACAATTACAATTTACAAATGTTCACCTCATATACAATCGAGGGATGTTTTCAAATACATGATTTACAATTTACAATGAAGAAGTATACATATGCATCCAAGTACGAGCTCTCCATCTATGAAGCTCTTGTTGCCATGATCATAAACTGGGGACCCAACAGAGTAAGGTGCACATTCCACCCAACCATGTGGTACCCGTAGGTCCACCCCCCGTGCTAGGAGATAGTAATATGGTTACCTAAACATAATCTACTAACCCTAGACACAAGTACATAACTAACTAATGGTTACATTGCTTCTAGATTTTAAGACAATCAAATGTACTAAGTACACAAGGTAAACTGTTATTTTAGGTGGAGTGTCATCACAATATTGCAAAGGTTACCCTGGTGTTTCTTCCTAGGTTCTGGCCCCCAACTTGGGTTACCTTGGTAACCTCTTACGAAACCTGGCCCCATTTGCAAACAATTGCAGAATCAAATGTCTTTTGAAGAAACAAGACATTGATTTGCCATTCCAGGCCTTCTCATCTTATACTCAAGACTGAACTAGCTCAAGATTCATTAAGTGAGGCATAAAATCTTATTAAGGATTTTAATCTAACTAATGTGTTATTTAGTTATCACTGACTTACTTTAACTCTTTGTAAGTTACCCTGACACCACTTTGTGTGTCGGCCGTTACATAGAGCCACTCCCCTAAACATAACGAAGGTATACTAATTTTTCTTGAATAAGGTTTACAAGGTGCACAAAATTCTATCACATAATAACAAATGACACACAATGGTCATTAAAACTTTTATTCATAAACCAAGTAACAATACACCATATTCTAACACGTGCACAACCCAAGTCAACTCAAGAAATACATATGAACAATAACATCACCCTTCCTATACAAATCATTCTGGAAGACTTACACATCTAAGACTTTCCCAATTTGCCCAATAAAAACACGGCTAAAGCAAATCAAGAAAAATAAACCTCTACCATTCAGATTTACTAAATCCATTCATTCAAAAGAATTAGCAAGAAATTATAGTAACTTAAATACAATTATTTTCTCATATAATAAAAGAAAATAACATCATTTAATTCTAATTTAACTTTCACAACTTCACATATCAAAAACTATCAAATTTCATTTTTCAACCTTTATGTTATAAACTAACTGATGTTATTTCTAGCATATATTTATACTCAAAGGAGTTTCTTAATTCATACTAAAATAAATGTGAATTTCAAAACTTATTTAAATAAATTATTTTACTATATTACAAATATATATTTATATATATATATATATATTTATATATATATATATATATATTTATATATACATACATATATATATATATATATATACATACACATATATATATGTATGTATATATATATATGTATAAACATATATATATGTATATATATATATGTATATATATATAAATATATATATATATATATATATATATTTATATATATATATATATATATTTATATATATACATATATATATATATATATTATATATACATACATATATATATATATATATATATATATATGTATATAATATATATATATATATGTATATATATATATATGTATATATATATGTATATATGTATATATAAATATATATACATATATATTTATATATATATATATATATATATATATTATATATACATACATACATATATATACATACATATATATACATACATATATATATATATATATTATTAAAATCAAAAGACCCTAATTCAAAAATCTTATTCGAATTAATTTATACTTTAAAATTTTCGTATTCCATTAAAAGAAAAGCCAAAGTTTTAATCGCATGTTTTGGCTGTGTAATATACAGCACATGGCTGTATGCACAGCCCATACAACCCTCCCCGTATGGGGAGGCGACTGTGAGACAGCTACGCGCTGCCTGTGAGGGCAGCACTGGCTGCCTCCACAGCCGTTGCCCCATATGGGGGCGGCTATGGGGGTAGTCTCGTGGTCCCCTTACAACCATTTAATTTAAAAATAAAAACAATAAAAACACAAAATGAAAATTTAAGTTGAATATTGTGTTTTCTGGTTTGATTCATTCACAAGAACAAAAATTTGAAACCCCCATTTCGCCAGTACAACGATTTAAAAAAAAAAAATCCATATATATTTTACATTACCCTTTATATATATATATATTTATATATATGTAATAACATATATGTAAATATATATATATATATATGAATTCAACAATGTTTTCATATGAGATAGATTTAGACAAAATTTCTACAGATATGAAAATAGGGAAACTATTTATTTCAACAATATGCATAGTATTTTCCTCCAATAAATTCTATCAAATTTCTTGAGGATCAATTTTTTTTTTTTTAAAACAAATAATTCCTTCTCAAATTTTAATACAAACTGCTTCCTATAGGCAACTTTCCAACAGAGAAATAACAAAGCCTATAGAAATTTTTAACAGAGAAATAACTATTTTCTCTACAGATTATTTACTGAGAAGAACAAGAAATTTAAAACTAAAGAAAAATTCTTTTCACAGACATCCTTTACAAGAGCAAACAAATTAAACAAATAAAAACAAGGGAAATACCTGTAACTTGAAAATTGCCTATAGAAAAGAGAGCCTCTGTTGCCTGTAAAGTTCAATCCTCCAAAGCTTCTCCAGAAAACCCCAAATCCACAGGAAAGCTATAACCAAACACAAAGAACTTCCCACCAAAGGGATCTTCCACAAATATACAACCAAAACAGAGGAAGTAACAACTTCTTTAAAATTGATTTTTACACAGCAAAATTATTCTTTCATTTCCCGTGAAGAAAATTTTGATAACCCCACTGTATTTCCTAGATCCGAGATATCCTCTAAGAAATTCCTCAACCAAAAATCATAAATGCAACTGGCACACATGTTGAGAAGTACAAAATATCTTTTAACAACTTCTCGGCAATCTTGCCTCAAGATTTGCATGAATTTATTTTATTTAAAATTTAAAATTTAAAATGAAAAATTTATTTAATAATTAAAATGCCATTTCCAAATAACAATTAATTTTAATTAAAATCTATTCACACACAATTTAAAACAATTTAATTTAATCAATTAATTTATTTAATTAAATAAATTTAATCTTTTAGGATCAAATTATTTAACCAAACAAACTAATTAAGTAATTAAATAACATGTAAAACTTATTTTTCCAACCTTTAAAAATTAATTTAAATAATAATAAATTAAAGCATAATAAACTAACATTAAAATTAACAATTTTTTCCTTTCAAGCAATTAAATCCAAACAGAAACAAACAAGACAACCAAGACTCAAATTAACTGACGATGTACTATGACTGGGTTATAGACTAGACTAGAATGAACCATGCTACTACCTCCCAATCAACATTTCCATTGAGTCTTGACACGCTTAGACCTGAGTAACTAGGTGGATTCGGTGTCATGTACCTACAATCCTGCAATCAAACCAATAACATGCATATATATATAATCCATTGTACAGGCACACCGTGCGGAGAAAATCATGGACATCACAGGGCACTCGCAAGCGAGTGATGCGAATCCGTTCTCCACACCAATACACATCACATCAAACTGACGAATTAAATAACAGTTAGTCCATCATAAACATATACATAGCAATAATCATCTAAAGGAAAACATCTACGCTATATCAAAGCATGTCAGAAATCAAATATCACCATACAATGTATCATCATGTCACTAAGTGAATCCACTATCACTCAAAACTAGTGATCAAAATATCCAAACAAAGTACCATAGTCTAATAGTGTAAAAACATATCAGCAGAAAATATAAGCATAAATGGAGGGGTACTATAGGTTTAGATACTAGTCCAGAATATTAGATCAAACTAAGACTTGATATTGCAGTTGCAACTCATATATCATGGTGACATCAATGACAACAA
Source organism: Sequoia sempervirens (assembly GCA_007258455.2). Classification (NCBI taxonomy): domain Eukaryota; kingdom Viridiplantae; phylum Streptophyta; class Pinopsida; order Cupressales; family Cupressaceae; genus Sequoia; species Sequoia sempervirens. The sequence goes on along the minus strand of VDFB02105785.1, from coordinate 97,839,596 downwards.
AAAATAGAAAAATGAGATGTTCTTCTTCATTCTTCCAACAAAGGGAAGGTTTAGGAATCATTATGACATGCTTTTAGAAGTATGTACAGGCTTGAGAATCCATTTTACAAGTTTTTTCCTTTGTTTGGTGTCATTCCCTTACATATACCTAGTGTCAATAAGCCTAATTTATCAATTTATTAGTGTCAAACATGTGTTTGGAGATGTGCACACTTGGAGACCTTCAAAATATGTTGATGCTAGTCTAGAAAACTCACTTTACCTTCATTCCATGTTGTCTTAAAACATTAAGTGCCTTTTAGTATGTTGCCCCACCTTTTGGGCTTGGGAAATCATTGTCTAGTATGAGCAAAAGTATATGATTGTAGCCCTAGTATTTAAGTCCTCTTTGAGAGTGTTAGGGAAGACATTTTGAGTCCTTTTTCTTTGCATTAAATTGGTATTAGAGCCCAAAGATCTAGGAAAGGAAGTTTTGGGAGTTTGTGTATTGTCTTCTTTTATAGGTTGAAGGAAGAACCTGGATACCAAAAAACTAGGCCAAGGGAAAAGAAAGGGGCCTAAGGTAAGGTATCACAAAGACAAGAAGCAACATTGAGAAGATGCAAGATGAAAGATACTTTCTTGCAAAGGGATAATGGAAGTGTTGAGGAGAATAGTCCATGGAGACTTGCAGAGTAAGGAGTTACAAAGAAACAAACAAGTGATGAGAAGAGAGAAAAGTGAGATGAAGAAGACAAATGAGAAGGAAAAACAAATAAATGTTCAGCAAGAGATAATAGAGTTGAGTAATTCCTTGGAACAAATGAAAAAAGTTCAAAAAAAAGGAATCTTGAGATGCAGCAGTGTCTTGAGAAAGCAAACTAGGAAAATGGTTGGCATTGGCCAATAAGAAATAAGGTAGAGTGGCCCATCAAGAAGATCATTTAGAAAAGAAGAAGGAAAAATATGACAACAGTAATAATGGATGAGTTGCAAGATATGTTGAAGGGAAGGGTGCTAGAAGCATTTAAAGAGACAAGAAAATCTTGTGTTTTTGAAACTAAGCCCTTGTGTGAGTGTGTGTTTGCAGGTAATGATATGATGATAAAGAAGGAAAAACCCAATCAAAACTAGTGATGTTCACTTGAAGAGGTTGAGGATGTGCATTGCAGTAAAGTTTTTCAAAATGGAGACATGAGGAACAATGAAAGAAAGCATGAGTTGATACAATCTCAAGAAATAAAGAAGATGGATGAAGTAGGTCTTACAAAGATAGAAAAACAAAGCTATAGTATGTATTTGTGTAATTCCTATGGAGTTGAAACCCTTGATTATGAAGGAAAGATATGATAAATTCCTTTAAGTAAGGGAATAATTAATTCCATTCAAAAATTTCCTAAAGTTATTAAACCTTATCAAATGAGGAAAGAGTCAGAAATGCAGTTTATAACAACAAGCAAAGGTCTCAAGTACGGTATAAAATTACTTGTCTTACCTTATGGAGGAGAAGGTCAAGTAGAAAGGGGGAGAGTACAATACATTGAGTATCAATGAATGCAAGAAACCAAAGAAGAGGATGACAAAGCAATGAAGACAACAAATTTACAAATTCAGACAGTTACATATGAAGCACACATGGTGATAGGGGATGAACTTCAAGAAGACAAAGGGATAATAATGGCGAGTTCACCTAAAGGTGGAATCAAGGTAACCACAAAATAAAAAACCATACACAGTAGGAAAGTCAAAGAGAAAAAGGAGCCTAAGAGATAGTTTCAGAATGAAGACATGACATTCACACCTATTGTTGTCCTACACTCAAGTGGACTTGAGTTTTCTTCCCTTTGGGAGTATGGTGCAGGGGTGTCCTCATGCATATGAGATCAATTTTTGAGGTTTTTGTCTTGTTTTGGTGTGTTTGGTCTAATAAGGTCATTTATGACCATTTGGTATCATTTTGATCCATTTTGGAATGTTATAGGTCCATTGGTCAAAAGTTGTAAACATTTGCAAAAAAAATGTAAAAGTGGTCATTGTGAAAGTTGTCAAAAAGTACATTAAAATTAAAAATTTGATTAATAAGTTAGCTGTGGGTTATTGGTAGTTATAAAATTATTTTTAAAGTATAAATTCATGTTGTAAACATGAATCCCAAGGTTGAGAGGAGATTGGAATGAAGAAATTTCAATTTTTGCACTCTAAAAACTATATTTTTCTTACAAATCTGACTATTCTTTTCATTTGTACAGGATATACTTTGCATTTAATGACCTGAACCTTATTAGATATGATATAGGATTGAATCACCTTACAAATTCAATTGGTTTGGTAGATTTTCATTCACGTTTGAATAAGTTACAAGCATTTTTGTAAAAATTGTTTGAAACCCTACCTAGGGTTTGCAATCACATAGAAAATGGCATAACTTTTGTTTTATCCAATGAAAAAGGCTGAAATTTGGAATAAATTTTGTATTGATTTCTATGATAATCCCACAAATTTTTAGATCATAATATGTGTGTGAAGAAGATCTCTTCATAGGAAATTTATGATTTTTTAGCGAAATAGTCCCAAAAAGACCCTAGGTTCATTGTTGTTTTGATTAATCTATACATTGATTGTTAAGGGAAGTTTTAGGAATCATTATTACATTCTTTTATAATTGTGTATAGGCTTGAGAATCCATAGTAAAAAAAAATTCCTTTGTTTGGTGTCATTCCATTGCATATACCTAGTGTCAATAAGCCTAATTTATCAGTTTATTGGTGTCAAACATGTGTTTGGAGATGTGCACTCTTGGAGACCTTCAAAATATGTTTATGTTGGTACAAACAACTCACTTTACCCTCATTCCATGTTATCTTCAAAAATTGAGTGCCTTTTAGTATGTTGCCCCACCTTTTGGGCTTGGAAAATTATTTCCTAATATGAGCAAAAGTACATGATTGCAGCCCTAGTATTGAAGTCTTGTTTGAGAGTGTTAGGGAAGTTGTTTTGAGTCCTTTCTCTCTGAACCATCTATGAACCAATTCACCATGCATGAAAGATGCAAGAGATTCCTTATTCATTGTGCTAATACTAAGGAATAATGATTTTTTTTTTGGGAGAGGTGGCAGATAACTATTGACCATCCTTTGTGTAACAAAAATGAAGACCCATAATATTTTTTGAGGAAACTTTATTATGAATTTATCCTCAATGAGATATTAAGTTAATTTAACATGCACTAATTATAGGTTAGATTTGGGGAATTCACATAAGATATATAAGGGACACGGTGTTCCTAAGACTAGGAATGGAGACCACTTGCTAGACCAAATAGTTATCACATCATGATCTCTTCCATTGTTAAGGAGAATGTTGAGTTGGAGACTCTATAGTCCATCTCCCTCACATAAACGTTGTTATAGCACAACATTACTCTTGCATAGGTTGACAATGGTGAAGCTCCTAGGTGTGGAGGATCACCTCACCTTTACTAAAATTATGGGTATATCTATGATTATTAATCTTGGTATGCTTAATATGTGTAGAGAAAGAGTAGGACACATTCATATTAGATGATATGGTGTTCATAAATGAGCTATTAGATAAGACATTTAGAAGTTATGGACAAGTAAATTTTGAATAAGGTTACATTCAATTTAATAAATTTTATTTTGAAATATAATATTAACTAAATTTATCTATGATGGTTAAAATTTAGTGTAAGTTGTATGTAATAAAGTTTTAAGGTCAAAGTGTTCATCCTACACCTATTGACCCTTCAACTCGTAATTATGTGGCCATTTTCAATCCAAGTGTAGAGCTTCTTTATGTAGACAATTACCTCACCTTTGCTGAAATTATGGGTATATCTATGATTATTGGTTTGAGGATACTTAAGATGTGTAGAGCTACGAGTAGAAAAAATCCATATTAGATGATATGGTGTTCATAAATGATCTATTAGATAGGGGCTATGTGTAGGATCATAATGGGCCAAAAAGTGGTGATATGATGGGTATGTGTAGGGTATGTGGTGGATGACTTTTTTTACCTAAAATTGATGAAATGAAAAGGGTTTTTAAAGGAGATTCTTATATTTCCACCAATATAAATTATGCTTTACTTTGAATTTAATAAATAATTATTATTCATTTTCTATTTGAATTAAGACTAAAGTCTTGATTGATAGGCTAATTGAAAAACATCCATAGATTTCAAACTATATCACATGTTTTGAATCTAAAGCATGTGTCACATTCTATGCTTCGCATACTATAGGATTAAAAAAAATGAATTTCATGAAGTTTTGATGAAGTTAAGGTGGTCAGACATACAAGTTTTTTATATTTTTTAAAATTTGTAATAAAAAATTCATAATTAATTATTTACTTGGAAAAAAATTACAAAAAAATATGCATCACATGAACATGATTCCTCTACTTATATCTAAAATATATAAGAAAATATTATCATTTTATTGTGTTAGGTTGGTCAGGAGACACCTACTTATTTTTTCCAAATTTAAGTACTCTGCATTGAAATTTCAAATTTTCACCAAATAGATTTTTTAAAATAAACCTAGTATTTTAGAAATTACATTCAATTTTCTACAAATTCTATTCTTACATATTTTTGAAATAATATAGATAACTTATTCAAATTTTTACGTCAAGTTGCCTAACTCTTTTTTTTTTTAATTTTCATCACCACTTAAGGGCCTATTTTTTCCATGATGATCCTACACATATCCTAGGAAATTTGGTAATGATTGACATGTAATTTTGAATAAGGTTAGTATTGATCATGATGTTAGTCACAACTACAGTGCAGATAAAATCCTCATAGGAAAACTACGAAGAACCTATCTTTACTTGAAAGACTAAACTAGGGAAACCTAAAAGTCTGAGGAAAGGGGAAAGGTTGACTCGTCTTAATCCCAAGGCTCCAATAGTCAGGTCTTGACCATACTAGGTTTTCTTCAGGGTATGATGTGATATTTTTGTTAATCTTGAGGGGTATATGATTATTTTTAGTTCTTAAAGGAATCACAGGCATTAAATGAAAGATTCTTAGTCCAATCATTAAATAATTTCATGAAATCAACAGATTTTCAATAATATTTCATGGACATCAATCAACTTTGCTATCAATTAAGTAGATTTAGCTTTAAGCATTCAACAATTTCATGGAAATGAAATATTTGCAATAATATTTTCATTCATTCATGTCTTTTTTTGGAACATTTTCTAAAATTTAACTTTTAATCTAAAATAAGCATAAAAAATACTTGAAAAGTAAAATTGCTCCCAGGTATTATCCACGCATGCTCAACGATTTAATCAAATCAAATTAAACCTCTCTATACTTCATCAGATTGCTTCATAGCTAGGCAAAGAATGGTGTGATATTTTAAAGAAAGGGGTTTAGTTTGTACACCAAGTAGGTTCTGTATGCATCCTTAAATAGTGCAACATATAGTCTTGTTTGGTTAAATGAACAAACCAGCTACAAAAGATTCATGAGATAGGTAGTTTTCAAATTGGATTCAATATTGATTAAGTTTTATGTGCATACAATTTTTTAATCGAGAATGATTCATAAAACAGGAAAAAAAAACATAACTTAAAGAATTTTTGGCTCTTCCAACATCCACAAATTATGAACTTAAAATTAAAGTAAAGCATTAAATGGCCTTTTATAGGAACACAGCCCAAACTAAAGTCTTAAAGGAAATCATCAAAAAAAAAAAAAAGATAGCATGTGGTAGATGCCAGTTGTCATTGGAATCTTCCAGAAAAAGTCAAAGCTTTGACTTCTTCAACAACAATAGTCTTCAACTCCAAGCTTTAGTACACACCATTCCACACAAGAAAATACCATCAATATTCCTTAAAAATACTAGACAGGAAACTTCCACAAGGATTGAGAAAAACCTACAAAATTATCTTCAATATACCCTTGTGATACTTCTGGTATCCGATATCTAGTGATTCATTGCATCATCTCAAGTTCCAGTTCTAGAAACCGTTCTCCACGTTTCTTCAATTGATATTATTAGAAAGTAGTTAATATTTGATGCATACATTCTTTTGAAATTCCTTGAATCACTTTCCAACTGTACTTGATCTTGCTATAGTCTTCTGATATCTAGAGTATGTTTGCATTCCTCTACATTTTCTTTGTTTCATACTTAACCATAGTGTTTCTGCAGTCTATAATCTCATTAATGACTTCCCGATTTAGCAACTAAATAGGGTCTTTGTTTATTCTTTCAATCCATTCTTTAAAAGTCATTACTTCCTTACCCTCCTATCCTAGTGTTCATGGATCACAATCTTTCTATGCTAGCATCTTAATGAAATATTGATCTTTGTCAATCAATTTATTACATCTCATGGTGAATTTCTCAAATCCTTATATACATTGTACCAAAGTGTCACCTTCCCAACTTAATTGTTTCTTCCATTTTTCACATATCGAAACATCTTGTTTTGAGATTATCTTCTCTCTTATCAATTCATGGACATCTTCCTAAATGAGAGCTTCCAAGCTTTACCTCTCAACATCGATTTTCTCCTGGTGAAATTTACATTCTCCTTCCAATATTTTAGACTTTTCAAACCAATGGTATGCCTCCTTGTACTTCCCAATTCATCTGTAATGAGCTATTATCCTTGTCTTGCCCAATACTCAATTCATTCTTCAAATACATTCATTTTGTGATGAAGTGTTGTGATAGCATCCACCTACTCCTATGACATGAGTACTAGAATATGAGGAAATTCAGTCTATGCCTAACTAGATTGGGTTAATGACTTTATAAAATTCTCTAGATTGGCAATCCGTTCTTTCAACTCTCTTTTCTTTTGTTTACTCTTCTGCACTCTAAAAATAGTTGTATTCAAATTAATCTTCATTTCTTCTAATTCTTGTGTCCGGGATAAATTTCCAACATTTATACTTGTTATTCTCTACTCCTTAGGCACTATTTGATGACTATTTTTATCTACTACCGGAGTAGCTATATGTAGTGTTCTACCTCCATCTGCATTTTTCTGCATGACATTTTTCGTTTTATCTTTTTTCCTAGGATTAGGAGTCTCCACTTTCTACATTAAACTTTTGAGATCTAGAGGTACTAATTCCACTTCCAATGGGGAAGCTAATTCTTTGATTAACCAATCAGGTGCATCTTCATTATATTCTATATCCGTAACATTTCTCTGTTCCTATTTTTTAGTATGCTCAGGAACTTTTCCTCTTACATCTTCAACTTTATCTGTCACATCCTTTGAAAGTGGAACATCTGTAGCATTCACTAGCATGGATTCTAGATTACCAAGATTCAACACTGTCTCTTTAGTTCCAAGGCTTATATTTTCCTATCTAGCTAGGTGTTCACTATCAGTCCCTAGGACATCACCTTCTTCATATCATGTCACATCAGGATTCTCTTCATCTCTGACCCCATCACCTATGGTTTGTGAAGGTTCTTTATCTTCAATTTCAACCTAGTCCTCTTTTGAATTTTTAGAAACCTATGGTTGTTCAACATCATTTTGATCATTCCCTAGCAGAGGCTAGGAATCAATAGTATCTTTGATAACAATATCATCAATGGGAATTTGTCCTGTAGTCTCCCCTATTTCCATTTCAAGAATTCCAGGTTTCCCTGCTTTTAAGGTGAGTGTTCCAACAATGAATTATTCTTCTTCAACATTCATAGGAGTCGCTACTATATCTAGAATCTCTTCCACCACTATTTGTACCATGGTATTATCTTTAGACTTCTTTTCTTTTACTCATTCCCACATGGCACCCAATTTATCCATTTGTTCTTTGATTTGAGCTTCATCTATCTCAGAACTTTCATCTAGAACCACAAGATTTTTTCCTAGTGTCTATTTTATTATAACCATATTGACTGAAGGAGGAGAGGTAAATAATTTTATAGCTCTATAGGATGCAAGCCTTTTCTATGTTTAAATATTCTCTGTCACTCTTACCTCTTCATTAGTCATAGGCCAAGCCTTTATTTTTTTTGTGGAAGAAGATGCCACTTTTGGTTTCACTTTTATTCGGACCTTACTTGGTCCTATTTATTTTTACCCTAACTAGCTGGTTTCAATGAAACTCCTTGGCTTGATGCATCATGGGTTTTCTCTCCAATATGCACAGTTTTTGTTGCTTTACCATCTTTCCTCTTTTTCTTAGCAAGCTTCTCATGCTCAAGCTCATTTTCTTCTCTTTGTTTCTTCTTTGTATCGAGTGAGTATGTAAGCCTTATCCAAACTTTTCTCAAAGCTCTACAAAAATATTATATCCATCATTGAGTCAGCATTAAAATTGGTTTAGAAAATTCCTCAATAGATGTTATTTCTTTACTTTCATAATCTGGATCTGGGATAGGTTCATCATATACCCTGGTTTCATTATAAGCTAGATTCAACACTTTGCCATCATCTTCTTCCAATTGATCTGGAATGTCATGAATCTTAAGAATCTGCATAGATTGTAATGACAAATTTTCATATTTTCTTTTCCTTTCTTATGTCTGTCATCACAATTGAGCCAATAATCTTCTAAATGGTAAATATGAGCATGCTTACCAGCCATCCACTTGGAAATATTCCCTTTTGGGTCATAGTTTTTTCTTTAGAGTGGGAAGACTCCAACTTGTATGTCTTGAAATCTTCTTCACATAGATCAGCTACTTTAATCTCATTGCAATTATAGTTTCCCATTACAATGGGAAATATAAGAGAACTTTTCTTATGTGTCACATTGTAAAGAGCTTGAGATAGCTTCAACTATATTACCAATTCCAATAGTACTAATTTTTCTATAGGGTACCTGGGCGACATGAAGGGATATCCTTCAAACCATTCCACCCTAATGTAGGTGAAAGTTGGAAACTAAATATACCAACCTCCAACCTGTTTAATATTTCTTTGTGCTTCAAGAGATAATCTTTTAGCTTTTTCTCCTTCCATTATTCTCACCAACTTCATGGAAAACACATCATTGACTCTCTGATAATGCTCCTTGTATTCATGAATGGTAATTTGGGGTAAATGAGCATATATCAGACTATTTCTTGCTTGTCTTCCATAGTACTAACTCTATTCAACCCTTGCTTATTGGCCCTTAAGGCACGAGAATAGATCACATATGAGGACATAGAAAAAAATCTTGACTTTGGAAATTACTTTATCCAATCATGAAACCTGTTGTTGATAAAACCCCCTAATGCATTTGCATAGGGCCTTCCATTAATTTGGCTATCATTAAAAACATCCATGATTCAAACTTACTAGCATCTCGCAGTTCAACTATCCTACTTAATATAGTTATAACATCTTGAACATATAGGTTGAACAGAGATATTAGAATTGGATTAGTTTGTTTCATTTTCCTTCTGGAATCATTGGGTGCTCATAATTCCTCTATTCTATTCTTCGACACTCATGTAGGTTTTAGCCTTCATCTTTATATCTATAGGGTTCATCTGAGGAAATGTAAGAAGCCCAAATTTATATTCAATTCCTTTCTTGGAAAGATCTACATAGATTCTTCCTTCCTTCTCAATAACTCTTTTTTCTGGGTTGTAGTAGTTTAAACATTCCATAACTAGTTCAGGGGCCTCCATTGCTGGCAGGAACCCTCTTGCTAAATGTAACCCACTTTCTATAACATTCTTTGTACATTTAGAGGTGTTTTCTTGTCAGGCTTGTGCGAGGAATTTGGAATTAGAGAACCATCCTGAATGAGTATAATTAGCTATCCTACCAATTGGTACAACTTGCAAGGTGTAATATTTTAATTCATTTTCTAGAGTGGCTTCAAAAGTACTCATTTTAGCTGGAATGTTCTGTATTTTCTTAGATATGTGCCTTGTGTGCGAGTTAGGGTTAAATTTAATCAGTTATCTTTAGCAATTCATAAAAAATTTCAATTAACCATTTTGTTAAATTTACATCAAAATAATTAACATTTTAGTTACTAAGGGAAATGCCATAATCTCAAGACTTACATGTGTAAAATGATTGACATAATTTTTGTTATTTAAGACATATGTAGTTTTATTGATGATAACAATATTTTCAGAATGCAATTTTGAAACCCTTGGTAATTGTGTTCTTGGTTTCTCAAAATTTACCTTTCCTTGCACGCCACAATATCAGTCTCTTTCATTCAATGTCCTTTGCAAATTTGCAATATAGTGCCAGATAGATTGTTATAAAATCAATTGCACGCTCGAGGTGGTGCCAAGTATGTGTGTGTATTTCACCACCTTCATTAGTTACCTATTGCAATGCATTAATTTCTTGAGTAAAGATGTAATCATGGCTAATTAGGGTTGAAATTATGAATACCTTTGTTTTTGCACAATCCCACCACTAGAGAAGAAGAATGCACATAAAGCTTACGTGGAAATCTTGTGTCACTTTTATTTTTATGAGGCAAAGGCCTTTTGGATACGTGATCGTTGATGATCACCGGGATTCACAACCTCCAGTACCAAACCTTGGAAAGATTACTAGGAATCAAGACACTTACCTTAAGGCTTATAAAAAATCGAGAGTAGGGAGAGGAACTAGGAAGTGGGTTAAAAAAAGATCAAAAGTTATTCAAACATTTTGTAATAGAACCTCTATTTTTGAAATCTAGCTAAAGAAAAAAGAAAAGTAACCATCGGTCTAGCCGATGAAAAAAAGAGTGCAAACATCAGGATTGTTCATTCAGGTGATGACTTATCATGCAAGAACTAGGACCAATCAAGGATACAACATCTTTGACACAACCACAACAAATTCGGGACTTCGGGTCCAGTAAATTGATAAAAATTCATGAAAAGACCGTGACACCGAATCTAGGAAAGAACAAGGACCTAAACAAAGACCAGGGCATATTGAAATAAAACTTGCATTTTTACCAATTCCCCTCAAAATGACACACCAAAGCAAGAGGAAAGAAAGAAGGCAACATAAAAAGGGTGCCCACATTTTTCCAAGGAGAAAAATGGGGCATGTTGTGAGACCACACAACAACTAGCAACCAACAAAATTAAAAAAAATAATAGAAAGTTAATTCTAGACCTAACAACCATGATTCAACCTTTTTTAGTCTTCTAATTATAGATAGCCAGATCTTTGTTCTGACATTCTGACTTCACTTTAGCCATCATACAAGATTAAGCATTATTGAGCTCACATGTGTGCAATTGATTTATTTTCACTATAGTAAACTTAAAGCTTAGAAATTATTTGCATTGACCTACATAATTTGGCAGTTCCCTTTTAAGCCAACCATGGATAGAGCCTTGCTGCAAGTCAAGCATCTATAGCCCTAGCAAGGTTATTGTTATAATTCCCCCAAACATAGCTCTACTGCCAATCAATCATCTATAGCCCTGGTAGAGATATTTGGATGGCCTAAATAGTTGATTATTTCTTTTGATATTTCTTTTATAACTCATTTTTCTTTTCTTTTTTTTGATATTTCAATGATAGTTCATTTCAACTTGTAGGAAATGAAGCCTGATATTAGGTTGGGAATTATAGTGGTAGCAAAGGTAGCCTTTTTAATTTTCATTCAATGCAAATAACTTCTATCCCAAATTTCATTAGAATAATTTAAGATATGGGCATTTGTAGCTCAACATCAATTGAATGATTTATGCAAACTAGAGTAAAAGGAACTAAACAATTCCCCAATCATCTATAATTAGAGGACTACTTCTAGTCAAAGCATAGATCAAATTTATAGAATTGAAATTCTATTATTCTGTTCACCTTCAAAGGTTTCCAACCATTGTATAACCTAAATATGTAAACCCCAAAAAGAAAAAAGAAAAAAAGCAACAACGACCATTTACAAAAAATGACAATTTTTTTTTACAAAAAATAAAACTATTTACAAAACTATCCCAAGAACTAGCAACCAACACTAAGCCTAGAAGAAATGCTTCAAAAATTTTCCATTGATAGGCAATGGGACATCTTCTCCAGTCAAAGTCTTAAGTCTATAAGTACTGTCACCTAAAATTTCAAAAACCTGGCAAGGACCTATCCATAACCTGTCAAACTTACCATGCTCACCTTTATGCTCATGATCTTTGTCCCAATATAGGAATAAGTCAGATATTCTAAAGGTTTTTAATCTATCACTTTTTTCAAACCATCATTTTACCATAGATTGGTGCCTAGCAATATGATCTATAGTTTGAGTACATTTTTCATCTAAGTGCATTAATTGCAATAATTGAGCTTTAGTCTAATCATCTTATCCAATGCACTCTTGAGAAAATTGCCAAGTAGAGATCCTCAAATTTATTGGGAATATAGGGTATACCCCATAAAAGGTGGTAAGGAGAATTCCCTAGTGTGAATTTCATCCTAGTATGATCTACCCAACGGGCGAATTTCAACAAAGAATGCCATTCTCTAGGATTATTTTTAACCAAATTTATTAATTATATCCAACATATTTTTGTTTGATGATTCTTCTAACCCATTTCCCTATGGATAATAGTAAGATGAGAATTTTAATGTTATACTGTATTCAAATACCAAATTAGAAAACTTTAATGAGGAAAAGGTAGGGCCATTATCACATACCAGTGCATATGGTGCTCCAAACCTAGTAATAATGTTTTCCTCCAAAAACTTGATTGCCACCTCTATGGTGCACTATTATCTAGGACATGCTTTAGTCCATTTGGTGCAATAATCTATAGTAGTTAGCACAAACCTGTGACTTGTGGATGATGAAGGATTAATGGTGCTAATGAAATCCAGTCCCCATTGTGAAAAAGGGAGCATTTCCATCACTAGTTGTAATGGATGAGCATTGAATCTTCCTTTATCTATCATAGTTTGACATGTGTAACAGTGTTTCATGTGTTCATATGTATCTTTGAAAATCATTGACTAGTAATAACAAGCTCTCAGGATGAGGTGTGCAATAGCTAAAGGTACTTCATGAGTTGTTCCAAACTTATCATGCAATTCCCACAAAACTTCAATTGGTTCCATCTTATTCAAACATCTTAGATAAATTCCTTGAAGATCTCTTTTGAATAGAGCTCCTCCTTTAATCATATAACTCTGATATTTTATCTTGAGGGATCTTCTCTGATTTCTCTACATATGATTAGGGCAAGTAAGGCTGAATAAATAATGTCATGCATCTAAATACTAGTCTTCTTGGTCTTTTACATCTAGAGTATATTGATGGCTATGGATTTTGATGCCAATTAGGGGAGGTCTTAACTGCAAACACCACAATTCCAAACAATACAACAACTTATCAAGTCAAGAAACTTCAAATTCTTTCTATCTCACCAAACCTTCATTGTCTCTTGTAGTAGTCCAACTAGACTCAATCGGGTATATCTTTTAGAGAAGGTTCTCTCAAACCAGGACCAACACTTTCTCAAAAACCTATTAGGGCACACAACAACATATCACAAGCCTTCATATGGTTACTTTTGAGCAACTTCTTCAAAACCTAGTTTCTATGTTGACTAGACCCCAAATTAGGTCTATTTTCTAAAGAGACTTGTCTCCAAACTTCTCCTAAACCTCTAAAACCTCTTGGGAAACATTCTAAAAATTACCAAACCAAATATTTCACAACTTTTTTTTAGAAATGCACTCTCCAAGATGCCTAAACCAGAAATCATATTTTCTAGAAAATAACCTAGGGTTTTATTGAAAGTCACATTTCCAAACTTTCTCCAGCCCTACAACCACTGCAAACACCTACAAAAACCTCTACACAAACTCACTCAATCCATAATTAGTGCTGCCCCAACCAATTTCATACTTTACCATGCTCTAACCTCACAATTTCATAAGGAAAACACTCTTTTCACCACTAGGGCATCATGCCCAACACATCTTTTGACCTCTCCTGCACTCTCACAACATATACACACCTAGTTCCTAATATATCAAACCCATTCCACAAGTTACAATAGCCATAAAGAGTGGAATGGGTCAGGTTTGCATTTTAACGACTTTCAAAACCCTTAAAACAGGGTATACAGACCAGTCACAAAGAAATAGATCTAACTTTCACCCAAATCCAATGTTAAATGCTCAAATCAAATGAAATAAGAAGCCAAATCACACCTCTTAATGAATTAAAAACAAATTTAGATCAATTTTCTATTGTACGGGCCATACAGATCTGAAACAATATGGAAAACTCAAAAAATCTAGAAAAAGCAGTAATATTTCAATTGATTTTTCCTCCAAATCTTCAAAGAGATATTGACATCGATGATTTCCACCTATTTATGAATTTTCCCACCATAAAAACTAACTCCACCAAACTAAACTGACTTTTTAAGTTCATGACCGTTGGTATCCCTCAAAAATGCAATTTTGCAAGTTTTTTGCTTGACACCTTTTTACAACATTTTGCAATTTTGCAATACTAACACAAAAGACCCCTAATCACACTAATATGACTCATTACAATGTAAAATGGTCAAAATTACCTTATTTAATTCTTTATGACTCAAAAAACCAAAGCCTACTCAACAACAACCTTGATGGAAAAAATTTACCCAAAGGTGCCCCTACACCATACACCCTAGCTTGAAATTTTTCCAAGTCTCTTGGAAATGATATAGTATCTTTTTCACCTCTAATCATCTCTTTCCTCTAACCTCCATGAACTCTTTCATGAGATACACCTTGATTCGCATTGTACTTTTCCTTCTTTTCCTTGTCATTACTTGGATCATGCTCTATTCCTTCACACAGAACTGTGGAGTGTTCTTGAACCTTTTCCTCATCACATTCCATTTTTATACCCTCTTTCACTACTGCAACCAAATCCTTATTAACTGTCTTGTCTTCCATTTTTGTTTTAGGCTTAAACCCCTACCCAATACTCTTCTCAATCTCATCCTTTTCTCTATCAAACTTGCAATCTTTTGCACCATCAAACTTAGGAGTCTTTGTAAGACTTGCAAACATATTTTTCACTATCCCTTAAATCCCACAAACCTCTATTTCAACATCATTTATCTACCTCTTCACTTCTTTTACTGTCACAGGACACATGACTATCCCAACCAAAATTCCTCCACACATTTCTTTCTTTTCCAAAAAAAATTCACCCTTAATCTTCACTGTATCAAACCTAGACACTAATCCATCTGCTTTCCTCTTCCACATGGAAGCATCCTTCTTAACAACTAACTGCATGTGGTCTTTATTTCTTCTATCTACTATCCCAATAGTATCAAGCCTTGAAATGGTTGCCAATTCCTTACTCTTATCTTCCTCAATACTTACAAACTCTTTCCTTCCAATCATGATGATCTCACCTTGTTCCTTTGCTTCTTCAACCAATGGAGTTAAGGTGAATGTTCTCTCATCCTTTTCAATTGTATAAGTGTTTTGTCTTCCATCATAAATTGCAGACCTGTCAAACTGTCAGGGCCTTCCAAGTAACACATGGCAACAACTCATAGGAAAAATATCACAAACAACCTTATCTCTATAACTACCAATTTGGAACTCAACTGATGCTTGTTCACTTACCACAATGGATTGATTATCACATACCCAAGACAATTTGTAAGGATTTTATCTAGATACTCTTTCCAATCTCAGTTTATCTACCATTTCACTAGACACCATGTTGTGAGTGCATCCTGAATCTACTATCACCTTACATACCTTATTTTTGCATCTGCAAGATGTCCTAAATAATTCTCTTATCTGAATCAACTCCTCCTTGGATGTTCAAGAGTTGTATTTTCATCATCAAAATTTCCCCAACTTCAGAAGCACAACTATTGGAATTTGAACTCTCAACTTCATCTTCTTGAACTGTTTGAGCTCTTCTTTCACTTTTCCTTTCTCCACCACTTGAAGTTGAACCAAATTTCTCAAGGAATTTGTAAGGATGACCAAACTCATTGAAATTGAAGAACCTACTAGAAAAAGTGCTTTAATTTCTTCCACCACTAAATCTGCCCCTTGTGCCTCTAAAACCTCCTCTAAAATATGCAACTTGCTCTTCCTTTTTGTGCACATCCTTTTGGCTCTCACTTGCTTATATTGAAGAAGAGAAGGATCCTCTACCCCTTGAACTGTTGCATCTTCCTCTAATTGTCTTTTTTTTACTTTTTCTTCTACCTTCAATGCCAGTTGTAGACACCTAAAAATGACCTAGGCCTGCAAGCTTCATTTTTACCACTTTTGTCCTAGCATAATCATGACATTTAATTATGTCCTTGGTCCACATTCGACTATTGATTAAATAATTTATAATTATTTAATTAATTCATGTCATTTATTCTTCATGATTATTAAATAAATAAATTTTATTTATTTATTAAATACGTCATTAATTTTCTAAGTATTTCTTTAATTAAATAAATTTCTTAATTTATTTAATTCCCCCTTTTGCATTTAATTCTTTTTTATTATTAAATAAATAAATTTCATTTATTTATTAAATACGTCACTAACTCTCTTAATTAAATAAATTGATTAATTTATTTAATTAATTGGTCTTATCTGCTAAATTAAATAATTAAATTTAATTATTTAATTGCCAATTAATATTCTTCTCATTTTAGATAAATTAAATTATTTAAAATGTCATGGCAATCTTAACTGTCAGTCCTTTCTGATAAATAATCTGAAAAAAGATTATTTATTATCTCTCAAAATCCATAATTTGAATTATTTTAATTCAAATTAGTAATTAATCTTCTAAAAATCAAGCAATCAGGCAGATTCTTGATTTTCTAAATCTTATCTTTAGTTCACATCTTATCTCTTTGATTTTTCAAATCAAGCAAATCAGGCAATCTTATCTTCTTGATTTTTCGAAAATCTTTATTTTCTAATTAATTTGTCTCATTTATTCTCCACCGTTGATCCAATTTTATTTTGACCGTTCGATTAAAGATTTTGCCCTAACCCTAATTAGGGATTCTTAGGTGTAATCTGGATCGTTCATTTCATTGATTTATTTCGTCTGTCTATTTGAAATGACATTTTCTATAAAATTCCATCTTCTTCTTATTTTTAGGACACACATGCTGAAATTTTGCATAATTATTATAGGCATTTACTTAGTTTCACATTTATTGTCATAGGCAATTGTAGTATTTCAATATTGGCATTTGTTTTAAGCATAGGCATAGACATTGGCTTTTAGACATAGGCATTTAGACTTCAAGTAAATCCTTCAAAAGTTGCTTTAATCTTGTCTCTTGTTCATACAAATCTGAGGGAATCTTCATTTACTGCAAGCTCGGAGGTGTAACGAAGGTCAATCATGGAAGATGGAGAATGCAGGTGATATAATTTCCTTTTACTTTCATTGTATTCCTTTGTGCTTTGTTATATTCAATGGATTTTAGTGTTATTGATCTAACCATCTAACAAATCTGATTTTTCTTTTGATTACATTGGTGAACCTGACATTTTGTAGAGAAATTTGTGTGTGTTCTTGTTTACTTTCACTTTTTGCAGGTTACAGCCAAGACATCATACAAAATCCCGTCACATTCATTAGAGCATAGAAAAATGGGCGAATAAAATATTTTCAAATAGTTTCTAGGTTTTGTAGATCTCACTCTCAGCTTTCCAGAACATCAAACGGTTTTAAATTTCGTTGAGATTTGAGAAAGTTATGGGCATTTTAGTGATCACAGTTTTTTCAATTTAATTTTTAAACCCGCGTTTTTCTTTTGTCTATAACATTCTTTTTGTGCAGAATTGTAAAAAAAAATTCTGGGTTTTGAAGGTCTATCATTTAGCTTTCCATGGATATTTACCACTTAAAATTTTGTTAAGTTTTGAGCAAGTTATCGCTGTTTTAATTTTCTGCTGTCATTAATGTTTTTTTTTTTTTTTTGTGTTACTAATCTTCTTTTGTAGCGTGTGGCAATCCCCATTTGTGTGTCGAAGACCATTGATTAAAGACATTACTAATTCATTTTTTGCATATTCGAATGTTGAAGATAAGATAAATAAACATTGTGCTTGTTTTTCTTTCATAGATTAGCAAACATTTGATTTTAGTGCATATAAAAAGAACACATGTCTTCTTTGATTGATTGTGCTTGCAAGATGGTAGGTGAGTATGCTCTCACTTGGTGAAAACCTTGTGATCAGAAAACCAGACCCATCTTTATTTGTTAATTACCCTTCACAATTGGGTATATCAGAGTATCCTCTCCCTTTGCGCATTTGTGCGATCCTGGGTGTAAGAGAAACAGTTACTGACTCTAGAACTTGGGTCTGTTCTGGTGGGAAAAAAGTACTCACCCTAGGACGACTCAGACCGGTAGCACCCTGATACCGAGGGACCTCCAGCCAGTATATAAAAGTGGGTTCTTGGGGAAAGCCCAAGAATCACGAGCGTGGTTCTGACGAGATGGATCCGAAAGGGGACTCTCATCGCATGGATCACGCCCCACGAATGGAATGCCCGAATTAAAAACCTCTTGTCTTAGTGTCCAACCGTTCTATTGGCTGTTGCTTGGTATAGTGCAGGGTACAGTATCATGCCCGAAGACACTCACTACTGATCCCGTTGAGTAGAGATAGCAGTTCTTGGGAAGTCACTACCCAAGAATTCAAATTTGGTGTGCTCGAATGACGTTAATAAGCCGTTGAGGGGAGCCAATGCCACCAAAATTCTAAGCTATCCGCTCTCGAGAAGGAAAGGTGTTTATCACCAATCCGGGGTATATCAGTGGGCTATACCAAGTATACAAACCCTTGACCTATTGGCCTTTTAGGATTGTACTTGTCTTATGTGTGTTTGTTTACACCCAAAACATTGTGCTTGTCAAGTGCTTGTTGGATTTTTTCAAAACATTATACACAATATTCACAAATCTGGACACAAACAATCGACCTTGGACAACTCAGACTTTTCAACAAGACATCAAAACACAATCTCAGTCCTCATTTTGAACTTAGACTTGGTATTGTCCATCATAGTCCTCATTTGGTATCTAGACTTGGCATCGGTCATTTTTCTTAGTCAACATCTTCATTGTCACATTAGCATTTGGCATCCTTTCTTGACCAATTTTATCACTTTGCATTAGTCATTTCCCTTAGAAAAACATCATTATCACTTTGCATTTAACAACATCATGACATCCACCACCTTGTCTTCCCTTCGCCAAGATATGGATAGGCTTGCTAGTAAAATTGAATATGAATTACTCTGTAGAGGTCAATACCAAGAAGCCTCAGACTTTAGGAGACAATTTATCCAAGCTGAAAATCAAGGTCCTTCATCCATCTACCCTCACTACCAAAATTCACTCGACATAAATCCTACCATTAATTCACAACAAACGTCCACTTATCACCCTTATCCTAACCTTGACAAGGGAAGCCAACTATCAACTAGTCCATTCCAAATCTCCACATCATATGCTAGTCCTTCACCTATTAATCTCGTCCAAGTTTGCATCCCTTATCAATCATCTACCAACTCATGTCAAGTCCCCACATCATACCATACTGATCCGGTCCAAGTCTCCATGTCCTATTTCAATCAACCTTACACCAGTCCAGTCGAAGTCTCCATGTCATATCCTTGTCCTTCAATAGTTAATCTAGTCCAAGACTCCATGACATATCCAGTCCAAGACTCCATGTCATATTCGGTCCAAGTCCCCACGTCATACCCTTGTCCTTCACATACTAGTCTAATGCAAGTACCCATGTCATATCATAGTCCTTCATATGCTAGTCCAATCCAAGTTCCCACGTCCTATCCTAGTCCTTTGGTCATTAATCCTTTTCAAGTCACCCCCTCACAAGCCACATCTAGTCATGAAAATTCTTTCATTACTCAAAGTCAAATCCCATTTAATAAACTTGAGGATACATGTCAAAATGAAAGCCCAAAGCATGACCTTTTAATGTCACCCTCATTTCAAGAACAAGGTAGTCCATCCCATGACCTTATTTTCAATTGTATCATCCACGACAACCCCATCTTTGACCAAAATCCCATCATTGACCAAGAAGTCCAAATCCATGACAACCCCATCTTCGACCAAGACCCTACCATTGACAAAGAAGTCTAAAATGATCCACTCCTTGACCTTTACGCCATTCATGATCAAACACTTGCTAACCCTATACAAGCCTCAACTATTGACACTTCCCACGATGAGACACTTGCCTTCATGGGACACATAGACGATATTCCTCTAGAACAAGAATCTTCCACTAAAGACATGCTTGCATATGATCAAGTTATAGCAAAAATCATTGGACTCTATGACACTAAACATAATGATGGCTTCAACATTGCCTTGGAAGCACCAACAAAATCATCCAAACCTAACATGTCACATGATCAGGCCAAAGATATCAGTCAAGAATATGTCCAACATGAAAATGAAGCTAAGACACTTTATCAACTAGGGTCATCTATCTTTGTCAGAGCAGGCTTTCTTGCAGATGAAAATATTACAAGTGACAGTATCCACATACCTAATGATGGGTTAGCATCTTGCTTTCAAAACAATAAATACCCCATCGCAAATAGAATCTTTCAAAGCATGCAATATCAAGGCAAAGGACTAGGCATACATGAGCAAGGCATTCTAGAACCAATACAACTTCAGGCAAATTACAGACATCAAGGTCTTGGTTATTCCTCAGATAGCAAATCAAACGATGCCAGTGGTACCTCCTCAATACTGGGGGCAACCTTGTCAAATACAAACATCAAAATGGAGTCCATGAGAAATATTTGTCATAAGATGGCTACCAACACCCCCTCCACCCACACCATAAACCATCATTCTATCATGAATCAACCTCCCCTTTGGAACCAACAAAAACAAAAGTCTTACAAGTCAAAAGATCATAATCAAATGTCAAAGGCCATTGAATCAAACAAAAGGACAAGTGGACAAATGAAATTAAAATGGATCCCAAAGAAAGATGGATCAAACAAAGACATCAAGTCAAATACAAAAGTCAATCACAATGTGGAGCCACAAGACAAGAGGACTCCCACATATAACACATGTCCACCTCCTTCAAAATGGTCATCAATCAAGACATATAAAAGTGTTGGTTCCAAACACCATTCCTCCAAAATCCATCATCCACCATCCCAAGTTTGGAAAATAAAAAGTCATTCATCCAAACGTCCAAACAACCTTTCCACGTCTACCATCATTTGTCATAATCCTACATCTCATCTAAAGTCCAAAAATCCCATGTCACAAATCCGTCATGTCATGGCAGCAACTCTTTACCGCAAGGACTCTCATGGCACTCTATTGCGATGTGTGTATTTTGATAAAGCCAACTCTAGTATCGAAAGGATCACAATGACATCGATCAGTTGTATACAAGTGCTGATCCTGACAAGACAACTCCTTCAACAAGGTCATTATTGGCATATCATGGCACCAGTCTCTACATCGGCACCATCGATTCAGAAATGTGCTGGTTATCTAAAGCATCCAAAGCTATCCACAAAATCAAAAATACAAAAAATAAAAAATTAAAAAAATCACACCTGATGAAAACCTCGCAAATAGGTGTCTTGGTGACACCAAAAAAATAAAAAATTCAAAAAAATAGTAAAGAGAAAAATTTCATCCAATGGTGAAAACCTGGCAAATAGGCGCCCTAGATAAGTACCATGATGAAAACCTAGCAAACAGGCGTCACGTGTAAAATAAATCATCTATGTGGACTCTTACACTTGGGGGCAAGTTGTCTCATCTCCTAGGCCTTCCTCTTGGCATTGGCATTCGACCATTTAATCCATATCATTCCCACCTACCTTGGTCTTAACATAAAACTGGCACACATAAATCATGCTTTGGGAAAACTCTTGACATGTCTATCATTCAGTCATACACGATTCATGAAACATCATGTCATTGACTGTCATAGTCTTATTGTCCTTATATGACATAGTCCTTGAAAACCATATGGCATTCCCCTAGTCTCATGTCTCTCATCCTTTACCAAGGCCATCTTTTGTCCTTTTATGCTTATCACCTATCTTGGCTTTCCCTTGTCAAACGGTCTAAGGAAACTCCATCATTCCATCTAGCCCTAACCAAGTCATTCCAAATGCAACGAGTCCAATTCATACAAGCACATTATCCAAAATTTTAGTTGACTGTGTTCCTGGCCTGGCTATAGACCTCGATACTTTCATCACATTATCGTTGTTGTCCTCACGTTGTTTCGGGATGCATCCTTCCCATGTCAAACAACATTGTCATCACCTGTCAATTGGTATTTAGCTTGACTAGGGGCACAATCATGTTTTTCCTTGGATTCTCATGTATAGGAATCAGTCATATGCATTTGTCACAATCCTCTTAAACATCAAAATCCAAAAAAATCATAAAATAACAAAAAGACAAAAACATCATAAAATTTCCTAAAGAAAGACCAAAAACATCATAAAATGTCCTGAATAAAGACAAAAAAATTATAAAATGTTCTGAAGAAAGACCAAAAACATCATAAAATGTCTTGAAGAAAGACCTAAAAATCATAAAACGTCCTGAAGAAAAACACAAAAAAATCCAAATCAATATCAAAATCCTAAAAAATGGAGTCAAAGTCAGTCATGTTAGTCAGTCCATGTCATTGTCGAACTACGTTGTCTCTACGCATTTGCTACGTAGGAAAGGCCATCAGTCGATGAGTCCCCGAGACATTAGGTCAGTCCTTTTAGGTTGGTCCAAATAAAATCATGGCATTTGTCACAATCGTCACATCAGTCAAATAAGTCAGACATAGTCAAAATAAGACACAAGATAGTCATTTGAAACGTCAATGTCAAAATTGGTCAAAATTAGACAACACAGTCCAATCAATCATACAGTCAACATCCGTCAACTTGCCAAAACATATTACTCAAAACAATGTCAATCCCGTCACTCTTTGGTCCTCTTCAAGATGTGTTCTTCTTGGAGTTAGACCTCGTCAAAATGTCCTTTGGATTTTTAGGATGTGTCCTTCCTGACAATAGGCCCCGTCAAACCGTCAACACCGTCAAATTGGCAAAACTCTTAAACTGTCAAAACTGTCAAATCGACAAGAAATCAATCTTTGGAAAACAAACATTGGCAAACAAAATAAAATGGCTGTTAATCTTTTTGGTCTATCTTGTCTTATCTTTTGACTATCTTGGCTATTTTGTCTTATATTTTTTACTATCTTGTCTTTTGGTCATGTTACTAGCTACCTCGAGGATGTCCCATGAAGGATTTAGAGGTGCAATGACATCTCCTGGCCAATTTTATTTTCTTTGACTACTGTCTATGGATTGTCTTGACAAAAATATTGGAGCAACTTCACCCTTAGTATGAGTTAGGACATTCCTTGTCTGTGACTATCTGTTTTTCAAGTGGATGACCTTGCACACCTTGTTCTATGTCATATCATGGTGTTTGTTATCTATTTGTGTCATTTTTACCACCCAATGATGATTAAGAGCAATAAATATTAAAGTCCTATGGCAATGTTTTGAAGGATTTGGTATAGGAACTTAACATGCATTTTCTTTAGTCTTGTCATCTTCTCTCACCCATCTCATATAGGCATTGCATCCATATCATCATCCATATCTTTTGCACTAAAATTTCTTCGTCTCTTCATATTCTAGTCTCCTAACCAATTTTGAGAGCACACCCATGTTCTTCGAACCTGTCTGTCCTCTCGAGGGGGCATACCGCAACCCTCCTCGTCATTCTTCCTCATCTTATTTTGCACTGGGGCATATTTTTGACTAATTTTCTTTGTCACAATGCGACATGCTACATTATGACAAAGAGGGGCAAAATGTAGACACCTAAAAATGACCTAGGCTTGCAAGCTTCATTTTTACCACTTTCATCCTAGCATAATCATGACATTTAATTATGTCCTTAGTCCACATTCGACTATTGATTAAATAATTTATAATTATTTAATTAATTCATGTCATTTATTCTTCATGATTATTAAATAAATATATTTTATTTATTTATTAAATACGTCATTAATTGTCTAAGTCTTTCTTTAATTAAATAAATTTCTTAATTTATTTAATTTGCATTTAATTCTTCTTGATTATTAAATAAATAAATTTTATTTATTTATTAAATCGTCACTAAGCGTCTTAATTAAATAAATTGATTAATTTATTTAATTAATTAGTCTTATCTACTAAATTAAATAATTAAATTTAATTATTTAATTGCCAATTAATATTCTTCTCATTTTAGATAAATTAAATTATTTAAAATCTTATGGTCATTTTTGATAAATAATCTGAAAAAAGATTATTTATTATCTCTCAAAATCCATAATTTGAATTATTTTAATTCAAATTAGTAATTAATCTTCTAAAAATCAAGCAATCGGGCAGATTCTTGATTTTCTGAATCTTATCTTCAGTTCACATCTTATCTCTTTGATTTTTCGAATCAAGCAAATTAGGCAATCTTATCTTCTTGATTTTTCGAAAATCTTTATTTTCTAATTAATTTGTCTCATTTATTCTCCACCGTCGATTCGATTTTATTTTGACCGCTCGATTAAAGATTTTGCCCTAACCCTAATTAGGGATTCTCAGGTGTAATCTGGATCATTCATTTCATTGATTTATCTCGTCCATCCATTCGAAATGACATTTTCTATAAAATTCCATCTTCTTCTCATTTTTAGGACACACATGCTGAAATTTTGCGTAATTATTATAGGCATTTACTTAGTTTCACATTTATTGTCATAGGCAATTGTAGTATTTCAATATTGGCATTTGTTTTAAGCATAGGCATAGACATTGGCTTTTAGACATAGGCATTTAGACTTCAAGTAAATCCTTCAAAACTTGCTTTAGTCTTGTCTCTTGTCAAAGTTGTTCATACAAATTTGAGGGCATCTTCATTTATTGCAAGCTAGGAGGTGTAACGAAGGTCAATCATGGAAGATGGAGAATGCAGGTGATATAATTTCCTTTTACTTTCATTGTATTCCTTTGTGCTTTGTTATATTCAATGGATTTTAGTGTTATTGATCTAACCATCTAACAAATCTGATTTTTCCTTTGATTACACCAGTTGATAAAATTCGTCTACACTCCTTGGATTTTTCAAAGCCAATTCATCATGTATATTCAATCTCAAACCACCCAAGTACCTAGAAATCTTCTCATCCTAATTTTCATTATGGTTAGATCTCATAATTAACTTATATAATTCCTCAGTGTATGCTTTTACATCCATTTCTTTCTACCTTAAAATTTGTAGCTTCCTAAACATCTGAATATAATAATCAGAAGGGAGAAATTTACCCTTCATTTTGGCTACCATCTTGTCCCATGTTACAATCTTGGATTTTCCTTGCTTCCTTCTCTCTGATTGTAGATAATCCCACCACAAAAGTGCATGACCTTTTAATTTTTTCTTTGCAATCTTGACTCTCTGTTCTTCAAGAATGTCTTCACACTCAAAGTAGTTGTCCAAAGATGCTATCCAATCTAGTAACTCTTCTTCATTCAGGTTCCCACTAAAATTTTTCACATCAATATTTACCTTATTCTTGTCACTCTTGACTACCCTTAACAACGTTTCCATTCTCTGATCTTTTGGATCCAATTCCTCATCTACATCTTCAAACTCTTCATCCTCTTCATCATCTAGATCACTTTCAACTTCCTCTCTTCTCTTACTTGTTTCCAAGGCTACCAACATTTCCTTCAATTCTCTGATCTCTCTCACATAACTATCATTCAAATCACTCATCTCCTTTGCCATATTCTTTCCTTTAGGAGGTATCTTCATAGATTTTATTTTCACCTTCCACTCTTTCCTTTGCAAACTTCAATCTTCTTCCTCAGAGATCTAGTACCTTCTCTCTAATACCAATTGATGCTAATCAAGGGAGGTCTTCACTACAAAAACCACAATTCCAAACAATACAACAACTTATCAAGTCACCAAAATTCAAATTCTCAATCACCAAACCTTCATGATCTCTTGTAGTAGTCCAACTAGACTCAATCGGGTATATCTTTTAGAGAAGGTCCTCTCATACCAAGACCAACACATTTTCAAAAACCCATTAGGGCACACAACAACATATCACAAGCCCTCATATGGTTACTTTCAAACAAATTCTTCAAAACCTAGTTTCTACACTAACTAGACCCCAAATTAGGTATGTTTTACAAAGAGACTTGTCTCCAAAATTCTTATAAACCTATAAAACCTCTTGGGAAAAATTCTACAAATTACTAAATCAAATATTTCACAAGCTTTTTTTATAAAAAACACTCTCAAAGATGCCTAAATCAGAAACCCTCTTTTCTATCAAATAACCTAGGGTGTTATTGAAAGTCACACTTCCAAACTTGCTCCAACCCTACAACCACTACAAACACCTACAAAACCCTTTTCACAAACTCACTCAATCCATAATTAGTGCTTCCCCAACCAATTTCATACTTTCCCATGCTCTAACCTCACAATTTCATAAGGAAAACACTCTTTTCACCACTAGGGAATCATGCCCAACACATCTTTTGACATCCCATGTACTCTCACAACATATACACACCTATTTAATAATATATAAAACCCATTCCAAAAGTTACAATAGCCATAGAGAGTGGAATGGGTCAGGTTTGGCTTTTAAAGACTTTGAAAACCCTTAAAATAGCGTATACAAACCAGTCACAAAGAAATATATCTAACTTTCACCAAAATCCAATGTTAAATTCTCAAATCAAATGCAATAAGAAGCTAACTCACACCTCTTAATGAATTCAAAACAAATTTAGATCAATTTTCTATTGTATGTGCCATACAGATTTGAAACAATATGGAAAACTCAGAAAATCTGGAGAAAGCAGTAATATTTCAATTGATTTTTCCTTCAAATATTCAAAGAGAGATTGAAATTGATGGTTTCCACCTATTTATGCCTTTTCCCACCAAAAAAAATAACTCCACCAAACTAAACAGACTTTTGAAATTCATGACCGTTGGTATCCCTCAAAAATGCAATTTTACAATTTTTTTACTTGACACCTTTTCACAACATTTTGCAATTTTGCAATACTAACAAAAATGACCCCTAATCACACTAATATGACTCATTACAATTTAAAATGGTCAAAATGACCTTATTTAATGCTTTATTACTCAAAAAACCTAAATCCTACTCAACAACAACCTTGATCATGGACAAAATTTACCCAAAGGTGCCCCTGCGCCAGATTTTTAGATCAATCTCGGCAATAGAATTAACCAGGGCTTGTCCCCAAACCAAATTCATGCGTATAATTTCTAAATAAAAATATTATAAAATTTTAACCCATTTAGCTATCTTTTCACTGAGATCACTCTATGTTACCAACATTTTTACTACAACATCTAATACAATAGCCTTGACTATACTTTTGAGAATGTAATGCTTCAATTTTTCGTATTGATTTAGCCAAAGAAAAGGATTGTTTCTCAACATCTATGTATCTTAGCTCTAATTCTTTAAAGGGAGAACTCATAAAATAAATTGACTTCTCTTCTTTGTTCTTGCCCCTTTGTGTTAGTACTGCTACACAAGTATGACCATAAGCAAAAGAGTAAATGTAAAAGGGTTTAACATAATCTAGACTTACCAGCACCAGTGCTTTCATCATTTCAGCTTTCATATTCTTAAAGGAGAACTTAGCTTCATTTTTCCACTCTATTTTTGCATCTTTCTTCAACATATCATTGAGTAGTTTTACTATCTCAGAAAAATTGATGATAAATTTCTAGACGAAATTGATCTTACTGAAATATGATTTCAATTCTTTTTTACTTCCCAAGGATTGCAACTTGAGAAATGAATTTATTCTATCTAGATCTATTGAAATACCTCTTTCATAAATAATGTGTCCCAATAGTTTACCTTCAGTCACATCAAAAATACATTTCTTAGTATTCAACAAAATTCCATAAGTTTCACACTTTTGCAGTATTGCTCTAAGATCTCGAACATGATCTCATATGTTCTTTGAAAATAATGTGAGGTCATCGATATAGATGATAATAAATTTTCTTATCAAATCTCAAAAAGCATAATCCATAGCTCTTTGGAACATAGCTCCAACATTTATCAATTTGAATGGCATCCTTCTGTAAGCGAAAGTTCCCCACTTCATGGTGAATGTTGTCTTCATCTGATCTTCCTTCACTACCATTATGTCATTGTACCTAGAGAATCCTTCCAAAAAGGACATCATTTGTGAACCACTGATGATGTGTAGTACTTCTTCTAGTGAAGGTAGTGGATAATTATCTTTTTCAAAAGCCTTGTTAAGATTTTAGAAATCTACACATAATCGTATGCCTCCATTCTTCTTCATGACGTGCACTAAGTTGGCCACCCAAGTAGAATGTCTAATAGGAAATATTATTCGGTATGAGATAATATTTAGTACTTCCTTTTAGATTAGAGGTTCTAAGAGAACATTTACTAGTCGTTGCTTCTATCGGAAAGGCTTTGCATCAGGCTTTAACATGATTGTATGAGTAATGACAAAAGTATCATAGGTTTTAAAATATTCATATGTCCATGCTATAACCTTCCAATAATCTTGAGTGCCTAAGTGATATGTCTTCTTTATTCTTCAGTACACACCTTTCCTATAAGCACATTCTTAGGATCTTCTTTAGTGTGAAAATTATACAATTCAAACTACTCTCCATTACTCTGGGAAAATTCTTTGTTGGACTATGTGACCTATATCAAATAGTCACTCCAACTCAATTATCCCTTTCAAAATATTGTTATCTTTATTCTTGAGCTAATTCTTCATTTTGAATCTCGCCATCAGGGTGATCTACTTCTTTGATTATTTGTGCTATGAAGATACTAGAGTTAATAATGAATTCTAACATGTGTCAATCATCTTTGAACACCTAAAAATTTTGTAACATTATTATGAACTGAAGGTAGCTACACCAGCTCAATTGTAAATCTTCTCAAATTTGAAGCATATAAAGGTTCTAGAGCATTGGTAGTAGTAGCTAAATCATCAGCTCTTTGATTAAATCTTCATGGAATGTGAGTAATGTTGAAAGAAACAAAATATTCTATTAAATACCACACTCAGTGTCAGTAACTAAACAATCACTTGTAATGACAAATGTAAATATTCTTTCGAACTTGTCTGACTACCAACTCAGAATCACCAAAAACCTTAAGAATCTTGTCTTTCTTCTTGATTGTGAGCATCAAACTATGGATGAGGGCTTCGTATTATGCCACATTGTTAGTACATTGAAATTGCAATTAATAAGAAACAAGAAAAGACTTACCTTGTGGACTTATGAGCTCAACTCCAATTCCAATTCCTTGTTTCAATTTAGATCCATCAAACCTAAGGATTTGGGATTGATCATCAACAGCTACAAAATTATCATTCTTAAGAGTTGTTGAATTAGCATTTCTAGTCTATGTAACCTACACTTTATCTCCGTGTATTTCTAGTTCAAACCCTTTAATCTTAGTATGTTCTAGATAGTTTCGGCTTTCATTTTTGTGAATGATTTCCAAGCACATCATGAAACTATCTTCTGAATGCACAAAATTGTGTAACCTCCACCAATCTTTCAACAAAAAAACTTTTTAGTGAACCTTTAATTTTCCTGCTCTTTTGAGCTTCTATAACAATGTTGTTCCAAAATTTATCATAATAACTATTTTCTTCTTTGGAAGAATCATAATCCAATTTGATTAGGACATCAATTCTAGGAGTTAACTAAATATTCACTTCAACATTGCACGTGAATACTTCTTCTATTTTAACTCCTGAGCTTCTAATTTTATAAACCCCTGGTTCTACATCAATGTATAGAATTTCACTTTTTTTATCGTAATCAATGATCATGTATTCCATACATGGTTCTCTTTCTATTCTGATCTAATTGGGAAATCCCTTCCATGGAAACCAAATATGTGAGAAATTCATCGACATCTATCCATTCAAAGTTTTTGACCAATCCCTACTCAATAACATACCATAAGTATCATGTATCTCAATAACCTAAATATATATATAATATTGAATCCCAGGATCCGATGCTAGCTGCGTATGAATATTGGTTAACACTCTGACTACATTTACTTTAGTTTTGTCAAGTTGAGTAACTTTCTTTAGAGAACTTTCCATAGTTAACCCTAGCATTTGACATATGGACAATGGCATCACATTAGTAGACACTCCAGAATCTACTAAAAAATTGTGAAGATTTTTAACAAATATCCTTAGTGTGAGCAAGAATGGTGGGCATTCTATTTTTCCTTTATAAAATAATACTTGTGCATCTACCATAGGAACAATATTTTTATCCTTTTCCTTAATGCAGAGGTTATCCTTCACTTGGGACTCTTTATATTTTCTTTCTTTTGTAAGATCTTGTAAAGTATTCAAGAAAGCTTTCCTAATTATAGGTGTTTTGAGCAATTTTGATAAATAAAGGTTGATTTTTACCTTTTTGATCTCTTCCACTACATAATTAATCAAATTGTTTTGATCAGTGAAATATACCTTTTCACTTCATGAAACATTTGGTGAATTATATTGAGAGGTCACCTTAGGTAACCCTGGAGTATTACTTGATTTATCATCTAGTGGAGTGTTAAAGTTAGTGGGTGGGATTGACATGGTCAACATCCCATTGAATTTATTCCCACCATTCTTGTTACTTCTTAGGTTGTAACTATGCCCTTTTAGATATTGTTGAAAAGCATGATTTTTTTCAACTTCATCCTAAGGTTCATTTTTATCTTGATAAGGAAACGTATAAGTTTCTAAAGTCATGTATAAATTGTCTCCTTCATATTCATATCCTACTAGAACTAATTCATTTCCCTTAGGAGGATGAGAGTCACATTGTTTGTTGTAGTGTGTAGTAGCCAAGAAAATATCTGAAGCAATTTTAAACTATGAATAGTCCACTTTAGAATGCACATTTGCATTATGAATTCTACACCAATTATTTGTCACAAGGTCAACTAAATTCACCTTTCATGTGGTTCTACCATTCAAGGGATTAATTTTATCTAAAGGTGTGGATATTCCTCCATTATTTGGTCAAGTGTTACAACGTCTAAGTGTTTTGGGAGCATTATATGCTCGACTTTGCAAACTTTGATTGTTATTTTGAGAATAAAAGTTTTGATTTCTTAATTGTGTAACCTCTGTGGTTAACCTTTTGAGCTGAGTTGTGATTTCTCTAATTTCTTCTTTGTCATCTAGAATTTTGATATTTTGACTTTCTTGAGTTAGTGAGAAGAAAGAGTTTCCATTAGGATGTAGCTCTGTGATAGTTGGACTAGGGTGAGGGCCTAAAGCTTGACTATTTCCTGTTTGAAAGAAAGTATTTTGAGGAAACGTCCCATTCTAGAACATTGAAGAAAAATAATTGGGAGTCATCTGATGATTTAACAAAACTCCATTCACTTTCAGAGTAGGATAATTATTCAATCCATTTCCACCATTTATTGAAAATCCACTTTCAAGATGTTTCATTTCTAGTTTGACACTTATGGCTTTAGCATAAACTTCTGGTAAGGTAGTGGAAGAATTTTCCCTTATTTTCACAAACATAGTAGTTAAAGGATCTACTACTGTATAGTAAACCACAATGGAGAAAAAATTATCCACTACATAAGGTTCTTGTAACCTAGAATAATCCTTCTAAAAATTATCATTAAAAGCAGTTAGAGGTTCACCATCAAACCTCTTAATTTGAGTGAATTGATGATATAACAAGGTAGGATCAATCGTTGTTTTAAATTTGGCTAAAAAATGACTTTCCATATCTTTCCATGATCTAACAGAGTTACAAGGTAGGTTGATGTACCACTGGTAAGCTTCATCACTTAGAGTATAAGGGAACAATCTACATACAACATCCTCATGTTGTATTCTTCCTCTGTAACATGTATCCTTTAAGATAGTAATGTGTTCTTCCACATCCTTATGAGGATAATATTTAGGACATAACTTGTCAAGATTTTTCAGATCATTATATATAGCGAATTGGTTTAGTGACCCTACGTTAATGAAATACATCACTATGGGAGGTGGTGGTGGTATAATAGTAGTCAAATTTTGTGAATTTGCACTTACACTTCTATACTTTTGAGTTCTAGATGACGTTCCACCATTAAGCTTGACCAAAGTCACACGAGGATCACTAGATTGAGATCTAGTGACTCTATGGAAATCCAATTTCAAACCTAACAAAACCAAAATAACAATGAAGAGGCCCTCCTTCTAGCACCAATTCTTGTTGATCATAATGCTAGTCACAACAACAATGCAAATAAAATCCTCACAATAAAATCATGAAAAATATATCTTTACTTGAAAGACTGAACCAAGGAAACCTAAAAGTCTGAGGAAAGGGGAAAGGTTGACTCAACTTAATCCCAAGGCTTTGATAGTTATGTCTTGAACATACTAGGTTCGCTTCAGGGTATGATGTGATATTGCTATTAATCTCGAGGAGTATATGGTTATTTTTAGTTCTTAAAGGAATCACATGCATTAAATGAAAGATTTTCAATCCAGTCATTAAACAATTTCATGATATCAACAGATTTACAATAATATTTCATGAACATCAAACAACTTTTCTATCACTTAAGTAGATTTTTCTTTAAGCATTCAAAAATTTAATGGAAATGAAAGATTTGCAATAATATTTCCATTCATTCATCTCTTTTTTGGGAACATTTTCTAAAATTTAACATTTAATCTAAAATAAGCATAAAAAATAATTGAAAAGTATAATTTCTCTTGAGTATTCTCCATGCATGACCCAAGATTTAATCAAATCAAAGAAAACCACTCTATGTTGATGATGTTTTCTGCACAACAACTCAGACAGAATATGAAATCCTATCTTTCTTGAAAGGTAAATCTCTATCAACAAGCCTCAAGAGATAACCCCAAGGTCTCTAATGTCAAGTCTTGACAATGCATAAACAACTCAGTGATAAATGTGAAAATACTGGTAATCACAAAGGGACCTTACTACAAGAAAATACTGAATCATGAACTTATTAGATCTAGCAATGTAATGATACTTCAATCCTAAACATAACTCAAATGATAAAGAAATAAAAAAAGATTAGGGTTTCAGAGAGATTCCTAAATTTAACTACTAATATTAACAATGCAAATGATGAAATACTTGAAATGGACCAATCCCTCATAAACTAATTCCTGCTTGACCAAGATGAATCTACAATCTTAGAGAAACAGTGCAATCTTCTAAGGAATTAAAGATTTTCAGATCATGAACACTCATCCAAGACAACCCAATTGCAATTGAAATGAATAAATCTCTACAATTGAACTAAGCACAATTAATAAAAAGGTCCAGGCTAACTTTGCAAAGCAACTAACAATCAGATAGCTGCAAAAAGTATGGACCAAGGACTACTGCAACACTTCAAGCATTAAATCATAAACACCATTGAATCAGATCTAAATCTAAATCTAACATTCATCTAATAACCTTGAGCAATTCCCTTTGGTGAAATGGTGGGGCTTCTTGCCTGTAGAGCCAACAACCAAGGTTCAAACCTCGCGGGGTCACTCTCTACCGTGTCAACAATGGAGTTTGATATTTACCCTCCTATTAAGGGGAGGCTCCTTGGTGAACTGGTGGGGCTTCTTTCCTGTAGTGCCAACAACTAAGGCCCAAACCTTAATAGGCCAAATTTTAAATGGGGATGACCCCGCAACGCAGCGGTAAGCTGCGAGCCTTCCACATGGAAGGTCTTGGGTTCGAGTTCGCTCGAGCTCGTGTGCCTGACGCAGGTAGTTTGGAGGAAATTCTAGTAGCAGATGTGGTTGGTGCTGGGTGGACACTTGATCGACAGTTACGACAAAGCTGCAGGCGTCAGAGGGTGGTGTGGTGAAACCACAGGCGGAGATGTGTGGTGAAAATGAAGTTCCGCGGAGGAGTGAGCCAAGGGTGACAGAAGGAGAGCCAGGGAAACGGGAGGAAGGGCTACGAGAGAGATCGGAGGAAGGGAGTAGTGGACGGCGGAAGAAGAATGAAGGAGAAAGGATGGCGGGAGAATAGGAGAACGGGAAAAGAAGGGAGACGTAGCCAGAAGTGAGGTGAACGGAGGAAGGAAAGAAGGATGATGGGAGAGAAGGAGAATGGGAGAAGGGAGAGGCAGATGGGAGGATGAAGAACGGAGGAAGGGAGTTGAGGAAGAAGAAGAATGGAGGATGGGAGACAAGGTAGAACGGAGGAAGGGAGACAAGGAGAAAAAAGGAGATCGGAGGATGGTGGAAGAAGAACTGAGGAAGGGAGGAAGAGGTAGACAGAAGGAAGGGAGACGAGAAGAAGGGAGGCAAGAAGAATGGAGAAAGGAGGAGAGACAACTGCTTGAAACAAAATTGGGGATGAGGTCCCCCATTGTGACCCCACTGGTTCATAGCTCCAGTCAAAAGCGTTTACCGATCAAAAATAAATAAATAAAATAACCTTGAGCAATTTGAAAGATAGAATCATAAGAACCATGCAAGATAAATCAACACAAAAGAGATCACCAGAAAATCACAATGTCTTCAATTGTATTGAATCACCGAATTTCAGCAACAATTTGAATGTTTTGTTACAACATTTGCTCAGAAATTGACTAACTTCTAACTCTTCTCTACTACCTAATTCGCTCTTGCATCAAACTAGCTATCTGTGTATCTATTCTATTCTATATTACAAATGAGGAAAAATGCCCAATTTATAGGAACCCCAAAGAATTCCAACCAAGAAAGGGATTTACAATCATAAAAATAGCGAAAAACAAGTTGTCCCAATTAATGTTTACAATAATAAATAGCCATAAATAGGTCGGCCCAAGGAGAATTCAAAATAATATGAATTAGCATTAAATACTTGAACTCAATCCAAGGTTGGCCTAGGATCTCCAATGAAATTTTAACCAAGGCAAGGAAAATGATAGGGAAATACAAAATTCAATGCAACCTTGCATTAACTTCCCTCTCCAACTTGAGCGCACCTCACCAAGTCGGCCAAGGGAGGGAGTAACTAGTATTTGAATTTCTTTCATAGATATAACTTCATCTCCATAATTTCCTTGATGACTCAACAAAATTTAGCTTGCACTCAGCAAAACCACCATTAATATTCATTACAACATGAAAATCAAGCTTAGCACATCATCAGTAATGTATCTGTAATCCAAATAAACTCAAACACCAATCAAGATCAACCCAAAAATGTCGCCAAAGCGCAAACAACGCAATCCAAGATTTTGAGCCAGCCATGGAATCCAGGCTAGAAAGGAATTTTGGGGAAATACAGGCCAAGAGGATTTCGGCGAAATAAGCACGAAAACACCCATAAGTAACATAATCTGATCATTATCAACCAAGAAATAGCACATGGGATCCCAAAATAGCTCAAATTAATCATGAAATGCATAATTATTCATTAAAAACCCATGTTATCTCGCAATTCTTTGTCCTCCATCAAATTCTAAAGAAATCTGCACAGGACAGATTTTTGCGAATGAAGCAATAGTCAGCCGATTTCAAAAAATGAAGGAACAAATGACTTTCGGGAAAATTTGGATGAGACAAAAATCCGCGAGGAAGGTGAAACTCTAGAAAACTATGAAATTCGGGAAAAACAAGAGAAAACTGAAATTCAGGAAAATCCACCAACGCAGGAAAATCCCAAAGTTGGAAAAAAACCCGAATATCGGTAATCTAACACAATCTCACTCAAATTGATTGAAGATCACAAATTTGAGGACCCTGGGCATGGAAATTGTTTAACTTGAACCTCCTACAGATCTTCTTTGAATTCTTGGTTCATTCGAAAACAAATTAAGATGAAATGGGGATGCCCTAGGCATGAAACCCTAGATTTTAACCATGAATGCACAGAGCAAGCTGATAACGCCAAAGCACAACTAGATCAAATATCTCAACTTAACAGGACGCCAATGAGAAAGCATAATGGCAAGAAAATCTCCCAAAGATCAACCAAATTCAGAAACCTGACGACAAGGAAGAATTCTAGAAAAGTCTGGCCCAAGCAGAATTTCATGAAGGTCAAAAATCTCTAAAATACAGTGCAAAGTAGATAGAGCTAGACCTCGAGCACAATCTGGGAAAATCCGGATGGGGCAAAAAATCCCGAACTAGCTCAAAAACTTGAACTTGGCCAAAACATAAGATTTTCAATATGCAACTTAGGGGGATCACTTGGGCAAGTAAAATAAACATTTTAAGCTCATGCCAAAGCAAAGTAAATCCCTAAAATCCAAGGGCCAAAACCACAAGAGCGAAAGCAAAAGAGGGTCCCTGCTTTCAGTGGGGCATGTGTGCAAAAACTGCACAACAAATGGTGACTCTGCTGGGGAAATGCTCCAGAGCATTTGATGACAAACATGAATCAAGAACCCAAAATCTCTAGTTTCGATCCCACTTTTAGACAAACAAATCAAAATGCAAGATCAAAGAATCAGAACCAAAGGTAGACTAAACCTTCCATAGACTAAAAATCCAAGAGTGTGCACATGAGTTCATTTCCTTCCTTGACCTACTGCAGAAACCAAGTTCCATCAGGTCAGGCTACGTAAAGATTCTAACTCCAAAAGCAACCTGGATAGAGTCTCGCTTCCAGTCAGGCGTCCATAGCCCTGATGAGGTTATCGATGTGACTCTCCTGAACATAGCTCTATGGCCATCCAGGCATTTATAGCCCCGATAGAGATATCCGGATACCCCTGATAAGTTGAATTCATTTGATTTTCAATATTTTCTCTTTTCTTTTCTTTTCACCTATTATTTCAACCTGTGAACAATGAAGTTCACACTCAAGGCTGAGAACCACACTGGCACTGAAGCAGAAATAAGATTTTTCACCTGACAATACCTCACAAAGATCCTACTGCAACCTCAAGATCCTTAAGATATATAAGAGATATAATATTTCAAAGTACTTCAAATTCAAATCAAACCAGTGACCCATCCTCCTTAAATCAGACATTTAAACTGCATGATGATAACAAAGACCTCAACCATCCATTCAAGACACAGGATTAAAGTTCATCAAGGAAATACTCAGAACAATCCCAGACAAAAGAATATTTTCTATACAGGTGCAACACATCTAGAAGAAAACAAGAAGACCTCCAAAGAAAAAGCAGGGAAAAAACACACCAAACCAAAAGCAAACCTAAACTAACCAAAACGAAGCAAAGAAAAATAGAAAGGGAAACCTGCTCTAACCAAAGCAAAGAAAAACAAACAAAAAGGAAAAGGAAACCTAAACTAATTATGTAGAGGACAAGCGCTGAAAAAGCTCAAGACTGGAAATAATGCTTCAAATACTGCCCATTGACAGGCAGTGGGATATCCTCCCCAGTGAGAGTTTTCAAGTAGAAAGCATTATCTTCCAGGATTTCTGAAATCTGGTAAGGGCCAAGCCAAAGTTTGTCAAATTTACCATGCTCTCCCTTACGGTCATGGGCTTTATCCCAGTAGAGAACCAAGTCAGAAATCCTAAAGGATTTTACTTGGGCTCTTTTATCAAACCACCTTTTGACTACACCCTGATGTTTAGTAAATTTTTCTAAGGCTTCATCTCTTCTTTCTTCAAGGTGTAACAACTCCTGTAGGTGGGCCTCACGCTTGTTCTCTTTATCATAATATTCCTTAATGAACTGTAAAGTGGGGATCCTCAATTGAATTGGAAATATAGGTTCTTGGCCATATACAAGGTGATAAGGAGAGGTCCCTATGGAAGTCTTCTGTCTAGTATGATCTACCCATAGAGAAAATCTAAGTTGATTGTGCCAATCCTTGGGATTCTTCTCTAGTAACTTACAAATGACTATTAAGAGGTTTTTATTGGAAGACTCAGCCAACCCATTACCTTGTGGATAGTAATTAGATGCAAAATTTATTATAATCCCATGATCAAAGGACCAATTGGAAAATTTCAATGATGCAAATGTAGGACCATTATCACAGACTAAAGATAAAGGACATCCAAAGTGATTGATAATACCTGATTCAATGAAATCAATTACCACTTCATAAGTACATTGTTTGCATGCAAGCGCTTCAGTCCATCATGTAAAATAATTAGTAATGGTGAGAATATCCCTATGACCAGTAGAAGAAGGTGGATTGATGGGACCTATGAAGTCCATCCCCCACTGTGCAAAAGGTTTTACCTCAAAGACTGGTTGAAGTGGAAGAGTTGCACACTTCTCTCTAGTTGCTATAGTCTAGCATATGTGGCAAGTTCTGGCACGGTTGTGTGTATCCTTGAACAATGTAGGCCAATAATAACCAACCCTTAGAATTTTGTTTGCAATAGAATGTGCAGATCCATGGCCAGTACCATATCTATCATGAAATTCAGCCATGACCCTCTTAGCTTCCTGTCTTCCTAAACACATTAGGTAGATACCTTCATGATTTTTCTTATATAGAACAACTCCCTTCAGCATGAAACTATCACTTTTCAAATGTAATCCCCTTCTCTGTATTGCATTCAGATGGTCAGGACACTTCTGAGTTAGAAGATAATGAACAATATCATCATACCATCCTCCAGGGGAAACATCTTCTAAATTGTAATGCTGAGCTGCAAGATCAGGGCCTATTTATTCCATAGTCCTTGTAAGTCCTTGCCCTCTTACCAGCTTCATGGGTTGGATCTCAATATCATACTCTTGTAGCATAGTTACCCACTTAGCTCTGTGTTCCCCTAGCTCATTCAACATCAACAACAGCTTGACTGCAAGATCAGGAACTATTGCAAACACTTTGTTTCTGAGAATATAATGTCTAAATCTCTTCATAGCTCTAAGGCATAGGCCTGATTTTCCACACTTGGGTACCTTAGTTTAGCATCTTTCAATGGTGCACTCATGAATGCTATGGGATGTTCATTTCCTTGGTTAGAATTTTGAGTCAACATAGCAACATAGGAGTGATCATAAGCAAATGAATATATATAGAATGGCTTAGCATAGTCTGGACTCACCAAAACTAGAGCTTCAACAATAGCCTTCTTAATTTCTGCAAATGCCTCTTTTGCCTCTACACTCCATTCAACTTTGTCCTCTTGCTTCAACACTACATTCAATGGCTTGACTATTTCAGCAAATCTAGTGATGAACTTTCTTACAAAGTTGATTTTACCAAAGAATGACTTCATTTCTTTCTTGCTAGCAGGTGGTGGGATCTTGAGTATTGCTTCCACTCACTCTGGATCAATGAAAATTCCTTTCTTAGAGATAACATGCCCTAGAAATTTTCCCTTGGTAACTCCAAATATGCATTTCTTTAGATTGAGAGATATACCAAATTCCCTACACTTCTGAAACACTTTACACAAATTTGTTTTATGATCACCTCTCTTCTTAGAAAAGACTATCAAATCATCCATATAAATGATTATGCACTTACCAATTATTTCCTTAAAGGAAATGTCCATGGCCCTCTGAAATGAGCTACAACATTAATCAAACCAAAGGGAATTCTTCTATATGAAAAAGTTCCCCACTTGGTAGTGAAAGTAGTCTTATGTCTATCTTCATACTGCACCATAACTTGATTGTATCCTAAGTATCCATCCAAGAAATAAATCATCTAAGATCCATTGACAATCTAAAGTACTTCATCCAATGAAGGTACTCAATAGTTATCATTTTCTGACACTCTGTTGAGGTTCCTAAAATCTACACACAACCCAATTTCACCATTCTTCTTTCATACTAGAACCAAGTTTGCAACCCAAGTTGAATGTCTGACTGGAAATATGATTTTTTTGGATAGTAATTTTTTCACTTCCTTCTATATTATGGGTTCCAGTGGAGCATTGATGGGCCTTTGTCTCTGTCTGAAATTTTTTTCTCCTGGATTGAGAGGGATAGTGTGAGTTATGATTGATGTGTCATAAGTCTTCAAGTCTTCATAACTCCAGGCTATCACATATGGATATCTATGTAATGCATCGATTATTCCTTTCCTCTCTTTTGGAGTGCATACTTTGCCAATGAAGACATTCTTAGCATCATCTTGAGTTCCCATATTATACTTTTCACATTGTCCATTGATGGACTCTTTCTTGGCATCCTGTTCCTGATCCCTGACCTTATCCAAATCAAAAATTCTTTCTAACTGCACCATTCCTCTAGGAATAGTATTAGTCTTCAAATTGATTACTCCTTCCAAATCCATCTCTACTTCTTGGAGTTTAGTTTCATCTATAATTTGAGAAGCAAAAACATCTATACTTGTGATAAAATCTAAAATGTTCTTATCATCTTTAAATACTTGGAAGTTGGTGACATTGTCAGGTACCGAAGGCACTGGGGTTAGTTCCACTGCAAACTTCTTCAATTCAGAAAGGGATAGAGGTTGCAATGTACTAGTTGCATGAGCAAGGGAGTCAATTGTCTAGTTCTTACTTCATGGTATCAGCTGAATGTTGAAGGCATCATATCCTTCAATAAGGTCCCATACTATGTGTCTATAATTGGTCATTCTTCTGTCATGACAAGAGTATTGTCTCCTAACATGCTTAACCACTAACTCAGAATCCCCAAAAAACTTGCAAAATCTTAACATTTTTCTTTAGTGCCATTAACAATCCATGGACCAAAGCTTCATATTCTACTACATTATTCATACAATGAAATTGAAGTCTGTGAGCAGCAAAGAATGTCTTACCTTTTGGACTAATTAGCTCAAATCCTACCCTAGCTCCCTGCTTTGATTTGGACCCATCAAATCTTAAAGTCCAACAGTCAACAACTTTAGATTTCCTTGTTGTATCTTTTGCACTATTGCTACTTGAAGGTTCTTCAAAAAGCATCATTTTTTACTCCTTAGGGTTTTCTTGGACATTCTGTATATTAATTTTGATTGCTGGAGTGGGTTTGATACATTTTTGCACCTATTCCACTGCAGTCTGGCATAAGCAACAATCCAATTCAGAATGAGAGGCATTATGAACCCTACACCAATTTGGCAAGAGAAAATCTCTAAAATTCATCTTCCTACCCAATTGAATCTGATCCTTAATGCACTTTGAATGAATTCATAGAAATTATCTAGTAAACTGAGCTGACTGTCTTCAAGATCATCTTCATTTTCAATTGGTTCTACCAAGGCTTCAGTACCACTGGATTTTCCAGTGAGATCAATAGGCGTTGTGTGGAACATAAGTACTTCCTCTGCATCTGACTCCTCAAAAGGGGTTGTAAGCACATAATTTCCCATGCTCACCTCAATTATCAGGATTTCATTGGAGGTATTTTGATATTCTGTAATCATATACTTCATCCTAGGTTCTCTTTCAATTCTAATCTAGTTTGGCACTCCCTTCCAAGGAATCCACATGTGAGAGTTATCAGTTGATACATATCCATTCGAGGCCCTGGTAAAGTCTCTTCCCAGAATTAGGCCATAAGCATCAGATATATCATCCACCTGTATATTGATAACTTGTTGAATCCTAGGATCAGAAGCAACCTACATATGAATCATATTTAATTCTCCTACAACATTGACTTCAGTCCTATCCAATTGTGTAACTTTATTTTGGGAATCAATAGGAGTAATACCCAAAGCTCTACAGACACCAAACGGAATTACATTGGTGGAAGCACTAGAATCCAACAAATAGTTGTGCAAGTGTTTACCAAATATACGAATAGAAATCAGGAATGGAGGAGTCTCTATTTTCCCTTGAAATAGAGCTAAGGGAGTATCTACTTGAGTGACCTGAGTTCTATCCTTCTATTTTCCTTTATCTCCAGGAGGCACATGAACTTGATTATGAGTCTAATTTTTCCTTCCTACTGTTTGATAGCTAGATACTTTATTGATACTTTCACTAACTGATCTATCTTGTGATATGGAATTTTCATTGTAAGCCCCTAAAACTGAATTCCTAATGGTTGGAACTCTCAATAATTCAAATTCAAATAGATTTACCTTAAGTTTCTTGAGTTCTTCTGCAACATATATAGCCAATTACTCTTCACTTAGATTAGCATGGGTCTCTTTTGGATAGTCCACCATCTTGTCTTTGCTTGCTTCCATACTTCTTCCTTTTGACATGTCCATTTGTGCTTGTCCTTCCTTTGACAGACACTGCTTAGACACATGTGGATACGATGGATTATTACTAGCATTAGGATTTGGAGGAGTGGTGAAGTTGTTCAGTGGAATGGAGGTGGTGAAAGGGCCTCTAGCCAGTGGATGTCTATGTGGCATGTCTCTCAAATCATACTTCTTAACAGGCCTCTGGAAAGTCTATACCTCTTCAACATAAGCTTCTTCCTCATACAAGGGCCATTGTCATTTACTGGATTTTCATCAAACAACTGTGAAATCTCATCTCCATTGCACACTTAATTTGCCTCTTCCTTGAGCTGGTCTGATTCTTCTTCAGGCACATTGTCTTTGCTCTGTGGGAAAGGAGCATGATTCAGGACCAACATTGGTGAATCATAGGGAGTAGATGGTACTATTTCCTAACCACTTTCATATTGAAAGATTGAAGTTATTGTCTAGAACTCTTGACAATCTAACTTAGAATGTTGACTTGTTTTATAGAGCCTACACCATCTTGATAAAGAAGCTTCAGCTAAATATACACCACTAGGAGGCTTCTCTTGATTAACTGACTGATTGACTAGTTGATCCAATGGAGTAGGGACTCCTCCATTGTTAGGCCTTGTATTCCAAGTCTTGTTTTGTCCTAGTGGTTGTCTCCTATCAAACCCTTGTCCACCACCTTGTCCTCTATCAAAGTTCTAGCTCGAGGAGGATTTTCCTTTATCATAATTATATCCTCTATCATTACTATACCCTTTGTCATGGTTATATCCTCTGTCATGGTTATATTCTCTTTTAGGACACTGCCCTCGGTCAAAGTTCTGTCCTTGTTGATTTTCTCTGCTATAATTAGACTGCATATTTCTCTGAGTAGCTTGCAACTGACTATTCTGATTCCTCAAGTAAGTCACCTCCATATTCAACTTCTTCACTTGTTCAAAAAATTCATCTTGTCTTTTCTAGTCAAGATTACTATATGGAGGTCGACTCGCACAATTTTGGGAATATCCTACTACAATGCTAGTATTTAATGACTGGTTCAAAACTTCAGAATTCTATAGATATGGGGGATAGCTAGCATGAGATTGTGGATGAAGACGCTAATTTACATTATGTTGGGGATAATTGATTGTAGGTGG
This sequence comes from Sequoia sempervirens, assembly GCA_007258455.2. Classification (NCBI taxonomy): domain Eukaryota; kingdom Viridiplantae; phylum Streptophyta; class Pinopsida; order Cupressales; family Cupressaceae; genus Sequoia; species Sequoia sempervirens. Next base: position 97,796,307 of record VDFB02105785.1, on the reverse strand, counting down.
CATTTGAATCACTGGGGGTCTTGGGTGAGGAACCATAGGCAACTAAGAAACCGTATTGATGATCAGGGTATGATTGGTGAGAGCCTGATTGAGAGATGGGATTTGTCCAGGGTGAGCAGCGGGTCCTAATGATGGTAAAGGTCCAAACAAATGTTGTCTTAAGGTAGTGCTAACCTTTATAGCCTCTACATATGCATCAAGTAGGGTATTAGGAGGATTGTTTCTCCATTTCATGAAGGTGGCTATCAGACTATCAAGTCCCTCATAATAGACTTCTAAAGTAGTAGCATCATCAATAGCATAGGGGGCTTGCAATCGGGTATAGGCACGATGAAACCTGTTGTTAAAGGACCCTATAGGCTCATTGAATTCTCTCTTAACATTAGTGAATTGGCAATAGAGCTCATTGGAACTAATGGGAATCCTAAAATTCTACAGAAATGTAGTTTCTAGTTCAGTGCAATGCTGGATAGACCTAGAAGGTAAGTGATTATACCAATAGAATGCATCTTCTCCTAAGGAATAAGGAAAGAGCCTACATGATACATCCTCATGATTGATTCCCCTATCCTTGAGGCTAGTTTGAAAGATCCTGATGTGTTCTTCAACAGTTCTATTGGGATCATTAATATGGAACTTTGAACAAAAGTGCTCAGGGTTCTTGGGCATAACATTGTAATTAGTGAAACTCAATGGAGATGGGTTATTAGCTAGGAGAGCCATTGGTGGAGGTGGGGTGGTAATGGCTGAGGTTGTGGGATGGGAATTTCCTCAGGCTGAGATGAAGATGAACTTGATGAAGATGAGAATGATGGAGATGATGGAGGTGGTTGGGTGGATTATGATTCTCCCCTTCTGCTGGTCCTTCTTGACCTAGTAGGGATTGGTAATTCTTGAAATTCCTCCTCTCCTAGAGTAGATCTGGTTCTTCTTCAAAATCTTTCGGGAGATATGGTAGACAAAAATCGATCTAGCTTAGCTTATTCAAGCCCTCCTTCTAGCACCAATCTGTTGATGATGTTTTCTGCACATCAACAACTCAGACAAAATATGAAATCCTATCTCTCTTGAAAGGTAAATCTCTATCAGCAAGCCTCAAGAGATAACCCCAAGGTCTCTAATGTCAGGTCTTGACAATGCATAAACAACTTAGTGATAAATGTGAAAATGTTGGTAATCACAAAGGAACCTTACTGCAAGCAAATACTGAATCATGAACTTGTCAGATCTAGCAATGTAATGATACTTAAATCCTAAACCTAACTCAAATGATAAAGAAATAACAAAATATTATTGTTTCAGAGAGATTCCTAAATTTAACTACTCCTAAGATTAACAATTCAAATGATGAAATAATTGAAATGGACCAATCCCTCATAAACTAATTCCTACTTGACCAAGATGAATCTTAAATCTTATAGAAATAGTGCAATCTTCTAAGGCATTACATATTTTTAGATCTTGAACATTCATCCAAGACTACCCAATTGCAATTGAAATGAATAAATCTCCACAATTGAACTAAGCACAATGAATATAAAGGTCCAAGCTAACTTTGCAAAGCAACTAACAATTAGTTAGCTACAAAAAGTATGGACCAGGGACTGCTGCAACACTTCAAGCATTAAATCATAAACACCATCGAATCAGATCTAAATCTAAATCTAACATTCATGTAATAACCTTGAGCAATTTGAAAGATAGAATCATAAGAACCATGCAAGATAAGTCAACACAAAAGAGATCATCAAAAAATCACAATGTCTTAAATTGTATTGAATCACTGAATTTCAGCAACAATTTGAATGTTCTGTTACAACATTTGCTCATAAATTGACTAACTTCTAACTCTGCTCTACTACCTAATTCACTCTTGCATCAAACTAGATATATGTGTATCTATTCTATTCTATATTAAAAATGAGGAAAAATGCCCAATTTATAGGAACCCCAAAGCATGTTGGCCAAGAAAGCAATTTACAATCATAAAAATAGCCAAAAACAAGTCAGCCCAATTAATTTTTACAATAATAAATGGCCATAAACAGGTCGGCCCAAGGAGAATTCAAAATAATATGAATTAGTATTAAATGCTTGAACTCAATCCAAGGTCGGCATGGGATCTCCAATGCAATTCAAAGCAAGGCAAGGAAAATGATAGGTAAATACAAAATTCGATGTAGCCTTGCATTAACTACCCTCTCTAGCTTGAGCGCACCTCACCAAGTTAGCCAAGGGGGGAAGGAGTAACCAGTAGTTAAATTTCTTTCACAAATATAACTTCATCTCCAGAATTTCCTTGATGACTTAGCAAAATTCAGCCTACACTCAGCAAAACCACCATTAATATTCATTACAACATGAAAATAAAGATTAGCACATCATTAGTAATGTATCTATAATCCAAATAAACTCAAACACCAATCGAGATCAACCTAGAAATGTCCCCAAAGTGTAGACAACACAATCCGGGATTTCGAGCCAACCATGGAATCCAGACCAGAAAGGAATTTCAAGGAATTTCAAGCCAAGCGGATTCTGGTGAAATAAGCACAAAAACACCCATAAGTAACATAATCTGATCATTATCAACCAATAAATAGCATATGGGATCCCAAAATAGCTCAAATTAATCATGAAATGCATAATCATTCATTAACAACCCATGTTATCTCACAATTCTTTGTCCTCCAAATTTTGGAGAAATCCGCACAGGATGGATTTTCACGAACAAAGCAATAGTTAGTTGATTTTGAAAAATGAAGGAATGAAGGAATTTCAAGAAAATCCGGATGAGACGGAAATCCGCAAGGAAGGTGAAACTCCAGAAAATAATGAAATTTGGGAAAAATAGGAGAAAACTGAAATTCAGGAAAATCCACCAGCGCAAGAAAATCTCGAAGTTGGCAGAAAACCTGAATATCAGCAATCTAACACAATCTCACTCAAATTGATTGAAGATCACAAATTTGAGGACCCTGTGCATGGAAATTGTTTAACTTGAACCTCCTATGGATCTTCTTTGAATTCTAGGTTCATTCAAAAACAAGTTAAGATGAAATGGGGACACCCTAGGCATGGAACTCTAGATTGTAACCATGAACGCACAGAGCAATTTGATAACACCAAAGCACAACTAGATCAAATATCTCAACTTAACAGGATGCCAATGAGAAAGCATAATGGCAAAAAGGTCTCCCAAAGATCAACCAAATTTGGAAACTCGACGGAAAGGCGAAATTCTGGAAAAATCCGGCCCAGGCAGAATTCTGCGAAGGTCAGAAATCTCTGAAATACAGTGCAAAGCAAATAGAGCTGGACCTCGAGCGCAATCCAGGAAAATCCAAATGGGGCGGAAAATCTTGAACTATCTCAAAAACCTGAACCTGGTCAAAACATAAGATTTTCAATATGCAACTTAGGGGGGTCACTTGGGAATTAAAATAAACATTTTAAGCTCATGCCAAACCAAAGTAAATCCCCAAAATCCAAGGTCCAAAACCACAAGAGTGAAAGAAAAAGAGGGTCTCTGCTTTCAGTGGGGCGTGTTTACAAAAACTGCACAACACTATACTTCACCAGATTGCTTCATAGCTAGGCATAGAACAGTGTGAGATTTTAAAGAAATGAGTTTAATCTAGACACCAAGAAGGTTATGTATGCACCCTTAAACCATGCAACATACAGTCTTGTCCAGTTGAATGAAAAAACCATCTACAAAAGATTCATGAGATGGGTAGCTTTCAAATTGGCTTCAATATTGATTAATTTCTATGTGCTTACAAGTTTTTAGTCTAGAATGATTTAGAAAAAAGGAAGAAAGAACAAAACTTAAAGAGTTTTTGGCTCTTCTGACATCCATGAATTTTGAATTTAAAATAAAACTAAAGCATTAAATGGCCTCTTATAGGAACAAGGCCCTAAAGCTTCAAACTAAAGTCTCAAAGGAAATCATCAACAAAAAATCAAAAGATAGCACGTGGCGGATGCCATTTGTCATTCAAATCTTCCAGACAAAGTCAAAGCTTTGACTTCTTTAGTAACAATAATCTTCAACTCCAAGCTCTGGTATGCACCGCTCTGCACAAAACAAGACCATCAGTATTCCTTAGAATACCAGACGGAAAACTTCCATCGGGACAAGGAACAACCTACAAAATTAACTTCAATATACACTTGCAATACTTTTGGTATTTGATATCCGGTGATTCATTGCATCATCTCAAGTTCTAGTTCAAGAAACCTTTCTCCACCTTTCTTCAATTAATATTCTTGGAAAGCGGTTAATATCTGATGAATACGTTCTTTTGAAATTCCTTGAATCACTTTCCAACTATACTTGAGCTTGGTGTAGTCTTCTAATATATATATGATGTTTTCATTCCTTTGCATTTTCTTTATTTCATACTTAACCATAGTGTTTCAGCAATGTATAATCTCATCAATGACTTCCCATTTTAGCGACTAAACATGGTCTTTGTTTATTCTTTCAATCCATTTTTTAAAATCTCTTATTTCCTTACCTTCCTATCCTAGTGTCCAGGGATCACAATCCTATCATGCTAGCATCTCAATGAAATATTGATCTTTGTTAATCAATTTATTACATCTAATGATGAATTTCTCAAATCCTTCTATACATTTTACCAAAGTGTCACCTTCCCAACTTAATTGCTTCTTCCTTTTTTCACATATCAGAACTTCTTGTTTTGAGATTATCTTATTTCTTATCAATTCTTGGACATCTTTATGAATGAGAGCTTCCAAGCTTCGCCTCTCAGCATCAATTTTCTCCTAGAAAAAATTTCATTCTCCTTCCAATATTTTGGACTTTTCAAACCAATGGTATGCCTCCTTGTACTTCCCAATTGCATCTGTGATGAGCTCTTCTCCTTTTTTTACTCAATACTCAATCCATTATTCAAATACATTCATTTTTTGCCAAAGTGTTGCGATGGAATCCACCTGCTCCTATGACACGAGTAATGGGTTCTAAGGAAATTTAGTCTGTGCTTGACTAGATTGGGTTAACGATTTTATAAAATTCTCTAGACTGGCAATTCATTCTTTTAGCTCTCTTTTATTTTTCTTACTCTTCTGCACTCTAACAATAGTTGTATCCAAATTCATCTTCATTTCTTCTAATTCTTGCATGCAATATGAATGTCCGACATTGATACATGCTATTTTGTACTCCTTATGTGTTATTTCATGTCTATTTTTATCTACTACCGGAGTAGCTATATGGAGTGTTCTACCTCCATCTGCATTTTTCTGCATGACATGTTTCATTTCAACTTTTCACCTAGGCTTAGGAGCCTCCATTTCCTACATTAAACTTTTGAGATCTAGAGGTACTAATTGTACTTCCAACAGGGAAGCTAATTCTCTAATTAACCAATCAAGTGCATCTTCATTATATTCTACCTCTGTAACATTTCTCTATTTCTAGTTTTTAGTATGCTCATGAACTTGTCCTCTTACATCTTCAAATTTATCTATCAGATTCTCTGAAATTGGAACATATTTAGCATTCATTGGCATGGATTCTAGATTACCAGGATTCAACACTATCTCTTCATTTCTAAGACTTATATTTTCCTGTCTATCCAGGTGTTCAGTATCAGTCCCTAGGACATCACCTTTTTCATATATTGTCACATCAGGATTCTCTTCATCTCTGACACCAGCACCTGAGGTTTGTGAAGGTTCTTTATCTTCAATTTCAATCCTGTCCTCTTTTGAATTTTCAAAAACCTACGATTGTTAAACATCATTTTAATCATTCCCTAGTGGATGTTGGGAATCAATAGTATCTTCGATAACAATTTTATCAATGGGAATCTATTATGTAGTCTCCCCTATTTCCATTTCAAGAATTTTAGGGTTCCCCACTTTTGAGGTGAGTTTTCCTCTTATGAATTCTTCTTCTTCAACATTCATAGGAATCGTCCCTATATCTAGAATTTCTTCCACCACTAGTTGTACCATGCGCTTATCTTTATACTTCATTTATTTTACTCATTCCCACATGTAGTCCAATTTATCCATTGTTTCTTTGATTTGAACTTTATCTAGCTCAAAAATTTCATCCAAAACCATAAAAAAAAATTTTAGTGTCTATTTTATTGTAGCAATATTGACTAAAGGAGTAGAGGTAAATAATATTGCAACTCTCTAGGATGCAAACCTTTTCTGTGAACAAATATTCTCTATCATCCTCATGTCTTCATCAGTCATAGGCCGAGCCTTTGGTTTTGATGTTGAAGAAGATGCCACTTTTGGTTTCAATTTTATTAGGACCTTACCTGGTCTTATTTATTTTATGCCGACTAGTTGGTTCAATGAAACTCCTTGGCTTGAAGCATCAGGGGTTTTCTCTCCAATATACACAATTGTAGCTACTTTACTAGCTTTCCTCTTTTTCTTAGTAGGCTCCTCATGCTTAGGATCATTTTCTTCTCTTTTTTTCTTCTTTGTATTAAGTGATTATGTGGGCCTTATCCTATATTTTCTCAAATCTCTACAAAAATCATGCATCCATCATTGAGTTTGCATTAAAAATAGTTCAAAAAATTCCTCAACAAATGTTATTTCTTCACTTTCATAATTTGGATCCGGGATAGGTTCATCATGTTGCAAGATGGTGTGTCCCTTGGTCTTCCTTGTACAACACAACTCTTGGGTTTTTGACATGGTTTAACCACCTCCTGTGGATCTTATCTGATGCTTGTATCGGGCATTGATAGGTCAATCTTTTGGTGAAATGTCAAGGCCAACAATTGGTATCAGAGCAGAGGTCACGGGTTCAAACCCCTCACTTGTGCTGGGGGGATTGTTGCAATATGGTGTGTCCCTTTGTCTTCCTTGTCCAACATAGCACTCGAGTTTGTGATATGGTTTAACTGCCTCCTATGGATCTTATCTGAAGCTTGTATTGAGCATTGACAGGTTGATCTTTTGCTACAATGGAAAGGCCAACACATCATAGACCCTAGTTTCATTATAAGCCAAATAAGAAAAAATTACCATCATCTTCTTCCAATTTATCTAGAATATCATGAATCTTAAGAATTTGTGTAGATTGTAATGACAACCTTTCATATTTTCTTTGCCTTACTTTATGTTTGTCATCACAATTGAGCTAGTAATCTTCTAAATGGTAAAAATGAGCACACTTACTGACTATCCACTTGGAAATATTCCCTTCTATGTCATAGTTTTTTCTTTGAAGTTGGAAGTAATCCAACTTGTATTTCTTTAACTCCTCTTCACACAAATTAACCACTTTAATCACATTGCATTTGTAGTTCCCCATTACAATGGGAAATTTGAGAGAACTTTTCTTATGTGTCACACTGTAATGAGCTTGAGAAGGCTTCAACTGTCTTACCAATTCCAATAGTACTAATTTTTTTGTAGGGTACCTAGGCAACATGAAGGGATATCTTTCAAACCCTTCCACCCTAATGTAGGTGAAAGTAGGAAACTGAAAATACTAGCCTCCAACCTATTTAATATTTCTTTAAGCTTCCAGAGGTAATCTTTTAGCTTTGTTTCCTTCCATTATTCTCACCAACTTCATGGAAAAAACATCATTTACTCTTCGATAATGCTCCTTGTATTCATGAATGGTAATTTGAGGTAAATGAGAATATATCAAACTATTTCCTACTTTTCTTCCTAGATTACATACTCTATTCAACCCTTGCTTATTTTCCCTTAAGGCACGAGAATAGATTGCATATGAGGACATAGAAAAACATCTTGACTTAAAAAATTCCTTTTATCTAATCATGCAACCTATCGCTGATAAAACCCCCCCAATGCATTTGCACAGGGCCTTCCATTAATTTGTCTATGATTACAAACATCCATGATTCAAACTTACTAGCATCTTGCAATCCAGCTATCCTGTTTAACATAGTTATAACATCTTGAAAATCTAGGTTGAACATAGATCTTAGAATTGGCTTAGCTTGTTTTGTAATTTCCTCATGGAACCATTAGGTGCTCATAATTCTTTTGTTCTATTCTTTGGCACTCGGGTAGGTTTTAGCCTTCATCTTTATATCTATAGGGTTCATCTAAGGAAATGTAAGAAGCCCAAATTTATATACAATTCCTTTCTCAAAAATATCTACATAGATTCTTCCTTCCTTCTCAATAACTCTTTTGTCTGGGTTGTACTAGTTTAAACATTCCATAACTAGTTTAGGGGCCTCCATTTCTGGTGGAAACCCTCCTACTAAATGTAACTCACTTGCTATAACATTATTTGTACATGGAGAGGCATTTTCTTTTCAGGTCCATGCGAGGAATTCGACATTAGAGAACCATCAAGAATGAGTATCGTTAGCTATCCCACCAATTGGTACAACATGCAAGGCATAATATATTTGAATTCATTTTCTTTCTTGGCTTCAAAAGTACTCATTTTAGTTAGTGTGTTCTACATTTTTTTAGATATGTGCCTTGTGTGCGAGTTAGGGTTAAATTTAACTAGATATCTTTAACAATTCATAAAAAAATTCAATTCACCATTCAATTAAATTTACATCAGAATAATCAACATTTTAGTTACTAAGGGAAATACCATAATCTCTAGAATTACATAAGTAAAATGATTGAAATAGTTTCTATTATTTGAGACATACTTGGTTTTACTGATGATAACAATCTTTTCAGAATGAAACTTTGAAACCCTAGGTAGTTATGTTCTTGGTTTCTCAAAATTTACCTTTCCTTTCGTGCCACAATATCAATCTTGTTCATTCAATGTCCTTTGGAAATTTGCAGTATAGTGTGAGGTAGAGTGTTATAAAAAAAAATTCATGCTCGAGGTGGTGCCAAGTATGTGTGTGTAGTTCACCACCTTCATTAATTACCTGTTACAATGCATTAATTTCTTGAATAAAGGTGCAATCATGGTTGATTAGGGCTGAAATTATGAACACCTTAGTTTTTGCATAGGCCCACCACTAGAGAAGAAGACAACACAAAAAGTTTACATGGAACTCTTGTGTCACATTTATTTTTATGAGGCAAAGGCCTTTTGGATACATGATCGTTGATGATCACCAAGATTGACAACCTCTAGTATCGAACCTTGGAAAGATTACTATGAATTGGGATGTTACCTCCAAGTTGATAAAAAAATAAGAGTAGAGAGAGGAATCAAGAACTAGGTTCAAACAAGATCAAAAGTGATTCAAACATTTTGTAATGGAACCTCCTATTTTTGACCTTGGGCTAAAAAAAAAAGAAAAGCAACCATTGAGCTAGCCAATGAAGAAAAGAGTACAAACACCAGGATTGTTCATCCGGGTGACAACTTAGTGGGTGGGAACTAGGAGCAACGAAAGATACAAAATATTTGACACAACCTCAGCAACTCTGGGACTTCAGGTCCAGTAAATTGATAAAACTTCATAAAAAGACCGCGACACCGAATCTGAGAAAGAACAAGGGCTTAAACAAAGACCAAGTAGATTGAAATGAAACTTGCAATTTTACCAAATCCCCCCACAATGGTACACCAAAGCAAGTGAAAGAAAGAGGAAAGAAAGAAGACAACAAAAAAAGGGGGTCCACATTTTTCCAAGGAGCAAAATGGGGTGTGTTGTGAGATCACACAATAGTTACATTATATTTAATAAATTCCATTTTGATATATATGATGGAGAAGCATCTAGTGGTGTAGGGAAATCTTGCATCACCCAAAAAAATGTTTTTTCTTATTTTATTTAGCTTTTTTGAGTCCCATGATGGCACTTAAGGGGTGTTAGACAGTTAGAAGTCAGAAAAGGAAAAAAACCGTCACTTACTATTTTTAGTAATTCATCCTAAATAGGCTTTCATGGACCTAAAAATTTACCCCAAGGAGTAGAATTGAAAAATATTTTCAATCACGAAAGAATCATCTCAATACCCTAACGGTTTAGGAGATATTAAAGTTTTCATCCCAAGAAATATCTCCAATGCAGCTTCAAATTCAAATATGAAAACCTTAGATGCCCCAAAACAGCTCAAAAAGTGGATGAACCAATCTCTGATGGTTCGGTGTTGTAGATCTCTTCAAGAGCTTTCCAACGATATTTTATAATAGCAAATCAGGCACCTAGATCAAAATTTATGGCCCCGTGAAGTTGCCCCACTAAAAATTGAATTTCATTAAAATATCTTCCTAAGCAAGAAATCAAACGACAAGACTTTTGGCACCAAAACAAAAGGAAAAGTTACACTTTCTAGAACATTCTAGGGTAGGTATTGGGTAAAATAAAAAGGGTTAAGTTGGGGTTGTAGAAGGTGACTCCATTAGTGCAGATTGTAGCTTTGAATAATATATTTTATTTTTAGAGTTAATTTTTTTGTAATGAATCAAGCCCCTGAGGTTGTAGCATTGTAAGTTTTGAATCTGTAATTTCATTTTTTGAAAGTAATTGAAGGTGAGTTATTTTCTATCTCACATCTTCTATGTTGGTATCTATTGTTGTGATTTGTGTGGGTTTCGAGTAGTATGGCCCTCATCAAGTGGTATCAGATCCAGGTTTTGCTTAGTGTGTAAACAGATCAGTCAACATGAGATAGTTTGCCCCAAGACTTGTGGTTGTGGGTTTTTGAGAAAAGTGATCAAAATTCCTCCATGAAGAAACCACAGTGGTGGAAGAAATGTTATTGTACTAGAAGAGGGTTTTAGAGCCTACAAAGACAAGTTCAAGCACTACAAGAGGAGCTACGTCGAGGGTTTGAGCCAAGAAGAGGAGATGAAAGTGAAGATGAAGCTAAAAATGAGGAATTGTTCGAAGAAGAAAATGATGTAGTATCTAGAGCAAGTTAGATTGTTTAAGTCCATCTCTATGATTAGGAAAAGGCCAAAGATAGATGTTTCTACATTTTTTAGAAATTTTAACCCAAAAGAGTTGATTGATTGAATCAATGATATGGAAGAGTAATTTAAGTATGAGGAGGTGGAAGCTCCTGAGAGGGTCAAATTTGCAAATACCAAGCTAAAGGTTCATGCGAATATTTGGTGGAAATAGGTACAACTAGAAATAAATAAAAAGAGGGAAAGAGAAGATAATAATATGGGATTGTATGGTGGAAAAATTAAAAAGATAGCTCAAACTTGTGGATTATGAGCTAGATTTGTTAAAGAAGATGAAAGGGTTGAAACAAGCGGGAAAATATGTCAAGGAGTATACAAATTAATTCTACTGTGTCTTGATCAAAACTGGCCATTCTAAAACCAATAAGGAGAAAGTTTCCCATTACATTGGTTGAATTCAAGTATTCAAGAAGAGTTAGGTCTGGTAAAAATGTCTACCATTGAAGATGCATTTCAATTTTCTTTGAAGGTAAAAGAAAAATTGAATAGAATATTTGAAAGCAAGCAAAGAGGTGGGGTTGTGGTGGAAAGACTAGTGGATGGTCATATGGAGGTTGAAATGAAGATCAAAAGAAGGGTGAAGGATCCAATACCAGAAAAAACTAGAAAGGAGATAACACCTACTAACCTCATGATTAGAATAACAGAGACAAAAGAGGAAGATCTAGATGAGGACCGAGAAGAGGAGGCTTTCGTGGAACCTGTTTCCAATGCAAAGAAGAAGGACATAGAGCCTATGAGTTTCCTCATCATGAAGGAATAATAAATAGAAAACCCAAGGGTAATGCATGAGTTACAAATGTGGATGAAGATGTTGAGTCTTGACATTCTAAGGATTCAAAAAGAGGAGAGATTCATGTTACTAGAAAATCCTTGTTGAATGAGAACGAACCAACTCAGAGGAAGAATTTTTTTTGCACTAGATGTAAGTGTGAAGGTAAAGTTTACAATGTTATTATTGATGGAGGTAGTACTGATAGCCTTATTTCAAAAGAGACGGTTAGTAAGTTGCGATTGGAGAGAAGAAAGCATCTAAATCCATACCAAATTGCTTGGTTGTAGAAGGACCATAAAGCTTTGGTAAATGAAAAATGTCTGGTAAAGTTCAAGATTGGAAATTACCATGATGAAGTATTGTGTGATATTACAACTATGGATTGCCATATGTTTTTTGGTAGACAGTGGTAGTTTGATCGATGAGTGATGCATGATGGACATGCTAACACCTATTCCTTGAAAAATGATGTCATTCATCATAAGCTGAAACCCTTGAGGGAGGTAGAAGAAAAGGTATGTAGTAATGCAATAATTTGTTTTGTTGATGGAAGAAAGTTCCTACAAGGTATGAGACATGAGCATATGTTTTTTTCATTGATCCCTAGAGTTGATAAAGAAGATACTAATGAGGTACCTATAGAGGTTTTAGATATGTGGAATGAGTTTCAAGATATTGTTTCTAATAACATACATGAAGGTTTTCCTCTAGTAAGAAAAAATAGTCATTAGATGGACCTGATTCTTGGAGCCAATTTTCCAAATAAGGTAGATCATCATATGAATCTAATAGAGAGTGAAGAGTTGTACAAAAAATTATAAGAGTTGTTGCAGAAGAGATTGATTAGAGATAGTTTGAGTCCATGTGTAGTACCTACAGTTTAGCACCAAAGAAGGATGGGGAATGGTGGATGTGTAGAGATTCTAGATCCATCAACGAGATCACCATCAAGTATAGATTTCCCTTGCTGAGGATGGATGACATTATGAATTGTTTGAGTGGAGCTAAGTACTTTGCAAAGATGGATTTGAAGATTGGATATCACCAGATCTAGATTAGAGAAGGAGATGAATGGAAAATAGCCTTCAAAACTAAGGAGGGCTTATGTGAGTAGTTAGTCATGCCTTTTGGGCTAACCAATGCACCGAGAACATTTATGTAGCTTATGAATGAGCTATTGAAACAATTTTTAGAAAATTTTTTATTGTTTATTTGGATGATATTTTTAGTTTTAGTAAGACATTGGACGAACACCTGATGCATATCTGAAGAGTTTTTGAGAAGCGAGGAGAAGTTGTTCATTAATTTGAAGAAATGTTGTTTTGTGAAAAGGGAGATGGTGTATCTGGGATTTTTTTTCTCAACAGAGGGTCTTAAAATAGATCTAGAGAAGGTGAGAGTTATCACTCTATGACCTACCTCGAGGAGTGTTACAGAGGTAAGTTCATTTTATGGTCTATAAACTTTTTATATAAAGTTTATTATGAATTTTAGTAGTATTTGTGCACCTCTAACTGAAGTAATGAGAGGGGATAGAAAGGATTTTAAATGGACTGTAGGAGAAGCAAATGTTTTTGATATGTTGAAAAAGAAAGTCATAGAGCAACTTGTTTTACAACTTCAATATTTCAATAAGGTCTTTTAGGTAGATTGTGATGATAGTGGCATTGCCATAGGAGTTATTTTGAGTCAAGAAGGTAAGCCTATTGCCTATTTTAGTGAGAAGATGAATGATGCTAAGAAGAAATATTCTATCTTTGAGCATGAGTTTTATGCTATAGTTCAGGCTTTGAAGAAATGGAGAAACTATTTGTTGTCAAAAGTGTTTGCTTTATATATTGATCACTATGATTTACAATATCTCAATAGTCAAGGAAAATTAAATCAAAGGAACTTAAAATGGGTTGAATTTTTGTAAACCTATACTTTTGTTTTCAAGCATGGGACTGGAAGGTCAAACAGAGTTGAAAATGCCTTGAGTAGAAGGAAAAAATTGTTGATAGAGATGAATATAGAGGTTGTTGGGTTCCATGAACTCAAGAGTTTGTATCCTGAAGATCCAGACTTTTCAGAAGCTTGGAAGGCTTGTTTGGAACCTATTATATTGGATAGGACAAGATGGTTGGATTTCCTATTCCAAGATGGGATGTTGTTTAGAGGAAGCCAATTGTGCATTCCAAGGAGTTCTATGAGAGAGAATCTAATCAAGGAGAAGCATAGTGGAGGATTGGCTGGACATTTCGGTCGAGAGAAGACCATTGCTCTTGTTAGTGAGAATTATTACTAGTCACAGTTACAACAAGATGTGAAGAAGTTTGTGTAGAGTTGTATATTATGTTAGATGGTGAAAGGAAAAAGTTAGAATAGTGGATTATATTTTCCATTACCCATACCTTAGAGACCATGGGAGAACATTAGCATGGATTTTTTTTCATGGCTTGCAAAAACAAAAAGAGGGTATGATTCCATATTTGTGTTGGTGGGTAGATTTTTAAGAATGGCACATTTCATTCCATGTCATAAGACTAGTGATGTTCATGTTGCAGAGTTGTTTTTAATAGAGGTAGTGAGAATACATGGTATACCAAAGAGTATAGTTTCAGACAGAGATACCAATTTTTTTGGTTATTTCTAGTCGACAATATGGAAGAAGTTGAAGACAAATTTGAAGTTTAGTTCTACACACCATCAACAGATTGATGGAAAAATGAAGGTGGTAAATAGGAGTTTTGGTAACTTGCTAAGATGCTTAGTAGGAGATAATCCCAATGGGTGGGATTTTATTATACCATAGGAAGAATTTTCTTACAAAAATTCTATCAATAGGAGAATTGGTAAATCACCATTGTAGAAATTGTGTATGGGAGTGGTCCAAGAACTACTTCTAAATTGAGAAATATGGATAATCAGGAGAAGAGTAGTGCTAAGGCTAAATATTTTGCTGAGCACTTGAAGAATTTGCATGAAGAGGTGAAGAAACATATCAATAAGATGAACTCACAATATAAGGCTAAGGAAGATCAGAAAAGGAAGTATAAAGAGTTCTAGGTAGGAGATGAAGTCATGGTTCATTTGTGAAAGGAGAGATTTCTAGTTGGTACATACAACAAGTTAAAGATGAAAATTTTTGGACCATGCAAGATCCTAAAGAAGCATGATTCAAGAAATGAATATGAGGTAGATTTTCTTGATGAAATTCATATTTCACCTATGTTTAACATTTCAAATTTAACAAAATATCATGAAGGAGGAATTGAGGAAGAAATAATAGAAGCACAGTGGAATATTCTTGTACCTACTTCAGAAAAGGAGGAGATAGAAAAAAAACTGGATAGTCATGGGTAGAAGCACAAGAAACAAAATATGTAGAGTACTTGGTGAAATGGAGAGCAAGTCCTATTGAAGATTCATCATGGTTGTCTAAGGCTGAGTTTAACCATATTGGTTTCCCTCTAACTCATGAAAAGTGATGGGGTCACTTTTCAAATTACCCTTGGTGTTTGATGCAAGAGCATACGGTGGAGTAGGGAAATCTTCCATCACCCAATAAAATATTTTTTTCTTATTTTCTTTAGTTTTTTGAGTCCCGTGATGGCACTTAAGGGGTGTAAGATAGTTAGAGGTTAGAAAAGGTAAAAAACAAACACTTACTATTTTTAGTAAGTCAACCTAAATGGGCTCGTATGGACTTGGAAATTTACCCCAAGGAGCAGAATTGAAAAAAAATTTCAGTCATGAAAGAATCGTCTCAATAACCTATATGATTTGGGAGATATTAAAGTTTCTATCTTGAGAAAATTTTCAAATGCATTTTTAAATTCAATATGAAAACCTTAGAGGCCCTAAAATAGCTTGAAAAGTGGACAAATTGATCTCTAATGGTTTGGTGTTGTAGATCTCTTTGAGAGCTTAACAATGATATGTTATAATAGCAAATCGAACACCTGAAATAAAAGTTGTGGCCCCGTGAAGTTGCCCCACTAAAAAGTGAATTTCATTAAAATATCTTCCTAAGCAAGAAATGAAATGGCAAGAATTTTGGTGCCAAAACGAAATGGAAAGTTATACTTTCTAGAACTATCTAGGGCAGTAATTGGGTAAAATACAAAGGGTTAAGTTGGGGTTGTAGAAATTGGCTCCATTAGTGCAGATTGTGGCTCAAAATAATATTTTGTTTGCAGATTTGATTTTGTTGTAATGAATCAAGCCCATGAGTTTGGAGCATTTTAAGTTTTGAATCTGTAATTCCATTTTTTGAAAGTATTTGAAAGTGAGTTATTTTCTATCTCGCATCTTCTATGTTGGTATCTATTATTGTGATTTGTGTGGGTTTCGGGTGGTGTGGCCCTCATCAATATAATATTAAATAAATTCATCTATGATGATTGAAATTTAATGTAAGTTTTATGTAATAAATTTTTCAAGTCAAAGTGTCCATCCTACACCTATTGGCCCTTCAATTCCTAATTGTGTGGCCATGTTAAGTCTAAAAGCATGCAATTATAATAAAGAAATAGTAAAATATATTATATGTAAATAATTTTAAATTTTATGAATGCTAATTAAAATTAATATTTTTATGATGAATAGGTGGATGTTGGACCTTCAAAATTAGGACCTATTGACATCATTGATTGTACAAGTTTCACTAAGGTAATATTAATTATTTTTAATCATTATGTTTGTAAATAATATTTAGTTGATTTTGGTAAAATAACATTATTCTATTTTTAGTTTTTCCCAAGGAAGAATACTAATGCATCCACTGCATACAATCTTTCAATTGATAGTGACAACTCAACCAATGAACATATAGAATTAAAAACTTGACCAACAATTTTATATCGCCTATTTTTAATTTTCTATTTTTAAAATTGGTAAAATATCCTTTATCTTTCTTTTTATTGGTTCATGTTGTCAACAGTCAGTGCAAAAATTATGATTTTTTTTCTTTCTAAATTATGTGCAATGCAATGCATTTAATTCATTGAATCAAATTTCAAACCTATTAATGACTTGAATGCCATGAGCACTATTACATACATCATCATACAATTACATTGTTGACTTAGAGGTAGTATTTTACATATTTTATTTAATAATTGATAAGATTTTCAAAGCTTATTAAACTAGCACTTGCACCCATAAGAGGTTCAAGGGATACGCCGATAGGAAATTGAACATAAAATTTAATTGAAGGTTCACTTTGGAACTAAAGATAACCCTTGACAAAAAAAGGCATAAATAGTTACATTCAATGCCCACATTGGGGTCCTCGGTCTTTTGAACATGAAGAATTAATTAAAACAAAATATCTTAATGAAGACTATGCAAACATGAACCAAGATAAAAATTTCTCACCCAACTAGTTTTCTTTGATCATCCAACTCAACTGGACCATTATATAAAAAATAAAATACAATAAAGCACGCATACCTGAAAATTATCATTTGTGGGTGCTTCCATCCAAAACTTGATGGTTTCTAATATGGATGCATTGATATTGCTACTAAGGTCACAAATAAATTCTCCAACCATATGCATGTCAATAGAAAAGAACTTGTAAAGCCAACATTATCTCGACTGAGAAATAAGAATGGGATATGCAAAGCTAAAGGCTCAATTTACAAGCTGGACACACTGCTTGATTTTCGTAAATGGAAATATTAACCTATGACTGACAGAGACTGATTAAACACGAGCATTTCTTGAAACACCATGTCTCAAAATAAAATGATTTTGGTTAGAATGAACAGAATTTGAGATCATTGTTATTGTTCCGAATGCATCATTTATTTTGGAAGCCAAATGTTTAGCCTCAGGCAAGCTTTAGCCAATCATTTCGCTATAGGGGCAATACTTGGGGAGTTGATAGAGAATGCATTTTTTATTCCCCATGATGAAAAATAATGCTATGATGATTTATTGCTAGGTGCCTTTGATAAGCTCATTTTCAAGTAAGAAAATGATGATATTAAAACTCTTCCACTCCATGACTTGTATGAATTATTATTCACAATGCTACGATTTAAGAATTATGGAAAATCACTTACATAAAAAGAACCAGGGGTGTAGTTTATCTATCATATGAAACAACATTTATACACAATCCTAGCACATTTTAGTATCATCCACACATTATGAAAAGCAGACTATATATATGGTAGTGCCATTACTTCATCACAATGTACCCACCAAAGCCATTACCCAAAAAACTCTGTGAAGGATAATTTCTACATGCGATATATTTGACTAGAAAAAATAACCATTACATTAATTGATGTCTCCAGTATAGCATGAAATAAGCTCAGTCATAACATGGTATTATGATCTGATATTTCCCTTATCATTTAAGAAAAATCCCACATGGGTTCGACAAAGACCAACCAATCTCTTAACCACTCTTCCATCTTTCTTCTAACATGACTTTGAGTCCTCTTGAAGAACCCATATGAACAAAGTGTGGAAAATTGTTTACAATGACTTAAAGAAAAGTACATCAATTTTAAGCACCCAAAAAAAACTGGTGAAGTGCTCAGTTGCAAAAAAAATTGTTAGCCACTTCATATAAAAACAAGCACTTATTACAACTCTGCTTTTATCTCACAAACTTATGAAAAATTGTGGAAGATATACTGATAGAATCTGAAAACCATTTCAATAATGTCATACTAAATAGAAATGTAAGCACATTGTCTAAAGAAGCAAATACATCACATGGAAAAATAACTATACCGAAAATAAAATAAATCCTCAATTGTTTACTGAAAATGATACAAATGAATTTCATGTTTCTCTAACCAATGTTTCCTTTGACAGTTTTGAAATATTCTATATTTTTTATTTAATGTCTTTCTTGCTTTTGTTTGTTTATGAAATTGACCCTTTGTTTGGGTGCTCCTATGAGCCGCTATTGGAGTCTCAAGAATCTACCCTAGTCATCTGTGCATATTAATATAATTTCAATTTCTTATTCTGGTGAACCCATGGTTTTATATTGTAGTTTATTGCTTTAAATGTGCAACATGCCACAATGTTTTTAGCTGCTTAAAGATTAAAACTCAAATTATGAACTAGTTCACAAAGAGAATGCTAGTAAGTTCAAAATACTACCTAAAATAATACTAGAAGATAAATCACACTACAAGATATTTAAGATTTGTATCACTATGAGTGGGATCTGAAAATGGTATTCAGAAAAAGAAAATACACATTAAGCATTCAATTCGAATGATCAATCAAGTAAGTACACCCTCACATTCAATGAATTTGAAGAACAGTTTCTAAACTAATGGTCATTTGGTTTAAGTTCCGGAAATCAAATCTACTTTATTGAAATGCACCACACGTTTCCTCTTTGAAGCAATGATCCCAGATACTAATACGTCTCTGTTCTCCTGCAACTTTGCATGACACATCATTTTCTGACATGATCCATTGATGACAGGGGACAAAATACGGTTATTGTTGTGTTGCTTACATGCAAATCTACAAATGAATTCCAAGTTTACCTAACAATGCTGCTAAAAATATTCTTCCAATCAAACAGGCCAAAAAATTTAAAAAATCATGGGATATGATGGAAAAGAAATGGGAGGCAATGCATTTACTGGTCTAACAGGGCAAATAAATGATTAATTGAGAAGATTTTAAAGGATCGTGATTAACAAAACACCAAGGAAATATTAACACACACTATTCTCAGGAATATCTATTATGCTATGCAACAAGTTATTTTAAGGTTGGACACTAAAATGAACATTGTCAAAAGCCTTTAGAGTGAAAGAAGATAAGATCACAATTGGTCATGGCTCATAGTGAGAAGGTTAGCACCTTGAGTCTTGACCTACTCTTAAATAATGCTTGGCTGTTAGTTGTTTTTTTAATATAGTTCACAAGTTGGAGCCACAAACCTTGAGCTAATAAGTTGTGAATGGAATGATGCAAGGGCTTAGAATTAGATATGTTATGAAAACAGAAACCCCTACTTAGCTGCTCTTAACACTATCTTGCTCAGACTCGATCCTGTCAAAGTCATCAATCTATTCAGCCATCCTCCTAATCAATATATACTATAAAAAATGTCATGCTTTGTTCTGTAAAATGAGGTTAAAACATATTTCAAACTACTTCTATAGTCTTTTGTACCAAGATGTTTGGTTGTTCAACCAAACCAACAAAGTTTCAATGATTTCTATCTAAAAAAATAGATCAAACACACATTCATGTGCAGGTATTCATGCGCAGGTCATTATAAATATAAAGGAATTGTTTTCTTGGTTATTTCCTATAGATATAGTCTAAATAGTTCCTCTAGGCTGAACAACAACACCATATCAAATACATGCAATTTTTTAGTTTGTTTTAAGATCAATGAGAAGAAAGCAATCTCTCCTGCAATCATATAATATGCTTGATTATGATGACTTCATCAAATATTAGTGTACATACTCCATTGTGTTAGCCAAAAAAAAGGTATAGATACATGAATATTTTTCCACAATGACCACAATATAATTGGAGTTAAATTGAACAACAACACCATATCAACTACATGCAATTTTGTAGTTTTCTTTAAAATCAATAAGAAAGTAATCTTTCCTGCAATCATATGATATGCTTGATTATGATGACTTTATCAAAGATTAGTGTACATACTCCGTCTGTGTCAGCCAAAAAAAAGATACAGATACAAGAATATTTTGCCACAATGACCACAATATAATTGGAGCTAAAACTAAAGATTAAGTCAAAACCACATGATAAGATGGAAAAAATGTAAACCCTCAACAGATCCATTAGCCTAAACAAAAATGTACAGTCACAAAGTAACAGAATGGACCAACCCTAGGTTTTAATAAACATCAATTTCAGAAACACTATCAAGAGTTCGGATTCAATGAGGCCAATTATTTCCACAAAAGGAGGGTTGTGTGTAGTAAGCAGAATGCTTACAGCCTTCTTCAACTGAAGCTCTCTATAGAGTGCTCTAGCATAGACAAACTTAATGAGGTTTTTTCTCATATAGTTGGGATCTGGAAAAAGATCACAATATAGCATCTGAGGTGGCCACTCATATTGTCCTGTCAAGATGAAAGATTCTTAAAAAAATTAAGTCTGAGTTCCCATTTTCCACTATTTTTTGTAACTCTCAGCGATCTTTGACAGAAGAAATAGGAATAGTGAAGTATCCCTACAGAGAAAATACAAATCCAAGCACCCTCCATGGGAAAATTTCAAAAATGAAACTGCATACTTGAAATACTCATAAATTTTGGCAAATATATTTAGTTTACCTGCAGCTTATATAAAATTTCATAGCTGAAAAAAGACAGCTCCCCACTTCGTGTAGGGAAGTTGATGCTGTTTCGGAAAAGAAGAAGCATTGCCTATAGGTTATAAGAAAATATATCCAGGCCCACACACCAACAAAGATGTTAATTCAATGCTCTTGGGGCAAAGGCTGATGTGCATGTTGTGCTAGCATTTTTAGGTAGAGGCCCTCACTAAAACTGTCTTGTAAGATTGGAAGAAGTTTTCACTACATTGATATAATTTTAAAACGATTTTTTAATAAAAATGAAATTATTTCTCAAATCTCTTTGGCAAGATTTGTCTCCCAAAATCTGCATCGAGCTAACTTTCACATGGTCAAGCAACATCAAATTATGTTTCTCCAATGGAAAGTTTCTTAGAAACTGTTGAAGAGCATATAGATCGGCTAGACTTCAACCTATGACTTCCAATGTAAAACTTTAAGGAGGTAAAATTTTCATAAGATAGAATGGTTGGCAAATGTTTGCAGCCCAAAAGGCACGTGGTTTATGTATTGAAGGTGAATTATGAGAAAAATCATGGAATTTATTAAAGATAAATGCAAATCTTGATTAATTTTAGAAATCATGTACATTGTTTAAGAGGACTTAGGTTAATTGACAAATGTAATTTGTTAAAAAATTGGATTAAACCCTGAGGATGTGTGATTCAAATGTGGACAAAAATGATTTGAACAATGTTCGTTACAAATTTTTAAGGTGTGAATTGACCCTTGAATAGATATACAATGTATACAGAGATAATATTAATTTTCATTGCCACTTAAGTGATTTATCACTGCACTAGGTACTCATTGTTCTTTGCAATGAAGAGCTTTTACAAATTATAAGGTGTATTACTTAAATCTTCATATTTTTGCTGAACTTGTCTTATATACACCATCATAATTTATTGTTCTTCACTCACATGTGAACATCATCTGGTAATAATGTGTATTCTCATTCATTGCAACAAACACTTTTTTATGTATACATTGTTATATGTATTTGTCCACATATTTTACATAATATATCAATGTTTCTCTGGTTATTATATAGAAAATAGGAATAAGTGTAAATTGTAATTTTTGTTATTAATTATATTTTTACTTTATTTAATATACAGTGGATAAATTTTTAGTTTTTTCCTTTTTCTATCATTTTTCTATTCTTTTTGTTCCTTCTCCTCTATCTTTACCCTCCATTTTTATTAACATGACTAAATATAATTCCAAAAATTGATACAAATAATATAATCAAGTACTTAAAAAACAATGTTTTTAATTCTAAAACCTTAATATATCAAAAACAAATCTAGACAGCCGACCATAAATATAAGAAAACCCCATATAAGGAAAGAAAAATCCTGACCTGTAGCCGGCCACAAAGCACTGCACGTTCTTAAGCATGGAGGAGCCTACGGTGGAGTACCTAACGTGACCGATGGCTAAGCTCCCTGGGAGTTGGTTGAACTGGACTCGTTGAAGACGTTGGCCACAAGTCCCACGCCTGTTATAGACTGCAACCTTCCATCGGTCGCAGTTACGATTCTGGCCCCTTCCTGCCCACGGTGCTGCAATGTGTGCAGGGCCAAGTAACATAGTTGTGCCGCATCTGGATCACCATAGACTCTGACCACACCACTTTGTTCCCTGATAACGTAGTCGTCTTCTTCATTTTTGAAGAATTACAAGACAGAGTTTTGGGATTTTATGACCGCCTGAGCTTCCAAGCGCATATTTTGTGCAATGGCCATGCCATATGAACGGATTCCTGCCTCATTTTTTCTCTCGTTTACATGAAAAATGGTTTGAATCAGAGGATGGCTAGGGTTTGCGAGGATTTTGCTATAGCGTTTTGGCCATACAACGCTACTCCCTATCACTGCCGTAATCGCCATTTGTAAGATGGGTTGAAAAAGCTTGGGATGGAAATCATTTGCCGTATGATTCAGATAAAGTTGTGAGAAGAAATCTGGTACATGTGGCCATAATGAGATTAGATGTAGAATTAAATTTTTTGATTCTTGTTCAGATTTGAGTTTGCTTGTGGCTTTCTTTTCACGCTGACAGAGTCTGCTCATGGCTTTCTTTTCATGCCAACACAGCAGATTGCAAGTTGCTCCACATCATTAAGAATTTATGATGGACGTCAAATGGTATGGCGGATGGTTAATCGGACTGTCAAATGGTATGTTGTGCGTGAGACAGGGATTCCAATGGATTGTGGACTGGAAAG
Organism: Sequoia sempervirens; assembly: GCA_007258455.2. NCBI lineage: Eukaryota > Viridiplantae > Streptophyta > Pinopsida > Cupressales > Cupressaceae > Sequoia > Sequoia sempervirens. The sequence goes on along the minus strand of VDFB02105785.1, from coordinate 97,773,092 downwards.
TCCCCAATAAAAGCCTATCGGCTAATAAATGTGAGTACACTCAATGAATATTTTATATTTGTTTACCAATGTGTATTAAATATTACAATAAAATTTATCTATCTATAATAAATATCAAAGTAAAATTTCTCTATCTACAATTAATATTTCAATAAAATCTACTTAAAAAATATACATGTAATAATATAATTTAGCAAGGTAAACATTACATAAATATCACATCATCAAAAGAATAAGAAGAAATATATATATATAGATATGGAGTTATTATAATAATATATATTTGTATAATCAATTTTTTATTTATTTTTACAATATTAATTAACTATAATAATAACATTATACAACAATAAATAATCATATTACACCCCTAGCTGCTTATATTAACTAAATGTTTAAAACAACAAGAACACCCCACATGAATCTTTTTTTAATTTTTGCAACATTAATCAACTATAATAATAATATTATACAACAACAAACAATCACATTACACCCCTAGCTACTTCTATTAGCTAAATGATTAAAACAACCAAGCACACCCCACAATGGGTAGAACCTGATGCAAATGTGTCTCTTGTTAGTTGATGGCATCAATTCAAAATTCTCTTGATATTCATGGAATAAGACAAATGGGAATTATTGTGGAAATTTTGTATTCAATGCATTTCATAGAAGTATCAAATAGAATGGAAAATTTAATATTTATTTCTTGTTTTATCCCATGTTTAATAGTATAAATTTTAATGGCATACATTTGTAGTAAAAAAATTTATTGATACTTGTCACAAGGGGTCACAACTATCATTCTTGAACTTGCCTCTTAAATGTATTAAGAGATGTAATGAATGATTGAGGCTAAGTATCAATTGGTGGTAAGTTACTATTGACTTATATGTAATTGTATATTTCATATTTTCTATATTAATGTGTATATTATTTTATTATACTATATGTATGTTGAAAATTGAAATTTCTATGGTTTTATGTGAAATTTCTTAAAGGGTTTATCCTAAGTCCTAAAATCCTAAACCCTTCAACCTTGGCTTGTGCCCTGGATTTCTACTTTTGGGTTGATAAACTCAGCCTATGAGTCCCTTTAAGTTATTTGATTATGTCTTTAGGCTACACAATCCCTCAAATGATTCTATTTTTTAATCCCATGCTTTAAGAGTTTTAATAATACCTTTTTTCACTTGAAAATTCCCACTCATATGGTGGTCCCTATCTAAGTCCATGTGGCATCACTTGATTAGAGCATGTTCATTCTTTATAGCATAGGTTCTTCATTTATCTTAGCATGTATGTTACACTAGTAAGCTATTCTGACACATGGATTCATTTTTTACTTTTGTTCAATAGTGGCAATTTTGTGGGACCATCATTTAATAATTTTTTTATTATAACTCATTTATTTTTCATAGTTTAAGATTAAAAAGGTAACTTCCTCCTAGGTTGAGCTCATGTACTCATCCACTGTGTGTAGTGTCTCTAATGGTTTATGTTGATAACTATGCCTATGGGGCCACCATTTTATAGGTGGTGAGTTCTTATTGTAGTGTGGAATGTCTTAGAAGAACAACTTTATGGTTTGTAATCATTGTGATCTTGTTCTTATGTACTATGATGACATGTATCATCCATAAGAATTAAGCCTTAGCTTCCTCATTTGTCTCAATTAAGCATGTGGTCAAAATAATGGTGGAAAATAAGTTTTTCAAACATGATGGATTCTAATTGTAGAATAAAATATTGTTCGAATTATGAAAAGAACAAGCCACAAGATCAAAAAAAGATAGACACCTTCCACACAAGAGAGCTGTGAATAATAGTATGTAATATCATAAACAAGAAAAAGCTATAGAATTCAAGCTTTCAAAGTTTATCAAAGGTATGATAATACAATGAGGGTTGAGTGCTATAAAAGAGCAAACCTAAATTATAAAGGGATTATATCATGATAAGTGTCATCATATCATGTAATGAGATATAATGATCTAATAATAACACTCTAGTTAACATAAAAAACACTCTTAAGTTTATCTTAAGTGAATGAAAATAAAATTAATCTAACAACCCCCCTTAAAATAAACTTAGGGAGTAGTTGAAAACCCTAAAAAGGAGAATTGATGCAGGAGCATCCAACGATGTAGGGAAACCTTGTATCACCCAAAAAAATTGTTTTCTTTATTTTCTTTAGTTGTTTTGAGTCCCATGATGGCATTTAAGGGGTATACAACTGTTAGGCATCAAAAATAGCAAAAAAATGAGCATTTACTACTTTTAATAAGTTAGTCAAAACAAGCTCATATGGACGTGAAAATTTACCCCAAGGAGCAGAGCAAAAAAAACATTTATAGTCGCAAAAGAATCACCTCAATACCCCGCACAGTTTGGGAGAAAATAAATTTTTCGTCCCAAAAAATTTCTCCAATGCAACTTGAAATTCAGATATAAAAATTTGGACACCCTGAAATAGCTCAAAAAGTGGTTGATTTGACTTATGGTGGCTTGCATGTTGTAGATCTCATTGAGAGATTTACAACAATATGCAATATTAGCGAATCAGACACCTGGATCAAAAGTTATGGCCTCATGAAGTTGGTCCTCTTAAAAGTGAATTTCATAAAAATGTCTTCCTAGGCTAGAAATCTAACGATGGGAATTTTGGTGCCAAAAAAAAAGGGGAAATTTGATCTTTCTAGAACATTCTAGGGTGGTTATTGGGGAAAATAAAAAGGGTTCAGTGGGGGTTGTAGAAGGTGGCCCTGATAGTGCAGATTGTGGCTCTAAATAGTAGATTTTCTTTTCAGAGTTGAATTTTGTTGTAATGAATCAAGCCCATGAGGTTGTAGCATGTAAGCTTTGAATCTGTAATTTCATTTTTTGAAAATAATTGAAAGTGAGTCATTTTTTTGTCTCGCATATTATGTGTTAGTATCTTTTGTTGTGATTTTTGTGGGTTTTGGGTGGTGTTTCCCTAATCGAGTGGTATAAGAGAAAGATTTCCTAAGCCTATACTAGAGTGCCAAACGTGAGGCAGTTGTAGCAAGACCTGTGAGTGTGGGTTGAATTCAAGATTCCTCCAAGAATTTCCCAACATGGCAGAGGTAGAGGTTGAGGTGGAGGAGGTCCACCTAGAGATGAAATCAAAGCCCTTAGAAGGCAATTAGAAACCTTGCAACAAGAGGTTTGAAGAAGGGATGTGCAACTAAACATAGATGAAAATGAAGATGAAACAAAAGAGGAAATGGAAGAGGAAGAACATGATCCAATTGATCCTAGAGAAAGAAGGTTGTTGTGAGTGATCTCAAGCATTGGGAAGAGACCTAAAATGGAGGTTTCAACTTTCAGTGGAAATATGAATCCTAAAGAATTGATTGATTGGATCAATGAAATGGATGAATTTTTTGAGTTTGAGGAGATTGAATATCCTCATAGAGTGAGGTTTGCAAAGACAAAATTGAAAGGTCATGCCAGTATATGGTGGAAGGTGGTCCAGTTAGAAAGAGGAAGATAAGGGAAAGATAAATTTTTGAGATGGGACAAAATGGTGTCAAAATTGAAGAAACAATTTATTCTAGTTGATTACGAATTGGAGCTACTCAAGAAGATGTAGAGCTTGAGGTAAGGGACAAGGACAGTGAAATGATACATAGAGAAATTTCAAAAGGTCCAGATTCAGACAGGACATTCTAAGGTGAATAAAGACAAATTTGCTTAATGGGTTGAAGCCAAGCATATCTGAAGAATTGGCACTGATAAGAATGACCACCATTGAGGACGCTTACCAATTTTCTCTGAAGGTTAAAGAATGATTGAACAAGAGGTTTTAGAAAAAATAACGAGGTGGAGGTCATGGAGGAAAGACCGATGGACGGTGATATGGAGGTTGAAATGAGGATCAAAATAAGGGTGAAGGTTCCAATAGTAGCTAGAACCAGAAAGGAGATAACACCTACCATCCTCATGATTAGAATAATGGAGACCAAAGAGGAAGGGGAAGATCTGGATGAGGATTGGGAAGAGGAGGCTTTCGTGGAATTTGTTTCTAGTGTGGAGAAGGACATAGAGCCTATGAGTGTCCTCAACATCAAGGAAGGACAAATAGAAGACCTAATTGTAATGCATGAGTTGTACATGTTGATGAAGATGTTGAGTCTTCACATTCTGAGGATGCAGAAAGAGGAGAGGTTCTTATTATTAGAAGAGCCTTGTTGAATGAGGAGAATGATCTAACTCAAAGGAAGAATTTTTTTCACACTAGATGTAAGTGTGAAGGCAAAGTTTTAAATTTTATTATTGATGGAGGTAGTATTGATAACCTTGTTTTAGAAGAAATGGTTAGTAAGTTGCGGTTAGAGAGAAGAAGGCATTTGAACCCATACCAGATTGCTTGGTTGTAGGACCATAGAGCCTTGGTAAATGAACAATGTATGGTAAAGTTCAAGATTGGGAATTACCATGATGAGGTATTATGTGATATTATTCTTATGGATGTTTTTCATATGTTATTAGGCAGACCGTGGCAGTTTGATTGACGAGCAATACATGATGGACATGCCAACACCTATTCTTTGACAAAGGATGGAGTTCATCATAAGTTGAATCCCTTGAAAGAGGCAGATGAAAAGGTATGCAGTATTGTAAGAATTTATTTGGTTGATGGAAGAAAGTTCCTAGAAGGTATGAAGCATCAACATATGTGTTTTGCATTGATCCCTAGATTTGATAAGGAAGATACTACTGAGGTATCTATAGAGGTTTCAGATTTGTTTAATGAGTTTCAACCTATTATTTCTGATAATGTACTTGAATGTTTTCCTCCTATAAGAAATATTAGTCATCAGATGGACCTAATTCTTGGAACCATTTTTTCCAAATAAGGTAGCTCATCGTATGACTCCAACAAAGAGTGCAGATTTGAATAGACAAGTGCAAGAGTTGTTGCGGAAGGGATTGATCAAAGATATTTTGAGTCCATGTGCAATACCTACAGTACTAGCACCAAAGAAGGATGGGGAATGGCAGATGTGTATAGATTATAGAGCCATCAACAAGATCACCATCAAGTATAGATTTCCCTTGTCGAGAATGGATGACATTATGGATTGTTTGAGTGGAGCTGAGTACTTCATGAAGATATATTTGAAGAGTGGATATCACTAGATCTGAATTATAGAACGAGATGAATGGAAGACAACATTTAAAACCAAGTAAGGCTTGTACAAGTGGTTAATCATGTCTTTTGGGCTGACCAATGCACCAAGCACATTTATGCAACTTATGAATGAGGTATTGAAAGAATTTTTAGGAGAATTTTTTATTTTTTATTTGGATGATATATTAATTTTCAGTAAGACATTAGAGGAGCACTTGATGCATATCCAATTTTTTTTTGAGAAGCTAAGGGAGGAGAAGTTGTTGATTAATTTGAAGAAATGCAATTTTTTGAAGAGAGAGTTGGTGTATCTGGGATTTTTTGTCTCAACAAAGGTTTTTAAAATGGATCCAGAGAAGGTGAGAGCTATCATTGAATGGCCTAATCCAAAGAGAGTTACAGAGGTAAGATCATTTCATGGTCTAGCAAGCTTTTATAGAAAGTTTATTAAGAATTTCAGTAGTATTTGTGCACCTCTAACTAAAGCAATGAGAGGGGATAGAAAAGAGTTTAAGTGGACTATAGAAGCAATCAAAAGTTTTGATATGTTGAAGAAGAAAGTTATAGAGAAACTATTTTGGCACTTCCAGATTTCAATAAGGTCTTTCAGGTAGATTGTGATTCTAGTGGCGCTGCCATAGGACCTGTTTTGATTCAAGAAGGTAAGCCTGTTACCTATTTTAGTGAGAAGTTAAATGATGCTAAGAAGAAATATTATGTCTATGATCAAGAGTTTTATGCTATATTTCAAGCTTTATAGAAATGGAGACACTATTTTTTTTCCAAAATAATTTGAGTCCCATGATGGCACTTAAGGGGTATATGATTGTCAAGCGTCAAAAATAGCAAAAAGTGGGCATTTACTATTTTTAGTAAGTCAGCCAAAATGAGCTCATATGGACATGAAAATTTACCCGAAGGAGTAGAGTAGAAAAAAAAATTTGGTCGTGAAAGAATCACCTCAATACCCTACACGGTTTGGGAGAAATTAAAGTTTTCGTCCCAGGAAATTTCTCCAATCTAGCTTCAAATTCAGATATAAAACTTTAGAGGTCCCAAAATAGGTCAAAAAGTGGTTGAACCAACCTATGCTATGTTCATACATTGTAGAGCTCATCGAGCATTGAGATATTTCCAATGATATGCAACAATAGCGAATTGGACACCCAGATCAAAAGTTATGGCCCAATGAAGTTGGTCCTCTAAAAAGTGAATTTCATAAAAATTTCTTCCTAGGCCAAAAATCTAATGGTGGGACTTTTGGTGCCAAAAAAAAAGGGGAAATTTGATCTTTCTAGAACATTCTAGGGAATTTATTAGGGGAAAATAAAAATGGCTAAGTCAGGGTTGTAGAAGGTGATCCTAATAGTGCAGATTGTGGCTTTGAATCGTATATTTTCTTTGCAGAGTTGAATTTTCTTGTAATTAATCAAGTCCATGAGGCTGTAGCATGTAAGCTTTGAATCTATAATTTCATTTTCTAAAAATAATTGAAAGTGAATCATTTTTTGTCTCGCATCTTTTGTGTTATTATCCGTTGTTGTGATTTTTTTGGGTTTTGGGTGGTGTCGCCCTCATCAAGAATGCATGATGGGTCTTTGTAAACAAGGACTAGTGAGGTACCCATGTACAAATAATCTAATCTCTCACAACTAGAGAAAAGGAGAAAACTACATAGGAAAAACTCCTCTCCAAAAGAGAGAAGGTGAATGAAGGACTATAAAGCCTCCAAAACAAGGTGTGATGGACTAACAAGCCTCCAAAACAATGTCCTAGAAAGAAGATGAACATGTAGAACATCACTAAATCATGAAGAAGTTGTAGAAAACTATCAAAAGATGACTAATATAGTGTTGAAATGAAGAATCTTTAGATATAGGAATGCAAGAGTGCCCATATGGTAAATGGTTTATCTCACTAAAATGCATGGGTAACCAATTGCTAATGGACACTACATCCACCTAATACATAGGAACAAGAAGTAGATACATAAATCACTCAAAAAAATGAAACCAAGGAAGCATTAGCACCAGCAATAGAAACCCCCATAATGCTAAGAAGGGAGATACAACACTAAAATTGTGTGAAACCAAGAAGTTCATGTAGGAAAATATTATTTTTGTAAGGTGTGCACTCTTGATCTCCTTGTGTTGTGTATTGCAATGCTTAAATTCATGACATGGCTTAATTGCCTCATGTGGATTCATTAACTCTGGAAGTTCTATCAAGCATTAGCAAGTTGATATTATCATGCAACGACAATCGTCTATCCAACAATTGGTATTA
>VDFB02105785.1:97722478-97765545 GCA_007258455.2 Sequoia sempervirens | reverse complement strand
GATCCATTTCTCAAGTTTGGATTTCCCATCTCATAAGATGTCACAGTTCCCAATAACTGATCTTTAGTGTAAGTCTTGTAGCCTATATGTTCTTCAAAAGAACATACCTTTTCACTATATGCATCAGGAAGAGTTCTAAGAATCTTCTTTACAATCCTAGATTCATCTACTATAGCACCAAGTCCTCATATTATGTCTACTACCTCATCCAATCTCTATACATAGGCTTTAATATTCTCATCTTCAGACATATGCAAGAGATCAAACTATGTCTCCAAATTTTGCAACTTTTCTTCTTTGACCCTTTCATCACCTTCACGTTCCTTTTCTAAAGTATCCTAGATTTCTTTAGTAATCTTTAGGTTATGAACCTTAATCAACTCATAATGTACAAGACTATTCTTCAAAACAAACTTTGCCTTATTATTTGATTCATGTGCCTTGATTTCATTAGGTGTACTCGGACCATTAGTAGGAGAACTGTAAGGAGCCTTGTATTCTTTCTCCACATCATATCTGCAATACTCTAGATATTCTTCCATCAATATTTCTAGATAGCATAATTAGTTCCATTGAACTTTGGATACTCATAATTAACTTTTCCAGCCATCATGGACCTTCCTTAAGCAATTAAGCTCTTCTCCAAGGAACCAAGCTCTGATAGAAATTGTTGAACAAGACAACTGGGAAGGGGGGTGAATTAGTTGTAGCAATTTTTTAATCCTTAAAATATTCACTGAAAATTAGATTAATCACAAATATTTACTTTGCTAAATAATTAAATAGTCAATGCAAAGGCAGAAACTAAAAAGCATCACACATTCACAGTAACACTAGATTTACGCGGAAAACCCAATAAGGGAAAACCACAGTGAGGATTATCTCACACTATAGAGAATATGAAAATCAATTACAAAAGGCTCATTTCCTAATAAAGCTCACTACCAAGGCAAGGACTCACTGTTTGGATCAAGACTCACTATCTAACAAGGGTTAACCACCTAGAGGGATCACTGCCACACAGTTACAAAGAAGATAGAAGAGATATGTTATACAGAGAAGAAAATCTCAATGCAATAGGGATTTCCACCACAATTCACTCAGCCTCTTGCAAACATGCATGAATGATAGAGTCCGCCTTTAGCTTACTGCATTCAAAAACTTGACATTTAATATTCACATTAATCTACCACACTTGTATGACATAAAACAATCTTGATCTGTATCTTTCACTATCTATTTTTCACACACACACACACTCTCTTTTACCATTAGCTCATTCTATATTTATACCATCTTCAACTTTGAAACATATCCAAAGTGGGACATCCATTATTCAATTTCAAATTAGTTCGGCACCAAAACATTCTAGGGTGGAATTAGAATGAGGGTGACCCAAACACATGAATTATGAGGATCCAAATAATTCCCAATATGCTTCATTAACTTCAAGAGTAGTTTTTAACACAAGGTAAGCCAAATCAGTGTAAAACACATAGAACAATTAAGCACACACAACCCTTAGCACAATCCAATCCTTCTAGATATCGAAATGATCTTCAAAATGATCATAACAGCTTAGCTCTAGAACTTCAAGTCATAAGACTCAACTAAAGAGAAATCCAAACCAACAATATTTCTCCTAGACCTTAGCCAGATACCCAGAAAACTACAATTCACAATTGGTGAACATAACTTGCACTATTCAATGATCTAGAAGCCCAAATCCTAGATATAGTAGCTTCAAACAATCATGATCAACATATCTGAACCACATGAACATAGGATAAAAACCCATAGCAACCATTGAACACTTGCAACCTTTCTCCATTATAATTTTCTCAATATCCTTGACATATATAGCCAATCACCTGCATCCATGACATTAATGACAACAACAACCTCACAATAACCAATTAACCAGTTGACATTAATGAAAAAACCTCCATTCTTTCAACACAACACACACTACAACACAAATATAGCTCCATGTACTCACAACACTTCCTCAATATCTCAACTATACATGCACAACCTGCAATAAACTTTTTCCCTCTTTTTCACAATTTTCTCAATATCCTCAACATCTTCATGGTGCAAAAAAAATCCTCAACACATTGTTGACATAAATAAAAACATGAGCCTATTGAAATCAATGACAACACCTTCATAATTGCAAAAATCTCCCCTTTTGTCATTGATGGCAACACATGATGTGAAAAACCATCAAAGAAAACACAACTTTGCACACACTTCCTCATGATTTCCTTTTCTCTCCCCCTAATTAGATAAACTTTTTTCACATGAATCTTTGTCCCCATTTGCATCAATGGAAAATGATAAAGTGTTTTGCATTGTTCTCTCCCTTTGACATTTAACCAAGATACTTTCTGTAAATACTCCCCCTTAGGAGTACTCCTAATCAAATTAGCAACTCTGCACAAGGACATCATTCCTTACTGCAACAATGATACTTCCTACTCCCCTTGAGAGGTAGCCACCAACATCACCCCAAAAAAGAGATGAATCCATAGATCCACTTAACTAATGCATCTAGTTCAAAGAAGGAGGGGAAATAATCCCTAAATTCTCTTGAAGATACTCAAAAGTATCCTTAGGAAGAGCCTTAGTAAATATGTCGACAATATGATCCTTTTTAGGTACATATTCAAGATTTTCCTCATTCTTCATAACCTTGTCTCTTAGAAAGTTATACCTAATTAATATAGGCTTTTTCCTTGAATGCATCACTAGATTATTCAAAATTTTAATTTCACTTGTGTTATCACAAAAGATAGAAATAGGCTCATCATACATTACTCTGATATCCTTCAATGTTTGTCTCATCCAAAATACTTGTGTGCAACAAGATATTGATGCAATATACTAAGCCTTTGCAATGGATAAGGAAGCTAAATCTTTCTTCTTACTTAACCATGACACTAATATACATCCAAGAAAAAATGCGCCACCACTTGTACTTTTCCTATCATCAACATAGCCAACCCAATCTACATTTGTGTAAGCACTTAATGTTAAATCAGTATCCTTAGGATACCATAAGTCATAATCCAAAGTTCCTTTTAAATATCTGAATATCCTCTTCACTACTACAACATGTGTCTCTTTAGGATCTTAAAATCTAGCCACAAGACAAATTCCATGCACATGATATCCAGTCTAGTAATAGTTAGATATAACAGTCCACCAATCATAGATCTATACTTGCTCTGATCAACCTTAGGTGAATCATCATCTTTGCTCAATTTTCAAATAGTCACCATAGGAGTGTATACTAGTTTGGAGTCTTCCATTCCAAACTTATTCAACATCTCTTTAGCATACTTTAACTATGAAATAAAAATGCCTTTAATTGTTTGATTGATTTGTAGCCCAAGGAAGAAATTCATCTCCCCAAACATTGACATCATAAAATATTTTTGCTTCTCTTCTACAAATTTATTGCATATAGCTTCATTTCCTCCAAAAGATAATGTCATCCACATACACAACCACTATCAATATTTTATCTCCCTCAATTTTGAAGTAAATATTACTATCTATGGTGCCTTTATTGAATCCATGTTGTATCAAATATATGTCCAACCTTACATACCAAGGTCTAGGAGTTTGTTTCAATCCATATATCACCTTTTTCAATTTGCAAACCATATCTAGTTGATATGACAACTGAAATCCTTTTGATTGTTCCATGTATACCTCTTCTTCCAATTCACCATTTAGAAAATCAGACTTCACATCCATCTGATAAACTTTAAAGTCCTTATAAGTTGCAAATTCCAAAAACATTCTGATAGCTCCCATCCTAGCCACTAGAGAAAATGTTTCCTCAAATTCTATTCCTTCTACTTGTGAGTAACCCTTACACACAATCCTTTCTTTGTTTCTTACCACTTCTCCATTTTTCATGTAGTTTGTTTCTAAATACCCACTTAGTTCCAATTATGTTCTTGTTTGCCAATCTAGGAACCACTTTCCAAGTTTGATTTTTCTCAATCTACATAAGTTATTCTTCCATTTCCTTCATCCAATGTTCATATTTTCATGCATTACTCACTATTTTAGGTTCAAATTTAGAATTTAAATACAAATTTACCTCAACTTCAATAGCTTTACTTCTTTTCAATACTCCTTTCATCTTGTATCCAATGATCTATTCTTTGGAATTATTCTTTTGCACATACTTAGGGGTCTTAGGGGTCTTTTTTGAAGCTTCCTCCTCTTCATTTTGCACTTATTTTCCTTAAATTTTTCTTCTTCTTCTTCTCCATAAGTAGTTCATTTGACACATATCCATCTACAACAATTAAATTCTACAAATCTTCATCAACCTTAACATTTGCACTTTCAAAAATATTTCTTAGCCTTTTGTTGTAACATCTACAAGCTTTTCTTTTAGTAGACTATCTAAGGCAGATACCTTCATCAGACCTTGTATCAAAATTTCCTAAGTTTTCTTCATCGCTTTTGATATAACCCTTGCTTCCAAATACTATAAAGTACTTGACAATAGGAATCATTCCATACCACAAATCATAGGGACTCTTTGTGTTGTTAACTTTTTCTTGAACTTTGTTACATATGGAAACAGTAGTATGAATTTCTTCTCTCTAGTATACTTTTAGTAGGTTAGCTTCTTTCATCATAGTCCTAGCAGCTTCATGACTAATCTAGTTTTTTCTTTCAACCACTCCATTCTGTTGAGGAGTTCTAGAGGCAAAAAAGTGCCTCTTTATTTCATGAAATTGAGAAAACATGTTAATCTCATTGGAGGTGAATTCTCCACCTTTGTCAAACCTCAAACATTTTATTTTCAAATCCATTTCATTCCCAACCATATCTTTAAATACTTTGAATCTATTTAGCGCATTAGATTTCTCTCTAAGAAAATTAACCCATGTCATTCTAGAGTAATTATTAATCAAAAGAATGAAATACATATCACCTTGAAGACTTCTCACCCTCGTAAGACCATAAAGATTTGTATGTATTAATTCTAATAGTCTGATAGCATATTGTTCATTTCTCTTGAAACTAATTCTTATTTGATTTTCAAATTGACAATTTTTGCAAACATTATTGATAAGATTTGTAATTCTTGGTAGGTATTTCACTGCATGAACTGAATTTATTCTAACCAAATTATCAAAATTCATGTGACACATCCTCTAGTTCCTTAAACAACTATCATTAATCTGAGACATAAATTAATGACTGTCAACACCCTTGAGTTGATATATGTTTCCATCTTTCCTCTTACCAACAACAATCATAGTTCTAGGTCCTTTTTTGATCTCACACCTTTCATCGTTACGCATAAGATTATATCCTTTGCTACAAATTTTTCCAAAACTTAAAATATTATATCTTAAACCTTTAACATAGTAAACATCTATATTATTATTCTTTCCATCAAAACTAATGAACTTATTCCACAAATATTAGCTCCTAAGTCATCTTCAAATTTAAATAGCAGTTCTTATCATGTTTAACATGAAAAGTATACACCAAGGTACTTTCTACCTTATCCTTCTTCTCTAGAACACTTTCCTTCATTTTCATCAGCATCTCCAAAATTAGATTCATCATCAAAAATATCAACATCTTCTCTAACATAGTAACTTCTTTTAATCATATTTCCTTTGTTTTCCTTACTTTTATTGTTCACAACTCTATTTAGACATCTTGAAGCATAATGAACTATATTTCCATAGCTAAAAAAAATTGAAAGGTAATTTTCCTTTGTACTTACTAGTGCCCTTTTTCATCCTTCTTACAAAGTTAGCTTCCACATTATCAAGATCTTCTCCATCTAAATCTTCAATCTTTTCTGATTTTGTAGCCTTGAAAGTAGTCTCCACTTTTGTACCATTTCTCAAGCCAGGTTTTCTCATTTCAAATGAAGTTAGTGTACTAATAAACTAATCTCTAGAATTGGTATTAAAATTTGCAACTTCCTCAATAGTAGATACCTTTTCACTGTAAGAATTAGGAAGAGATCTGAGAACTTTCTTTACCACCCTAGGTTCTTTGAATTGTGCACCAAGACCTCTCAATACACATACCAACTCATCAACTCTCTACATGTAGGTTGTAATTGTTTCATCTTTAGAGATTCATATGGTCTCAAATTGTGTCTTCTATTTATATAACTTTTATTGTTTCCTTATCATCTCCTTCATAAATGCTCTCAAGCTTATCCCAAACTTCTTTAGCGGTCTTAAGATTCATAACTTTAACCAATTCAAAATTTGAAAGACTATTCACAAGAATAAATATTTCCTTAGCATTTAACTTATGTGCCTTGATCTCATCACTTGTGCTTAGAGCATTTTTAGGTGAAATATATTGATTCTTTATTTCCTTTTCAATTTCATAACCATGAGATGCTAGATATCATTCCATCTTTTTCTTCTAGAATGCATAGTCTGTGCCATCAAATCTAGGACAATCCAACTTGTTTTCCATCTCGTATCTACCTCAAGAGGTTAATCTCTTCTCCAAGGAACCTTGCGCTAATACCAATTGTTGAATGAATAAGACAAATGAGGAGGGGAGGGGGTGATTCAGTTGTAGCAAATTAAACCCTTGTTCTATTAAAGTGATTAATCATGAAAGATAGATAAAAAAATTGAAATAACAACACCATACATAAGAGAACACTAGATTTATGTGGAAAACCCAATGCGGGAAAAACCACAATGAGGATTAGATCACAATATAAGTAATTTCAAAACCAATACAAGGTCTCACTACCAGAATAGGAAACACTATCCAAAAAGGATCACAACCAAGGCTTACTACCACAAAAAGGAAAAAAGAAGATAGAAGAGAAATGATACACAAAGAACAACTTCTAAATGCAACAAGGAATCCACCACAAATGCTCCAACACTTTTGTAGCCTTTTTTAAAAGATTGCAAACACCTTCAGCTCACTACCTTCAGAAGTCCAACACTTTGATTTTTTCACTCTTGCGCTTAAATTTGCATCTATACTTCTTTAACTCGCATCAAATTTATTATTCAAATCTATCTCACATCTATATTTCCTCTCTCTTGCATCTTACAATAACACCACTCTTATTTATATCATCCTCAACCTTGAAAACCTTCTCCATGGTCAACAACTATCCATTACAATTCAAATTTCAAATTAGGTCGGCACCCAAACATTCCTGTTGTGCATAAGAACGAAGGAAGCCCATATAAATCATTAGTTAGGACCCAAATTAATCCTAACACAACTCAATATTCTTTTTCATGTAGTTTTAAAACTAGGTCAGCCAATTTTCATTCTAAATACCATAAAACTATTAAGTACACACTTCCTTAAATTAATCTAAAACTTCCAAAAAATAAAATTCACTTGAACATGATCTAGAACAATCCGAGAACCACCTAAGATCTGAAAAATACTTCATCCAAATTTGCATCATAGAAATACTTCAACCTAGAACATTTGGTTAACCTTATATACACACTAACACATGAAACACATACTGTATTGCACTAAATCAAGTGAAACCTTGAATTCTAAAAGATACTAACACTATAAGAAAATTCTTAGATCTGCACAACCTAAAACTAAACTACAAAGAAATGCAGAGCAATTAAATTTCTTTGAAAACCATAATAAATATCACTAAAAACCTAGTTCACACACTAGTGGATATATCTCACTCTGCTCAACAATCTAGAAATCCAAATTCTAAATATAGCAACTACTAAAAAACTTTTGAACATATCAGATCAGCACAGGCATATAATCAACATAGAAGAAACATGAAGGAAATCCTAGAGCACATTTTGAACACTTGTACAACACTATTTTCTCTATTTATCAATTTTTCTCAAAATCACTTGGAAACCAAGTACTAGAGACACCATCTTAGCACAATTCTTCATTCCAACACACACTACAACACAAATATAACTCCATGTGCTCAAAAAACTTCCTCAATATCTCAAATATACATGCACAACCTACAACAAACTATTTCCCTCTTTTTCACAATTTTCTCAATATACTCAACATCTTCATCATGCAACAAACTTCCTCAACACATAGTTGACATCAATTACAACACCAACCTATTGATAGCCTACTATTTACAGTGCAAGTTTCATAAAGTAAATCATTTTTAAGGATGCTCTACTATGCTATAACAACATGTGGCATCTTCGTTTGTGAGCTTAGTTATTTACGATGGAGAATTTATCATGGTTTGATGATACATTTCTAGTTGGTAGTTTATGTTGCAAGTATGAGCAAGTGTGGTGGTATTATCATTAATGTTGTCATTGATTTCAACACAGTTCAGTATGTTACATGTATAGCTGAGATGTTGTTGAGATGTTGTGAGTACATGGAGCTATCCTTATGGAGTAGTAGATGTGTTGGCTTGATATGTTTCCAAGTGCTTTTGAGAAAATTAATAAAGAAGAGAAGTCAGGGTGATGGAAATGTTTAGAATGTGCTTCGGTATGTGCTCCACATTTCTCCTATGTTGATTATATGCTTGTATAGATCTAAAGGTTTGATTATGGTGATTTAGTGGTGATATCTCTTGAGTTTTAGCTTTTGGTTTGATGGTACGTAAAATATATGTTCATTGGTATATGAACTATTTTGGTAGAGTTGGTCTTCTATGGACTGTGAGAAATATTGTCGCCTTGCAATCCTCCTCTATTTTGTTTCAGATCTTGTGGATCTGGAATATGTCTTGTGAAGTTTTTTTCTATGCTCTGGAAAAGAGGTTTGAAGATTGGTGATCTGGAAGTCATGTTTCAATATTTTAGTGTGAGTTTATACAGTCTAGATGGACTAGTGAAAGGTGTTCAATGGTTGAAGTTTTTTGTTTCACTGCGGATATATTTGGAATATTCTGAGATGTATTCTCATGCATAAGGAAGCATGTCGTGACATCCGTGTGTCATATTCTTGTTGGGAAGCATGTACATCAATGTTCTTTTTTTTTTTCATTAAGTTTAGTTGACCTCGTGCTTACAATTGATTCGAAGAATAAAATTTAATTAAGGAAGCATGTGGTTCTTTCAAGATATTATTTTTGATCTTAAATTTTTTTTATTGGTCCACTCTTATTCCTTTCCATTGTAGGAATTCTGAGTTGCCAACCTATTTTGAATTTATGAAATGATGTTTTTTGTGGCCGACCTTGGAGAAAGTTTCTAAGGTTGAGGATGGTATAAAAGCAAGTCGAGTTTTGAAAAATCATATGACAAGGTGATGCAAAGTGACGAAAGTGAGCCACAAATCATAAGAGCATAAGTGTGTAGGTGTGAGTGAGTTGTGAGAGTAGTTCTTCATTATGTTGAAGGTAGTGAGATAAAGGTTTTTGAAATCCTGTGAATGTTTTAATTATTGTGGTGGATCTTTTTTTTCTCTTTTGTATTTGTTGGACAATGAGTCCTTTCTGTGGATAGTGAGTCCCTTTTGTAGGCAGTGAGCCTTTGTACTTGGACAATGAGTCCTCTTCTAGGTAGTGAGCCCTTGGTAGTGAGCCTTTGTTTTATAATATTTATATTGTGAGTTAACACTAACCATGGTTTTTCCCTCATTGGGTTTTCCACGTAAAAATATGGTGTTCATTGTGCTGATTTACTTTCTGTTATTTGTGTTTCATGCTCTTAATTAATAACAGAATAGTGTGGTTGTGGAATTGATAAGTATTGAAGTTTTAAGTTTGAATTTTGTGACAAATGATTCATCCCCCCTCTCAGTTGTCCTAAGCCTATTTAAAAATTGGTATCAGAGCTTTGGTTCCTTGGTGTAGAGCTTAACCGCTTAAGGAGGATCCAATGGCACATAAGTTGGTGATCCCTATGCTTGATGGAATTGACTACAATGATTGGAATGGACAGATGAAAGGATACATTATCTCTCTTGATTTTAAGACTTGGAAGGCTATTGAGATAAAGTATGCATACCCATTTGGTGGTATTACTACTGCAAATGAGATCTTTGCTTATGAAGAAAATGAGAAGGCTAAGTATTCTATTTCTAGAAGATTATCTAAAAATGAGTGAGCTAAAGTTCTTTCTTTTGATACTACATATGAGGTCTGGAAGAAGCTAGAAGACATGTATGAAGGAAATGAAAGAGTGAAATTCACAAAGAAGCTGGCAGAAAAGTGCAGATTTTTGAATCTGAAGATGGAAGCAGGTGAAGAATTTGCAAGTTTCTTTCAGAGGGTTGAACTGACTACAAAAGAAGTTATAAATCAAGGAGGAAAACTATCATATGAAGACATAATTGAGAAGATCCTAATCACCCTACTGGACTATTACAACGATAAGATCTCAGTGATTGAAGAATTGTATGATCCTAAGAAGTATACTCTAGAATAGTTGTTTGGAACCTTGCAAGAATTTGAGTTGAGAAAGTTCCAAAAAGAAGACAAGATGGAAGAAAAGATAGAAATGGCATTCAAGGAAATGAAGATTGAAGAGGAACTAGATAATGATGGTGTTGATGAATTGGAAGCAAAATTCACTAGGAAGTTGAAGAAAGGAATTGGAAAGTATAAAGGTATGCTTCCCTTTAAATTCTTTAGTTGTGGTAATATTGGTCATTATGCTTCAAGATGTCCAAATAGAGTTATGCATAAGAAGAACAAGGATTATAAGGATAAGGATAGGAAGGATAAGAAATATAAGAAGTTGTACTATGTTAAAGAAGAAGCATGAATTTCTGATGATGAATCTGAGAATGAAGATGATGATAGTGAATGCTTATTCTTAGCTTTTGAAAGTAAATTTGTATCCACTAACCCTAGAAAATGTGTAAGAAAGAAGGCTCTAGAGAATAAGAGAAATAGGGCGGAAGGTACTTCAGTTACCGCTTTTCATGCAAGACAAGATGAAGATTACTGGGTAATTGATAGTGGATGTTCTAATCACATGACCAAAGATACGAGTAAGTTAACTAAACTTGAGAAATATGATGGTGGTTTAGTTATGTTTGGCGATGATTCAGGAGATAGGGTCTATTGAAAAGGTTCAATTAGTTTTGATGGAGTGCACAGTACTAATGATCCATATTATGTGAAGGGTTTGAGGCATAACCTTCTAAGTGTATGTTAGATGTGTAGAAATGATTTTAAACTTGTGTTTTAGAACAATACCTACGAAATTAGAAAAGGATCTAGAAATAGAGATATGATTGTTGCCGGAAGAACTCATGGAAGCATCTATCAGCTGAAGGGAGTTGATGGCCATTTCCTTGTATCTCAAATTAGTGAAATTTCATTATGGCACCTATTATGCCTTGCATAACCACCCCATTTTTTTTGGTCAAAATGGGTCCCCCTTGTGTTTTTTTTTCTTTGGTGTTCTTTCTTGCATCTTAGGAGTTGTTTTTTTTCCTCTTAAGTCCTTGTTCCTTTTTTTTTTGTGGGTTTAGAATGTGGGCCAAAACTAGACTTAAAAATTTTGCAAAGTTCTTAGTCTGGTTTTTGTTCCAGTCCTAGTCCCATCTCTTGTCTTGTCATTTTCTTTGTTGTCTTGTTTATCTTGTGCTCTTGGGTTTGTTTTCTCCCTTGGGTTTCTTTTTTTTTCTTCCTCTTTGTGTTCTTTTCCCTTTTGTGGAAGCGGAACCAAAATGGAAACTGGACCCAAAACTTTGTAAAAGTTTTGAGTCTAAGTTTCATTCTAATCTCACTCTCGTTTGTTTGTCTTTTGTTTGGTCTTGTTTTGTGTTTTGTTTTGGGATCGCCTTTTCCTTGGTCCCACTTCCCTTTATTCTTTGGTTTCCCTTTGTTGGGAGTGGAACTGGAATCAGATCCGAACCTGGAACTTTTCCAAGTTCCAAATCTAGATTCGGTTTTGATCCCATCCCCATTCCTTTGTTTCCTTTTTCCCTATCGTGGGACTAGATCCAGATCTGAAATAAAATATGGAACTTTCACCAAGTTCCCTCTCCTATCTTGACTTTGCTTTCACTCCCATTTTACCTCTGACATACATGTTGGTTGTGTAATCACTTTTACTCTAAATTTTCCCCTGACCAACTACATTAAATGCATTAATTGCAACCTTCTCACATGTGTGAAGTGGTTTTTAAAACCTTAATCAAGGTTATTTGGCTCATTACACTTACTCAAAGCATTTTAATGAACAAAGAGTCAAGAGAACTCAAAGAGGAGCATTTTTTGGCTGTGGGTAGGCATTCATGAGTGGATCCCTATTGATTTCAACCTTTTCTGATTGCATTTTGAGGTAGGTGGTTTCTCCCATTTTGTTTCCAGTTCATTTTGTTTTCCTGTCATTCTTCGCGCATTCGCAAGACTTTTCCCATGAATCTTTGCTTGTTTCTTTTCTTCCTGTTGGTGTTTCTGTTTTTCATTCTTTTTTTTCTTTAAGTTTTTTTTTGTCCTTTTGTGTATCCCATTATTATTTTTGTTTGTTTCCTATCATTTTTTTCCATTTTTTGTGACATTTCATTTCACCATGCCCTAGTTTCGATTAGGGCTTTCCTTTTTTATGGGTTTTGGTGCGTTACAGTTGTTTTAAATCCTTTCTTAGACCCCTCCAATCTCATTTTTTCAATCTTACGGGTTTTTTTCGTAGGGTTTTTAATTCCCTAGCTTTAATGTAAGTCAACCTAACTGTACTAATTAGGGTTTTACATTTTGGGCCCTTTTTGCATAGTTTCCCTAGCTCACTCGATCCGGTCCCATTTGTTTGGGTAGATTCAAGCTTGATTTCCTCCTTCCCATGTCCTTTAACCCATGTCCAAACTAATGTCAAAATGTGGGGAGAATCTGTTTAACTCTGGTTAAGCAATGCTAGAATTGGATTCAAAAAAGGAACTCATCCATTGAACTTTCTCATTGGGGTTCGGTTCTGAAAATGAGTCTACCTCCAGTGTATTCTAATCCCAATTCCGATCTTGTCAACTTAGTGGGGTCGGGTCATCAAACGTTATAGGGTATTGAAACTCTTTTCAATTTCCAATCTACTCCTGGTACCGGTTCCGATTAATGTTATTTTTTTCACTTTTTTGGTTCTTGATTTTGTCTTGTTCTCACTCCAAAAAGGTTTAAAATTTCACTAAGTATGGAGGGCTACCTAGGAAAGAATAGAGAAGTGTGAAAGGATAAAATTTGTAATGATGTTTTTTATACCTTTTGTTGGTCTAATCCAAGCTTGTCATGCAAGAATAAACAATTTCAGGAGCACCAAAGGAAGTTTCACAAAGAGAAGGGAAAGTTGTAGAAAGCTTAAAGGGAGAAAATCCAAAGAAGATCGAGGTGGAGTAATTTACCTACACCTTGAGATACAAACACCAAGATTCTACTCTTATAGCTAGTAAGCTATATTTAGAATGGGTAGACATGACAAATACTAATCTAGGCCCATTTAACTATGAAGAGCTACTTGTGGAAACTTTCTATGAAGATGTAGTGGAATGACTGAAAGAATAGGCCAATCTAGGTTGGCACATGTTACACTCTTCCCCCTATCATCCCAATGCCCAAAACTTATAATCACAACAGTAGGGGCTTACAACCCCTTATCAAGACAAAGTATGGATTTCTAGGGGAATGTGATCAATGATTTACCCCCTCAAATAATGAGGTTTATGTTTAGTGAACCTACCCCAAAGAACCCCAAGCAATTGATTGAGACAGAGGCATTGGAGTTGTTCAATAGGGGCAAGGAAGGTAATAGGTCCCACATGAATAAGAAGTGGTTGAGAACTGAGAAGAAATCTCTAACCAAGGTTCCTAAACAACCCAAGAGGGGAGACTTCAAGAAGGAGATAGATGATCTAATCATGATGCTTTCCAGGCTATTTGGAAAGGACTCAACATATTTCAAGGAATGAATGTTTCCATTCATTCAAACCATTTTAGATGGTATGAAACAATTTTATTGGGGTGTGATTATATCAAACAACTTGTACAACCAAATGCTCAAAGTGGGGAATACCAAAACCTTCTTCATGACTTCTTATGTCATATATCCAGCTGCAAGGAGGGGCATATTCCCTGGATTAAATGTAATGGGTACATTAGGAGGTGATCCTAGGAAAAATAAGGCATGGGAGCATTATGATCAACTGACCTTGCAAATGTTAGAGCTGCATTATAGAAGGGTCAATGATGCATTCCTCTCTATCATCATCAATCGGTTGATAGGAGATGTTGGGTACAGAATGAGTAGAGAGGCTATGGCTTTCATTTCTGAATGGGGACATTGGTATATCTAATACCCCAAGCTCTCTTATTTTAGGTTGGCAGGATTTGATGGACATCCTCATCAACAACCAAGGTGTTGTAGTTAGAGGATTATACTAATGGAGTTCATTTATCGGGCTATGGGGGTTAATACCAAATTTGCAAAAAAACACAAGCCTAGATGCCACAAATTCCCCATGAAGTTGGGAGAATACTGTTGTGTTCACAATTTGGATACAAAAGCAGTATGTGAAGAGTTAAGATATCTAAACTTGGGATTGTATACAACAAGGAAACATTTTGACCCAAAGCACAAGATGAATGGCTTAACTCCTACCATTTTTGAAAAGCATTTTAACTTGTTGGAGGATTTTTGGATTGATATGCAAGATGACTATGATGTGTGGAAGAGAAACTATGAATTGCTTACCATCCCACAGATGATTGAATATGGGGTGAAGGGAGATATTCTTGATACACTATCAGATGATGGTGTAGTTTTGGACCCTAGGTATGAAGCTAAGAATATAGGTACTAAAAGATTGGACCCAATAAATTGGGATGAGGAAGAATTCATTGATTTCAAATAACTTGTCGAGGGTGGTCATGAGGACAAAGGAGCTAGAAGCTCAATCCTAAAAGAAGAGGAAAGCAACAAGTACCCAAGGATACAAAAGAACAAAGAGGAGGACAACTCCCAAAGAACAATTAGAGTACTTTCCTCCTAGCTCTAGAGGAGATGCTGATCTAGGAATGCCCACTCAAGAAACTAATGAAACACAAGGAGTAGAAGCCACATCAACTAGAGAAGGAGCTTCATCTCAACCTTCCCTCCCAGAGGAATCTACTAGGGAAGTGCCTTCAGGTAGCCTTCATGAGCAAGATGAGAAAAATAAATGAAAATAGGTTGAGATTCAGGACATTGACATTGATTCAAAGGCTACACAATCATACCATTTTCCTCTTGTGACCACAAATAATGAAGATATTCATGATGTTGGAACTAAGCACATTTTAACTATAGAAGACTAGTGAAAATTGTTTGAAGATGCAAAGAAGGAGGCTAATGCCAAAGCACAAGTTGAGGCACTTGCAAAGCAACAAGAGGCTAAATCCATAACAAAGACTGAAGAGCTTGCAAGGTAGCATAAGGAAAAGGAAGACCTCCTGCAGCAACAAAAGGAAAGTGAATGGAAAGCCAATGCAGAGAGGGAGAAGTTGGCCATCTTGCAAAAGATTCATGATCTTAAAGAGGAAAAGGCCTATAAGATGAGAGAAAAATAAGACCTTGAGGCCAAGGCCAAGGATGCAAAGGAGGCCCAAAGAAAGAAGGATGAAAATGAGCTCTTGCTAAAGAAATTGGAGGTAGAAGAACAAGCCAAACAAGAGCAAGAAGCTGCCAAAATGTGGGAGAAAGTTAAAAATTTGGAGAAACAAAGAGATGATATGTTGGAGCAGAGGAGATTGGAGGAGGAAAGAGAGAAATCTGAAGCTAATAGGCTTGCAAAGGAAATGGCAAAAAAGGAGCAACAAGAGGTTGATTCCCAACCCAAGGTAACAATTTTGCAACCTCTCTCCTCTACCACTTCTTCCTCACAACAAGTGGTTAATCCTCCTACTGCACCAACATGGTTGAAGCTTAACTTGGAGAAGAAATAGATGATCTAGCCCCAGCCCCTAAACTAGGATGATATGATGAAAGATATTGAGAAGGAGAGGGCTAAGAAACGGGATCAAGTCCTTCACTCCACCAAACTGATAGATGCTGGAGAGATTGTGGTTGAATGTGCCATTCCTATGGTGGACAAGGATAGATCAGAGATGTAGTTGAGTGATTATCAACTAGGTATTGTAAACTTGGGAATGCCTACAAGGAACCAGGAAATGGACTTGATTGATATTATAGCATCCTCCACCGAGTCTAGGATGATAAAGGATAAAGAAAGGAAAGATGATCTCAAAGTTAAATTAGATCAATTGCATAGGCTCTTAAAGGAAGTATCCTCTCCTATTTCTCTACTATCGGTTGCTCCACAAACACCAATTTTGTTAAGCAAGAAATAATTTGATGACCTTATTCAGATGAGAAGCAAGGTAAAGATGTTGGATAGATGGATTGATAGGTTGAACCAAGAGGTGGAGGAACTACTTTGTGAAGCCCACAAGGTTCATAAAGAAGCATTAGAATCATCCAATGATATGACTACATATGTTGAGGTCCTTTGGAAGAAAGAAGAAGAATACAGAGAGCATGTGAGGAAATTGAAAGAAATTACCAAACTTCCTCAACAAACACTCTTGGAACAATCTATCCTTGAAGGAGGTAATGAAGATTTCATTGATAAAACTATTAATATTATTAGATTCATGAATTCATTTTTTTTTTCCTATAGAAATGAGGTACAACAGGCTGGCAAGGATTTGATAGACCAAATTGTGGAGTTGGAAGTAATCATAGCTATGATGGTAAATGCAGATGTCCCTATCAAAGATGGTTTCCCTCTTGATGAGTTAAGGAAAAAATGGGATAATAGATTTCAAGAGGTAGTGCAAAAGGGAGATGATGGTGATGAATTATTAATTTACAAGTTCATGGACATCAAAGAGGTAGTAAATATTGCTTGGAAGGAGCTTGCCAAATTGGATGATATGCAAAAGTTCACCTTTGCTGAATTAAAAAGAATAAAGTTTGAGGACAGTTGGGTAGATGGGTTGGATGTGGACATGCTTAGACAAGTGTTGGATATTTATGATGAGTACTTACTTGAACAATAGATAGGAGAGTAAAGTGTATGGAATATTATTTTTTGAATGAAGCATCAGATGATGCGGCCAACTAGGCAGCTCTCCCCTATTTCTTAGGATCATAACATAAGTTCAACTAAGGATTCCCCAATAGTTATACCTTCTCCTTGTGCATCAAATTTTGATATAGAGTCATCAAAAATTGAACTAAATATCATGATGGGTAGTCATCTTATGCAGTTCTAGTCGTTCCTTGATTGGTGGATCTCAATTTTTTGACTAGAGGAATTAGTGTTAGGACTTGTCTATATGCATTTTTTCTCTCCATGTTGTAAAGATCATCTAATTGAAGAGAGATTGGCCGCCTAAGGAGAGTTGGGATAATTTTTATAGTTTTAGAAGCTTTTACAGTTTCAATGCAAAGATACTTAGAAATTTTTACAGTTTTTAAGACAATTCATGTTATTTTCAAGTTTAAGTTTTAATGGTGATGTGAATGAACAAAGGTCATTCGTATACTAGTGAATGTTGTGTGTAAATGTTTCTTATTTGATGAAATTCAATAGAATATTCTGAATCTGAGACTATCCCCATTGAATTATCTGTGAATGATATTTCTTAGTGTTTAATGATCTATTAATTTCAATGATGAGCTGATGATATGTTCTTGTTTGATTTTGAAAGTTTATGAATGGTGGATGATTGTATGTCTTGAATTTGCACTATGAATGAATACAATGGTATGGATTTTTCTATGGATTGTATCATTTTATGGTTTAGTTGTTTGGAAATAAGGCTCATTATGAAGTTTGTATGCTAAATTGAAGGAAATCTACATTTATGCTATGCTATAATGAGCTTTGTTCTATCTTTTGATATTTATTTACACCCCCCAAACATTAGTTTAATTTGTAATGTGCAGTTTGTATCCCTTTACTAGTATTCCCCTTGAACATTACAGTTGCATAGGCCACTGCACAACATTAGCATAGTTGAGAACCAACTATAGAGACCTTGGAAGATAGGTGGCTTTAGGTTATTTATCTTTTTTAGGAGAAATAGAGTAGAAATATTTTTTTTAACATTGTGTTACATTGACCATCAATAGTACCGAAGAATGGGACATGTAAAATTTGATAGCCTAGTCAAGGTTAGTTCAAAGGATATTGTTCGAGGACTACCTAGAATCACAAGACCTGGTAATGCTATTTGTAGAAGTTGTCAATTGGGGAAATAGACAAGATGCAACTTTAGGTAAAAGAGCATTCTGCTACCCGAATAATGGAGTTAATCCATACTGATCTCTATGGTCTAACTAGGACTGGAAACCTAAATGGTGATAGATATTTCATGCTAATTATTGATGATTATACTCAAATGACATGGGTTTCTTTTCTTAGAGAAAAGACTCAGGATCTGGATAGGTTTAAGGTATTTAAAGCAAGAGTGGAAAATGAAGTAAATTTGAAAATCCAATGTTTGAGATCTGATAGAGGTAGATAATTAACTTTTGGTGAATTTAATTCATTTGTGAATAGCATGGAATAAGAACACAATTTTCTGCCCCAAGAACCCCTCAGCAGAATGGAGTAGTTGAAAGGAAAAATAGGACTGTACAGGAAGTTGCTAGAACCATGATGAAAGAATCAAATGTTTCAGATGTTTACTGGAGAGGGGTGATACATATTGTTGTCTATGTTCTTAATAGAGTCTAGATCAGATACAACAGCACAAAGATTCCTTTTGAGTTATGGATTCACAAGACTTCTATTGTGAAGTATTTCAAGGTATTTGGAAGTAGATGCTATATTAAAAGAGATGATGAAAATATTGGAAAGTTTGATGCTAGATGTGATGAAGGAATTTTTCTTGGATACTCTACCACTAGAAAAGCATATAGATTCTTTAACAAAATATTGAGAAAGATTATTGAAAGTGCTAATGTGGAAGTTGATGAAGATATACTCAGACCTATTGAGATAAGTGAAGTTGAACCTGATGATCCTATATGTGGACATGTACCTAAAGAAAACAAGGAGAAGGAAGAAGAAGAGAAAGAAGAACAAGTGGAAGAAGAAGAAGAAGGAAATGAACTGGAACCTACTATTAGGACTCCTAAGTATGTACAAAAGAATCATCTGAAAGATCAAATAATTGGAGATAAAAGTGAAGGTGTGAAGACAAGAAGTAGAGTTGTAGCTTAGGTAAATTTGTTGTCTAATTTTTAAAATTGAACCTAAATTTGTAAGTGAAGCATGTGAAGATGAGAATTGGATGAGAGCTATGAAAGAAGAGTTGCAGAAGATAGAAAAAAATTAGACATGGGAACTAGTGCCTAGGCCTGTGAATAAAAATGTGATTGGCTCAAAATGGGTGCTCCAGAATAAGCTGAATGAAAGTGGAGAAGTTGTAAGAAATAATACAAGATTGGTATGCAAAGGATATTCACAAGTTGAAGGTATAGATTTTGAAGAAATATTTTCCCCTGTGGCTAGAATGGAAGTGATTAGGATTTTTTTGGTATTCTTTGCCCACAAGGACTTCAAAGTGTATCAAATGGATGTTAAGTCAACATTTATGAATGGTGAATTGGAGGAAGAGGTGTACATGGAGCAATCTGAAGGGTTTCAGTTATCTGACAAACCAGACATGGTTTGTAAGTTAAATAAAGCATTGTATGGATTGAAGCAAACTCCTAGAGCTTGGTATGAAAGACTAGATAGATACCTAACAAAGAAAGGATTCAATAAAGGTTCTACTGATGACAATCTTTACTTCAAAGTGCAAGGTAATAAAATGATGATAGTAGTTGTTTATGTTGATATCATTTTTGGTGGAAATGAAGGAATGTGTAAAAAGTTTGCTGAAGAGATGCAAAAAGAATTTGAGATGTCTATGATTGGTGAATTGAATTTTTTTCTTGGTATACAAGTGAATCAAACTGATAAAGGGGTATTCATTTCAAAATCTAAGTATGTAAATGAACTGTTGAAGAAGTTTGGGATGGATGATTCCAAACCAGTTTGTACTCCTATGGTAACCGAATGTAAACTGAGAAAAAATGATGAATCTGCTAAGACTAATCAGAGTAAATATAGATCTATGATTGGTGGATTGTTGTATCTTATTGCTACTAGACCAGATATTATGCATGATGTATGTTTAGTTGCAAAATTCCAAGCAGCTCCTAAAGAAGCACATGTTACATCTGTAAAGAGGATATTTAGATATCTTAAAGGTACACCAAATTATGGACTATGGTACCCTAAGAGTGATGATTTTACCCTAAGTGCCTATACTGATGCTGATTGGACAAGATGTGTAGATGACCAGAAGAGTACCAGTGGTGGTGCTTTCTTTCTTGGTGGAAGATTAGTTCCATGGTTGAGTAAAAAGCAAGACATGGTTTCTTTATCCACTGCAGAGGTAGAATATATTGTTGTAGCATCCTATTGCACATAGGTTTTGTGGATGAAGAAGACACTAAAAGACATTGGAGTGATATGTGATGAGCCTATTTCTATTTTCTATGACAACACAAGTGCAATAAATATTTCAAAGAACCCGATTATGCATTCAAGAACAAAACACATATCTATCAAGTATCATTTTATGAGAGAAAAAGTGTTGGAGAATGAAATCAGATTGGAGTATGTGAACAAAAAGGAACAAATTGTATACATATTTACTAAGGCTTTTCCGAAGGATACTTTCAAGCATCTTAGGGAGAGGTTGGAGGTCATCGATCCTCCTAACTAGGTGCACATAAAGATACATCAATCCAGTGAATTCATAGATTCTTCATTTATCTGGACTGATAAATGGGTCTACTCTATAGGGGGGTAGAAAATGTTTTAATTATTACAGTATGAGTGTAATCCTAAGGGGGAGTAATCAGTGTTGTTGATCTTTTCCATTGATTTCAAAGGGGAAGAGAAATTCATGTGAAAACTAGTTGTAGAAGAAGAGAAGGTTTTCTTCCGAGATATTGTGAAGGATGTTGACTTTGTTGGTTTTTCACATCATGTGTTTCCATCAATGACAAAGGGGGAGATTGTTGCAAGTATGAGCAAGTGTGGTGGTGTTGTTATTAATGTTGTCATTGATGTCAACATAGTTCAGTATGTTACATGTATAGCTGAGATGTTGTGAGTGCATGGAGCTATCCTTATGGAGTAGCAGATGTGTTGGTTTGATATGATTCCAAGTGCTTTTGAGAAAATTAATAAAGAAGAGAAGTTAGAGTAATGGAAATGTTTATAATGTGCTCTAGTATGTGCTCCACATTTCTCTTGTGTTGATTCTATGCTTGTGTGGATCTTAAGGTTTGATTTTGGTGATTTAGTGGTGATATCTCCTAATTTTTAGCTTTTGGTTTGATGGTACATAAAAGTTACGTTCACCAGTATGTGAACTGTTATGGCAGAGTTGGTCTTCTATGGACTGGGAGAAATATTGTTCTAGAGTCCTCCTCTATTTTGTTTTAGATTTTTCGAATCTAGGATATGTCTTGTGAAGATCTTTTTTGTGCTTTGGCAAAGAGGTTTGAAGATTGGTGATCCGGAAGTCATGTTTCAATATTTTAGTGTGAGTTTATATAGTTCGAATGGACTAGTGAAAGGTGTGCAATGGTTGAAGTTGTTTTTTTTATTACAGATGTATCTGGAATATTCTGAGATGTATTCTTATGCATAAGGCAGCATTTCGTGGTGTCTGTGTGTCATATTCTTATTGGGAATCATGTACATCAATGTTCATTTATGTTTTCATTAGGTTTGATTGACCTGGTGTTTACACTTCATTCGAAGAATAAAATTTAATTAAGGAAGCATGTGGTTGTTTCAAGATATTATTTTTTATCATGATTTTTTTTATTGGTCCACTCTTATTGCTTTCCACCACGGGAATTTTGAGTTTTTGACCTATTTTGAATTTATGAAATGAGGTTTGTGTGGCTGACCTTGGAGAAAGTTTCTAAGTTTGAGGATGATATCAAAGCACGTCGAGTTGTGAAGAATTGTATGATAGTGTGATGCAAAGTGATGAAAGTGAGCCACAAATCATAAGAGCAGAGGTGTGTGTGTGAGTGAGTTGTGAGAGTAGTTCTTCATTGTGTTGAACGTAGTGAGATAAAGGTTTCTGCAATCTTGTGAATGTGTTAATTGTTTTGGTGGATCTTTTTGTTCTCTTTTTTATGTGTAGGTAGTGAGCCTCCCTATTGGATAGTGAGTCCCTTTTGTAGGCAGTGATCCTTTGTACTTGGACAGTGAGTCCTCTTCTAGGCAAGGAGCCTTTGTTTTATAATCTTTATATTGTGAGTTAACCCTCACCATGGTTTTTCCCTCATTTGGTTTTCCACATAAAAATATGGTGTTCATTGTGTTGATTTACTTTCTATTATTTGTGTTTCATGCTCTTACTTAATAATAGAATAGTGTGGTGTGGAATTGATAAGTATTGAAGTTTTAAGTTTGAATTTTGTGACAACCGATTCAGCCCCCCCTCTTAGTTGTCCTATGCCTGTTTAACAGTATATTACTAGAGAAAATATTTTTTTTGTAACATAAAATTATATACATTTACCTTCCAAAGACATGGTAATGCATTATCTCACATGTCCTTGATGATTTTCAAAAAATTCAATGTGTTTTATCTCTATGATTGGCCCATTTTAAAAGCTAAAAATCCTATTGTAGTGCATCATCCTTTTATAGAACCACTTCACCAAAAATATTTTTTTATTATTTTATGCTAAAGGATAGGTGATACATTGGTAGTTGATCTATGAACCCCCATCAAGATCGACTATTCAAATTCAAAATTACCAAAAGATAGTAGGAAATTCACTTATTTCACTTGTATGAGAAATTACTAATAGAAAAGAAAAATTATGCTATTCCTTTATGGATTATCTCTCCAATTCCTTGAGATCTCAAGCATCCAAATGAGAATTATGAGACATAATTGAATATTTATAGTACTTTCAAAGCTACAAGAGAAAAATTAGAGACTTCAGGCACCATAAATGGGTAAGTTGGGTTATTTATTTCTATGATACAAATAAAACCTAATTTTTGAAGCTTTATTTCTATGGTTTCATAGATTGTGTTTGTGTTTTCAACTGATTGTACGATGACTTCTAAAGATGATCCAAATCTTATGACTTCTAAATTTCACACTTTTGTCCCCTATACTTTAGGATTTATAGCACTTAGGTGGGTTTCCTTAATTGAAAATTAATGAAAATACAAGAAAAATTTGTAACAAATTACCTAATAAACTTTAATGTTCATAGTAATTTGCAATATCTATATAATTAAGCATATGGTGTGTGTATTACTTCTAATTCCTTGAAAATTAGGTGTGAAACTATAGAACAACAAAATATCTAAATTTATGTTTATTGTAGGTTTTCTCTCAAGTTTTCTATCAAATTGTGTCCCTGCACTAACCACTCAAACATCCTCATAAGATAGCCAGTCCACAATTAAAATTCAAAGAAAAATTAAAATTATATTTTTTCATTCTTATATAGTGCATCATAGGTTTGGATGACGTGAAAGCAACTCAAGTTGTGATATTTGATGACATCTTTTCCTTTCAAACCTTTATTTTTTTTAACTTTATAAAGTGTTCCTTCAATTGCATAGACCTCATGCCCCTAGATTTAGGGGAGTATTAGATAATAACAAACTATTATTTTTTCCCTCCCTAAAGATTATTTAAAACATTAAAATGTTTTAAATATTTATGAAAGTAAAATAATGAGAAATTGGAAACTTAAAAAAACTATAGGTAAAAGGATGAAACTAGAACCATGAAATGAGTGACATCTAAATGCTGCAAAAATGTGGATGGAGTTATTATAAATGATTTTGATTCTTTTTCTTCATTCAAAAAATGAACAACAAATTTTTTTTTAGGAGAAACCTTGTAATTGGGGTGATCTAACAAGCTATTTAAAAATAATTTTAACCATTAAATGCATCCAGTGATTATGAAATCAAAACTAGAGGCTCATGATGGTAAATGAAAACTCACATAATTTCCAAAATGAATAAATTCACATTTTTATATGGCACCTTGTAGACTTGCTCGAGAACATCAAAATATTAAAGTCAACCTCGAAACATCTCCAAAAATAATGAAATCAGGTTCACATTCTCCTTATGTATTATAATTTTGTTCCTAAAGGACTTTGGTGACAAGCCACAAATTTTGAGATTTAAATGCCTATAATTTTAGGTCAGTATGCAATAATGAGGCCTAGAAAAATGTTTTGTCACCAATTTTAGGGTCATTATGCACTAGAAATGAAGTACATTTCTAGGAGCCACTAGATTTTATAAAAAAATATCCTTGATTATAATAAACCCTAGTTATTTGAAATAACAAAGCCCTAGTTTTATAAAACCCTAATAATGAGTCAAATTAATTGACAAATGAAGAAGATGAAGAGAGGGCTTCAAATATATTTACTAAGTCAACTTTTGGGATCTTCCAAAAGGGAAAAATGTGCCCAAGGAACTAGTATCTTATCAAATAGACTTAATGATAGAGTAGGGTCTATTAGGGATGTAACTATTCCAATTTAAGGTTAGGAGTTGTTTAACTATTTACATAGGTGAAGCAATGATGTTCTCCCCATATATAAAATATGGAACATTGGACTTAAGAAGATGTGTGGTTCCTAATGTGTTTACCAATGTTGACTTGATTAGATCTATTGCAAGAAATTATGATGGGAAAGATATAAATATTGTAAAATCCAATGGTAAATTACTAATGATAATAAATAGAGAGATTATTCTGAATGTGCTTAATCTCAACAACACAACCAATGTCCTAATTGATTTTAATTCATTCAACAAAGAGTATACAAGAGATAGATTTAGTTAAAGAGTAAGGTGACTATCCCATCATAGTAAAATGACCCTTGAGAATAATCTCATTTTCTAAAGATGAGCACAATTCTCTCAATGTAGAAATATTTTAGGAGTATTTCATTAGTGTTGAATAGTCTAGATAATTGAGAGGGGGGTGAATTAGTTATCCTTAAACAATTTTCTTCACTTTAATTAATCTAGTGTAGACTTATACCAATCATAAATTAATCAAATAGAACATGAATTCACACAACAACACCAAGTACAATGAACACCATAATTTACATGGAAACCCAAAAAGGGAAAGACCACAAAGAATGCTAATTCTCAGTTATAAAACACCAGTTAAGGTGACAGTGGTTAAGGTTATTTTTACAAGGGCTCACTACCAAATTGCTCACTGTAGGGTGGCTCACTACTGGTGGGCTCACTGCCCAAATACAAAACAACATATTACAAAATGGTCTCACTGACAAAAGTGAACTAATGAAGTTGCATCTACATATGCATGATTTCAGTTCCAGTTAAGAGCACAATTTTTGTCTACAAAAAATCTAGTTAAGAATCTTTTGCACATCTTCCTTCCATAACCTTCGCTCAACCTTCTGCCAAAACAAATTACTCCTTCCTTCACACTCTTTTATCTGTTTGCAAACTTTCACTCTTTTATCTCCTCACACACATCATACTTCTTCCACACTTCTATATGTTCAATCACAAAGATATTCTCTCTCTATATATATATATGTATACCCGTAGAACAGAAATAAGTCAGCCACACAATATCTTCATAGTCTTCTAAGTTGGCCAAACACCATTTGAATTTAGATAACCACAAGGCATGTCAGCATGAAGAAAAACCTTAAAATATTGAATAATACCTTGCACGCTAACACCGAATCCAAAAGATAGGTTGCACATAAAGATCCTCTTACCACATTACCAAGGGACCAAAAATAGGTCATACGTAAGATAACATAATTTCCAAGAGATAAAAAACTTTGAATTACATGAAATATATTCTAGAGTCGATGGGAACACCACAACCAAGACCAAATCTTGATTATCATCAATTTCAGTGTCAACCAGAGAACCACAATTTGACATACAAAAACTTGCAACATGCTACATGAAGTTCTTAATAGAAAGGTTACCCGAAGTAAGCTTTGAGTATAGCAACCAACATCAAAATATTAGACTTCATTATACTACGTTAACTGAATTCAACAGATGTCACAAAAAGAAGTACTGCCATATTCAGATCAAGGATAATATTCACGCTACGTAACATCATAGCATACGATAGGATAGATTAAGTCTATTCATCATCCGAAGCACATCCTTTTGGATCCAAGGTTTTCACATCAATGACAACAATTCTAAATCATCTTCAAAAAATTCTCAACAATCTCCCCCTTTGGCATTAATAGAAAAACAAAAAAAAATCAAAAGCACAAAACTCCACAACTCCAACTCAAAATTGCAAACTCCAAAAAATCCAAGTACTCCCCCTTTTTCCAAAAATTCAATACATCCTATTGTTTTTTTTTCTCTTCATTTTTCTACCCCTTTCTTCCATCAAAGGTAAAGGGCCAAAATTTGAATATTTAGGAACTCAAGTAAAAATAACACTTTTCACATGAAAGACTTTCTTGTACCTTTCTCTCACAATTTAAAGAATCCTCTTCCAAGCTAGCACCACATAATCCAATCCGACACTCATACTATCCAACATAGTCAACAACATAAATGAGGATGACCAGTCCTAAGATAGGCAATGTATTTCACAATATTTTGCATCAAAAAGTATCCTGAAGAGATGATCTAACCAAACCTCAACAATTTCCTTGACCAACCAAAAAGTTCTAACCAAGTCTTCCATTTTTCTCTGAACAATCAATAACTCTACTTGCAACTCACCAACTCTTATTCTATGTTTTCCATCTTTGTCTTTGAAGAAATGAAAACTCTTTCCATATTATTCATCTCAGATTCAATAGCTTCAATTTTGCTTCTAAAATTATCAACAATAGTAGGCCACCAGAGACAATACCTGTAGATGCCATACATCTACTAAATGCATTCCTTTGTGTCACCAATGTGTTTGGATAACTTGTGTTTAGCTTTGAAACACCTTCTCTCAATCATAGCTTCAAACTTATGTCCTTCAGGTACTTCTAGCAACATCCTTTCTTCAACAACTTCTACTAGATTATCTGGTAACAAGTCAGAAACATTTGAAACAGTAATACCCTTTTTGAGAAGATAATCAACCATAGTATCATCAATTTTAAGCCTTCTGATTGGAGAGTTGGCACACCACATTTCACCAACATTCTTCATATCACCTTCATCTAAAACTAACTAAATATCATCTGGATCAAAAGAATCGGATCCAAGAAGAGACTCTTCTTTGTTCTTCTTTTATTCCAAGATGGTGATGACATCTTCTATGTTAAATTTCCTCTTTTTAGGTTTTGAAGGGGAACCACCAATAACAACTTCCAATTCCTTCTTATCAGAGGAGGAACAGGGCCACCATCTCAACTTATGTAAATTTGGTTTTAGGTTGTTTTTTTGGTAAGTTGAGTCTTATTTGGTGTAATAAGGTCATAATAGACCATTCTCCATGTATTAAGTCATTTTGGGTCAGTTTTTGTATAAGTTGTCAAGTTTTGTAGTTTGTTGCAAAAGTTGCATTACAACTTTGCAATTTTTGTCTTGGTTTGGGAAGTTGAAGAGCCATAAGTTCAAAATTTTGTTGTATCCATTCATTTGAGGTTGGAAAAAATTTAAATATTCTTTTAAACCTTGAGGCAAGGGTTGGAGAGTTTTTCTTGAAGTTTAAGCGATAAGATTTCCCTATTTTCTCTAAAAATTCTATGTGTTTTCATTCAACTTTGCTACTATAGGTCACTGTATGATTCCGTACAAAGGAATATTGAACTAAATTCTTTTTAATTTGAAAAATGCATGAAATAAATTCATTTTGGTTTTTATTTGATTGAATTTCATAGATTTTAAAGAACTTTACAAGCATTTTTCTAAGGACAGGTTGAAAACACTATTTGGAGGGTTTGAGGGTGTTTAAAATGCATTGTTGACCCATTCCACTAGTAGAATTGTTTGAAAATTGGTTTAATAGGTGTATTTAGGTAGGAATTCATGCTAATTTAGGTTTCAAGAGTAGGGAGTAGAGTTTTATGGCATTTTGGTGTTGCTCTAGTTGATATTTGATGAGTTTTGGGCTTAAAAATGATGGCTAAGAGTTGAAGTTTGGTGAGAAGGCATTGGGAAAGAGTGGAATATGGTTTGGAAAGAATTTGAAAACCCTACAAGATGTTTTTGAGGTATTGGTAAGGTGAAATATGGATTGGAGTTGGTAGTTTCAATAAACCCTCTCATGTGCAAGCCTAAATAGGCCTAAACAAGGGTTTTGTGATTTGGTGAGTTTTTAGGCATTCCTTTTGTCAAAAGTTGTTGAATCGGTCTATTTGTGACCTATGTGGAGCATTAGAATTGAGTTTGGTGGATTTAGTGAAGGGATTCACAAATTTTCATTGTAAAAGTGACCTATTTAAGGCTCAAGGGCAACGTAGCAACAATTGTTAAGAGGGTATGTTTTGAAAGAACCCTACCTACAAATTGGATATGTAAAAGTAGAGGATAAAGGGTATCTAAAATGATGAGTGGTTTATGGGTTTTCAATTGATTTTGAAAGTTATGGTTAGAAAACACTGTTTGAAATGATACAAGGGAATAAGAGTGAATGGTGAGTTGGACATCAAGTTGGGGTTTTGGAGATTGGAAAATTGTTTGAAATAGTTTGAATTGTGATTGTAAGAAAAACTCCTCCCTGCTCTACATCAATTGGTATCAAAGCATAGGTCTAGATCTTTTGGAAGGAAAAAGGTTGTAGTTTGAAGAAGTGAAAAGTTGTAAGTTGAAAAGACAAGATGCTTCCTAAAATAAGTGGAGCCCTAGGAAAGGAAATAAGGTTGTTAAAGGAATCACAAAAATATTTTTAGCTAGATTTGCAACATTATAGAGGAAACAAAGGAGAGGAAAGGCCACTGAAGAGGAAAGTGACCGAAAGAAAGAGGAAGAGGGTGAGAATGAAAAACCTCCAAGAGGAGTCCAAGGTGATGATGAATTGGAACCTAATGAAAGAAGGATGGTGAAAATGATAAAGGCTATTAGAGGAGATGCTTTTGGTGAAAAAATATATTTTCCAATGTATAGTGGAAAGTTGGATGCAAAAGAAATACTAGATTAGATTGCCACAATGGACAATTATTTTGAATACAAGGAGGTTACAAATGATCAGAAGGTAATTTTTTCTAAGACTAAGTTGAAAGGTCTTGCTCTAACATGGTGGAACTATGTACAAGAGGAAAGAGTGAAGAAAGGAAAAACAAAAATCAATTTATGGGATAGGATGGTGTCAAAGATTAAGAGTCAATTCTTCTTAGGTGATCATGCAATACAAAATTTCAAGAAGCTGCAAAACTTAAAGTAGAAGGAAAAGGATGCCATGGCATATACTAAAGAATTTCATAAGTTTAGCATTAAGGTTGGTCATGTTGAAGATGAAAATAAGAAAATAGCAAGTTATATGAATGGTTTGAGATTCCAAATTTAGGATGAATTGAGTATTGCTACTCCTAGGTTAGTTGAAGAATATTTTTTGTTAGCTACTAGGGAAAAAGAGAAGTTAAAAAGAAGGAAAGAAAGAAAAGGAAGAGTAAAAGGCAACACTAGTAGAGGAAGAGGCTCAAGGAAATCATATGAAGACCAAGAAGATGCAAATAAAAGAAAAACCACATTGCTGATCAAAGAGGTCGATTTAGAGGCTTTAGAGGAAGGTTTGGTGGACAAGGTAGAGGTTCAAACACATTTTTATGGAGATGTTATCATTGCAATTAGTTTGTCTATCAAGCATGGAAGTGTCCAGAGAAACAAGATTCTACTTCAATTGGTGGTGATAAAAGAGTTCAATTGGTGCAAGAGGAATATTTTGAGAGCATTAACTCTCTTAATCATCTTGTTGCTCCAAAAGTTGGAGAATCTTTGATGGTTAGAACACTCCTCAAATCATCCAAGGAGAAAGAACCACATCAAAGGAGAACACTATTGAGGACAACTTGTAAATGCAATGGAAAGGTATGCAAAGTAGTAATAGATTTAGGGAGTACTGATAACATGGTGTCTATTGAAATGGTTGATAATCTTAAGTTGGAAAAGATACCTCATGAAACACCTTATAAAGTTTCTTGGTTGAATGAAATTAAATTTGTTTTGGTGAATGAGCAAGCTTGGGTTGAGTTTAATATTGGTGGATATAAGGACAAAATTCTTTGTGGTGTGTTGTCTATGGATTGTTGCCATTTACTACTAGGGAGACCATGTCAGTTTGATAGAGATGCAATTTATGATGGTAGAAACAATACTTATGAGACTGAGAAAGATGAAATGACTTTTACATTAACTCCATTGGTAGAAGATGATAAAGGACAAGGTAAGGTAGCTAAGGTGATCATGTTAGGTAAGAAAAAATTTATAAATTTTGAGGAAGAAAAACATGAGGAGTTTGTAGCCACCACTAACAATGAAGATGTCAAGACAACAAGTTTGAAGAATGATTCAATGTTGGAAGGAAAAGATGATGATTTGGTGTCAAAACAAGATATGGAGAAGGTCAAGTATGAATTGATTGTGGGGATGCAAGATTGGTTAGATAAGCATGTTGAGGTCATGATAGAAAGATTTCTTTGTTCTTTGGTTTCAAAAGAGGCTAGTGGGAAAAAAATTATGTCAATATAGAGGTTAGTAAACCTGATAAAACCAAGGTCTTAGGGGTAAAAAATCTGAGGGAAGAGATGAGAGGAAAAGGTGAAGTGATTCAAGGTGAATGGAAAGGACATATGGGTAAGTTTAAGTATGCATCAAAAGTTAAGTAGAGGAAAATTCAAGACAATGGTGGAAAAGGTATGCTTTCAAGTATGAAGATAGGTTTAACATTAGTTCTAGATGAGGGAAAAGTCAAAAAATATCCATCAAGTCAACTTACAAAGTTAGAGCAATGTCTAGGTAGCAAAAAGTTCAATAGTGCAAAGAACAATGCAAATATTTAGTACTTGACTCATTGGAAAGGATTACCAGATGAAAAGGATTTTGGAGACTATAAAAATGAAGTAATCAAACATAATTTTGTGTTGCAGCATGGTACTCAAGGGACTTGAGTCTTTTTTTGTTCGGGTGTATGGCGCAGGGGCACCATGTCAACTTATGTAACTTCAGTTTTAAGTTGAGTTTCTAGTATGTTGAGTCTTATTTGGTGTAATAAGGTCATAATAGGCCATTCTCTATGTATTAAGTCATTTTGGGTTAGTTTGTGTATAAGTTTTCCAGTTTTGTAGTTTGTTGCAAAAGTTGCATTACAACTTTGCAATTTTTTGCTTGGTTTGGGAAGTTGAAGGGTCATAAGTTCAAAAGCTAGTTGTAGCCATTTGTTTGAGGTTGGAAAATATTTAAATATTCTTGCAAACCTTTAGGCAGGGGTTGGAGAGTTGTTCTTGAAGTTTAAGCAATAAGATTTCCCTATTTTCTTTGAAAATTTTGTGTGTTTTCATTCGAATTTGCTGCTACAGGTCACTGTACAATTCCATATAGAGGAATATTGAACTAAAGGATTTTTAATTTGATGGAGACATGAAATAAATTCATTTTGGTTTTGATTTTATTGAATTTTATAGAGTTTGAGGAACTTTACAAGCATTTTTCTAAGGACAGGTTGAAAACCCTATTTGGAGGGTTTGAGGGTGTTTAAAATGCATTGTTGACCCATTCTACCAGTAGAATTGTTTAAAAATTGGTGGAATTGGTGTATTTAGGTAGGAATTAGTTCTAATGTAGGTTTTAGGAGTAGGGAGTAGGGTTTGATGGCATTTTGGTGTTTCCCTAGTTGACATTTCATGAATTTTGGGCTTAAAAATGATGGCTAAGAGTTAAAATTTGGTGAGAAGGCATTGGGAAAGAGTGGAAAATGGTTTGAAAAGCATGTGCAGACCCTACAAGATGTGTTTGAGGTATTGGTAAGGTGAAATAGGGATTGGAGTTGGTAGTTTCAATAAACCCTCTCATGTGCAAGCCTAAATAGGCCTAACCAAGGGTTTTGTGATTTGGTGAGTTTATAGGAATTTATTTTGTCAAAAGTTGTTGAATCAGTCCATTTGTGACTTCTTTGGAACATCAAAATCGAGTTTGGTGGATTGGGTCAAGGGATTCACAAATTTGCTTTGTAAAAGTGACCTATTTGGGGCTCAAGGAAAATGTACCAGCAATTTTTAAGAGGGTATGTTCTAAAACAATCCTACCTAAAAATTGGATATGTCAAAGTACAGGATAAAGGGTACCTAAAGTGATGAGTGTATTATTGGTTTTTAATTGATTTTGAAAGTTGTGGTTAGAAAAAACTATTTGGAATGCTACAAGGGAAT
Organism: Sequoia sempervirens; assembly: GCA_007258455.2. Taxonomy (NCBI): domain Eukaryota; kingdom Viridiplantae; phylum Streptophyta; class Pinopsida; order Cupressales; family Cupressaceae; genus Sequoia; species Sequoia sempervirens. The sequence goes on along the minus strand of VDFB02105785.1, from coordinate 97,733,191 downwards.
AAGAGTGAATGGTGAGTTGGACATCAAGTTGGGGTTTTGGAGATTGGAAAATTGTTTGAAATATTTTGAATTGTGATTGTTTGACAAACTCCTCCCTGCTCTCCATCAGAACCCTCCTCAAACTGACTAGACACTATCACACCAGAGTAGAGATTCATCTACAAGGATGAGAAATAGACTTTGCATGCAATTGGTTTATCTTCCATACATTCCAAATACTTGTAAACTTGATTTCTAATAGGTATGTTGGATTTCCATTTAACATTCTCCTTTTCTAGTAGCGAACTCAGAAAGTAAAATACCAAACATATGAGCATATATCCAAATAAGAAGGGATAACTCTCAACCAAAGACATTCTAACATTCTCAATTAGGTTTTCCATTTTTAGGCTACACAAATCAAACTAGTTATTTTCCTTCACCATCATGTGTGCAAGATATACAACAATAGCTGAAGTAGAACCTTCACAATTTTTGAAATAGATTTTATAAGAGCTTTCGTAAGCAACATACCTTACTATAGGATCGACAATGGTATTTATCAATAGAGCCCAGGGATCTTTGTCAATACCAATAAGTTCCTCCACATCTTTTTATTTCACCATTTTCTTCCTAGGGAGATCACCAACATTGCACAAACCAATAATAGCTTCAATGGTTGGGTATGTACAGGATCATCATGGAAAAAATAGGCCCTTAAGTGGCAAAAAATTCAAAAAAATCAGAGCTAGGCAACTTGACGTAAAAATTTGAATAATTTATCTATATTATTTCAAAAATATGTAAGAATAGAATCTATAGAAAATTGAATGTAGTTTATAAACTACTAGGTTTGTTTAAAAAAAATAAAAAATCTATTTGGTGAAAATTGGAAATTTCAATCAGATAGTACTTAAATTTTAGGGAAAAAATAAAAAAGTGTTTGTCTGAACACCCTAACCACAATAAAACAATAATATTTTTTTAATAATATTTTAGATATAAGTAGAGGACTCATGTCCAAATGTGATGCATATTTTTTTGTAATTTTTTTCCAAATAATAATTAATTATGAATTTTTTATTACAACTTTTAAAAAATATAAAAACTCATATGTCTGACCACCTTAACTTGCTCAAAACTTTATGAAATTCAATTTTTTATTTTTTTAATCCTATAGTATGCGAAGCATAGAATGTGATGCATGTTTTGGATTCAAAAAATGTGATATCGTTTGAAAGCTATAGATATTTTTTAATTAGCCTATCAATCAGGACTTTAGTCATAATTCAAATAAAAAATGAATAATAATTACTTATTAAATTCAAAGTAAGGCATAATTTATATTGGTGGAAAGCTAAAAATATCCTTTAAAAACCCTTTTTGTTTCATCAATTTTAAGTAAAAAAAACGTTATCATCCACATACCCATAATATTGCCACTTTTTGGCCCATCATGATCCTGCACATACCCGTCTTCCTTCATAATTAGATAGGGTTTGTCCAAAATAATACTACCATCCTTGAAACAACTCAATAAGAACAAGATAAATTCTTTGTTTTTAAATTAGGGAAATTCTCCCCATAAATCCATACCTAGAGTATTTATGTTCTGCAATTCATCTGTCTTCAACCCTACTTCCATTTCCTTCATCTTTCGATGATCAAACTCATCCAATTCAACTCCCTTCAGCCTTAGCAAAATACTGCCACTTGATCCTTTATTAAAAAATTTCATCGTCGCACTTATCTTTTTCACTCTTTATCTCTCAACAAAACTTCTTCTTCTTTGCAAACTGTGAGAAATTATTTTGAAAACTCCCACCTTTTATTCTTAATTACTCATAATAATTTTGCCGCCAAAAATGCACATTGATGACGCCACCAATTGTACTTCGCTTTTCAATCAGCCCAATTAAGCTTCACCATTTATCATCAACCAGATCAAACTTAGTCATGTTGAAAATAACTTCAATATTACTTCAAAGAGGGGGAACCAATAGGATATGTAATGCAAAACTCCCCCTGAGCCAAGGTAGATTGGCTCAGATACCGGTAGGGCGTGTACCGAGATCTAGTACCATAGAAGTGTTCTCCACACTTTTTTTCTTCTTCCTCCAAACCATGAATTTATTCTTCTTAGATTCGTTTGATTTTGCAACCTTCTTTTTGTTCTCGATCTTTTCAAGAGCAGTATATTTCTGTGTTAGTGGTGCAGGGGCACCTAAGTTCTCATGCCCAAGAGGGATAAAAAGTTAATTTTTTATTCTGTTAAAGTTCTTAATATGTAATAAGGTCTAATAATACCATTTTAAATGCATTGGAGTTTAGTCTGGGTCACTAGGTGTTAATTTTGTGTACAAATATAAAAGTGTCAAAGTTGTTGAATGTTGTTAAGTCGCAAAAAAACAACTTTTGCAAATTTTGGTGTCTAGTGGAAGGTGAATGGTTGGAAGTTGAAAATTAGTTTTTAACTATTGGGAATTTGATGGAAATTCCTTAAAAATTCCTTGTAAGGTCGTAAACCAGTTTGGGGTGTGATTGGAAGTTACAATTTTAAAGTTTAAGAAATAAAATTCTTTTGTTTTCTGCAAATCTAAGCGTTGTATCACTATTCTTTGAGGTAGTATGGTACTATATGGAATTTTTCATGATTTTCACATGATTGGGTGTGATAAAGGATTGAGTTGTATTTCATTTGCAATTGGTTTGGTTGATTTTGTTATTTTTGTTAATTTTTATGTAAGTTATGGACAAATTGGTGACTACCACTTCCAGATTTTTTATGTAATTGGCCTGTTGCAACATGTGGTACAAATTTGATATTCTATATCTTGATCTTAGACCAATTGGGATTAAAAGACATGTGAATCTAATTTATAATTCACTTGGTCTCATCAATTTTTGTTGAGTTTGGAGAGTGATATTGCAATTTCGAAAAATAGTTCAAAACTGTTATAAACCCTAGGCAGGGTAATTAGTGACTTTCAAAATATGAATTCTCATGGTTTCGACAATAGATAATTCAAATTTTTGTTTGGGAGTCTAAAATTTTGTATATTACCATGCTTAAAAGTTGAAAGGTTCCATATTGAGGTTTGCATGTTTTTTGATGATGCCCTAGGTCCGATTTTTCATGTTTTAGGCTTAATTGGTAGAAAGACAGTCCATTTTTGAAGGATTTTGTATAAAGTAACCTACCCTAATTTTGAAATATATTGTATAAAACCCAAATGGGTATCTAGAACTGTATTTATATTTTATAGATCATGTTTTCACTAAAAATTATGTCCATAAAACTCAATTTATTGTCCCCATGTTTTAGGCTTTAAAGATTGAAGGTTTGTGAGGAAAAACCCACCAAGTGATGTTTTAGGGTTTCAAAATTGGTTGATTTAGGTTGTTTTGGAGTTTTCCATACCTAATCTACATGAAATTAATATCAGAGCCCGAAGATCTGGGTAAGATAAATTTTTGGAGTTTATGTGTTATCTTTTTTGCAGGTTGAAGCAAGAACCTAGATGCTAAAAGACTAGGTAGTGAAGAAAAGAGGAAACCTAGGTGAGGTATCATGAAGAAAAGAAGAAACAAGGTGAAAAAAACTTGTTTGCTAAAGGAAAATGGAAATGTTGAGAAGATTCTTCTTTGGAGACTTGCAGAGTAAGGAGGCACCAAACAAGAAATGAGGGAAATGAAAAGAGAAAAGTGAGATGAAGAAGAAAAATGAGAAGGAAGAACAGATGAATGTCTAGCAAAAGATAATAGATTTGAAGAAAAACTTGGAAAAAATGAAAGAAATTCAAGGAGAAATGGAAAAAAAAAAGATGGAACTTGAGATTCAATAGTTGCTTCAGAGAGTAAACCAAGAACAAGGTTGGCATTTACCAATAAGGAAGAAGGTTAAATGGCCTATCAAGAAGATTATTTTAAAGAGAAGAAGGAAAGAGAGGGTAGCAGATCTAGACCTTGGAGAGTCTTTTATGATGATGGAAGAGCCTAAGCCATCTGAGGAAGAGGAACAATGTGAAGACAATGGGTCTCTTGAGACTCAAAATGTTATTTCTAAAAATATTTATGAGTGTGTTTACAAGTGTAGCAGATGAAAATGAAGATGGAAAAGGGTATAAAGAAAAGGGAGAAGTGAATGTAGTATATGCAGATTGTTATGCACCGTATGGTGAAGGAGATGTTACAAAAACAACGAAATTAATGGTTGCATTTTCCAATTTTATGAATGATGAATATGTTGACATATTGTGTTTGAATGATAAAAATGAAGACATAGATAGTGGCACTGAGGCATATGAACGAGAACTTGAATTTTGGTACCTTGAAGTTGAAAAGATGCTTAGTAAGAGATGGTACAAGAAGAAGAAAAAGGATCCAGGGAAAGTTGTAGAGATGAAGGAAAAGTTACCAAATAATTGGAAGACCAGGAAGAGAGAGAAAAACTACACTCAAGTGGACTTGAGTTTTACTTCCCCTTGGGAGTATGGTGCAGGGGCACCTAGGTTCTCATGCCCAAGAGGGGTAAAAATTTAATGTTTTATTTTTTTTAAGATCTTAATATATAATAAGGTCTAATAAGACCATTTTAAATGTGTTGGAGTCTAGTTTTGGTCACTAGGTGTTAAGTTTGTGTGCAAATGTAAAAGTGTCAAAGTTGTTGAATGTTGTCAAGTTGCAAAAAGAAAACTTTTGCAAATTTTGGCATCTAGTGGAAAGTGAATAGTTGGAAGTTGAAAATTAGTTTTTAAATATTGGGAATTTGATGCAAATTCCTTAAAAATGTCTTGTAAGTTCGAATAATAGTTTGGGGTGTGGTTGGAAGTTACAATTTTGAAGTTTAAGCAATAGAATTCTTTTGTTTTTTGTAAATTTGAATTTTGCATCATAGTTCTTTGAGATAGTATGGTACTGTACTGAATTTTCATGATTTTCAAATGATTGGGTGTGATAGAGGATTGAGTTGTATTTCATTTTCAATTGATTTTCTTTATTTTCGTTAAGTTTTATGTAAGTAATGATCAAATTGGTGACTACCACTTGCAAATTTTTTCTGTAACTGGTCGATTGTAGCATGTGGTACAAATTTTATATTACAAATCTTGATATCAAATTGGTATTGAAATACATGTGAATATACTTTCTAATTCACTTGTCTCATCAATTTTTGTTGAGTTTGAAGAGAGATATTGCAATTTTGGCAAAAACAGTTCAAAATTGTCATAAACCCTAGGCAGGGTAACTAGTGACTTTCAAAATATGATTTCTTATGGTTTCCAAGGTGGAAAATTCTAATTTTTTGTGTGGGATTCTGAAATGTTGTATATTACGATGATCCAAAGTTGCAGGGTTCCATATTGAGGTTTGTATGTGTTTTGATGATGCCCTAGGTTTGATTTTTCATATTTTAGACTTAATTGGCATAAGGACAGTCCATTTTTGAAGGATTGTGTATAAAGTAACCTACCCTAATTTTTAGATATGTTGTATAAATCCCAAATGGGTATCTAGAACTATCTTTAAATTTTGGAGATTATGTCTACACTGAAAGTTATGGCCAAAAAACTTAATTTTCTATCCTCATGTTTTAGGCTTTAAAAATTGAAGGCTTGTGAGGAAAAAACCACCAAGTGAAATTTTAGGGTTTCAAGATTGGCTGATATAGATTCTTTTGGAGTTTTCCATCCCTAATTTGCATTAATTAGCATAGTGTCTGGGTTGACTACACTTGTAACATATTTTTCCTGACTTAGCTGAGTGAACTCTAGGTCTGCACTAATTAGCTTTGTGAACATAACCATAGCATAAATAGAAATAACCATGAAAGATATTGTTCATTCCATTCCTTCTTTTCATATTAGATAATTTACTTCTGCAATGATTTGCTTTATGACCAAACTTGTAACAATTAAAGCATTGAGTATTCGGTTCCATTTTGCTTCTACATTTTACAACCTTATGTCCAAACTTTTTGCATAGAAAAAAGTGACCATTGAATGATAAGTACCTTTGAGAATTTGGTTGCTTGACTAAAGGTCTTTTTCTAGGTGTATTAGAGTTATGGACCTTTCTTGTTACAACTAATCTTTCTTCAACTTCATCTACTTTGACTTCACCCATAGTGTTCTGATTTGAGCTTTCATAGGTGAATCAAAGTACTCCTTTATCCTTGTGACATTTCTATAGGGAAAAAATTTGATCCAAAATTATGTTGCTTTCACATACTCTTGATTTTGTTTTTAGCCTTCTTAATTCTTGATCTAACTTCTCATTTTCCTCTGATTTCTATTTGATGGTACCTTTGAGATTTTTTTCAGCATTTTTGCATTCATCTAGTTGCTGCTTTAAATCCACAATGATTTCCTTTGAATCCTTTAATTTATGGCTTACCTCTCTATGTATTGCATTGAATTTCTAGATTTTCTCCCTTAGCTTTGAGATACAAGCATTTTCTTCCTTAATATTTTCTTTCAACTCTTCATTTTTAGATTTTGTGCTTTTCATATCATCTAATATCATTTTCAATTCTTCCTCAAAGTGATAAGCTCTTGCCATCTACTCAAATTTCTAAGATCTCCCTCAAGCATCTAAGCTCTATCTGCAAGAGACCAAGCTCTGATACCAATTTTTGAATAGTTTGGATAACTAAGAGGGGGGTGAATCAGTTATCCTCAAAGAATTTTCTTCACTTTAATTTATCCAATGCATACTTCTACCAATCAAAAATTAATTAAATATACCATGAATGCACACAACAACACCAAATACAATGAACACTAGAATTTACATGGAAACCCAAGAAGGGAAAAACCATGGAGAATGACAATTCTCAATTATAAAACACCGGTTAAGGTGACATCGGTTAAGGTTATTTTTACAAGGGTTCACTACCAAGTTGCTCACTACAGGATGGCTGACTATCAGTGGGATCACTACCCAAATACAAAACAACTAATTAAAAAATAGTCTCACTGACAAAAGTGAACTGATGAAGTTGCATCTACATATGCATGAGTTCAGTTCATGTTAAGAGCATAATTTATGTTTGTAACAAACCCAGTTAAGAATCTTCTACACATTTTCCTTCCATAACCTTCACACAACGTTATGGAAAAATAGATTAATCCTTCCTTCACACTCTTTTATTTGTTCGCACACTTGTACTCTTTTATCTACTTGCACACATCATACTTCTTCCATGCTTCTATATGTTCAATAGAAAAGATGTTCTCTCTATATATATGTATACCAATAGAACATAAATAAGTCAACCACACACAATATCTTTAGAGTCTTCTAAGTTGGCCAAACACCATTTGAATTTAGATCACCAAAAGGCATGTCAGCATGAAGAACAACCTTAAAATATTCAATAAGACCTTGCACGCTAACACCAGACCCAAAAGATAGGTGGCACATAAAGATCTTCTTACCACATTACCAAGGGACCAAAATTAGGTCATACATAAGATAGCATAATTTCCAAGAGATAGAAAAATTTGAATTACATGAAATATATTCCAGAGCTAATGAGAACACCACAACCAATACCAAATCTTGATTATCATCAATTTTAGTGTGAACCAAAGAACTGCAATTTGACATACAAAAGCTTGCAACATGCTACATGAAGTTATGGATAGCAAGGTTACTCGGAGTAAGCTTTGAGCATATCAGCCAACATCAAAAGATTAGACTTCATTATAATACATTAACTGAATTCAACAGATGTCGCAAAAAGAAATACTACAATATTTGGATCAAGGATAATATTCACATTGTGTAGCATCATATAGCATACAATAGGATAGATTAAGTCTGATCATCATCCATAGCACATCCTTCTAGATCCTAGGTTTTGACATCAATGACAACAATGCTAAATCATCTTCAACAAATTCTCAACAATTAGGACATACTGTATGTTGTGTTAGGTATTGGGATTTTATTTAAAACTGTAGACATGCAAAATTTACATTATGCATTCGATCGGATTCAGTCAAATTAGATGTCGCATTAGGACCATTCATCAATTAATCAAGTGCATTTTCATCCATTCATTTATCAAATAAACCTTATCATTCAACCTTCATCTTGCATTATCCATTTAATTAAATAAATCAAAAAGCCATTTAAATTAAATCCTAAATCATATTTCATCCTTTTCTAATTTAAATAAATCAGAAATTTAAGTCCAAAATGTCAAATAATCTAATCAGCATTAATCAGCATAATCATCATCTAATCCTAATCTAATGCTAATCCCATCCCACTTGCATTATCTAGATCTAGCCACTTGCACAATAAATCAATTTTATTGATTTATTAAAACCTCATTTTCTTTCAACATGACAAGTCAAACGGGGCATTTATTGCTCTCCTTTCTTGTCCCCCTCTCAAAATTTATTGCAAATTTGAATTCAAAATTTCCCCCTCTTGGGCACTCTTCCCAAATCTTGCACACATCAACTAATCACATGATGACAAGTGTCCTCAACTCATTGGCTTGTTTTTGATCCCACATTGGTCCCTCTTCAACACTTAGCATTTTGAAAATCCTTAAATAGGTGCTTCATATTTTGAGCAAATCCTCCACAATTTCATGCAAGGTTACTCTCTTCATTTGAGATTTGATCTTGTTCATCATTTCACTCCATCATCTCCATTTGCATTTTCATCTTAAGCTTTGGTCAAGGATTGGGAAAGGGTCACTAGCACATGTGACACCAATCCAACATGGAATAAGTGCTTATCTTGCTTTTAAAATGTCTTCTTGATGCTGTTTTTGTTACTTGCGGCATTTCTTTAGCATAGATATTCTATTTCATGGAGGTATTTGCAGATTTGTGTGTTTAGACTAACATTTCTAATGAGTATTTGAAGTGGTCTTACATCACCACATCAAACCAGTTCAACGCAACATTACAAGCCGCTTTTCAAAGAGGACACCAACAAGTGCAAAAACAAAAAGCCATGCAACAAGCCGCTCAAGCTGCGCAAGCTGCTAAAACCGCACAAGCTGCATTACAAGCACAACAAGCACAACAAGCCAAAGCTTTATTGCAACAGCAACAACAACAAGCCGCACAAGCATTGCAAGCACAAAGAGTCGCTCAAGCACAACTTTTATTACAACAACAAGCTGCACAAGCGCAAGCCCAAGCTCAAGCGCAATCTCAATATCAAGCACAACAAGCACAAGCACAAGCACAACTTCTTGCACAAGCAGCACAAATACAAGCATATCAGCAAGCATTAAAGCAATACCAAGAGCAACAAGAAGCAGCAGAATTGGCAGCCCAACAACAAGCGTTGTGGGAACAAGAACAAGCAGAACAACAAGCGTTGTTAGAATAGCAACAAGCGCAACACAAGAGAACAACAAGCGTTGTTAGAACAACAACAAGTGCAACAACAAGCAAAAATCCTAGCGCAACAACAACAAGAGCAACAACAGGCATTGTTCATCCAAAAGCAAGTAGAAGCCTACTTCGCCCGCCACAACATACCGATACCATTGAACAATGCACAAACCAACCCATCCATCCAAACCATGATTGCAACAACCCAAAACACATTCATTCCACCACCTGATCCTCAGAATGATATGACGACACAATTCAAGTTGCTCTCACAACAAGTACTCGATCTTCAATCAGGGTGAACAGCAAAACACAAAGCAACTTGTGTCCCTATCCATTTGATAGGAGCCTAGACATGAAACCATTCCCTAAGGGATTTGAGATCCCTAAATTTGACAAATCTCGAGGGACGGGAAACCCTGAAGATCACATCAGGGAATTCCAGGTTCATTGTATGGAGGTTGCATATGACGATACTTATCTGATGCGGCTATTCCCTAGGAGCTTAGCAGGAGATGCTATAGAATGGTTCTCTCGCTTACCTTCAGGCATTAGGACATTTGAAGAAGTTAGAGATGCATTCATTAGAAACTACGCATGTAACATTACAATGGATGTTAGTCTCGAAGAACTCTACGCTCTGAAACAAGGAAAGAATGAATCTTTCGCTTCATTTCTTCAACGATGGCGATCCAAGGCCAATCGGAGCAAATGGACCATGCCAGAAGAGCAACAAGTCTGCACAATCATTACCAACCTTGAAAGCCGCTTGTCATTCCACCTCAAGGTTTAGGGAATCACCACCTATGATCAACTAATCTCCAAGGCGCTTAGCATCGAAAGAGCCCTTGCAGCCCAACCCATCGAATCAACATCGCCACATCGCGAATCCATACAAACAATGCAAGCCCACCATCAAATTACAATAAAACTATAGTACGTAGGCGAGAAACAAGAACATCACTAATGATGGCGTGATGCGATGCCAAGGTGGTCATTAGTGGTCCACCAAAATACACCCACACGCCAAATCCAACCTAGCCAAAACACTCATCACACAACATATCAACCCAACAACAATCCATCATCAATAACATCAATGACCAAAGGGACCACCTCAACGCCAAAACACCTTACCCAAAATGAAAATACACTACTTTGGGAACCACTTCAGAAGACATCATGAAAAAGCTAATGTGAAAACTCATTCAAGCTCTACATTTTGAAAATTATCAAAGAGCGATGTCAAACTATCCTTGGTACAATGAGAATCGGCTAATGTGAGTTCCACAAAATCCAAAGGCCACTACAACAAATAATTGCATGAGACTCAAGAACATCATATAAGATCTCATTGATAAAAGAT
>VDFB02105785.1:97423001-97722378 GCA_007258455.2 Sequoia sempervirens | reverse complement strand
TTTAAATTTCGACAGGGTGAAGTTATTCTTTGAACCAACGCAACAAGTACATTGTTTCAAAGAGGGGCAAAATGTAGACATGCAAAATTTACATTATGCATTCGATCGGATTCAGTCAAATTAGATGTCGCATTAGGATCATTCATCAATTAATCAAGTGCATTTTCATCCATTCATTTATCAAATAAACCTTATCATTCAACCTTCATCTTGCATTATCCATTTAATTAAATAAATCAAAAAGCCATTTAAATTAAATCCTAAATCATATTTCATCCTTTTCTGATTTAAATAAATCAGAAATTTAAGTCCAAAATGTCAAATAATCTAATCAGCATTAATCAGCATAATCATCATCTAATCCTAATCTAATGCTAATCCCATCCCACTTGCATTATCTAGATCTAGCCACTTGCACAATAAATCAATTTTATTGATTTATTAAACCTCATTTTCTTTCAACATGACAAGTCAAACAGGGCATTTATTGCTCTCCTTTCTTGTCCCCCTCTCAAAATTTATTGCAAATTTGAATTCAAAAATTCCCCCTCTTGGGCACTCTTCCCAAATCTTGCATATACATCAACTAATCACATGATGACAAGTGTCCTTATCTCATTGGCAGAATCTTAATCCCACATTGGTCCATCTTCAACACTTGGCATTTTGAAAATCTTTAAATAGGTGCATCATCCTCAAGCAAATCCTCCACAATTTCATGCAAGGTTACTCTCTTCATTTGAGATTTGATCTTGTTCATCATTTCACTCCATCATCTCCATTTGCATTTTCATCTTAAGCTTTGGTCAAGGATTGGGAAAGGGTCACTAGCACATGTGACACCAATCCAACATGGAATAAGTGCTTATCTTGCTTTTAAAATGTCTTCTTGATGTTGTTTTTGTTACTTGTGGCATTTCTTTAGCATAGATATTCTATTTCATGGAGGTATTTGCAGATTTGTGTGTTTAGACTAACATTTCTAATGAGTATTTGAAGTGGTCTTACATGCAGATTTAAGGTACTTCAAAAACCACAATTTTTTATCAACTTAATGATGATGGTTGCAAAACTCCAACATAGTTATGTTAGCACAGACTTTAATTTTCAACTTACATAGAAGAAGACATTTATAAGGAGATATTTTCCTTGAAAGATATTGATAAAATATTGTATTTTAGATGGTATTCTATATTGTTGCATATTTTTGGTATTGTGGCTAGAGAGCTTGGAGAAATGAGCTCAATTTATAATTACAAACTTATGAAGGAGATCACACATGCCTATTCAAGTGAAAAAATATATCTGAGATATGTACTACCACTCCTTCAACTTTGTTATTTTTCAGTAGCATTTTTTATAGGTAATTTTGAAACTATAATGAGTCATTCCATTTGAGGCCCAAGGATAAGTTACCTAACATGGGAGTGAATCAAGATTTGGTTGGTTGGTTATTATACTTTAATACAAAACTATTAGAATTTATGGTGTAATAGATTAGCCGCACATTATTCCTAAGAATTTCCTTGACATAACTACCTACATGGATGTAATGTGATGACCAAATGAGTTAGATAAGTTTCATCTAAGGAAATGCAAAAAAGGCTCATTATTCACTTCATCAATTATACTTTCATATTTATTGAGCATATCTAAGGAAGGTTTGGAGCTATTAGCTCCTAAGATAAGGTCTTATAGGATAAGAGTTGAAAAAGAAGAAACCATGACCCCAAACACTTCACTTATAAAATAATAAAAGAGGTGGAAAAGTCCCTATTCTATCATGACTACAATGAGGCAAAGGACTTAGTTATATATTATGTCTCTAATGTTAAGGTTAAGGAGAAGATAGATAAGTGATACTCTATTCTTGTGGGGAAAGGAAAAATAAGGATGATGCAAGTAGTAAGAGGGCATACATAGAGAGTACAAATCCTATTCTTATTATATAAATAATTCTTAATAATGTTTTTACTCTTTTATTTAGATCTCTTGTAGCATCTCCAAATAAATTTAGATAAGAGGCACAAACAAGAATAGGAAGTTTAGACACCTAAAATATGACCTTACCTAACCAAACCTAATTTGAGCCTATCCTAAGCCATTAATTAATTAAATATCTTTTATTTATTTCATTATTCCCATCCTTATCCTAATCCTTTAATTAAATATATATTTACTATTTATTTAATTACTATCCCTCCATCATGATCCCATTAATTAAATAAATATTTTATTTATTTAATCAACAACCCTTTATCCTCTATCCTTTTCCATATAATCCTAGCCTATCATCTTGTTCACACAGATCATAATCTAAATTTTTCCTCGTGTGACAAGTGTCCCCTTCATATGTCTAAGTCTTTATCTAGACTCACTGGACCTAGACATCTATCCAAAATTAAAACTAGCTTTGCATCTTATCAATTCATCTCATTTAACCTCTTAAACCAATCCATTTCCATAAGGATTTTTGTCCTTATCTCAATATTGAACGTAAATAATATCCATCATGTGACACTTTTGATATAATTTCATCCTTGATCTAAACCCTAATCCTCCATCAATCTTGGCTAACCATCATCAATAATTTTTAGACATTTATTTTTATCTTCAAGAATCTATATCTACAAGCCCTCAGAGTATGTGTAGGATCATGATGAGCCAAAAAGTGGCAATATGATGGGTATGTGCAGGGTATGTGGCTGATGACTTTGTTTTTACCCAAAATTGATGAAATGAAAATGGTTTTTAAAGGAAATTTTTAGCTTTCCACCAATATAAATTATTCTTTACTTTGAATTTAATAAATAATTATTATTCATTTTCTATTTGAATTATGACTAAAGTCTTGATTTATAGGCTAATTGAAATAAACCTATAGCTTTCAAACAATATCACATTTTTTGAATCTGAAATATGCATCACATTCTATTCTTCACATACTATATGATTAAGAAAAAAAATGAATTTCATGAAGTTTTGACCAAGTTAAGGTGGTTAGACATACAAGTTTTTATATTTTTAAAAAATTACAATAAAAAAATCATAATTAATTATTTAATTGGAAAAAAAATTACAAAAAAATATGCATCACATCGGGACATGACTCGTCTACTTATATCTAAAATCTTATAAAAAATAATTATCATTTTATTGTGGTTAGGGTGGTCAGAGAAACACCTGTACTTCTTATTTTTTCCCTGAAATTTAAGTACTACTGCATTGAAATTTCAAATTTTCACCAAATAGATTTATTAAAAATAAATAAACCTAGTAGTTTAGAAACTACATTCAATTTTCTACAAATTCTATTCTTACATATTTTTGAAATAATATGTATAACTTATTCAAATTTTTACGTCAAGTTGCTTAACTCTAATTTTTTTTATTTTTTTGCCACTTAAGGGCCTATTTTTTCCATGATGATCCTGCACATACCTCTCATCCTTATTTTAGGCTAATGAATGCATTATATTAAGCTAATCAAGACTAATTATTATATATTAATATCTACAATATATTATCATACTTACATGGTATCAAAATATCTATTGAATCAAAATTATCATTATCATTATCAAATCATATCAAGGTTATGCTAGAGCATTGAGCAATCCACATATCAACATCATAGAGAAAATAAAATGGAATACGGGTGGAATCTATTTCTTCTCGTCAAGGAGAATAAAATATTCCAAGTGAAGGTATTTTTCTTTTGTATTTCTTTTATCTTCCTATGTTTTCCTTCAATCTTTTCCACCCCTTCATTTTGACACAATCGATGGGACCTACATCCCTTCTAACATGTTTTTGGTAAATTTTCATAATTTTTTGTAATTTAAAAATTATTTTTTGGCATTAGACTATGAAATGACACCTATTTTTAATAAAAGGTGACTCTATCTCATAGAGTTGCACCTTTGTTACATAAACTAGAACTTGTGTTCTATGAAGTAGAAACCCTCTCACCCATAAGTGTGCTTATATTCTAAGAGTTGCATTTGATCAATTTGAGCTAGATATAAGGGCTCTATAATATTTTATACCATTTTTTATAGGATTAAATCATTCTAACACATTTTTTAGTTTTATTCATTCTTTCTTTTCAAAAATTAGGGTTTCTAGAGTTTTTTCAAACTAGGGTCTCTTGTTACTTTTCTAGGAGATCTAGGGCTTGATTCGTTTTGAGATATTTTTGGCATATAACCTAACATATTTTGGATAGATATATTTTTCCAAGAATCCTATAGCTTTAAATTTTAGGTTTCCCAATTGGGCTAGTGAAAAAATTCACTTTTTGGCTCTCAAAGTTTATTTTTAAGCTTTGTCTATGAAACCATGTCTTTGCTTCATAGAGATAAGCCTTTGTATCACTAATTTGTACCTTTTGTAAGGAAATCTAGATGCAAAAATTCCTTCCAAATGCCAATCTTACTGGAGAAATAATATAGATGGTACTTTTAATTTCCAATTACAATTATAGTTCATTTAAGAAACACATACATAGGAACAAATAGACAAATCCTAACACAAAATTGCACACCAGATTTACGTGGGAAAAGCCTTATGGGAGAAAAACCCACACACCAAGTAAAGTCACTTTGTATTACAGTAAATAATATTTACATACAGAGTTTTAAACTCCACTCTTAGATGTTAATTCATAGTAGCAAACAATTTTGTTCATTCACACTGTTACAATGCTCGTACAAACATAAAATGTAGAACAACAATCAACCGAAACTCATCAATCAAACCCCTTACTCATTTCAGAGTATTAAAATATGTATTCAACATCTAGCCATAACTGCTTTAGTTCTAGAAAACCAATTGTTTCAATTGTACACAAACCACCACAAACTGAATCAACTTCGATGTTTGTTCAGTTGCTAATTTAGCCATCAACCAACCATCAACAGTCTCTGGACAATTATCAGTTTCCAACATGGCAGCAATCGGGTCTCACCTAGGTACTCTTCACACATTACTGATCCAACCATCATACCACTTAACAACTTGGCACTGGTCGAGTCCACCATGAAACTTGTCCAAAGCTTGCACACCTTGTGAGAGTCACTCAGGACCCACCACAAGAGGCATGGGGTTAGCAAGCACCATTAGATTGAATTCAATCCAATCATTGATCATATTATATCACACTGCCATGGTGAGGGCCCACCAAAACAAAGGTACACCACTTGTGCAATTCCAAAGAATCAAGATGGGAATCTACAATATTTGCAACAAGTCTCCTAGAAAAGACTTAAGCATTTAACTCTCAGCATGATGTCATGTCATCACTGCTTACCAATACCACACACCCTGCAAAAGTATGTCGGGACCCACCACAAGGGGTGTGGTATTTGTGGTCGTTGTTGGATCAATCACATCGCAACCATAGATCCAGATCACTTTTAACTGATACACTTTGGTCCCCACAACCACCCTAACATCCAAATCACTACTAAAAAGCCAATTCTTGTTGAAGATCACTATGTCGCTAACAAACCAAACTTCACAACCTCTATCAGAGTTATGAAATTCCAAACCCCATGACATAAGTTCCAACGTTAGGATTTTTAGTGATCCTGCGACATACAAGGTATAAAGGAAATAAAATGCCAAGTTCAATAGTTCTAAGCCAACAAGTTGAGGCACATTTTCCAACAAGCTCCCACTTGACGAATATTTACTAGCTTCTTCCAAACTCAAAGTTATTTAAAAGTCATAGGCCCCAAGGCCCATCGAACTGACACACCACCTATACTTGTCTATGCTCATAGGCTTTGTCAATCCATCAACGACATTCTCCAGAGTACCCACTTTTTCAAGATTAACCATTCCATCCTCCACCATATCATGAATGAAATGATATTGTACATCGATATGCTTTGTCCTGGCATGGAAAGTAATATTTTTGCCAAAAAAATAACACTCTAACTATCACAAAAAATCGTAATCTTTCTTGCATTAAACCCAACATTAGAACACAAACGTCTAAGCCAAATGGCTTCTTTGCAAGCGTGTGTTGTTGTCGTATATTTTTATTCCATAGTAGATAAAGTGACTATAGCCTATCGCTTGCTTATCCAACTAACTACACCACCAAATAGCATGAAGATGTATCCACTGGTGGACCTTCTATTGTCAATGTCCCCTGCCCAATCAAAATCCACATATCCACAAATTTTGAGAGATCTATGTGATCTTACTGAGTTTCCATGATAACACAATGCATACTCTAAAGTACCCTTCAAATACCTAAGAACTCTTTTCACAACATCCCAATGCATCCTTCCCATATTAGCCACAAACTGACTAAAAAATCCCACTATTTGAGCAATGTCTAGTCTAGTACAAACCATTGCATACATTAAATTTCCAACCGCACTTGCATAAGGAACCCTAGTCATGTCCTCTTTCTCAGTAGGATAATTTCGACAATCTTCAATAGATAGCTTTGTTCCTTGTGATACTGGAACAACTAACTACTTGCAATATGTCATACTAAATCGCTCGAGGACAAAATTGATATACTTGCTCTGGCTAAGCCAAAGCTTTCTATTTCCCCTATCCATTCTAATTTTCATACCTAGAATATACCTTGATGGACCTAAATCCTTCATTTCAAATTGTGTTGATAGATAAGATTTTAGATCAGAAATCATACCCTTACTATTCCCAAGGAATGACATATCATCCACATACAGGGCAATAATGTAAACAATTATTTTTCAGTTTTGCAATACACACAATGATCTGATTTCAATCTTACAAAACTCAAAGACAACACAAAGGTATCAAACTTTTGGTACCACATTCTAGGTGATTGCTTCAAACCATACAAAGATCTCTTTAACTTGCAAACCAAATTTTCTTTACCTTTTTCAACGAAGTGCTCAGGCTGGGACATATAAATTTCTTCTTCTAGATCTCCATGAAGAAATTCTATCTTCACATTCATCTGCTCAACTTCTAAGTTACATGTAGCTGCAAGTGACAATAGAAATATGATAGATGTCAGCTTAACTATAGGAGAAAAAATTTCTCCATAATCAATTCCCTTCACCTAGGAACAACCTTTCGCAACCAACCTAGCTTTATACTTCTCCACATTACCACCTAGACCAATTTTCCTCTTGAATACCCATTTATAGCCAATAGGATTTTGACCTTCAAGAAAGGATACCAAATCCTAAGTTTCATTCTTTTTCAAAGACACCATTTCATAATTCATGGCTTCCAACCAGGAATCTGAATTAGACATACTAATAGCCTCTTTCACAATCCTAGGTTCATCAGTGCAAGTAATCAAAGCATAGGAATAATTTACATCCAACATAAAAATACATACCTATTAGGTTGACACTTTTCATGTGTAGACCTCCTCACAAGCTAAGGTTGAGGTTGTGGTTCTTCTTCTTGTTCAAAAATCTCAAAGCTTCTAGAGCACTTAGTTTTAGGTACACATTGAATTTGTAGTTCCTCTTTATCTAGAGTTCGAGGAATTTCAGCTACATCATTCTTCTCTTCTTCTATATCTAACTACAAATCAACTATAGAAGGTTTCTGCTCACGAAATATTACACTTCTGTTGTACACAACCTTCTCAATAACAAGATTCCAAATCTTGTATCTTTTCACACCAATGCCATAGCCAATGAAGATACATTTTATAGCTTTATTTTCCAACTTATATCTTTTCTCATTTGTCATATAAACATATGCTTCACAACCAAAGACAAGAATATGTCTTAGAGAGGGCTTCTTACCAGACCACACTTCCATAGGTGGTTTTTCAATAAGAGCCAAACTAGGTGAATGATTAATCAAGTAACATGTTGTAGCCACAACCTCAACCTAGAACTTCTTATCCATACCAACACTATTCAACATACTTCTCACTTTTTCCATCAACATCCTATTTAACCTTTCAACAACTCCATTCTTCTATGGAGTATAAGGTGTAGTTTTATGCCTTTTAATTCCATGGTCTTTGTAATACCTTTCAAAATTTGTAGAAAAAAATTCACCACCATTATCTATCCTCAAGCATTTAATTTTCCTTCTAGTATGATTTTAAACAAAGTTTTTAAACTCTTTAAATCAACTAAACACTTCTGATTTACTTTTAAGAAAGTAGACAAATTCCCTTCTCGAATAATCATCAATAAAAGAAACATAATATTTAAACTTTGATAACAAAGGAACATCCACTGGACCAAATACATCAGAGTGAACACAATTTAGTACACCAGAAGACTTATGAGGACTAGAGTAAAATGAAGCACAATGTTGCTTTCCATAAACACAATGTTTGCAAAAATCAAACTCAGGGTTAAAATCATCAAGCCCTTCTACCAAGTTTTTATTTTTCAAGGATTTTAAGCCTTTCTCTCCTATGTGACCAAGTCTATGATGCCACAACATGGTTTTATATGCTTGTGGTTTCACCTCCAAAGAGTTTGCACCTAGAGGAACTTCATTATCCTTCTCTACATGAGCAACCTTTCCTAACTTTACATAGATACTATTACATTTAATAGCTTGTGCATCCAGCTTGTACAGAGTACCAATACATGCACCCCTAGCCATCACCAATGAGCCTCTTGTCATCTTACAACCACCACTTGAGAATGAAACTTGCATGCCAACATCATTAAGCTTACTTATAGAAAGAAATTTTTGAGCCAGACCTGGTATGTGCATTACACCATCAATCCCTTTTATTCTTCTGTTAGGAAATTGAATTCTGACTCTTCCTCAACCAGCAATTTCTAGAGATGAATCACTAGCCAAATACGCCTTTCCACGAGCATTATTTTCATACTTCATAAACCAATATCTGTGAGATGTCATGTGAAAATATGCACTTGTTTCAATCAACCAGACATCATCTGATTCCTGAGTCACCAAGGCTACAATGAAAGCATCTGAGTCACTCTAAGAAAAATTCTTATCCAAAGAGTTCTTCTTCTTCTTCTTCTTTTTCTCCTCTTTACAATCCTTCTGGATATGACCAGTCTACCCACAATTCCAACATTTCACCTTGGACTTCTTGCTAGGAGACTTAGATTTTCCCTTAGATTTAGATTTGGACTTCTTGTCTTTCTTCTTGCCTCTCTCCTTTGATGTACCCCAAATAACAAGAGCCTTCTTGGCTATATCAAAATATTTACTTCACATTTCTTCTAACAATAACAAAGCAACCATGTCTTCCATTTTAAAGGTGGTTGTTGTACTTTCAATAGCCATTACCAAATGATCCCAAGTTTCAGGTAAGGAACATAGCACAAGCATAAAATGATCCTCATCCTCTATTGTCACACCCATAAATGCCAATTGTGCAACAATCATATTAAATCAATTCAGATGGTTTGTTATGGATGCTCCTTCTTCCATCTTCAAGGAGTATAACTTCTTCCTTAGGAATAACTTATCCACCAGAGACTTTCCTTGATAAATATCACCAAGTTTCTTCCATCATGAAGATGTAGTCTTCTCCTCGTGGACGTTCAAGAGTACAAAATCATCTAGACAAAGTCTTATCAAACCTCTAGCTTTTCTATCTGCAAAGTCCCAATCTTCTTGTTTTATTCTTGATGGTTTTTTCCCCATAACAAAAATCCAAAGATCTCTATCAACCAACATGTATTCCATTTTGAGTTTCCACAAATCAAAATTTATACCATTAAATTTTCCAATTTCTATTTCTCTTGATGTGCTTGCCATCTCAATATGTAATCAAGACAACCAGTTTTTCTTTGCAAGACTCCCACTAGACAAGACTAGCACAAAAAATATAACTCACCTATAAGGATAACACAACTAGCTAGGCTCTTATACCACTTGTAAGGAAAGCTAGATGCGGAAACGCCTTCCAAATTCCAATCATATAGGAGAAATAATGTAGATGGTACTTTTAATTTCCAATTGCAATTATAGTTCATTTAAGAAACACATACACATGAACAAATAGATAAATATACACACAGACTTGCACACTAGATTTATGTGGGAAAACCCTTATGGGAGAAAAACCCACACACCAAGTAAAGTCACTTTGTATTACAATAAATAATATTTACATACAAAGTTTTAGACTCCACTCTCAGATGTTAATTCACAACAACAAATAGTTCTATTCTTTCACACTGTTATAATGCTTTTAGAAACATACAATGTAGAACAAAAATCAACTGAAATGCATCAATCAAACCCCTTACTTATTTTTGATTATTACAATATATATTTTGCATCCAACCATGGTCACTTCAGTTCTAGAAAACCAACCATTTCAACTGTACACAAACCACCACAAATTGAATCAACTTCAATGTTCGTTCAGTTGCTAATTTAGCCATCAACCAACCATCAACAATCTTTGGCCAATTACCGATTTCCAACTTGGTACCAATTGGGTCCCACCTAGGTACTCGTCACACATTACCTTGTCAACCATTGTACCACTTAACAACTTGGCACTAGTCGGGTCCACCATGACACATTTTAGAAGCCCGTACACTCCACAGGAGTCACTCGAGACCCACCACAAGAGGTGCGAGGTTACCGAGCACCATTAGATTTAATTCAATCCAATTGTTGATCATATTATATCACACTATTGTGGTGAGTTCCCACCAAGAAACACATACACTCGTGTAATTTTAGAGAATCAAGATGAGAATCTATAATATTCACAACAAGTCTCTTGGAAAAGACTTAAATATTTAACTCCCAATATGATGTCATGTCATCACCACTTTCCAATCCCACAAACCCCGCAAAAGTCTATCGGGACCCACCATAAGGGGCACAAGGTTAGCAGTCAACTTTAGATCAAGCACATCGCAATCGAAGATCGAGATCACTTTTAACTGATACACTATGGTCCCCACATCCACTATGACATCCATGTCACTACTGACAAACCAATGCTTGCTCAGGATCACAATTTCACTAACAAACCAAACTTCACAACCTCTATCAGAGTTATGAAATTTAGAACCTCGCGACATAGGTTCCAAAGTTAGGATTTTTAGTGATCCTACGACATGCAAGGTATAAAGGAAATAAAATTCCAAGTTCAATAGTTCCAAGCCAGCAAGTTGAGGCACATTTTCCAACACCTTTTCATAACCAAGTTGTACTTTTTTTTGCATGAAGTGGCAAATCTATCAGGTAAATATGTACTTTTGTTCCAAATTGTAATTTCTAGGGCTTTTTACTCATTTTTCTCATCTAAACTTCATTTTTGAGAAACTAATAAGTGCAATTATATAATACTTATCAAAGATCATTATCATTGATATTACTAATGGTTTGATGCATATTCATTATTCCAAGTATTTCTTTTCTACTATTCTAGGTATCTAAAGTATCTTAGTGGGTTAATGAATATTGTTTTTGTGTTTTGAAGTGTGTGTAGATGTACACTCTCTCCTTTCACTTAGTGTGATCATGGAGATCATAAACCTTACTTTCATCATTTCTTTTATATTTTAAGTTTCATCCCATGGCTTGTTAGATTATGTTTATGCTCTCCCCTTGTACTTCATGTGATCTTGGGTGACCAAAGACACCTAATATATTCTTTCCCATTAGGATTATTTCTTGGGGATTTGATCAACTCTAGGATGACCTAAACCACATTTTCTAGTAGGGTATATAAAGGAGGGAGAGAAAAAGCTATATCTTAAAATTTTAGTTAGCATCATTCAAACCAAGCCACAAGAGCCTTAATCCATTGATAATTTTTTGGTGATGAGAGGAGAGACCCTCCCAATCTTGGGCACTATCAAATAAGCTCACCATTCAAAAATCCACTAAGAACCATTTTTATAAGCTTTTAAGACATTTAAGTCATTGCATAGTTTGGTGTAATTTATAGTATCATGTATGAAGTTACTCACGATGTAATTTCTCTTGTTGAGGTGACAACTATCTCTTGGTAGGACCTTTTCTTTCAAATATAAGGGGTATAAAGGTGGTACATGACCTTTGTATACCCTAGTTATCCATTCATTTGAAGATATTAGAATTTTTATAGTGGTCCACATTAAGTTAACACACATACTTGACAAAATATAGGGTTGTGTTGTCATTCTTGGCATGTTTCATGTGTAAAACAATAAAGACACTTATCCTTATCACCCTAAAGGTCAAGTAAGCCATTGTGTATTCTTTTTTATTGTCTCTTTTTAAATATAATCAAAATCTATCTCATAATATCAAACTGTGATTCTATATTATCCCCCAGTGCTTAAGCATCATCACAAGGCCCATCTATTTAGTTTTTATATGAAACTACACCTTTTTTTTAGATAAACATAATTTTATTTCATGGATTTGCACCTCTAGTCTATATATTGTTGTCTTTGTCACTTGATGTCACACCTTTATCATTTCACTACCATTTGACCATCTTGAGACCTCAATTTTTAAGATTGACCTTTGCATCCCTAGAGAAGACCTTGGAGACCCATACTCAACCACAATTTCACTTGAAACATCAATAATTTTTATCATTTCCATCCAAAAATTTCTCATTTTTATCTCATCTTATCATTCTCATCCATTACTATAACCTATTCATCACAGCCATCATCCTTAGACCTTGGTCTTATAAACCATAATTCTATCTTTATCATCCTATCATCATTTATTTCATCATTGATCCATCTTATTTTCCCATCCAATCTCTATTCTATCATATCATACGCAATCCATCATCTATCATAATCAATATATCTTATCTTTCATATCCATTATCTTTAATTATTGACAAATCATCTTTGACCTATCCCATCATCTAATTATAATCAATATCAATATTTTCAAGAGTTGATCTAGATCCTAATACTTTTTATCAAAATCCCCATAAAAGCCTTGATTGGGTGTTTATCAAACCTAAAGTAATCATATCCAAGCCTTTCCTAGGTGATTATCCAAGATTAGGTAAGAAAAATCATCATTTTTCTTTCTAGGCCTTGCTAAAGTGATTATCCAAGATTGAGTGAGAAAATCTAAGCCTTCCATATGTGATTATCAAATTCTAGTATAAGAAAAAATCCCATCCTTATAAATCCAAGGATCTAGTTTAGTTTGAGAAATTATTGTTCTTGCATCACTTTTACAATATTATCTCCTTTCCATTCATTCCATCATTATCCTCTTTCCATCCTACATATCATTGTCCCCTTTTCATCCATCCCATCATTATCTTCCTTCTAACTATCTCCAATCCAAGGTATATCCCATCATTTTCATCCCATTCCATCTTTCCTAGGGTTTCTCTCTCTTGGATTCCTATCACAAGGTCCCAAGAAAGAAAGGAAATTATGGCCTCCCAAGAGTTCCCCTCATCATCTCATGACACACTCTTTGAGGAGGTAGTGTTAGGGTTAGAGATGGCAGATATCTAACGAATTAAATGCAGATTTAAATAATAAGAAGAGAAACTAAAACATACATAGAATAAATCATAACACAGAGAATTTAACGTGGTTCACCCAATCTAGGCTACATCCACCAAACCGTAGCCATCCAATACTTTTATTATCCAATGCAAAACCTATTACAATCTTGTGAATAATCGCATTTTTCATCATCATACTGTAACCCCCATCCCAACCCCTTTTAACAAGCTTTTAGAAGCTTCCAGAATTAGGGTTTTACAAAGTCGATTTTCATTCTTTTTCGGAGATTTTTCCTTTTTCGCTGATGACGCGAGGACAGGTTGCCAGGGTGTATAGTATACCATGGGCTATACAGTATAGCATGATCAGTCGCCACATACCAACAGGTAGTACATCAAATCCCCATGGATAATCCATTTCCATCTCCATATTACATCATACATACTCATGATTCAAGTGACCAAGACATCCATATTATTAAAAGACTTTTCCCAAGATACCTAGGCCATGGACATGATGCATAGATATATCATGAAGTATCCTAACCAATATATCCTTATGCTAGCAAAAAAAGGTGTAAAATTACCCCATTATTTTGACACATATAAATCATTCAACAACCTCCTTCTTCACCCCTACCTTCTATTCATCATAATCCCAACTATCTTCTATCTTCCTCTAATCCTTATAATCCTTCATATTTCCCATCTTTCTCTAATATCCCCATTTCATGTCAAAACATTAATCCCATTTACCACTTGCATATAAAAATCCCCTCTCATGCCCCAAAAATTTCATCACATACCCCCTAAGACATCACAAGAAATCTTACAACTTCTAAGAATTATGTCCTTATCCTTTTTACAAGTCTATCATCATATCCCCTTTCCCCAAAATTTTGAAATGACTAAATTTGACAACTATAATGATCTGATGTTAGGATCTAGGACTATTGCATGTGAATAATAACTCTTACAATGATTAAACTAAAGGTCTTGAAAACATAATTAAAATGCTTAGATAAACATAACAAAATTAAAGTGAATAGATTGACATAAGAGAGAAAAGAGAGAGAAGACAACGCAAGTTGATAACAAAGTTCACCAAGATGGCTACATCTATGGGTCCTCTCCAACAGAGCGACTGATCCTTGATTATGCTCCATAAACAATTACAAAGATTCAACTATTACAAAGTTTCCTCATAGCTCTCAGACAATAATGAATTACAAAGTCCTCCCTCACAAGTACAACAAGCTTGATTTCAAGCTCCAAATGTACAAAGATAACAATTCACCATCAAATTCCTAGCTCTCATCTCTCAAAAACTCTCACCATTCTCCATTTCCTAGAATGATTCTCACATCACAAAGCATAAAATGAATTTTAAATTCTCCATGAACACACTTGCACTCTCACCCCCCTTTTATACAAAAAAATTGCCCCTTATGATTAAAACCATAAAATTTGTATGTTCCCCCTCTTTTACATAAAAAACAATAATATCAACCATTACCCCCTTAAAAAAAACAAATTATTTGTCTTTAAGCCCTTATTACCTTCCATTCAAGTTCCATATTGTTTTTTTTTTTTGTCTTTTCTTTAGGAAAGCCTTTTATTAACCATTTAGAGGTTGATTAGTTTTAATTTAAGAATATTAGTTTTAACAACTATAATAAAACCAAATTGTCTCCCTTATATTCACGTCCCTTATAATTTTGGACTATAAAAATCATAAGGGATTAAATTTGTTTTAAGTTTGGAGTTAACTTTAATTTTATTTTTAGGGGGTTAATATGTTAAAATATTATTTAAATTATTATTGTTCCCCCTTATTTCTCTCCTTATTTTATGGTTTACATAAAATAAAGCAATTTATATATATGAAGGGGCTCCCCTTATATCTTGGGCAATGGTCAAGGCAAGAGGATTTTAAGGCATGGATTAAGGGATCAAATCCCACCAAATCCTCTTTGTTTTTTAGACCAAATATTTTTAATTTTATAAATATGGTTTAATCCATATTTTATCACTTAATTGGTCCATGTCAATGCCAACTCACTACTCTCGCCATGTCATCTGCCACGCGTCTTTCCAAGTGTCAAGTTTTAGTGATGTCATAACTTGTGGCAACGAGATCTTTGTCATGACACCAACTTTGAGAAATTTGGAGATGATTTTTTTTCCTTTCCGACAAGCCTCGATACCCAGTTTGACACCAACTTTGATCGAGCATAACTTGAGCATATGAGCTCCTTTTTTTCGTATTCAAGTTGCATTGGATTTAGTGTTCTAAGCTCTTTCTAATGGTGTTGAATTCTAGAGAATACGAGACACATCAATTTTTAGTGACAAGTATCCCCCTGGATCAGTCCTCCCCACTGGAGAAATTTTGGACCTCCAAATTTGCATTTATTTAGAAATTAAGTGAGGGCATGGCCTCCTCACTTGTCTTTTATCCTTTGTCCATCTAAACACCTGGTTCATTACCACAATCAAGAATACTATAATGTTGTTAAACATACACATCATTCCATCACTTCCATAAGAATCTATATCAACTGTAACAACCATTAACCAATAACCACTAACTAATATCAAGCTGAATAACAGTGCAAATACAAAAGTGAATGAAGCAACATGTATATCTTTCATAATAGGAACATTTTTACCCAAAGGGCCATCAATGCTTTCATTTACCACTTCTTCATGTTGTACTATCGTTGTATCCTACAACATCTAATTAGCCTTGATTACCTCAAGTTCATGTCTAGAATTACCTGACTTGACAAGCATAAGAGATAAGTCTTTATTTACATTAATCACCCTTTTCAACTACCCTATGTTTGCAAAAGATATACCAGTCTTAATCTTGCGAGAATGTACAATATACCTAATGTCATCTTTAAACATATGATAATGATTAAGTTCCTTGTAGAAAATATATTTTCTATCATACAAATACAAGCTTCCCAACACTATCCCATAGACATCTAGTGGAACCACATCAAACTGCACCTCATCAACAAACTTACTTGTGATCATGGATCTTAAAGTATATTTCCTTGTTACTTGCAATTCATTGTTTTCGCAAACCCAACCTAGTGGATAAGGTCTCTGATGCAATGTAGTTTTCAATCCCAAATTCCTTACAACATATTTTGAGATTAGATTAATTTGAGATCCACTATCTATGAGAGTATCAATTTTAGTGTGCTTAGCAACCACCCTTATGTGAAATAGCTCATTTCTTTTCTTATCTTCAGGAACATCATAGACTTGAGAAGAAGAAGCACAACTAGCAACAAAAACATTGGTAATAAAGTCCTTACCTTTCAATCCCATTGTTGTTATCTTAGTTTCATCTTCAAACTCTGAACCAAGATCCATAACAAAATTTGTGGTCTCCTTCTTTCCTTTCTATTTACGAGCCCATTTTGGCTTCAATTCTGGATGCAACTTCCAGTAGTGATCTGCATCATGACCTTCCTTGTCATAATGAGAGCATGTGATCTTATCATCCTTCTTCTTAATGGTAGTTGTCTTCTTCCCCTTTCCTGTATCTTCATATTTACCTTCAAACTTAGATGGCTTCTTATTAGGCTTATCAACAAAAGTACTCTTACCCCTTGACTCCATGTGTGTGGCCTGAACACATACTTCAACCAAATTACTAGGATGTAAGACCAAAATGGAATGTCGTAGATAAGAGTGAAGACCACCTATGAAATTAAGCAATGTATCCTAGGTGTACAATGGAACATTCAATGCAATAGCCCTCTCCCTAAATTCATGGGTTTACTCTTGGACAATTTGACCTTCCCCTTACCTAAGAATTTTCTAGTCCATCATTAATTGTTGCATATGGCCTAGGGGATAAAATTGCTTCTTAACAGCATTAACAAATTTTTCCCAAGTTAAACTGACTCTACCATGTGAAATTTTTTCCCGAGTTCTACTCTCCCACCAGGTGAGAGTTGTTCCTCCCAACCAAAGAGTAGCTAACTAGATCCTAGAAGCATCATCAAAGATATTTTGGACTCTACAATAGACTTCTACTTGTTGAACCCAGTCATCTAATTTCTTAGCATTCAATTCCCCACAATACTTTGGTAGATAAAATTTTACATATAATTTAATTTTAGGCTTATGTGCACCCTTGAAAGGATTAGAAGAAGAAGTAGAATCAATAGGAGAAGAAGGAGAAGATAGAGAAGAAGTATTTTCTAGAGGCTCATCATCACCTACTAGTATTTTCCCTTTGTCCTTCTAATCTTCACGCTTCTTTTGCTTTGAATAATTTCCTTTTCAATGCTTCTTCCATTCCCACTTTTCCTATCTTTCTTGAAGAAGAACTTATACCATTTCCTTCATTTCAAGAAAATATTTTTGAAAAATCTTCTCATCAAGCTCTAAAATTTTTGCAGCTTCTGATTCTTCCATCTTTGGAAAAGTTCTTTGTTTAGCGATCTCAAGATTATATTCTAAAAGTGTGCCTTCACCTCGCTGGTTCCTATATCGCGTTATCATTCACCTATGCAAACACTAGTCACAAAAAATCTCTAATACCACTTTATCTGATGTTAGGATTTAGGTTTGTTGCATGTGAATAATAACTCTTACAATGATTAAACTGAAGGTCTTGAAAACATAATTAAAATTCTTAGATAAACATAACCAAATTAAAGTGAAGAGATTGACATAAGAGAGAAAAGAGAAAGAAGACAACATAATTTGATAATGAAGTTCACCAAGATGGCTATGTCTCAGGGTCCTCTCCAACAAAGTGATCGATCCTTGATTATGCTCCAGAAACAATTACAAGGCTTCAACTGTTACAAAGTCTTTTCACAGCTCTTAGATGATAATGAATTACAAATTCCTCCCTCACAAGTACAACAAGCTTTATTTTAAGCTCCAAACGTACAAAGATGACAATTCACCATCAAAGTCCTAGCTCTTATCTCTCAAAAACTCTCACCATTCTCCATTTCCTAGAATGATTCTCACATCACAAAGCATAAAATGAATTCTAAATTCTCCATGAACACACTTGCACTCTCAACCCCCTTTTATACAATTTTCTTTCCCCTTATGGTTAAAACCATAAAATTTGTATTCTCCCCCTCTTTTACATAAAAAAAAAAACATCAACCATTACCCCCTTAAAAAAACAAATTCTTTGTCTTTAAGCTCTTATTACCTTCCATTCAGGTTCCATATTGTTTATTTGTTTTTGTCTTTTCTCTTAGGAAAGCCTTTTGTTAACCATTTAGAGGTTGATCAGTTTTAATTTAAGAATATTAGTTTTAACAAATATAATAAAAGTAAACCGTTTCCCTTATATTCATGGCCCTCATAATTTTGGGCTATAAAAATCATAAGGGATTAATTTTTTTTTAATTTTGGAGTTAACTTTAATTTTAGTTTTAGGGGGTTAATCTTTTAAAATCTTATTTAAATTATTATTGTTCCCCCCTTATTCTCTCCTTATTTTATGGTTTACATAAAATAAAGCAATTTATATATACAGAGGGGCCCCCTTATATCTTGGGCAATGGTCAAGGCAAGAGGATTTTAAGGCATGGGTTAAGGGATCAAATCCCACCAAATCCTCTTTGTTTTTTAGACCAAATATTTTTAATTTTATAAATATGGTTTAATCCATATTTTATCACTTAATTGGTCCATCTCAATGCCAACTCACTACTCATACCATGTCATTTGCAATGTGTCCTGCCAAGTGTCAAGCTTTGGTGATGCAATGTCACCACTTTGACCAAGTTTGACCACAACTTTGACTAGTCATAACTTTGTCCTATGAGCTTCATTTTTGATGAAACAAATGACGTTGGACTCATGGCAATGAGCTCTTCATCATGAAGTGAAATTTGAACAATTTGGTGATGATGATTTTTTTCATTTTTGATAGGCCTCTATACCTGGTTTGACACCAACTTTGACCGAGCATAACTTGAGCGTATGAACTCCTTTTTCACCCACTCAAGTTGCATTGGATTCAGTGTTCCAAGCTCTTCCTGATGGTACTAAATTGTGGAGCATAGGAGAAACTTCAATTTTTAGTGAGAAGTATCCCCCTAGATCATATAAGAGAAAGGGAGACCCTAGGAAAAATCTAAAGTAACTGTACATTGCATGCCAAGAGGTTTCCTATCTTAATCCCTACCTCTCGAGGCTCTTCCATATAATATTTGGTTGAAAATCCCTTGATTGGTTCACTCACCTTCCCCATGGGACAATCATATTATTTTCCAAGCTAGCCAATAAATTTTTCACTCATGTTTATTACAAATAGAATGTGATTTCACCATGATGGAACTTTAAAAAAAAAAAAAAAAAATAGTGAATATTTTTTATCATTCTTGAAAAAATGGAGGTATCTTGATAGTCACTTTGCATGGACCATACTTGAAAATAACCCATCACTATCTTTGTCGAGAACCGCAACATTGAATTGGGCTTCCATCTCCAAATACAATGTTCTCACTCTGACGAGATCATAGGAAAAAGAGTAGCCATAGAAAAATTATTATCACCAAAGACTAGTTAAGATATATAAATAAGGAAAATACAACCATCCCCAATCTAGTGATAAATCCCATTATTGAAATAAAAATTAAAAAATGGACAATGATGGTGTGACTGATTCAAAACATGTTCAAAATATCCAAATATCTCTACTATCATCATCTCACAACAATATATCTCCCCAAAAATATTTGGTTATCCCTAGAGGTCAACCTAAATGATACACTAGACATGAATATACCCCCTTGGGTTAGCCAATAAAAACCTTATTTCAGAAGTTCATCCAAGCCAACATGATCCAATTAACACAATAAAACCAATTTGTCTTGATGTACCTAAACCCTCTTGGTATAAGTAAAATGAATTTTGTGACTAACATAGGGTATATGGACATAAAACCTCCTCATCCATGAAGCTTAGGAACTCCAACCAAGATATTATTGATCAAGGAGAGATGTTTATGAAAGTCCATACATATCCTAATTCAAAGCTGGGTATATACAAGCAACCTTTTTCTTAGCATGATGATGAGAAAACTTCATTTGATAACACAGTTACTTATACATACAACAATAGTGTATCCTTTGACTTCATCATTTTCCACAACAAATAAAGTCCTTCCCAAGTAGCTACCCAATTGTGTCATCACTACCTGACATGGTCAGAGATGTAGTGGCTCTCACATTTGTGATCTTTAGTACAAATTCTGGATTTGATCATATGCTTATACTTGTATATTTGATTCAGGATTATTTGTAGCATCATTATTTTGTATTGGCATTAGCTTTGGATGCACCCTTCAATACAAATATTTTATGGTAATACTATAATGGATTATGTTGTTTTATTTTGTTGATTATGCACATGTATATCTAGATGAGTATTTTATGATTATGCTTTATAACCCATTTGATAATTGTATGTGCTTCAACTATTAGGTATATGAATAGGTGCACTTGATGTGTGTTGAGTGGATATAGGTCTAAGTTATTCCTTGACAATGGTTATATGAGAGATGTCACATTAGCCAATTTGTTATCCTTATCCTTCATACCTGATTCAAGTGTGATTTTCTATTATCTTACCCATTTTGGTTGGATTCATATTGATTTCAAATATAGTAACCCTATTGTGGAAGCCAAGTAAAAGTGTGTATGTTGAATATTTAAATTCCAATTTCCACAAAATTAGTTCAATTTTATGATTAAATAGATTTAATGGTTAATTATACGTTGAATGATGCTTGGAAATGAATTGAATTTATTAATAAAATTTGTGGGAATATTTTGTGGATTTTTGAATTAATAAATGAGGAAATATAAATTTAATTAAATTTATATTGGGTTTTAAAAAAGGGTAAAAAGGGGAGTTTTTTTCATTTAGATGTTATTTTCGTGAGAAGAAATTGGGAGATAAAAACCTTGTTTGAGAAATTTAGAAAATTATTGATTTGGAGTAAAATTGGAGGTGGAATTTGACGAGGTTAGACTCATTTAGATAGAAATTGGTAGGGGAGTGTGCATGTTGATTTCTATGAGCTCTTGTTTGGCATTTTTGGCGTTCTTATCATTTGAATTTTTTGGAGAAATTTACATATTTTGATTGCTTTAATTAATTTGAGAATTTTATTTTGAATTTTTTTGTAGGAAATGTATTAAGGGAGTTTAGAATCCCCCCTTCTTCTTTTATTTTGAGATTTTATTAGTTTACTATAAATATTTATTTAAATTTTGATAATTTTCAAAAATACATGGTTATAATGCCCATTTTTTCTAGGATTCAGTACAATGCTTATTTTATATCTTAAAAGGGTATTGGACACTTTTTCCACCAAATTATTTTTTTTATAATTTTAATTTTTAAAATTTTAAATTTTGAAGAATTTTAATGGTGGATTTGGGAAATTTCATGGTTTTTGCATTGATAAAATATTAGAAAATTCAAAATTTTTGTATAAAAATGAATAAATTTGGATGTTTTGAAAATATGGAACCTCATAAAATGTGATAATATATATTGGGAGAAAGTATCATTGAGATTGGGAAAATTTCTATTTTTACATTAGTTTTCATGCCATGCTCATTGGAGGTTGTGCTAAGCTTAGGGTCTAAGTATGGAGTGGCTACCAATGTGAACCTAACCCAAAGTGGTATGTAGGAAATCATGGTGTGGGGATTTTCTTAATAATAAGTGTAAATTAATGAAAATGGGGTAATAAACTAATTAAGATAATAGTAACCCTCTTGTGCCTCAAGTGCTCATATAGGCTAAGGATGATCGAGGAAGAAAAGCAACTTAGGGAGCATAATAATATTAAGGTAAATTATTCTAATTGATATTTGAGTATATTTGGTTCTTCTTTAATCCCTATGTGAGTGTTTATGATGACACTCCCTCTCTTGTTCACAAATATTTTACCCTAGAGTAGATTGAGTAGCACCTAAAAGATGTGTAATTCTTTGACGTTGGTATGCACTCTATTATGTTTTATTATGTGTATTCTTCATTTGTTTCATTAAATTATACCCTCACCCCCTATGTATTGAGTGTGTGAGTGTTTAGGCCTTGTGACTATCTCCTAGCATGGTGGGGTGAGCCTACAAGTATCACACAGTTAGGTGGCATGAAACTACCATTAGGGACTATAGGTTCATAAATTATGGAATGGAATGACATCATGTAGTTTCAAGTTTAATTCATTTATATTGTAAAATTATTGATTTTGGACCTCTCTTTGGAGATATATGTAAACTTGTATAAGAAAAGATTATTTGAATCATTTGCATGCCATGATGTAGGTACCAAGCACAATATATGTATGATTGTCTTTATAATGATGTTTAAAGGCTTAAAAATAGGTATATTTAATTTTCTACTTAAAATGAACATGATTGTCAAATTTCATAGTTAGGCAGCCTAGTCCCTCACCTAGGTGGCTCTTTCATGCACTAAGTTAAACAAGTCCTAAAAAAAACTATCTAACACTAGTGGGGAAGCCTGGGAGTGTCTTGGGGCTGCCTAGTAGTAGGTGGGGTGGCCTAGTATCCTATTAGGGTGGCTTGGCATTTAGTGGTAGCTTGGTTTTGTATGCTAGAAAACTCATTTTTTTTGCTAAGTTGTACTGACCTAGTTCTATGTATGGGTGGTCTTGTCCCCATACAAAAATAGATACTAAATACTCTTAATCACTAATAGGTAGAGGATTTCTAAGTCTTATTCCCCTATCAAATTATTTTTATGCTTTGTACTTTTTTAATTCTAGCCATTTTAGTTGTCTAAACCTTCAAAAGCTAGTCAAAATTTCTCCCTTTGAACTTGACCTTTCCTTGAGCTTTCAGGACTTCATTTGGGAAAAAATATAAAAATATGTTGTTCACTATAGTCCTATGTTCCTATTATTTACTTGACCTAGTTCTCAAGTGCCATCATTGAGGACATACATCATCTACTACCTCATTTTATGTGCAACCTTTTGAAAGGAATTGATTGTCAACCTAGGGTTGTGGGAGATAGTTCTCCTAGTTTTGTGAACATTAAAGAAGGTTGGAACCCTTCTAGGATAGTCTTGATAGTGTTCCCAACCTTCCTACTAAGTCAAGTATTTTTGGAGTGTTAGTCTTTCACTTGTGCGATATCACATTGTGATGTGACATCATGTGTAAACCTAATGTGTCTAATTGCATTATTATTCTTAAACATTGTATCTTATACTTAAAAAAATATCCCATGTATTTAAGATAATTTCCCATGGGTTCCATGGTGGGAATTATACTTGGTACCAGAGCACATGTTCATACATTGGGAGCTTTGGCTTATGTGCTTACCTGTGAGTGATGTATTTGATATATGTGCTTGTCATATGCTTGTTAAATGTGAATTATGTAATTACAATGTTCAATATTATGTAATTATACCTTATTATGGTTTTAGAGATAGAAATATAAATCCTAACCCATGTTATTCTTTTCATATAAAGGATGGCTCCTAAATCTCATGTTTTATGTTAGGGTGAGATAAAGGAGGAAATTTAGAACTCATTGGTAGATCCACTAATTGATCCTCTTGGGCATCCATAAGTTATTGATCTCCTTCAGAAGATAATAGCAAGGTTGGGTCCTTGTCAAGAGGTTTCCCAATCACTTCATTCCCATCCTTCTCAAGAGGAGCATCTTTGGTTTTGATAGAGAGTTCTCTAGAATCCTTCATAATTATAGAGAAAAGAGAGGTTGAGAAAGATCCACATTGTGTAGGGCATTGGTATGGAGTGGATGTGGATGTTATTCTAGCAAGGAGCATGAGGGACCTTCTCTAATCCCATCCTCCTACTTTTGAGGGATCACTTGCGGCAGTGAGGTAGAGAACTATTTATTGTCCTTGGATAATTGTTTCATGATAAATTCCTATGGTAGTAATACCAAGGATTGATGTGTCATCATTCACTTGAGAGGATTTACTTCCACTTAGTGGTTCCAAGAGGAGAAAATGAATCATCTAAATATTAACATTATTTCTTTGGAGACTTTCATGGAGAATTTTCGTTCATGTTATCTCTTAGATCACTATAGTCCAAGAGAAACACTAATGAGTTTTATGAGATTTTGTAGTTGGAAATGATGGGTGATTAGTATGAGAACCATTTATTTGATCTTAAGAAGTATACAAGCATACCTCAAGATGAGGGCATGTTAGTGTAGCACCTTTTACATGGCTTGAATGAACAAATCAATTGCGGTGTTAGGGTAGTTGAGACTAAATCCTTGGAAGTCACCATAGATAAGGAAAGATTGATAGAGGAGAACCTTGATAGAGGGTTTGGAGGATATATTGGAGTTTAGGTTGGTGCTTGAGCTCCATCAATATTAGGTGTGTGAGGATCTCAATCTCAACCCATAGGGCTTTCTAGGGATTTATCTACACCCTCTTGGTTGATTCAGCAGTTGCAACAAATATCTTCATTAACTCTTTAGAGTGGGAAAGGTTCAGGAGGCCATCAATATAGGAAATGTAGTGGGAATTAGAGGTACCCTAGTTAGAGACAACTAGTACAGAGTAGCCCACCAAATTCTACTAGAGGGAGTTATAACTATTCTTGATCACCATTAGCAAGTCAAGGATAAGGTTGAGGATCATGTTTCTCTTATGGCTACTAAGGTCATTATGCCACATATTATCCTCATACATTAAAAGAAAGGATTAGACAAAGGTAGGAAACTATAGAGCCTATAGTAGGGGATGTTGGGAGATCTCATATAGTGTTTTTAGTGGTGGATAATTACCATATTGAGCATCAGGGAACTATTATTGAGTTATGAGGTGTGTTAGATGGATTCCATGTATCTATTTTATTTTATTCTAGTGCTTTAGATTCCTTTATTTCCCCAATCCTTGTGGATTGATGTAGGCTTCTAGAAGTGATCTAGAGAATTATTTGGTAGGTTGATTTAGCCACCAGTACTAGTGTGGCAATTGAATCACATGTGCATGGTTTGTGTTGGAGTTAGGCACCATCACCGCCATAATAGACCTACGTATCCTACCTTTAGGTTCTTACAGGATCATCTTTGGTATGGATTGGTTAGAGGCTCATTAGACATGTATTGATTTCTAAAGTAAGTCAATAAAGTGTGTGGATGATCTTGTTGAGAAAGTGGACCTCCTTAGGGTCTTGAGACCCATTTCTCTTTGCATGCTTTTGGCTAAGTAGCTAAAACAAAGTATGTGATAGGGATGTTTGATGTTTGTCATCTTAGTAAGTGATATTTTTGAGGGAAAGTATCAAGAGGTGAGTCTTGATGATCACCCTCTTCTTGGAGAGGTTTTTAGATGTGTTTTTTATTAATATTCTAGGCATTCTACCTAAGTAGGATATAGTCTTTTGGATAGGTTTCATATCTGGGGGGAATCCTATCACTCAAGAACCTTATTGTATGAACACTCAAGATCTTAGTGAAATTTGATTTTAGTTGGAGGAGTTGTTGAATAAGTGACACATTCATCCTATTTTTCCCCTTATGGAGCACCAATTATCTTTGTGAAGAAGGATGGGTCTTTTCCTTTGGATACTGATTATCAATAGTTGAATAAGGTGATAGTGAGGAACCAATATCCTTTGTTGAGGATCAATTATTCATTTGATAAAATGAGGGGATCCATGGTGTTCTATAAGATTTATCTCAAGTAGGGTTACATCATCTTCATATCCATGAGGTTGGAATTCATTGAACATCATTTCCTACTCATTATGGACACTATTATGTAATGTTGGTTCCATTAAGGTTGATGAATTTGTATTCATGAATTTGATGAATGGGGTATTTTATACTTGTCTTGATCAGTTTATCCTTGTTTTCCTTTATGATATTCTCATTTATTCAAGGAAAATGGAGGAACGTGAGGTCCACATGTGTTAGGTTCTGTAGTGTTTGTGTGACCATCAACTTTATGGAAACTTGGTGAAGTGTGAGTTCCTCTAGAGTGAGGTGAGATACTTGGGCCATGTTATCTCAAGTGAAGGTATCTTATTACATCCCTCAAAGATTCAGGCTATTTTGTATTGGTCAGTACCCTTGATTGTCTCAAAGGTTTATATCTTCATGGGTTTGGTGGGTTATTAATGTCATTTTTTGAGAGATTTCTCTAGATTGGATCATATTATTACTTATCTTTAGAGAAAATATAATAATTTTGTGTGACTAGAGAAGTGTGAGGCATATTTTCAAGATCTTAACGATCTATTGATCGGTGCACCTATCTTAGTTGTGTTAGAACCAACATCATTTTTTTGTTATTTGTATTGATGTGTCATTAGATAGTTTGTAGTTATTTCTCATACAAGGTATGTGCAATTGCTTATGAGTCATGTAAGCTCAAGGATAATGAGCTAAATTACCTATTTTATTAGAAAGATGGATCTAGTTATTAAATTACACTTCTTCCCATTAGGAAAATTAGGGATTAAAAATTATTTCTATATCAACTTGGCTACAAGCCTCAATGGAATAGCCAAAATGGTGGATTAGGGATTTAATCCTTTTTTTTTGTGTGTGTGATGATTATTAATTTATTGAATTATATGATGCAATATTGTTCCTAGGTTAACTATGAAAATGCAAAAAACTATAATGATTTTTTATAAATATAAAATAGAAAGATAGAAATAGATTCTATAAATGTAGAGTGCAGACTCAAAAGAACCTGACATATAAATTTGAGGCTTAAATAACTAGTAAGGGGTGTGGGAAGCCCTATATGTGATTTTTTCTATTCACGATCTATTTTCTCTCCCAAGATCACTATTAGAACTTCATCTACTTTCTTATCTTCACAACTTGTAGGGCTTTGAATGTATGAAATTGAAATTAGTCCTCAATCTTCCTCCAATTTTACTCATATCTAGAAACCTACATACATGAAAGAGGGGAATAGTTGGGTTTTATAGAGGATTTCCTAAGTTAAATTTTTTTTAGTATTTCTACCTCCAAAATGACTATGGTGATGTATAAAGAGAGCTCACCCTCGGTTGGGTAGAGGCTAAATGATAAAAAAGTGATAAGCTGACCAATTTCTACAACTCACAACTCAAATCTTCATTCCTTAATGGATTGAACTCATGTAATCATCACCTTCAATGATAAATTTATTCTTGATTTGAAGTCTATTAGACACATGAAAATTGAGAGGGGGAAAATCAGCTATACATTAAATATTCCAACCCTCATTAACCTTCAAACCCTTATTATGCAATAATATGAATGTAAACATTGAAATATCATAAAAAAACCAATCATACAAATAGAACACTAAATTTACCTAGAAAATCCTAATCAAGAACAACCACAGAGAGGATGAACTCACATATATTTGAATAACAACACTAAATACAATAGGCTCACTACTAGAAGAGATCACTACCCAGAAGAAAACAATGGCTCACTACTAAGGGATCATTGCCCAAATGTCTCACTATCTAGAATAGAAGAGAATAGAAGAAGACTGTTACAAGGAGGTTCACTACCTTCGAGCAACAAGAAGATCCACCACAAAAAATCTACACCATTCACAATTTTTGAATCACTACCTCTAGCAACTTTTGGTTCACTAAAAATGTAGACACCTTCTTCTCATTGCATATGGTAGCCTTATGTGTTTATTATCACACTTAGATCACCACACTTGATCACATTTTCATGTCACTTCACATTCACAACAACTCTAATAATTGAACTTGCTTATATATCCTCCACGAACTCAAACAATCTTGTTTTGGTTAGCCTTAATGAAACATATACACCTCAACACATGCAAACAAAAAATAGGTTAGCACCAAACACTTCCACAGTGGAAAGAAGTGAAGGTGGACTACACCAAGGGTTAACCAAGACCCAAATCCACAATGACACACTTCACTAAGCTTCCATAAACAATGAAGCATGTCCATTAGCAACACTAACATGCTAGGTCATCCAAACATGTGTTAACAATACCAAACAATAAATTCACTCTTCACCAACTCTAGAAACACCCTACAGTCCATGATGTAACAACACACAACATCTCATAATATTCCAACACCATCAAAATATTCACCAACACTATTGCAACCACCTACAACTAAGAATACTTAACATCTTGTGCAACTAGCCACACTACCATAGACATACAACTCACTAATTAACCTTGTATAAAATATGGACAAACAAAACTCTAAGGGAAGATAGATATAGACAATATTAGTATGTTCTCAAATTTACAAGACAAGAAACCTCAACATGGAGAAATGTGGAGAAATTCCATTTCTCCTAGACAACCTTCTTTATAGGAAACACATTGTCAAACACATCTTCCACTACCACATGATACAAAACCTAAAAATCTAGATATAACACCTATAGTAATCTCATCCAAACCACACAAGTACATATTCAACCATGAAGAAATATGGAGCACAATACAAAACACAACTTTGTCACCTTGTATACTCTCTTATTCAAATTATCTCAAAAGAACTTGGAAACCACATGAACTAGCTACAACAACAACCTCACAAAAAATTTATCATCAACACCACACTAAATATTGCAACAATATCCCCACCTAAAATACCTACTCAACACCACACTAGAGGTTGACATAGGTTGAAATCAGTGACAACACTAAAGATAACATAGTGCAAAAATCTCTAGCAATCTCCATTTTGACATCAATGACAACACTAATCTCCAACAATCTCCCCCTTTATCATTGATTGCAACAAAATCTCTAGAAAACTATCAACAACAAAAATAACCCCGCATCAACAAGCACTACCCTTTATAGGGATATTTATTGCATTTCAGACTTCAATCTTCTCTCCCCCTTTGACATTAGTGGAAAAGGGCAATACCTACGAACAAATCTCTCTCACTTTCTCTACTACTCTTTCATCTCTACTTTCTCCCCTTAGGGACACAAGATATGTTTCCCTTAACTGCACCAGTAAAAGATACCGCTACCTACTCTCCCTGAGAGGTAGCCTTCATGAGTCCAAGAAAAAAAATGTATCTTGAATAGCTCACCTGGACAAATGCACCAAATAATACATCTAGTTGAAAGAAGGAGAGGCAATAAACCCTAGCTTCTACCAGAGATACTCAAATTTATCTTTTGGAATAAACTTTCTAAAAATGTCTTCTATTTGATCCATTGTAGGTGCATACTCCAAATTCACTTCATTCTCTACAACTTTGTCTCTTAGAAAGTGATACTAGATAGAGATATTCTTTTTCCTTGAATGCATTACTATATTTTTTGAAATGTTGATAGCACTTGTATTATCACACAATATAGAAATAAGTTAATCATATGATACTTTGATATCCTTCAATGTTTGCTTTGTCCACAACACCTGTGTGTAGCAAGAGGCTTTTGTAATATATTCTAGCTTTGCAATATATATTGACACTAAATCATGATTCTTACTTAACTAAGAAACCAATCTGCTTCCAAGAAAGAAAGAACTTCCACTTGTACTCCTTTTTTCAACTATAAAACCTATCCAATCTACATATGTACAAGAATTCAAAGAGAAATTAGTATCCTAGATACCATAGACAAAATTTTGGAGTTCCTTTCAAGTATCTGAATATCTATTCTACTATTGCCACATGTGATTCTTTGGAATCTTCTTGAAATATTTCCACAAAACATATTTCATGCATGATATCCTCTCTAGTAGCAATTAGATATAGCAATCTTCCAATCATTGATCTACACTTGCTCTGATATGTCTTAGGAGATTCATAATTTTTTCTCAAATTACAACCAATAACCATGGTAGTACATACTGGTTTAGAGTTCTCCATTCCAAACTTCTTTAACATTTCTTTGATATAATTTGATTGTGAGATGAATATACCTTTACCAGATTGACTAATTTGTAGCCTAAGGAAGAAATTCATCTCCACAAACATTGGAATTTCAAACTCATTTTGCATCTCTAATGTAAACTTTTTACACATTTCCTTAGTTCCACCAAATATTATGTCATCAACATACACAACCACAATGAGGATTTGATCTCTCTCAACTTTGAAGTAAATATTGTTGTTTTCAATACCTTTTTTGAATCCATGCCACAATAAGTACTTATCCAATCTTGCATACCAATCTCTAGGAGTCTATTTGAGTCCATATAAATCTTTCTTCAATCTATAGACCATATCAAAATCTTATGATAATTGAAAACATTTCAATTGTTCAATGTACACCTCTTCTTCTAGCTCACCATTAAAAAATGTAGACTTGACATCCTTTTGATATACCTTGAAACCTTTGTGTTCAAAAAGCCAAAAACATATCCTAATGGATTCCATTCTTGCTACTGGAGAAAAATTCTCTTCAAAATCTATTTCTTCCACTTGTGAGTAGCCCTTACACAAAATTCTAGCCTTATTTATGATAAATTCTCCATTCTCATTCAACTTGTTCTTGAAATCCCATTTAATTCCTATCACATTATTTTTTGTTGGTCTTGGGACCAGTTCCCATGTTCAATTCTTCTCAATCTATCTTAGTTATTCTTTTATATCTTTGATCCAATTCTCATCCTTGCATGCTTCAGTTATAGTTTCAGGTTCTACTTCTAAAAGTAAAGGAAATTTTACATGTTCCAATTTCATAGCATCTCTTCTTCTTATCAACACTCCTTTTCTCTTATCTCCAATAATTTTATCTTTAGAATGCTTCTTCTATACATACTTAGGACTCTTAGGATTATTTTTCAAAGCTTCTTCCTCTTCCACTACTGTCTCTTTTTCTTTCTCATCATCTTCTTCTTCTTTTCAAGGGGGTTCATCATATTCATATCCTTCTATTAGCATTGAGTTCTGGTGTGATTCTTCACCCACTTTGACACTTGCACTTTCAACTATCTTATTTAGCCTTTCGTTATAACAAATGTATTCCTTTCTCTTTATGGAATATCCAAGGAATATACCTTCATCTGATCTTGAAACAAACTTTCTTAAGTTCTCTTCATCTCTCTAGATATAAAATTTGCTTCCCAACAGTCTAAAATATTTCATAGTAAGAGGTTTTTCATACAATATCTCATAGGGAGTCTTTGAAATGTTCACTCTTGCTTGTCCTCTATTAAGAATGTACATTGCACTATGAATAAAATATTTCTAGTAGACTTTCGGTAGTTTTTCTTCCTTCATAATGGTTGTTTCTTCTTGAACTATCTTGCTCTTCTTTTCCACAACTCCATTCTACTATGGAGTCCTAGGAGTTGATAAATATCTCTTTATCCCACGATCTTCACAAAAATTGTTAAACTCATTGGAAGTGAACTCAGCACCTCTATCAAATATCAAGAATTTGATTTTCAAATCCATTTAATTTTCAACCATAGACATTTAAATGCTTTAAACTTATCTAGAGCTTCAAATTTTTATTTTAGAAAGGTCACCCAAGTCATTCTAAGGTAATCATCTATCAACAACATAAAATACCTATCACCATGAGAGCTTCTTGTTCTAGTAGGTCCACATAGGTCTGTATGCACCAACTCTAGAGGCCTTGTAGTAGAATATTCCTTAGTTTTGAACCTCTTCTTTGTCTTCTTTCCAAACTGATATTCCTTGTAAAGTGCATTGATAGGATTTGTCATCTTTGGTAGATCTCTCATAGCTTCAGTATAACTAATCATCTCTAGGCTATCAAAATTAATGTGACCCATTCTTCTATGCCATAGATAACTTTCATTGATTTGAGACATAAAGCACTTAACATGAGCACCTTTGATCTAATAAAAATTTCCTTCTATCCTTGTTCCATCTGCAACCAATTTTTTGGAAGTTTCCATTTCTGGTTTCACAACAATCATCATGAAACACCAAATTGTATCAACTGCTACACATTTTCCTTACACTGAGAAGATTATGTTGGATACCCTTGACATAAAAAAAAATCATCTATTTTATACTTGCCATCAAAAATAATTGAACCTTTTTCCATAGACCTTAGCATATGTATCATCACCAAACTTAACAAAACCCACATCATACTTTTCAAGCTTAAAAAACTTACTCTTAACACCAGTCATATGATTTGAGCATCCATTGTCAATTATCTAACAGTTCTCTCCTCTCTTGCATGAAAATTAGTCAACATAGTTTGTTCAATACTATGACTTGTTTCTAGAGTAATTTCATTATTACATCTTTCAGGGTCAATAGAATTAGTTCTAACATTTAAAGCCATGAACAAGAATTCATCACTTCCATCATCTGGATAGTCTAATTCTTCATCATTAGACACACCACTATCTTCTTTAACATAGTAACTCTTCTTGACATATTTAAATTTATGATCTTTATGTTTTTCATTTGCAACTTTGATTGGAAATATAGAAGCATAATGACATATCTTTCCACATTTAAAACACTTGAAGGGTAACTTACCTCTATATTTTTTAGTACCCTTTTTCAATCTTACAAAATTT
The DNA here is from genome assembly GCA_007258455.2 of Sequoia sempervirens. Lineage (NCBI taxonomy): Eukaryota > Viridiplantae > Streptophyta > Pinopsida > Cupressales > Cupressaceae > Sequoia > Sequoia sempervirens. The sequence continues at coordinate 97,689,427 of VDFB02105785.1, read as the reverse complement.
TCTTCCACCTCATCAAGATTATCCATATTAGATTCATCACCTTTCTTGTTGAATTTAATAGTTTCTTTTCTTGAAGCATCTTGGTCAAACTCTCTTAATTAAAAATTAGTTAAAGCACCAAAAAATTTATCTCTAGAATACTTATCCAAATTTCGAGCTTCCTCAATAGAAGAAACTTTAGCACTATAAGATTTAGGGAGAGTTCTCAATACCTTTTTGAAAACTTTTCTTTCCTCTAGCTTTCCACCAAGACCATTGATGGCATTGAAAATTCCATCCACTTTGAGCATGTAGCCAACAATATCTTTATCTTTTAGCATGCTTAGTGTTTCAAATTTGGCTTTGAAATTTTGCATCTTTGCTTGGTTGACCTTATCATCTCCTTCATAAATGCTCTATATTTTTTTCTAGAACTCTTTCATAGTTTTGAGGCTTATCACCTTCACAAATTCTAAATAAAAAATCCAACTCAATATAACATTACTTCTTTACCATTATTTTCATAATATATGATCTCATCATCACTTGCTAGAGGACTAGTACGCATAGTGTATCTAGTTTCAGCTGAATTCAAAACACCAAACCCTGATAAGACAAGAAAGGCTTCCATCCTAGCTTTCCAAAAAGCATAATTTGTTTCATTAAACAAAAGGGACCTTGACACCATTTGTGTGTGCCATCATATCTACCTCAAGCGGTTAAGCTTCTTCCAAGGAACCACATCTCTGATAGAAATTGTTAGACACATAGGACAACTGAGAGGGGGGGAGGTGAATTAGTTGTATATTAAAATATTTAAACCCTCATAAACATTCATACCCTTATTATGCATTAATATGAATGTAAACGTTGAAACATCAATACATCAAAAATTATACACAATAAAACACTATATTTACATGGAAAACCCTAATCAAGGGAAAACCATAGTGAGGATTAACTCACATATATATGAACAAAAATAGTGAATATAATAGACTCACTACCAGAAGGTCTCACTACCCAAGAAAAAAGAATGGATTATTGCCCAAAGGACTCACTATCTGGAATAGAAGAGAATAGAAGAAGACTATTAAAATGAGGTTCACTACCTCAAAGAAACAAGAGGATCCATGACAACAACTCTACACCATCTACAAGCTTTGGCTTACTACCTCCAACAAATTCATGTTCACTAAAAATGTAAACATATTTTTCTCACTGCACCTAGTAGACTTAGGTCTTTAGGCTCACACTTAGATCACCACACTTGATCACATTCACAAAAACTCCAATAATTGAACTTGCTTGTATATCCTCCATGACCTCAAACAATCTTGTTTAGGTTAACCTTAATGAAATGTATTCATCTCAAATGTGCAACCAAAAAATAGGTCAAGACCAAACACTTTTTGTTGGTAAGAGACACTGCAATTATGCTTTGGTGTTGTCATTGATGGAAACCCTAGTCAGTAATTGGATCTACATGACATCATTTGCTTATACTCACAATTAGATTGAGGACAGTCGCGAAGAACATAGTATTTGATAGTTTGGTGTTCAACGATTCACGTGCAAATTTTTAGTTGCTATTTTGAGTTGTGGATCTCACAAAAGGTGCATCAATGTATTTATTGTGTTATCCAGAAATCTTAGTGCCTCATACCAAGTCATGTGTAAGTTTGGAGATCTAGTTGATACTTTTCTATTTATCAACATTTTGGAGCCAACTCAGTTGATATTATGTGTTGCAGATATTCAAGGAATTCTTATTAAAATATTTTTTTGTTCACTCATCTTGATTTGGGTCCGAGCTAAGTTGTGGTTGACTATTGTGGATGTGCATTGGATAATTCTTAAGATTTGAGTTGACAGTTGCTAATATTTTTAAGTTTTATTAAAGTCAACTTGTTGCGATTAGATTATTATTCGCGGATATATATGTATGATCTATTATATCATTTTGGTGTGTGTGTGGTGTGTTGATGTGTATTGGGAATATCAGAAGAGTGTTAGAGAAATTTATGCATAGTTTCACTTGTGCATAAAGATTGTGTGGTGCGAGTCAGAGTAGAGTAGAGCAGAAGTGCAATATCATTCAGAAGGATAGAATATTGACAATTGAGCCTAATCAGAACTATAATCAAGCATTTGTAGATGTTATTATTTTAGTTCATTCTCTTGGATCTAATCCAAATCTCTATAAGGCAGTGTGCCTTCCTATTTTGAGCAGTGAGCTCTAGGCAGTGAGCTTGAATGCAAGTGCACTCCCATATTATAAAATTCTTTTGAGTATACTCAGATTATATTGTGGATTGGCCATCCACCGTGGTATTTCCCCTAAAAGGTTTTCCACATAAAAATCCTTTTGTTATGGTTATTTGATCTCTATTTCTACATATTTATTTTGGTTGAATGCTTAAAGTGGGTTAATGATCAGAATAACAAAGTTAATTTTTGGAGAACACTGATTCACCCCCCCTCTCAGTGTTTCTTGTTTCCAACACTTTCATGATGGAAATAAGTCAAGGAAGAGCACACCAAGGGTTAACCAAGACCCAAATCCATACCAACATGATTCAACATGATTCCATAAACCATGAAGTACATCCACAAGAAATGCTAGCACACCAGGTTATCTAAAATTGTATTATTGTTGAAAAAACAATAATTCACTTTTCACTAGATCTAGAAACATCCTTCAAACTGTGATGCAACAACACAAAATACCAAAATATTCAAACACCATCAGAATATTCACCAACACTACCACAACCACCTCCAATTGAGAATACTTAACAACCTGTACAACCAGTTACACTGTCACAAACATATAACTGTTGGAATTAGGGAGCACTGAGAGGGGGGTTGAATCAATGTTATGTAAAATTTAACTTTATTAATCTAATCTTTAAACTACTTACAAAAATAAACCAAAAGAAAGATGCAAGCACATAAAGCAATCATCCATAACACTATCACACATGGATTTTTATGTGGAAACCTTGCTAGGGGAAAAACTATGGTGGAGGTCAATCCACAATTTGAGTACTCAAATATAGGTGTTACACAAATGGGGAATGCACACATGCATTTAGGCACACTTCCTAGAGCTCACTGCTCAGATAGAAAAAGAAGACTCACTATCTTACAAAATATTTGGATTACATCCAAAAGATTTGAAATTAGAAAGTAGCATATGCTAATGCCAGATTACAATTCTGGTTAAGCTCATCAGTCGCATTCTTGACCTACTTGTCTAATTCTAATTTGTCTACTTTCATTCGCATAACAAATCCTTGTATTCACAAGAGAAACTGTGCATAATTTCTCTACTATCCTTATGAATTTTGCAACATACTTCACACACTCAATTCGCATACCAAAATGATATAAATGATCACTTATATATATCGGCAACAAAATATTTAATCACCCATATGTCAGCTTCAATAAAACATAAAATATTTTCCAACCGTCGGCCCAATCCACAAATGATTTTTAGTGCGCACCATCCAAAGTCAGCCACAACATAGTGAGGACCCAAATCAAAATCCTCAAACCTGAAAATACTTCAAACAATTTGCCTCGAACATCCGCAACACACCACATTCACTTAGTCGGTCTTCTAGCACTTACAAATAGAAAAATAATTAACTAGATCTCCTAAATTGTACACCAATTGATGCGATGACACAAAACTCAAGAATAAGATATTCCAGATACCCAATGACCTTTCTTGAGATCCACAACTCAAACTGATAAACTGGTAATGCAAATGGATTGACAGATTCAACTTCAGTTGGATACCTTGTTCTTCATTCTGTCTCTCGGTATGGAAAAATATTGAAGTGTGGACTGGATCAATGACTTAGGTTGCCATCAATGACAACTCCAGAAGCCATATGCCAACAATCTCCCCCTTTGGCATTGATGGCAACATTTAGTGAAAAATGACTAAGTGTCAGAACCAACATACTACAATCCTTCAAGACTTCAAAAAGTCATAGCTGAGACAACTCCCCCTAAATTTGTTAAGACATTTTTCACTGCTCTCTCTCCCCCTTTGACATCAATGACAAGCCAAGAAAATATTTTCCTATAGTAATCCCTTTTGGAGTGTAACCAAAAACTTACTTATTCAAAAACTAGTTCAAAATTTTGAAGAAATACAACTATCACTTGTGTTAGAAAAATATTTTATATTTTTCCTTTATCTCCAGAAGAAAATTCTTCCATGCTTCTACTACAATCCCGGTGATTATGATCATGCTATTGTTTTCATATGTTTGGTTGATAATCTTAATGAGGGATTTTGGAATGGTGATGGCTTCTTCTAATATCTCTCCTTTCCTTAGTATCTCAATCAACTATTCCAGTCTGCATTTTGTTATGTCCTTCACTTTCCAAAAGGTGTTAACAATCCTATTTATGGTGTTTTGAGTATTTGTATGCTCTGTCTATAATTCTTGAATCCTTTTCTTAATTTCACCATCTTGATCCTGAAACATGTTAAAATCTTGTCCAATACTGTTCAACTCTATTTCAATTTGTTCCAACTTTTGTTTGTATCTGTTGATTGCATGAGGCCATCGAAGAAAATAGTTATATATGTTGTTTGTTGTGTTTATGCATTGGATTGACCGATTCATGTGCCCTTTTAGCTTTGTGAGTGATAATTTTTACTGCTTCTTCAGGTATAGAATTACTTCTTCTTCCTTATTCTAAGACTCAGTGTCCATGATTTCCTTGATGCATTCAATCATCTCTTCTAGAAATGTATTTTGTAAACTCTCTAATTTAATATGGTTGTGCACAAGATGATCACTTAGTACATTTAAAATCATGTCATGCTCATATGAAGGTTTGATAGACCACATGTTTTTGATTTTATGCATTCCATCTTCCTCATGAATAAATTGCAATAGTTCTTCTTTGGTTAAAACACCTTCTTCTTCACTTTCTTCTATCATTTCCTTTTCTTGTTCCGGTTCGGCTATTTCCAATTCTTTTCTTTGGGTTTCCTCAGTTTCCTTATTAGTTCCTCATCTGGTATGTCCACAATCACTTGTTCTTTTCCTTTCCCTTCAACTCTTGGAGTCTTGCATGTTCGTGGAGTATAGACAACAATTTATTTTTCTTTTTTCTTCTTTCTCTCCATCTCACCAGAGGAGGAACCAACTTCAAGTTCCCTTACTAGAATGGGAATACCAATTGAGCCAAACTTTCCTAGCAAACCTATAAAGAAACTTTCATATTCTTGATCACAGTTTTTCAAATTGTTAGAATGTATGTAAATCTGCTTGCAAACTGGTTCACTCTCTTCCCATATTACATTGTTGTTTAGTGGTAAGTAATTCATAAAATACATCACAAGACATATAACCAAAGTACCAAACCTGAAAGGGTAATCTATCATCTTTGCCAATTGTACATTCTCCATCAGTTGATCTTTCAGTAATCCGTGAAGGTCAAAATCCTGATCTTCTATTATCATCTTGTGTGAAATGTAAAAAACACCTTCCGAAGTTGCACCTTCTCTATTTCTGAAAAAGATTTTGTAAGATACTCCATGCGCAATGTACCTTGTCACTAAATCTCTGTTTGTTGAGATTATTAATTCCCTTTGATCTCTAGTTACTCTAGTTAGGGTTTTGACTTCTTTATTTCAGATTGAATTTTGTCTTGGCACATTCCCAACTTTGCATAACCCAATTACAATTCCAATCACTTTTTTTGAGATATGGTAGGGTTTATACCAGTTATTCCATTGATTTCTTCTTGATCTACACTGGTTAGCAATATTCCCAAATATTCCATAGGTATAATATTTAACATTCCTTCTATTAATAGAGTTGTCTGACATATTTCTACATTCATTTGACTTATGACCAAACTTATTGTAGTTGAAACATTGACTGGAGAATGATGGATCACTTGATTTCATTTTACTTCTACATTGAGTATCCATATGACCATATTTATTGCAAGAAAAATAGTAACCATTAAAATTTTGAGCATTAGGTTTTCTTATTGGATTCCTTTTTCTTTGTTCATCTAATTCCTTGGATGAAATTCCTTTGTTTAGATCTGGAACTTTCTCCTTTCTCATATCCAAGACCTCTTTTTTCATTTCCATTCTTTTGAACTTGAGTCAACTCATCAAGCTTAACTGATCTAATCTTAAACTTCTCAGCATCCTTAAGACATGCTTTCAGTTCCTAGACTTCTACTTTGGACTGATCAAGATCATCAAGTGCCACCAAAAGTTTTTGTTGAAGACTACCAAAGTCCATTACATTCCAAGATCCACCTCAAGCTATTAAACTTCTTTCGAAGAACTAGGCTTTAATACCAATTACTGGAATCAAGGAACACTGAAAGGGGAGGTGAATCAGTGTTCTACAAAATCTAACTTTATTAATCTGATCTTTAAACTACTTATAGAATTGAATCAAAAGAAAGATGCAAGTACATAAAGAAATCATCCATAACACCATAACACAAGGATTTTTACGTGGAAACCCTGTTAGAGGAAAAACCACGGTGGAGATCAATCCACAATTTGAGTACTCAAATATAGGTGTTATACAAATGGGGAATGCACATGAATTCAGACACACTACCTAGAACTCACTACTCATATACAAAAAGAAAACTCACTATCTTACAAAATATTTGGATTACATCTAGAATATTTGAACTCAGAAAGTAGCATCTACTAGTACCAGATTATAGTTCTGGTTAAGCTCATCAGTCACATTCTTGACCTACTTGTCTGATTCTATTTTGTATGCTTTCATTTTCATCACAAATCCTTTTATGCATAAGAGAAACTATGCATAATCACTCTACTATCCTTCTAAATTTCACAACATACTTTGCACACTCAATTTGCATACCAAAATGATATAAATGATCACTTATATATTTTGCAACAAAAGATTTAATCACCCATATGTTGGTATCAATAAAACATAAAATATTTTCCAACTCTTGGCCCAATCCACAAATTATTTTCAATGCACACCATCCAAAGTTGTCCATAGGATAGTGAGGACCCAAAACAAAATCCTCAAACCTGAAAATGCTTCAAACAATTTCACCTCAAACATCCGCAACATGCCACATTCACTTAGTTGGCCTTCTATTACTTATAAACAAAAAATCAATTAATCGGATCTCCTAATTTGTACACCAATTGATGCGATGACACAAAACTCAAGAATAAGATATTCCAAATACCCAATGACCTTTCCTGATATCCACAACTCAAATTGATAAACTGGTAAAGCAAATGGATTGACAGATCCAACATCAGTCAGATACCTTGTTCTTCATTTTGTCTCTCGGTATGGGAAAATACTAAAGTTTGGATCAGATCAATGACTTAGGTTGCCATCAATGACAACACCAGAAGGCATATTCCAACAATAACTAACTAACCAACCTTGTGGAAAACCTGAACACACAAAATTACAAGGCAAGGTAGATACACACAATATTAGCATGTTCCAAAGTCTTCATGACAATAAACTTCAACACAAATAAATACAAATAAATTTCATTTCTAGACAACTATCTTCATAGGCAATACACTATCAAACACATCTTTCTCTCCTACATGATCTAGAACCTGAAATTCTATATATAACACCTCTAAAAACCTCATATCATCTCATCCAAACTACACAAGTACATCTTTAACAATGAATAAATGTGGAGCACAACAAAAAACACAACTATGTCACCTTATATACTCTCTTATTCAAATTTTCTCAAAAGAATGTGGAATCTAAGTGAACCAACTACAACAAAAACATCAAAAACACCTTCTCATCAAAACCACACTAGATATTGCAACAATATCCCCACATACAACACTTTCTCAACACCACACTAGAGGTTGACATAGGTTGAAATAAGTGACAACACTAAAGACAACATAGTGCAACAATCTCCAACAATCTCCCTATTAAAATGAATGACAACACTAATCTCCAAAAAAGTCCTACAAGTTTTAGTACTCATAAAAAAAATAAACATAAAACACAAAAAAAGTACATAAAAACATTATGAATGATTATCATGATGCCTAAGTAAAATAAATGCTACAATAATCTTGACAATTCTATTCTTGACTCCTCTTAATTGTTCAAAAATGATATCAATTTCTTCCTTATTCATGTTAGGACTCATTAGGATTAAAAATGGTGAAAATATTTTATATTTATATTTAATTTCTCTAATTTATCAAAAATAAAATATTGATAGTTGAAAAATGACTTCAGAATTTAAAATAATAAAATTTTGATGCCAACATATTCAAAATGGAGCCAAATAGTGTTGGACAAGGGCGTGGGGAACCCTAGTCTAGGCCCATCCTTTTGGGGCCTTAAACATCGGGGGAAAATATTAAATGCCCATTTTCATTCCCATTTTTTGTTCCTCTAGAAATGGAAGAACTAGCATAAGAAGAGGAAGAAGAGAAGAATGTTGAAGGGGAGACAGTCACCAGTGAGGAAGCAACAAAAGAAGATACATCCACTCCTCCTCTGGTACCTAAAGAAAATGTTACTCCTCTCGAAAACACAAAGAATCCTACTAAGGAGGATACTGCAAATAAGAATGGTAAAAAAGAGAATTATGAAGTAGAGAAGGAAGACAAATAAGAAAATGACAAGAAGGAAGATGGAGATAAGAATGAGAATGAATCTAGAGATGCAAAAATAGAAGAAGATAATCTTGTAAACTTTGGAAATAATGAGGAAAATAAGTTAAAGGATAAAGCTATGGAGATTACAAAGTCTTCTGGTGAATCCTCTAGCTCCTCCAAAGATTCCTTGAAGAATCTACTAATTATGTAGCTCAACTTTTAGCCTATTGTCTCATCACAATTGCTACAACTGGGAATGTGATAGGGAAATGTAGATCTAGACAAGATTTCCCCCCCTCCACAAGCTATAGTTGGGAGACGTATTTCATGCATCTTCTCAAAAGAAGATCATAGAAACACATCAAAAGAGTGGAGAGATAATGGAATAAGTAGTAAAGGAATTGTAAGAGGCCATACTCAGTGCAAAAATTTGCACATCACTTTCTGGTATAGAAAATTTGAAGCTATTGATTGATTATTTTAAATAGTATGCCTCTGATCTTATAGGTGAAGTGGAGAAAGAAGTTGAAAAAAAGAAAAATGATAAAAAGATGTTGGAGATTACTGAAAAAGAATGCTCTTGCACATAAAATGTTTCATGAGAATTTGAAGGCTGCACAAGGGTGTGTAGATGAAGCAAAGGCTCTTTACCAATATGGCATGAATCGGCCTAGAGCCACACAAAGCATCAAGAAGGAGATGGACTCCATTGAGTCCTATATCAACATTTCCTCTAGTGCCTATGATTCAACATTTGACCTAGTTGGAGACACAAGGAATGTTATTGAGGATTTGCATAAGAAATTATTTCAGCTACAAGCTCAAAAGGAGCATATCATTTTTTAGTTTGGAGAGATAATGGACCTGGTGAATCCAAAATTCATATTTGTTTCAAGAGCCATTTTGAGTGCTACCAAAGCTATATAGATGAATCTTGTACTTAGCACTCTAGAAGAAGGAGAATAGTTACAAATGGAGTTTTAAACTCAATGCAAATTGCTTGGGGAAGCCAATAAGGCATGGGAAGAAGACAAATAGGTGTGGCAGACCCATGTGTAGAAGTTACAAGATTCAACCTCTTCTAGTTGACAACATTATGTACTCTTTATGCATTTTAAATTTTTAATTCTAGATTCTTTATAAATATGCAGAGTATATAGAGTAGTTTCTTGTATATTTTTTTGGTTTTTCTCTAGTACATTACTTAAGGGGATTCAATCCAATATTTTAACTTGTACATATGTATATATTTCTCAAGGAGAGATCAGGCATATGTTAGAACAATTGTTGTAGGAACCCTTTTCCCTTGATGTCAAAGGGGGAGAATTTTTTGGAGATATTTTGGAGATTTTTTGGAATGTTTCCATCAATGAAAAAGGGGGAGATTGTTGGAAGAATGAGAAGTTTTTCATTGATGTTGTTGTTGGAAACAAAAGCATTTAGGACAAGGTATACCATTATGTGTTGTAATGTTGTCATTGATGTCAACATTGTATCTTGGTGTGAAGAATTTGGTGCAAATAATTTGGTTGATTCTAACATGCTTTTTAATGTTTGTGGAAGACAATTTTACAAGATGGTTTAATTCAGTGAAGATACTTGTGGTGGAAATTGACTAAGTGTCACTTCTGATAATTTTGTGTAATAGAGCATCCAATTTTTGGGTCTACACTAGTTTGTGTATGAACATTTTACTCTATGGTTCTAGCATAATATTTTTGGTTGGTAGAAGCATCTAATTCAAGAATTCCATCTTGTTTTGGCTTTCAGTTTGAAAGTTATGGATAACATAAGTTCGGCCTAGGAAATTATAGTCATTTCCTATATAGTGCATGTGAGGAGGAAAGTCCACACTTCTCCATGGCTAGGATTTTCGTTTTGAAGTCTTAAGGAGATGTTTATATATTTCAATAGAGTATGAATTATAGTTGGCATGATTTTTTGAGGTGCACATGTCAAAATATGGGTATATAGTTAATTTATTTTTGTATTATGTCTTCTACGATGCTGACCTAATAGATGTGAAGATATGCGAAGGTTAAATAAGTGTTGCTAAGTTATGTGGGAGCTATTATTGGTCCATACCAACCTATTTCAAATTGTTTTAAGGATTGATTCTTGGCATGAGGTCTATGTGGAAGGTTTTGAGCTGATAAGTTATATATTGTATATTTGTATAATACCTCTAATGAGGCTGACCTAATTGATGGTATGCTTGAAGTGGATATATACGCTAGGTCATTTTTGGTGTTTTGATTAATGTAAGGAATAATAGACATGTAAGTGATGTGAATGATGTGAATATTATCAAAGCAATGCAAATTTAAGTTGTGAATATTGAGTAGAATATTAGAGTGATGTGAATGTAGAGGAAAGTATAATGTTAGATTAGAATCAAATAAAGTGTGTAAAATCAATTTATTGAGCTTCCTTGGAACTATAATTCATGTATATGATAGATGGAATTGTAACAGTTCAATCTAGCTTGTGAGCCACAAACTCTCTTCTATATTTTTCTCTTAGTGGGTAGTGATTCCACCTACAGTGAGCACTTCTATAAATATACTATAATGGGTTATAATATATTGTGAGCTAATCCTCACCATGGTTTTTCCCATTTTGGGTTTTCCACATAAAAATCCTAGTGATCATGTGTTATGTGATGTTGTTGAATGTTTCATTCTTTCTTTCATTATTGTAATTGAATTTTCTAAGTGGAGTGGATGCTTAAATTTTTGAATGGTGCAAAAGAATATTGATTCACCCCCTCTCAGTATTCCATGTGTTAAACAAGAAATACTTTTTTTATTATTAGATTGGACTAAATATAGATCAAGTTGTCTCATTGCATGAGATTAAGAAACTTGTCACAATCTAATATAATCCTCATTTAGGGTTTTATTTCTTTCTTTTACAAGGATTGATCATTAATTATAATAAATCATCTATATAATCTAGGTATTCATTATTCAATGTAGAGATTATATCAGATGCTTGTGTGAATCAATCTTTTTTATCTTGGTTGCATAAAAATTTAGTTTCTTTGGTATCTCATTTCTAATAAGTGTTTTGGTTGCAGGTGATTTTTAGAGCTATGGGGTTTACTATTACCTCCAACATGGTATTAGGGAACTAGATGTGTGACTTCCTATCTAAATTTTGAGATATACAACCTCGACATAAAAATTGGCTCATCCTAGGGAAAAAAAAGCATCTTTGTTGAGTCTAGAATGACCAAAAACCTTATGATACTTATAATTTCATAAAATTTTAAGAAATTAAAAAATGAAAAAAAAATTAGGAGCTACGAAAATCCCAAATAAATTCATATGTTCATGCAGATCCATATGTATCTATATAGTTGTATCATTCTTTACCTATGTGCCCCTATGTGGGTCCATTTATATGTACAAACGAGTTAATTTCTTTTGGTTTCAAAAAGAAAAAATATATTTGAAAAAGCTAGAAAAATTAAAAAAAATCAAAGGTATGCACCTAGGCCATACCTAGGTGGTGGTGTTTTTTTCCCCTACATATTAAAAAGGGGCTATGCTTGATCACCTATGACCCCATAGGTGCACAAATTTTTTTATTAAAGGTTGTTATTGAAATTTATAGTTGGTGATGACCTTTATGACACCAACAATACCTTTAGATCTCTAGTGGAATAAAGAACTATCGAATGATGAAAAAAAAAATCTAACATCACTAATAGCTAGCAAAATATTCCACCCAAAAAGAATATTCCATCCCTTTTAACTGGTTTTTAGCAACCATTTTTTCCAAGGGGCCATTTTTCCAATGATTGAGGGGAATATTTTATAAATATTTTATGTTGACATCATCATGATGTTAACAGTGTGGATGACCATATAGACAGCTCTAGGCCCCCCTCATATCCCTATTTTCCCTAAGGGAATAATTATTCACTTTTATCATAACATGGTCATATAGTCTCAAAATTGAGCAAATGGGATATTGTTAGAAAATTGGTTCTGAGCACTTTCTAGTGATGTATCATCATCAAATTTTGCTTCTACTCTATTTTACTCTCAATAAATTTAAATCTTCATTTTTTTCTTTTGAGCTCATACCATTTCAATAGAATCTCTAATTTTCATGATTCTAGCAATGTTGAAAAGGTATTTTAGAGCTCTTTAGATCCATAAATATACTTTTTTTTACAATATGCCCCAAGTAAATTTAATTTAATTTTGTGTTTTCACATTTCTATTAATTACATAGATATCTTAGCACCTGGAAAGGATCTAGTATGTGAGATGACTATTTGATTTTATTTATATATACTAAGGTTATTAGTCTCTAATTTTATCATTTGAGGATGTATCATGGGTTTTCTATTCATCCTTATATGGTCATCTTGGAAAAGGATAAATATGAGTCCTAATGAAATGGAATCCTTACACATCTTAGGTGGCTTGATATTTTTCCTTATCTTTATGGACTCATACTAACACTAGAAACACCAATAAGTTATTTAGCATGAGTTATTATCAATGGTCTTGTTGGAGTAAATTGTTTTAGTGTTGATCTTGAAATTATCCATGTGATATTGAAAATTGATTATCCCCACACACTTTGGACTAAATTTTGGGAGATCCATGGAGACCATATCTCTCCATACCTTGAGGGAACTATTATAGGTTTTGTCAATCCTCTTGTAAATTTATATTTCATAACATTTGATGATGATAATTTAGAGAATCTTGAGTATATTATAGGTCTTGTTTCTTCTGATGGTTCAAAAACTTGTCTTCATGTTCCCACTCTTAAGACCGAGACCTTCTCATCATCTTCTTTTCTTCTTGTTCAACTTGGCATCACCACATATTTGGCCCATATTAGTTTAGTACAACATGAAATGGTATCTAGACATAATAACTTGGCCAAAATAACCCTAGACACAATAACTCCATCATAATAACACAAGGAAAAAATAACTCAGGGTCATAATAACCGATGGATAGAATAACCCATGGTCAAAATAACCCATGGACAGAATAACTCATTGTAATTTATAAATTTTGCTTTCCTTTATATTCTTATGGGGATACTATGTCCATGGGTTATTCAGACCATGGGTTATTTTGGCTTGGGTTATTATGACCCTAGGTTAGTTTGTCCTTGGGTTATTGTGACCGGGTTATTTTGAACAAAGTATTTTTGGCTTTTATCATCTTTCAAACATAGCTACTTGGGATTTTATTGGTAAGTGGATTGATACTTGAAATGATACTTTCACTCACCTAATTAAAAGTGATAAATATGCTCTAATAGTTGGGGAGATTGTGTGTGAAATGTTAATATTTCTTTGAATTTTGTAGGGAAAGCTCCCTTGTATGATAAGGAATTTTGAGTTTTTTGTGTAATTTAAACCTAAAAGGACATAAAGGAGAAAAGAGAAACTAAAGAAAGAAAAATAAAAAAGAACATATTAGTATACATAGGAACACTAAATAAGACTTCATGACTAACAACCATTACAAGGAGGTTACCATAATGTATATTTTAATATGTAATGAAATTGAAAGAAGGGTTATAAATCTTGGCATACAAAGAGATAAATAACTCCAACACATTCAAATTGAGATATCAAATTATTCTTGTGTTTCATTGTTGAAAGAATGAAGAAGGTTGTCATTAATGAGTTGTAATTTATGTCAACACCACATGATGAATGTCGGATGTCTATAGAAATTTCAATTTTGAAAAAGGTCTTTTGTCTGAGTGTTTATACCGACAGTTTTAACACACAATGCCCTCTGATATTTTGGTCTATGTTTTTTCACCTTTTTAGATCTACTCATACAGTTTTATTATGTTGTTCATAGATATATTTTGCATCTTATTTCATAATTTTAGTTGTCCTAATTAAATGGTTCAAGATTTGTAAGTAGTAGAAGTTTGTCATATATGGATTACATAGTTTTCTATGTAGTGGACCTTACCTAACTAGTCTACATTCCTCCATAGATTTAGATGTTTTGGTTTTGGGAGAAGGTTTGCATGTGCCATTACATTGCATTGTTCAATTGGCATGACATTTTTTGTTTTGTATATTCCTGTGTTGATTAGTTGGTGTATTCTACTTTTGGTTCTCTTCTTGGCCAACCTGAGATATGCAAAGTGTTGAGAAGAATAAATACTTGATGCAAAAGGAAAGAGGAGTTGTTATGGGTCTATTCCAACCTATATTACTTATGTTTTGAGTGTGAAGGGATTTTTATTTGAATTGGGTGCCGACAAGGCATGTTTTGCATAATTCGAGGCTACATCTAATTAGGCCGACCTAATTGATGTTTGCGGTGAAGACTAATATACATATACAAGGTTGAGTTGAGTTGTAAAATAAAGGGATCAGATAATGATATGATCCAAATGTAAGAAATGATGTGAATATTGCAAAATTATGTGAATAGGTTGTGAGAATTAAGTGATTGATGTGTGAAGATAGAGTAGAGAAAGGATTGGTAATCCGAGTTGAGTTTAGTATGTGTAATGAGCTTCAAAGGAATTGAATTCAACATAAGTTAGATACATTTGTCTTAGTTCAAACTCTAGCTATGTTCCTAGTAGTGAGGCTTTCTGTAATATCTTATAACCAGTTATAACATATTGTGAGTTAATCCTTAATGTGTTTTTTTCCCTTTTTGGGTTTTCCATGTAAAAATCCTAGTGTTCATGTTTTGTGTGTGTTATGGGTTATTTATGCTTGAATTCCTTATAATTGTTGAATATGCTTTAGAAATTGGATGGTTGATAATTGGATGGTTTAGTAGAATACTCATTCACCCCCCTCTCAGTATTTTATGTGTTCAACATTCATTACATCAATTACATAGATTAATAATTAATTAAATAGATAACATATGATATCCACCAAGACATACAAATATTACCAATTTGACATTAAAAAACCTATAATAACTCAAAAATATATTACATATAGGCCAAAATTATTATGTATTAAATTTATAAAATTCTATAATTTCAAAAACCCTATCTATATAATGTGTAAAGTCAAAATTCATCAAACAACCTCTATAAAAATTCCTTCAGACTTTCCCCTCCATAAAATTTCCCTTTACAATGCCAATAGCCTTGTATTTATAAGTGTATAAGAGTGAATTTGCACCCCATGTGTAAATCCCATTTTTTCCTTTATCCACCTTAGAAAACCAAGTTCAAAGGCTTAATTCCACCTAAGCCTGTTGCTTGCATCCCACTTGGCGCCTATTTTGAGCATCAGTGGAGGCGTTTCTGTTGGGGACGCCCGTGCGGTGTGCTTATGTCCTTGGCAGATTCTTGTAGCTGAACCTACAGAGGAATTACTCTTCTCATTGGAGGTGAAGTTGTAATGCCCCCTTCAGCCAACCAAACCAAATATGGACGTTTTTCTCCACTCCTTCAAATTCATTCCTTCAACATGCATTATAACTTCTTGACGGGATTCACAAGCTTCTTCACTTCACTCTCAACCTCACTTTCACTCACTCCAACCATTCAAGCATTCCATTATATCCAAAGCAGCACTCCATCACTTCGGTAGAGCAATTTTGGGACCACACCATTGCAGCAGAGGCTCGAGTAATCTCATATTCTCCTACAAGCAGTCTTGAGTTCTCTTGGTGGAGGTGGTAAGCTTCCCTCTCCTCTCCTCTATCACTTGGTTGAGTAGCATAACACTGTTTTGTAGTGCTTCTTTTCTCTTTAATACATTATTTCCTTTATCTCATTTCCTTAGCTATCCATGGAGGTGGAACACCTAAACGGGGGTCTAATTGAGGTAGAACGGTATACAACCTCCCAACATTTTCCTCTCTTGTTGTGTGTAGGAGCACATTCTTCTTGAAGGATCAACTAGCAATTGAATTCTTTGGTGAGATCCTCCTTATTATCTTCACTCTTGCATTTTTTCTTTATAATATTAGAGAGTATTTCATTTATTTAATCACATCATTTTGACCCTTTAGTTAATCAACTGGGTCGTTAGCTAGTTTTATTGGTTTTACCTCATCTTCACTGTTGTTTGGCCATATGGACGCCAGCACACTTTTGAGATGCCAATGCACTTTGTTGATGTCCAGAGACCACACTTTCATCCTTGGATAGAGAGATTCTTGAGGCATAGTGTTAGACCTGAATACTGGCTCACCTAGCCCCTTCCTGTGTTTTGGGTCTATAGAGTAACTAAGAGGCCTCGAGGTCCTCATTACTCTCGCCTCACATTTCCAAACATTACATTTAGTTGAGGTAAGTTAGGGAAGCCTCTCGCATCTTGACCCTTCGTGACCTGGGGTCTTGCATGTGGTGGTCTCCCTCTCTTACATTTTTTGTGAACTCGATGTGAACCATTTTGGTTTCGTTCTTGCGATCCTGACAATTCCTTTCCTTGTACTCTAGGAGTGTTTTAGGTGAGATTGTTGTGAGGCTATCGCCTTACAACCCAGCCTACAACCCCTAGTTGGCATAGTTGGAAGGTTCCAAAGGTATTGCATGGAAAAACCTTAATTGGGTCACCTGAAAGCCTTGTCTAGTGTCCATAATGACTTCCTTCTTGCACCAACCCATTCCCTCTACACAACCTATGGATAGTGGTACTGGTATAACTGTCACTTCACAGGACCTATCGATGGGATTTAACAAAGAACTGTCTCCTCTTTACATTCCTACGCAGATAAAAGGAAACATCATAGCAAGTTTTCTCATTGATTTTACATCACAAGTGAACACAATAACATAGGAAATTATGCTAATAAAATTCTTACACAAGGATGGGTATGATGCTCCTGTGAGTACCATCCGCACACATGATAGGCATTCTGTAGCCCCTTTGGGTAGTATTTTCCTATCAGTCTTAGTTGGACCTAAGTTCATGAAACTCTTGTTTGATATCATCCCTGGGTCTGAACTCTTTAGGGTGAAATTAGGTATCCCTTAGTTAGTGGCAATGAATGCAGTACCCTCTATCATGCATAAATGTCTAAAATTTATCGATGGGGGCTCTATGCATGTAATCCACGACACCAGTTATAGACCTCTAGTTGCACATGGTAGCTACTCCTTGGACCACTCTTGGCTTATGCATGTTGGTCCTCTCCCACCTAGGATGAACCTTCTAAACCGAACATATCAAAACTATAAGAAAGGGCAGCCAAGGCTAAAAGTGAGATACACTCCCTTGCCTTATGTTGTTTCACATAAGGCTTGGTTAAAAGCTAACAACGATGCCAGTAAGGCACAAAAGAAGGAAGAAGAGAAGCAGTCTCACAATCCTCCTTCTTCCTCTTATGTTGGTCAGTATGGCACTTCTTATCGCTCCGCTGAGGTACCATTGGGTCCTGCTACCCATCTATAGGAGAACCCTATGGTGCCCGCTTGGCAAAAGCTTAATTGTCTTGTTTTTGAACTTCTTGTTTTGTTGATAGAATCTAGACCCATTTGGTATAATAGGAAAAATGCCTCCTGAGGAGAGTCCTCTTTGTCTCAACCTCCATGGCCTCCTACTTCCCCTACTCCTAAAGAAGTGAGTGGAAAGAGGCCTGCTATTGAGGCTCTCGAGTTGACTCTTCCTATCTCTCCTCAGCCTATTCCTTCTGCTCCCGTGTAGGAACCTGTCTCTCCATTAAAGATAACTAAGGAACCTTCTATCCCTTTGAAAATCCCAACCTCTAACTCAAAGATCCATAGAAACTACCTTGTGCGTGAATGCAAGCGCTGACAAAAGGCTCTCCTGGCTGAGCAGGCCACCTCATAAAGAAAGTAGGAAGAAATGATTGCCCTTGCTTCAGGGCCTCCCACAACATCTTCTTCCCCCTTTCCTCCTACTTCTCTCAAGTCTAATCCTATACTGCTCCTGGTTTCCATTGTGAGTAAAAATGTGCCTAACCCTAAATGAGTATAGGTGTTCATCACTCCTTCAGTGGAACCACGTTTGCTAATATCCATTCCAAATATCTAGCCTTTCCTGAAGCCCATGGATATAATTAATACCTCAGTTGGATTCACTGTGATTCTTTCCTCCTCTTCCTCCGCACCTATAGCCTCATCTATGGGGAGCTCATCTCCTCTGGAAAAAAATGAGGTGGAGAGTGGTCCTTATAGCAATGAAGGATGTAAGAGGATCCCAACTTTTTCACAAGGTGGTCTTGTACTGACTTGTTCTATCCTAGTGACAAAACTAGTCCCAACTTCCCCTAAGTTCGTCACTACTCCCAAGTCACTCGGAAAGCCTAGCAATGAATCTCAGGCTCAACCTACCCCATATGCTAAACTTAGACACAATACTCCAATAAGGTGCATGTTTAACTCTGTGGATGAAGTTTTGGCCTTGTCAATGATCTTCGCAAAATCACTGACCTTGACTCCACAAGAGCTCAGTGGAGAGGAACTCGAGGGGCCCTCTTACTTGGCCCTTGTTACGGGAGGGTCAGATGCTCCTCCTCTTAACATCCCTCCACTACAGGCTCATCCTCCTTCCCCCTATGATGATCTAGAGTGGGAAGCATATGACCTCTTGGCTAATCAATGTTAGGAGGAGGCCTCTTCTTGATCTTGTGTGTTTTTGTTTTGTAATGTGTTCCCCCTATACTCGTGCTATGTGTGCCTGGATGAACCTCATCACCCCTGTTAGTGCTTGGATATAGGTGTGGTTTTTGTGTTGTAAACCTTCTTCTATTTGTATCATCATTCTTCCATGTTTGTGCTTGATTTTTGATAAATTGGGGACGATGCAAAGCGTTGGGAGCATTTGGGCTTCCCTTCCATGTTGACCCAATTTTTTAGTTTTACTTTGTCTTCTCATGCATTCTTCCTGATCTATTTTGGGATTGATGATGTTTCACCTTGCATTGCAGTTACCTATTATTATGAGCTCAGAAAGATCTGGCCCCGCTAAACCAGATCCCCTTGTGCCCTTTATCTATATTTTTCTCTTTCTTTTGTTATCCCTTTATATTTCTCTCTTCTTTGCTTGATTTTTCCCTTTCATGTGTGACAACTCCTTCTCTTTAACACTTCAATTTTCATAAAATGCATTTGTTGCCAATGGATCTTTTCTCAAAAATCCTCGCAATTTTTTTCTTTGGAATTGCATTCTCAACTTGGAACCCTAACAAAATGTGTTTCCTTCATCACAGGATCATAAATAAAGGACTCGAAGACCTTCCTCTGAAGCAAGAAAAAATTTAATCTTCCCCTCACATGGGGGCATATCCTTCCTTTAAAATTCCTTGATGAAGTGAACATCTTTCGAAAGGATTCCTTCATGAAGGATCAATCTGAGAAGAGAAGAACATCTGCTTTCAAATTTTGTGTCCCTTGAGTGGACCCCTTTTTCTTCTCGGTGGGTTCCCAAGGGACCTTTTCTTGAAACTATTTACCTCAAATGGATTCCTTCGTGTCTAGCCTGGGGGCAACCCAACTAGACTTATTCCATTCCCCCTTTCACGTCTAGCTTAGGGGCAGCCCAATTAGACTTGTTTTATATCTTTGTGTCTAGCTTGGGGGAAGCCTAACTAGACCTTACCTTTCAAATAGTGCATCCCTTGAGTGGACCCCTCTCCTTTTGAAGGGTTCTTGAGGGACCTCTTTGAAAAACTTCTGAATCATTGACGGTCTGCACGACTATCCACTTACTTGCCTATTTGGCTACTTCTTGACTCTACAGAATCTGCTTCCTTGGGGTTTCCTTCATGCTAGAGTTTTTGATGGATACCTTCCTTGCGGGTCTACGGGCCTATAAGGAAATTAGTTCATGGGGCTTCCTTCATGCAAGAGATCTTGGGGGTTGCCTCCTTGTAGGTCCGTGGGCTTGTAAGACACTTTGTTTTTCTAACTTCATAGTTCTGAGCAGCTATGGAGTCCTTTGTTTTCCTTGCACCTTTAGGTTCGCCAGATCATGGTCTGCTTCCTCAACAATTCAGGTATACATTTCTCACCCTACTCTTTCTTGATCTACTTTACCGAGCACTTATCAATGTTCGTGCTTGCTAAAGAGGGGGAAAAATATATGAGTGAATTTTCACCCCATGTGAAAATCCCCTTTTTTCCTTTATCCACCTTAGAAAACCAACTTCAAAGGCTTAATTCCACCTAAGCCCACTGCTTTCATCCCACATGGCACCTATTTTGAGTGTCAATGGAGGTTTTTTTGTCGGGGACACTCGTGTGGAGTGCAGAAATCCGTGTAGCGCACTTACATCCCTGGAAGATTCCTGTGGTTGTACCTACAGAGGCATTACTCTTCTCATTGGAGGTGAAGTTGTAACACCCCCATAGGATGACCAACCTGAATATAGCCATTTTTCTCCACTCCTTCAAATTCATCCCTTCAACATGCACTCTAACTTCTTGACAAGATTCACAAGCTTCTTCACTTCACTCTCAAGCTCACTTTCACTCACTCCAACCATTCAAGCATTCCATTGTAGCCAAAGAAACACTACATCACTTTGGTAGAGCAAGTTTGGGACCACACCATTGCAGAAAAGACTTGAGTACTCTCATATTCTCCCCCAAGTAGCCTTGAGTGCTCTTGGTGGAAGTGGTAAGCTTCCCTCTCCTCTCCTCTATCACTTAGTTGAGTAGCATAACACTATTTTGTAGTCCTTATTTTCTCTTTACTACATTATTTCCTTTATCTCACTTCATTGGCTATCCATGGAGGTGGAAACACTTAAATGGGGGTCTAACTGAGGCAGACCCCTATACAGCCACCCAAAATTTTCCTCTCTTGTTGTGTGTAGGAGCACGTGCTTCTCAAAGGATTAGCTGGTGAACGAATTCCTTTGTGAGATCCTCCTTACTCTCTTCACTCTTGCATGTTTGTGTTATAATATTAGAGAGTATTTCATTTATTTAATCACATTATTCTAGCCCTTTAGTTAATCAGATGGGTCATTATCTAGTTTTATTGGTTTGACCTCATCTTCCTTGTTGTCTGGTTGTATAGACTCCAGTGTACTTTTGAGACACCAGCGTGTCACACTGATGTATAGAGACCGTGCTTGTTGGACACTAGAAACACTGAGAGGGGGGGTGAATCAGTGTTCCACAATATTTGAATTTCAAATTAGATCTTAAACTATCAACAGTAATATTTAACCTTTAATAGAATTCACAACATATAAGCAAAAGAAAACATGCAAACTCATTAAAGAGACAATGTGAACACCATAACACCAATTTTTTTACATGGAAACCCTATTAGGGGAAAAGCCACTATGGAGATTAATCCACAAAGTATGTAAAAAAAACCCTATTAGGGGAAAAGCCACTATGGAGATTAATCCACAAAGTATACTTTTTTAAAAGTATGATCAAAAGGGAATGCACTTGCATTTAGGCACACTTCCTAGAGCTCACTGCTCAAAATAGGGAAGGCTCACTACCTTACCAAATATTTGAGATTACAACAAAATGTTGAACTAAGAATATAACATCTACAAATGCCTGGATTCAGTTCCAATGAGGCACATAAAATAGATTTTGGACCTTTTGTCCAATTCACACTTCTGCTCTGCTTTCCTACACAAAAACCCTTCTACTATACAAACAAAATTCACTTCAACAGATCTTTTGATATTAGCTCATAAAAATGCTCTACGCTTTTTCGTTCAAACGCCTTCTCACTTCTTGATCCACACACCAAAAATGATTTACCAATCTCACATATATATCCACTAACAAGATTTTATTACTACATGTCGACTTGAAACAAATTATAATATTCTTTCACATGTCGGTTCAAATCACCAATTAGAATTAATGCGTACCCACATAAGTTGACTAGACTATAGTAGGGACCCAAATCAAAACTCCCAACACAAGAAATAGTTAAAACAACTATTCTTCATACATCCACAACATGCTATACACAACAGGTCAGCCATAATGAGAAAATAAATAATAAGTGATTCTACTGAATCTCTAAACCCGTACACCGATCAATGCAACATTACAAAACTTACCAATCAAGTACCATACATGCTTGACAAGATTCCCTGGGGATCCACACAACAAAATAATGATCTGGTGAAGTATTCAGATCAACTTATCAACTGGATACTCTATTCTTCATGATTTCTACCAATAGAATATAGTCTTCCACTTTTCCTACCGGTATGAGCTACTTCTAAACTACAAACCATACTACTGACTCCAGTTGCCATCAATGAAAACACTAGCAACAAAAAAAAATCTCCCAAATCCATATGCCAACAATCTCCCCCTTTGGAATTGATGGCAACACTTAGTGAAAAATGACTAAGTGTTAAAACTTAAAGCTTCAAAACACAACAAAACACTGCTCCCCCTTTGGATGTCAAGGCATTTTTCACTGCATTCTCTCCCCCTTTGACATCAATGACAAAAACTTCCACTACTTTCTCTTCCCCTTTAATATTTTTACTGCACTCTCTCTTACTGCATTCTCTCTCCCAATTTATCAAAAAAAAGTTGTAATTGCTACTAAATTCAAAATATTATTTTATACTTGTCTTTCATTTCTGGGGGAAATTTCTTTCAAGACTCCACTACAATCCCAGTAGCTATTATTAGACTATTATTTCTTGATGTCCTATTGATGACATAGACAAGGGATTCAGGAATGGTAATGGCTTCTTCTAGCTTTTCTCCTTTCTTCAAAACTTCAATCATTTTCTCTAGTCTACATTCAGTTTGATCCTTCACTTTCCAGAAAGTATCCATAAGAGTGTTTCTGGAAAAGTGAACCTTTGCATGCTCAATCTGTAGCTCATGAATCTTCTTCTCAACTACTCCATCCTTGTCCTAAAACATATTGTAGTCCTATCTAATTCTGACAAGCTCATTCTCAATTTGTTTCAACTTTTCCTTGTATTTAACAACCACATGAGGCCACCTAAGACAATAATTGTAGATCTTATTTGTTGAGTCAATGCATTGTCTTAACACATTCATTTTATTTTCTAGTTTTTCAAGAGAGATCCTAAATTGCATCTTCAGATGTGAGATTATTTCATCCTCTTTTTTGTCCAGAGGCACAGAGTCCATAGCATCCTTGATACATTCAATCAATTCTTCTAGAAGTACATTCTATAGACTTTCCAGCTCAATGTTGTTATCAATAAAGTATCTTCCTAGAGTGTCCTTAATGAAGTCCTACTCATATGATGGTTCATTTATCCATATGTCAGTTATCTTTTGCATTCCATCTTCTTCCTGAACAATCTACAATATCTTTGCTTTAAGTAAAGCACCTTCTTCATCACTTTCTTCTACAATTATCACATCTGGTTCAACTGGTTTTGGTTCATCTCTTGGTGTATATTCCTTAGAATCTTCATCCACTATATCCACAACCATCTGCTCTTTACCTTTTCCCTCAAATTTTGTTGACTTAGGTGTCAAAATAGTGTCACCAGCCAACTCTCTTTCTCTCTTCTACTTTTTCTCCACCTTACTGAAGGATGATCCAACTTCAACTACTTTTACCAAGAGAGGAATATCACTTACACCAAACTTTCCTAACAAGTTCCTAAAGAATATTTCATAAGATTATTCACCATTTTTAAAAGTGTTGAAATGCTAAAAAAAATTCTTGCAAACAAATTCTTGCAAACAAGCATATTTTTCTTCCATACCACATTATCATTCTGAGGTAAGCAATTTAGGAAGTACATCATAATGCATGTAACTAGGCTACAAAACCTGAAAGAATAATTTATATCCTTCGTCAATTGCACATTCTCCATCAATTGATGCTTCAACAATCCACATAGATCAAAGTCTTCATCTTCCATTATCATTTTGTGCACAATGTATACTATGCCTACAGAGGTTGCACCTTCCCTATTTCTAAAGAAAATTTTGTATGAAATTCCATATGCAATGTACTTTTTCAATGGATCTTTGATTGTTGTAATCATTAGAGCACTCAAATCTCCTATTATTTCAGTTAGGGATTCGACTTCGACATTTTGAATCAATTTCTTTTTCGGGACATCTCCAATTCTACACAATCCTGTTAGATTTTTTATTAAATCCTTAGAAATTTGATAGGTTTTATCCATAGTAAGGATATCACCATCCAATCTATTCAAGATAAACTGAACTACCTCTGCACTGATGAAATAAGGAAATTCATTCCAGATGTCCAAGTTCTTATTTTTCACTCCTCTAAGATTCTTCAATTTGATGGAAGACAACAAATTTCTTACATCCCTGACCTTTCTACTACTATATTCATCCATAGTTACTATTCCTTTGATTTGCTTTATTTTTTGTATTGAACAGGGTTCTACCGATCATCGAATAAGTTCAAAATTCACAAGCAACTAAATTATCTGGAGAATTCACCGTTGATTTGAATTTCACTCCTTCAAAATTTTGTTGAAAAATATCTCCAATTGTTCTCCTTCAATGCACAGTGACAAATGAGGGTTTCAAATTCCCTTTTATAACTTCACATACTTAACTTCCTACCACATTAAATGCTTTTCCCTATGAGTTTTGGTTACTCTTCATTTTCACACAACAAGAGAAGAATCCTTTTGTGGACCTTCAAGAAGTGATCACCAATACATTTTAGGATTAATAATACACCTACTGACAACTTCCTATGATCCCATACCAACTACACATAGGGGGACAAAATATTTTCATGACGACTCCCCCTAGGCCAATGGCCTGGAATCAATTGCCGAATGAATTACCAAAGGGAGCTTCCAGTACAGTCTTATTACCTTCATTAGATCCACTCTTCTTTACCCATGTTTTCTTCATCTGATCTATTATTTCTTCCACATATGCTTTTCCTTTTCCCTTATCACCTTTCTGTGAATTTCTGCCTTGATAAACCGGACCTTTCTTATCCATGTTTTTGTTCCTGCAGAATCTTGCAATGTGACCAAATCTCTTACAATTGTAGCATACCATATTTTTATGTCTATACCATCCATTCCATTGATTTCCTCTTGATCTTCATTTTTTAGAAACATGTCCAAATCTTCCACAGGTATAGCATTTAATGTTCCTTATACTGACATACATACTTTTGCATTCTAATGACTTATGACCAAACTTCTTTCATTTAAAACACTAACCAGAGAATGATGGAGTGCCAAAGTTTATCGTACGTCTACACTGAGAAGCCATATGTCCATATTTATTACAAACAAATCAATATCCATTAAATTTCTGAGCATTGGGTTGCCTTACCAGATATCTTCTTCCTTTTTTTTCTAATTTTTCTTTTTAGGGTCCATTTTTTCAGATCTGAAGCTTTCATTCTTCACATAGCCAAGACCTCATTTATCATTTACATCCTTTTGACCTTTATTTATCTCATCAAGCCTAGTAGAATTGATCTTGAACTTCTCCTTAAACTCATTTATAGTAGCAAGCTCATCTCTGAGAATAACTATTTGTCTCTCAAGCTCTTGTTCATTGTTTCTGGATTGTTGCTATTCAATCTCCAGCTGAATTAATCCACTATTAACTCATTGCATTCTTCAAACTTCTCTTTCAAGGACTGGGCTAGATTCTCCTCCTTTCTTTCTTCAATCTCTTTGGTTAGCTTCATCACCACATATTCCATTTCAATCTTTAGAGTAGTATTTTCCTTAGCAAGTTTTTCACATTCTTCTATTATTTCTTTTAGGGTTTGATTCAAATGAACATCTTCTGGGCCTCTACTTTATTTTTTCCTCAATTTTCTACATAGTTCCTTCCTCTTTTCCCTTGACTCATTTATTTTATCCTTCAGTGATTGAATGATTTTTTTGGTAGTCGCAATATTTTCTTTTAGCTCCATGACCTTACCCTTAGACTGATCAAGATCATCAAGTGCCAAAATAAGTTGTTGTTGAAGACCCCTAGCGTCCATTGTAATCCAAGATCCACCTTAGGCTATTAAAATTCAAAAGAGAAACCCTCTATGATACCAATTGTTGGACACTAGGAACACTGAGAGGGGGGGTGAATCAGTGTTCCACAATATTTCAATTTCAAATCATATCTTAAACTATCAACAACAATATTTAACCTTTAATAGCATTCACAACATATAAACAAAAGGAAACATGCAAGCTCATTAAAGAGACAATCTGAACACCATAACACCAATTTTTTTACGTGGAAACCCTGTTAGGGGAAAAACCAGGATGGAGATTAATCCACAAAGTATACTCTGTTAAAAGTATGATTAAAAGGGAATGCACTTGCATTCAGGCACACTACCTAGAGCTCGCTGCTCAAAATAGGGAAGGCTCACTTCCTTACAAAATATTTGAGATTACAACAAAATTTTGAACTGAGAATATAGCATCTACAAATGCTCGGATTCAATTCCAATGAGGCACCTAAAATAGATTATGGACCTTTCGTCCAATTCACACTTCTGCTCTGCTTTGCTCTTCTTTTCTACACAAATGCTTCTATTGCACAAACAAAATTCACTTCAATAGATCTTATGATATTAGCTCATACAGGTGCTCTGCACTTTTCCACTCACACACCTTCTCACTTCTTGATCCACACACCAAAAATGATTTACCAATCTCACATATATATCCGCTAACAAGATTTTATTATTATATGTCAGCTTCAAACAAAATATAATATTCTTCCACATGTCAGCTCAAATCACCAATTAGAATTAATATGTACCCACACAAGTTAGCTAGACAATAGTAGGGACCCAAATCAAAATTCCCAACACAAGAAATAGTTAAAACAACTATTCCTCATACATCCGCGACATGCTATATGCAACAGGTCGGCCATAATGAGAAAATAAACAATGAGTCATTCTACTGAATCTCCAAAACCATACACCGATCAATGCAACATTACAAAACTTACCAATCAAGTACCATACATGCTTGAAAAGATTCTCTAGGGATCCACACAAAAAAATAATGATCCAGTGAAGTATTCAGATCAACTTATGAACCAGATACTCTGTTCTTCATGCTTTATGCCAATAGAATATAGTCTTCTACTTTTACTGCCAGTATGAGCTCCTTCTAAACTATGGACCATACTATTGACTCTAGTTTCCATCAATGACAAAAATAGCACCCAAAACCAATCTCCCAAATCCATATGCCAATAGTGCTTTTTTCCTTGGACAGAGAGCTTCCTAAGGTGTAGTGTTAGACCTAAAAACTGGCTCACCTAGCCCCTTCCTATGTTTTGGGTCTCTAGAGTAATTGAGAGGCCTCGAGGTCCTTGTTACTCTCACCTAGAATTTCCAAACATTACACTTAGCTAAGGTAAGTTAAGGAAACCTCTCATATCTTGACCCTCCATGACCTAGGGTCTTGCACACAGTGGTCCCCCTCTCTTACAATAGCATTTCCCTAATAATTAACTAGTAACTAGACCTAGTAATTACCTTTTTGAAATACAATGGTTTTTAAAAAAATAAACCTTATTTAGTTATATTTTAGATCACTTTTTGGAAATAAGGTTTATTTTATAAATTCTAGTTATAATTGTGATATACATCACTTTTACTAAAATACAAATATAAACTAATAACTTCATGAATCTTGTTCAAGTATGAAGGGATTTAATTTAGGTTCAAAACATAGTTGATTAAAATTAGCCTGTCAAACAATTCTTCTTAGCTCAAGATTCAATCTCCACTCTTTCTAGGACAAATACAACTTCAATCCATGACTCAAACCTACCACCATAAATCCACATTTCTTTCACATAGGAACACAGTAGATAACCATTTTCAATATTTTCCACTACAATATATTCTCTTTGCAAGAGTTTAAAAATACTATTCTTCCTATTAGTGATTTTTAATGTTCCATTTTTTTTACTTCACTTATATCCCCTATTGGAAACCATCCATCTTTAAAACTTATTTAGTAAGGTAATATCTCTTTTAATAGCTTGAGAATAATATGTTTCCTCAAAAACATAACTTTCCCCAAGAAATGGCTTCTAATGCATCATAAACCATGTTTCAGATAAACTCAAGAAGTAGTTATGTGTTTGGACTTATAGGTCCATCTATTCCTAACATTTAAATTCATTGAGTGAACAAATAGAACTCCATCCACAAGTTTCACATCCTTGCAAAACATGACAAAAAATGGTTAATCTCAAAATTCCTCCATAAGATTACCTAAGGGAGTAGCTCCTGACAACATAAGTTGAATCCATCCTCCTAATCTTGCTTTAATATTTCTAAAAAAAATTGCATCTACCAAAGATGATGTTTCATTTGTCTTGAATCCTAGTTTAAACCATTTAATTTTGTAGTGATATAGATCATTAGAAAATAATCTCCTCATTATGTGGCTCTCCTTAATTCTTTTTTGTTCCTTGGAGACAAGAGCATATAAAGTTGGCTTCAACTCTAGATTTTTTTTTGGAAATAGTTTACTATCTCCTTAAAAATATCTCAAAGAGGCCCCTCAATGCAAAAATAATTCTCAATTATTCAATCAAGAATATGAGCCAAAGGGAGGAAAGATAAATATACATCTTGAGTTGTCATATTTTTATCAAAATATTCAAAAATATAATTAGCTCCTGCTACAGTGGTGGTAATTACCTCATGGGTCAAAATAACACCCCTTTTTTCTCCAATAATATTTTTCATGTGTAAATTCTATTGCATCAACACTTGGTCTATGTCCTAATTATTGGTTAAAAATAAAATTCCATGCTACAATAATCTCCTCTCTAGAAGCCTCTGTACTTATTCCAAGCCACTTGTATGGTGCCTAACATTTATTCTAGGAAAAGCTAATGAGGAACCACCAAATGAAGAATCTATTGAACATATAATATAAATGAATGGTCTAAGGAAAATCTTGGAAACTGTGGTGTTCAAATTGTGTAAGTCATTTATTTCTTTATTACTAAACTCCTTCCTTCAAGCCTTTAAGAAAATACTAGAGTTCTTTCTTTTCATACTAGTCAAGAAATAATTTGGAGTTTGTATTTAAAAATGTTTTGATTGATAATTATGTAAATTTGATCTTGTTACTTCATAAAAACTATAAGAAAAATATTGATGAAGTAACCATAGCATAATATTACTCCAATTCTTGTTGATTATTTTTAATCTAGCTTTCCAAGAGAAACTTAAATATTCTTTTAACACAACATGATAAAGATGTGCTATCCTAGGTTGTGAGAGTTCTCCTCTTCTTATTTTTTATATCTTGGTCTTCCTCTAACTATTAATGAAGTCACCCACAATTTTTTAGAATTTGGTGTTGGAAAGAAGAAAAAGAAAACTAGCTAGGTGGAAAGGTTCCATCTTGAGTTATGCTAGTAAGCTGAAACTTATGGATGTTTCTCTTCAACGAATCCCAATGTACTTAATATCTTGATTCAAAATCCCAAGATACATAGTTGATAAATTGGAAAGAATCTAAAGAAAATTTCTCTAGTCAAGTACTGAGGAGAAGAATTTTTTTTCCTTGCTAAGCTAGGATACTATTTTTCTACCCAAATCTAGTGGTGGGATCAGTACCATAAAAATCCAAACTAATAACAAAGTACTCCTTGCTAAGGTTGGATGGGATTTTTTGAGAAAAAAGGACTGGTTCACTATTCTAAATGACAAATACCTCAATAATAATTTCTTTATGAGGAGTTGGATGGGATTTTTTGAGAAAAAAGGACTGGTTCACTATTCTAAATGACAAATACCTCAATAATAATTTCTTTATGAGGAGCCTTTTTAATGGTCACTCTCATGGCTCCCTAATTTGGAATAATATTAGTTGTAAAATAACTATTATAGACTATCCTGATATGGAAACTTGGTAATGGATTCAACATCAAGTTTTGGGATGATCCTTGGTTACTTGAGCTACCTCTCGACCAATTTGACTTCAAGGATTTGATGGGCCCTCGTACTAGGTACTTTAGTAGGTATGTTGAAGACTATATTAATGGTTAACAAGAAACTCAAAAGTTGAAAGTCTTTGTGAATTATTTTCATAACTCTCATGAATTATGTCATTCAACAAGGTTACTTTAGGAATCTCTCTCCTTAACAAGAATACCCTTATCCTTCCAAGAAGATGATATTTCTGGACTGGGGAAAGAAAATTCCACCTAACTATAAAATCATCTTACAAAGTGTTGTCGATGTAGAAACTTGTGGTAGATTTTTGAAATAGGTTTGGAATAGACATCTTATTTGAAAAATAAATTTCTTTTCATGGAATATGGCCCACAATAGAATCCTCACCTAGGATAATCTAAGGAAAAAGGGGATTCCAAATCCCTAATAAATGCATGCTTTGCAAGATGAATGAGGAGTCTATTCCTTACCTATTACTCCACTATCCCTTTCATGCAAAGGTTTGGGATTCTTCTCTCCAAAAAACTTGGGTCACTTGGACAATGAATGAGAATGTCAAATACTTTGTGGAGAACTTGGTTAGTCATTATTCTCATCCCTCACACAAAGAAATTTGGCAATAAGTTCCCCCTTTATCTGTTGGTTTATTTGGAAGGAAAGGAACAATAGGATTTTCCATAATCTAGAAAAGAGCCCCAAGGAGGTTTTAGTGCTTGTTCCAACCTTCTTACTAAAAACATATCCCTTTCCAAGAAACCTTCGAATGAACCTCCCAATGCTTTGGAGATCAATATTTCTTGTAATTGGAATCTTCCTCTAAAAATCAATTCCTATTATAATTGTAAAGTATTGGCAAGGTTGAATACTAACTGGAGGCCTCCTCTACAAAGTTAGCACAAACTCAACTTTGATGGGGCTGCAAAAGGAAATCCAAGTCCCGTTAGTATTAGAAGTATCATTAGAGATCTTGAAGGAAAATTCTTAGTTATTTATGTTGGAGGGATAGAGGTGCAATATTCTATGGCAGTTGAAGCAAGGGTGGTGCTTAGTGGGGTAAAATTTTTTCTTTCTATAGGGATCAAGTATCTATATGTTGAGGTGGACTCTAAAGCTTTTACTGATGCTATCATAGAAAAAAGCTTTTGAGGATGGACCATTAATGATGTTATGGTGGATATTCATCTCATCCTTAGTAAATTTTAGCGAAAAAAGTGTTCACATATCTTCAGAGAAGGTAATAAGGTGGCTTATGATTTGGCCAATGTTGGGACTCCTTGGACCTCTACCAAGTATTGGAGAAACATTGCTACTTTTCCCACTATTATGAAAGGATTTATCCTTTATGAAAAAAAATATATATCCCAAATGATGATCGCTTAAATTTTCTACATTGGTTTTTTAATATTTACTCTTTACAATTAGGCTTGGTAAGATGATGTGGAATAGATTTGATGAGATGGATATGAACATGTGGACCATTATGATGAGGTTCAACTTTTACTTTCTACTTAGTTGGTTTGGAAACACTTGTGATAAAAAAAATGTCATTTTTTGTTATGCAAGAGGCTACTCATCCTTACATTTATAATACTCTTATTAATTTGAGTTGGTGATTTGATAACTCAACCTTTAAAATTAAATATTTATTATTGCACCATAATTATGGCTTATGGATCCATAATTACTAAATATCCAGTCTCAATATCCTCTATTCTCCCTCTAGTCATTTTCGACCAACTTTGGTCCTTTGGAAAAGACTGGTCGTGTGTGGGAAGATATTATCATCTTAACCTAGATTTGTACAAAGATAATTTCCCATTTTTTATCTTGGTAAGGCTTATCTTATTGTTTATCCTTTCTGAGAATTTGCAAATCATTCATTTCCTTCGCTCCCCTTTGCCATCTATGTTTTAATCTATGCAATATTATGGGTGGTGACAAGGCTAGAATAAATTCTAGTTCTTGTAAGGAATTCCACCGTGATGCCTTATTTTGGAATATTTGTATTGAGGGGGCTTGGACCCTCTTATAGAGAGTCTTAAAGGCCATGATGAAAACCTATCTACCTAATTTTCTAATAGTTGGTGTGATCATCAAGTGAAATTGAGAGGAATTTCCTTTGAAGCTAGTGAG
The DNA here is from genome assembly GCA_007258455.2 of Sequoia sempervirens. Taxonomy (NCBI): domain Eukaryota; kingdom Viridiplantae; phylum Streptophyta; class Pinopsida; order Cupressales; family Cupressaceae; genus Sequoia; species Sequoia sempervirens. Next base: position 97,656,812 of record VDFB02105785.1, on the reverse strand, counting down.
GAATTTATTGCTAAGGAAACCAGGCTTTCATGTAATGGAAATAAGCTAAAGAAGCATACCAAAGTCTAAGATACAAACAACATGCAACAATTCTTCAAATATAATGAGCAACCCTTCAAGCTCCATGCAAGTTACAAAAGGATCAAGCTCTTGCCACCATGGGACTTGGTGTTTCTCGTTCTCTTGAAATACGTAACTCTTGAAGATATTTTTAAGTGTTATTATTACTATCACATGTCCCTTCTCAACCACTTTAGACACCATCTCCTCATAAGCTTCTCATTTTTCCTCCTTTCTTCCCTAGAAATTTGGTGAAGGAAATGGTTGAGATTGCCTCTAGAAACTCAAATAAATCTCCTCTCCCCTAACATCAAGGGTTAATACTGAGACTATATCACTTTCGCTTGGCATTGTGTCCTTTGAAGCTAATTCATGCAACCCTAGTTAGTGATGAGTCTAAGCATCTTGAAGTTTCCCCAAAAAACCTTCCCATATTTCTACTTCTAGGTCTAAGTGTAATCTCATTCTCCCTACCAACTAACCTAACCTATCAAAAACCCCAAATAGTTAGGTAAAAAGAAAACATTAACCCTATGTAGTCTCAAAAAAATGTCATGGTGAGTTTGTGCGAGCTGAAGAATACCCCTGTCAAGAGGGCTAAAAAAAAATTAGGCAAGTCTAACCCTAATTTGGAGAAGAAAAATTCCATCTCCTTTTATGTTGAAGAACCTATTTGAGAGAATGAAGAGGTGGATGTTGATACTAAAGTCTTTGGTGAGGAGGATAACATAATGTCTATGGATATGGAATTTGGTGTGGAACCAGCCAGTGTGTTGGTGCTTCCAAATAATGGTCTAGTTTCTCCTTAAGGGTAGCTACTCCTTATGGTTAGATACCCTAGGGCAGTGGCCAACAAATAGGAAATGATTGGAAAGCTTCTCCTTTGAACTTTAGGCTCTACAAGACCAAGGTGGGTATCCTATATGTTAGAGAAGATCATCACACTAGAATGGTGGAAGGCCTTTGATGGGATAAATCATCTATGCAACCTTCTATATTATCAGTGACTTCTAGTAGTGTGGAAAGGAAAAACAAGAAATGTGAAATAAAATCTAAACTAAGAAAGTAGGGAAATTTTTTTGATTGAAAGGTTTTAATTCTTCCCTAGCTTCAAACTTTGTGAATCTCCTTGACCAATTCCTAATCAATATAGAGTTAGGAAAGAAATAAGCTCCTATGATAGACCAACCATTGCTTCTCATAACCCTACTACCTTGCAATAGGACACCAAAAAATAGACAACACCATCACATTACTTATTAATCCACATTGCAGTAACAATACCTTCATTATCTTTATGCAAAAAATTACACCACTCCTTGTATGATAGGAAAACATAGAAATGATTCAAAAAAAAAATTGCTTCAAGCATCAAAATTAATTACTTTGATTCAAAATATAATGTTTACAATATTTGGAGAACATGATAGATTGAAATTTAGATTTGAGAAAAAATACGTGTATTGTAGTCATTTGTTGTTATTATAGAGCATAGCTTAAAGCATTCCCTATCTACGTCATAAGGACTTATCCTATTCAACTTGACTCAACCAAATATTTATAGAAAACTATAAAAAAAATTGTGGAAGAGAAACACTACACCAAACCCCTTAGGTTGGAGAGAAAAAGTCCAAACCCATAACAAAATAAATAATTTTTTCCTTTATAGTGCAAGATAACTCCAATTCAAATTAAAACCCTGACCCTAACTCAATTAGAGTTACAGAGAGGATTAAATCCGATATGATTACAAAAATTTGAAAATTTCCCTCCAAAATAGAGCAACAACTAGCCATAAATTCCCCTAACACCTCAAGCAAACCCCAACGTGGTGTTCATGATGAGTGCATATCAAAAAATCAAGAAATCTACAACCAAAATTAGGAAACCATGCCTTGACAAAAAGAAACTTGACCTCTACAACACTTCAAGGAATAAATGACACTGTTAAGCAATAAATTTGGCTTAGGAGAAGGGTAGAAATTCAATCTAGAGACATTTGGAGTTGATCAAGGAGCTGAGATGCAAATACACCATTGCTATTTTGTGTTTTCCTGCAAAATGAGGAAGCTAGCCATTTGTGTTTTGAATACTAGCTATTAGATATAAGATGGAGAGATACGATCAAATCCCAAATGAAGGTTTAAAACATAGCCATTATTCTCCAAGAAACAATATAACCATCATTAAGGGGACTGCAGCAAATCAAAGTAATTCTCATTTGAGTCCCTCTGATGAAACAAAATTTTAAACCTGTCATCCCTCTATTGTCACCTTCCACTCCCATCCTATGTTCATCTCTCATCACTAGAACCATTTGATTGCCTTGCTTCTCAACAAAAATGTGAAACAACTAAGTAGTATGTCGCCATGTGTCCGATGGACCCACAAAATTCCTCGTCGATTGCCATCAAACATAATCAAGGAGACAACCATATATGAGAGTGAGGCATTTTAGAGTCCCCTTGATGGAATGATCAAAAGAACCTCAACACATCAAGGGGAGTAACATTCAAGTCCCTTCAATGTTATGAAAAAAAAGCACCATCCTTGACCCATGTCAGGTCCCACCATACCACACATCGCCTCCCCACTTCCCCTTTGAAAGATAAGAGATGATGGTGGGTCCACCACAAGCTAGCGAGGAACTGTTAGGATTAACCCGAACCAACTGAATCTCAATTGTTGATGCTACTTTCACATGATAATGGTCTCGCTGACTGATAAGACATGTGGCACCTATTCACTAGCCTGTTGGAATATTTTAACAAATATTAAAACCCAATGGGGGGTTAGGGAACAATCAGGATTGAATCACTTAGATCCAACCACCCATATTGAAAGTTTAAACCTGCATGTTTAAATGTTGGCAACTTAAAAGTGGGACTTAGTTAGGTAAATTAGGACTTTGGAAAAAACATTTATTTGACCTAGGGACATAAGATTAAATACTTAAATGGGGCCATGACCAGAAAGGTAGGGTAAAGGGGTTAGTGAACACATGACCACCTAAACATAAGTTATAACTTAGATGACTAGGAACTAGCCATAGGGAGTCAACATCATTGTAGAACAAAAGTGAAAGGCATGGAACAATTAGGTTCTTATGAGGTTTTAAGCCCATAATGGTTTTGGAGTCCCTATCTTGCATGTTTGTAACCCTAAAGATCTCAAAAATTGAAAAATAGCCATGAATTTTGCAAGTACCACCAGTGGCTCTAGTTGGGGACGTTTGTTCAGGAGGAACAGAGTGCAAATTCAGATCTCTAGAGAAGTAGACCATGCCAACCATTGGGCATTGTAGTCAACCCAATCTTTCAAACCTTATTTGATAGCCTCATGCCACCAAATCGAAAAGGGAAGTTAACACTTATCCTTGTCAAACACCAATCTATTAAAGGGGTTGATCTCCTTCAACCAATAATTGTTTCTATCACACCATAGTAGCACAAGTAGCCCCTTTCCTACAAAAAAAAATATTAGGTTAAACTTGAACAAGTGATAACTTTCTCCATGTTTGGCTTTGCTGCTACATGGTAACCACATCATATAGGCCACTTCACTACCACCCAATGCATTTTGTGATTTTGTAGCAAGTGACAAAAACTGAGAACACTGATCAACACCATATATGAAAGCATTGTATCTTCATATCTTCTAAACTTCTCATATGAACCAAGGAAAAAAGAAAACACCTCCAATTCACATGGAAAAGGAAAATATGACATCTCATCATGCTGACATGTAGAGGGAAACTCATCCTCAAACAAGTCAAGCTGAAAACTTTGAATCTCACACACACAAGGAACATGAGCAACTAAAAAAATATCTTGTTACTGCTCATCAGTACTACAAGCAACATGCTTGGAGTTCTCAATGTTGATGTAGACCTCATCAACAAATCCATTTGAATCATGAGATTTTTTTTGTGAAGAGCTATACTCTTCAAAAAAATTCTCTTCTTCAACCTCTTTGCAATCTATTAAGGCATATGTATCACAAAAATCAAAATCATGACACATATTTGTGGAACTTACCTCAGCAACAGTGCTCTACCATGAAAAAATTGAAGTCCACTGCTCATGAAGAAGACTAAGAGTTGTACCCCATAGGCATCCATATGATTCATACCATCATACTCCTCAAGTGAAAGCTCATCATAAATAACATCTTTAGCTTTACTAACATTTATCTTTTCATTTTCTTCTTCACATACAACTACATCTATGCTATCCTCATGCAAAATTTTAGTGACAACTTCAAAACTAGAACAAGGGATAGAAGAAGGTGAGAAATCAAATAAGGAAGTAGCTTCTTATTAATCACTTGTATCACCATCATATGCATACTCTCCACAATCTACAATCTAGCTAGATTCATCCACTGAATCTCTTGCACACATATCTTCTTCTTCTTCCATACTGTTGCAATAATCAATAGAGTCATATCCCACACTATCAAACTAAAAATCATCATTATATACATCATTTCTACTTTCCTCTAGTTGAAAATCACCACATATTGTCAGATTCATCTAATATAGAGAGAAAAATATCTACCTCTATTGTTTCAACATTTGTAGAAGGTATGACATCAATTTTTTCTGTCGCTTCATCATACCTTACATTTTGGTTGCTATCATAGAAAACCTCATTTACACACAATTCTTCTGTAGGTTGCCCAAAAGCATAATCTTCATCACTACAAGATGCATCATTGTTCTTTTCTATACCATCCAAACACCAAGAATAAGTACCATCACACATTTTAGACAAGAAGTGAGATTCATGCCTCTCTATCAACTTACCAATCAATGAAATCCAACCATCAATCTCTCTAACTTTAGAAGGCTTCCATCTTCATGGCATTGTACTCATACCTAGTTCAAGTAATTCACAAAATAAATCAACACAAGTTGATTCATCTAGCCTATCTGATTCTGGTATAGCGAACAAACATTCCATGAAATTATCATGAAAGTTAAATGGGGAATCATCCTCATATCTTTCTATGTTCCATAATGCATCTAGAGGTGAGAAAGTTTCAACCTTAGATTCATATTCTTCTTCAACTTCCCAACTGAGCAGAAAACTACTATCAGAAAAACATTCATTATTCACTTCACCCAAGTTATCCATGAATATTTCTTTAAAATCATGCCATGAATAAATAGAATGCAGAGGAAGATTAAAAAACTAATCCTTGACATCATTTTCTAAAGTTCTTACAAAAAATCTCATGAAAACATCTTCTTCTACTATCTGACATTCAAAATCAAATTAGTGAAATCTTGCAAATGTCTTGATGTTGATTCTTCTAAATTTCCTCTAAACTTAGGAAAATATTCTTTTATCTCTCTTGGAACAGAGTGTGGATAACCATAGATTTTACTAAAATCCAGAGGGTTATATATCTCCAAAGAAAAAGGTTTCCTTTGAGGATATGATTGTGGTTCAGTCATGACAAAATAACTTGTAGAGGGGCAACCCATTTGGTTATACATTTTGCAAAATAATATCTAACCCTCTACAACTATCTTCTTTAGAATATCCAATTTCTCAATTCTCTTTTCAACTAGTACCTTAAAGCACTGAATAAGGGGCAATATTTACTAGAACTTTGTTACAGATCTTCATACAAAATGTTGTAGTAGGAAAATACCTGAAAAATACTGCAACCAACTCTTTTGATGATGTAAAATTCTTGTAAAGTCACCCGCTCTTTGAAAGAGGAAAAGATCTTCAAGCAGTAGAGAGCTCCTTCCAAGATCTAGGTATTTCTGAGTTCTCTCCACCAATAGAGTACCAAACTTGAAGACCACACCATAAATGTTACAACAATCTCCCTCTTCAAGTATGTAGGTCCCTTTGAATTATCTAACCCAAAACTTCAAATCAAAAAATTTATTGACTCTCCCAAATGTATATATCACTATCTTCCTCAATGGAATCACCACTTTATGTGGCTTGCAAAGAGGCAAAGCATATTTTCAGTTGCTCAACTAGAGATACAAATACAAGAAACTGATATAACCGAAAATTATTGTTCTCCCTAGTAGAGTCGCCAATTTGTTGGTGTTTCAAGCTAATGGTCCATTTTCTCCTAAAGGGTAGCTACTTCTTATGCTTAGAGACCCTAGGTCAGTGGACAATGAACAAGAGATGATTAGCAAGCTTCTCCTCTGCACTTTAGGCTCTGTAGGACCAAGGTGGGTATCCCTATATGTTAAATCAGATCATCACACTAGAATGGTGGAAGGCCTTTGATGGGATAAATCATCTATGCAACCTTCTATATTATTAGTCACTTTTGGTAGTGTGGAAATGAAAAACAAGAAACATGAAAGAAAATCTAAACTAAGAAAGTGGGGAAATGTTTTTGATTTAAAGTTTTTTATTTTTCCCTAGCTTCAAACATTGTGAATCTCCTTGACGAATGCCTAATCCATACAAAGTCAAGAATGAAATAAAATCCTTTAATAGACCAACCATGGCTTCTCATAAAACTACTACCTTTCGGCAAGAAACCAACAAAAGGACAACACCATCACATTACTTATTAATCCACATTTCAGTAGCAATACCTTCACTATCTCTATGCAAGCAATTACACCACTCCATGAATGATAGGAAAAAATAGAAATAATTCAAACACCAAATGTGCTTGAAGCATCAAAATAACCCTTGATCACTTTGATTTAAAAGATAATGTATACAATATTTGGAGAACATGACAGATTGACATTTAGATTTGAGATAAAATACAATGTGTATTACAATCATCTATTGTTATTATAGAGGATAGCTTAAAGAATTCCCTATCTATGTCATAAGGACTTATCCTATTCATCTTGACTCAACCAAAGACTTACAGAAAACTAGAAAATGGAATCAGGGAAGGGAAAAAATACACCAAACCCCTCAAGTTGGAGAGAAAAAGTCTAAACCCAAGACAAAATAACAAAATTTTCCTTTATAGTGTAAGAATAACTCCAATTCGAATTCAAACCCTAACCCTAAATCAATTAGAGTTACAAATAGGAGTAAATCTGATCTTATTACAAACATTTGAAATTCCCCTTCAAAATAGAGAAACAATCAGCCATAAAGGCCCCTAGCAGCTTGAGCACATCTCAGCATGGTGTTCATGATGAGTGCAGATCAAAAACTTAGGAAATCCACAACCAAAATTAGGAAACCATGCCCTGACAAAAGGAACTTGATCTCTAAAACACTTCAGGGAATAAATGGTGTCATTCAGCAATCAATTTGGCTTGGGAGAAGCATACAAATTCAATCTAGGGCTATTTGGAGTCGATTTGGTAGTTGAGATGCAAAGATACCATTACTGTTATGTGTTTACTCACAAAATGAGGCAACTAACCATTTGCATTTTGAATTCTAGTCATCAAATGAAAGATGGAGGGAAAAGATAAAATCCCCAATGAATGTTTAAAACATAGTTGTTGATCTCCAAGAAATTGCATAACCATCATCAAATGGACTACAACAAATCAGAGTGAGTCACATTTGAGTCCCTCCAATGAAATAAAATCTGCCACCTGTCATCCCTTTGATATCACCTTCCACTCCCATCTTGCATTCATCACTCATCACTAGAACCATCTAATCACCTTGCTTCACAACAAAAATGTGAAGAAACCAAGTGATATGTCACCACGTGTTCGATGGACCAACTAAATGCCTCATTGATTCCCATCAAACATAATCAAGGAGACAACCATATATCAGAGTGAGACCTTTTAGAGTCTCCCCGATGAAATGATCAAAAGGACCTCAACACATCGGGGGGAGTAAAATTTGAGTCCCCTCAATGCAGTGAAGACAAACATAGGCCCTAATCCCATCAGGTCCCACTATGCCACATGTCGCCTCCCCGCTTCCCCTCTAAAAGATAAGAGATTATGGTGGGTCCTTGATAGGATAGCAGGGAATGGTAAAGATTAACTTGAACCACCTCATATCAACCGTTCATGTTGCCTTCACATGATAATGGCCTCATTGAGTGATAAGACATGTGGCACCCGTGCCACCAACCCATTGGAATATTTTAACGAATATTAAAACCCAATGAGGGAGCAAGGAATGGTTAGAATTGAATCACATAGATCCAACCACCCATATTGAAAGTTTAAACCTACACATACAAATTTTACCAACTTAAAATAGGGCCTTGGCTATGTAAATTAGGACTTTTGGCATAATTTTTTTTGACCTAGGGACATAATACTAAATACTTAAATAGGCCACAACAAGAAAGGAAGGGTAAAGGGGTCGATGAACACTTGATCACCTAAACATAAGTTATAACTTAGATGACTGGGAACCGGCCATAGGGAGTCAACATCACTATAGAAAAAAAGTGCAAGGCATGGAACAATTAGGTTTTTAGGAGGGTTTAAGCCCATAAGGGTTTTGGAAGCCCTATCCTGCAAGTTTGGAACCCTAAAGATCTCAAAAATTCAAAAATGTCCATGGATTTTACAAGTACCACCACAGTGTGAGAAGATCAAATAGACTATCCAAACCAAAGCTCAAGGTTTTAATTGATGACACATCAATTAGATCTAAACAAGATAACAAGAAAGAGGACAAGGACAACACTATTGAGGAAGCATATGACTACGTGGAGGGCCCTAGCCACTTCCCTCAGCTTAACAAGATGATTTTGGAGGACTCCACCCTAGAATCCTCCAATCAACATTTGGGGAATGAGGTAGCTAACATGTCTAGCCACACTCCTAATGAAGATCACAAAGCTCTTCTAGCTCATGTGAGCATTCTGTTGACGAAATTGAACCAACTTTCTTCCCCGTTAAGGTCATCCATCGCTTTATTGTGACTCTTGCTTCTGTGTGGAAGGAGAAAATCAAGAAGAATAATATAGGCACTGATCCCAGCTCAAACTAGACAAAAATGAATGGTTTCAAATTCCTCATGGAGGAATGGGAAAACAATGCTAAGTAGTGATCTGGGGCTTGTCAGCTCCCCCTAGGGGTTTTTGTCTATGCTATTACTGTGTTGTGTTTATGGATTTGTTAGTATATTGTTACTGTTGTTTTTTTATTTTTATGAATTGAAATGGTGATCTCCTACCTTGGTGGTTTTTGTGTAAAGAGTACAACACCTTATAAATGTTTCTTATATTATTTAAAACATGATAAGTAAGTTTCCCTATAATACCAAGGAATCTTTGGCACAACAAGAACATAGCTTGAACTATAACTCAAGATAAAATGGTGAATCCTTCAACATAAACCATATGATAAAAGATATAAATTTATTATTGTTTAGGAAACCAACGTGACTAGACAATCCAATAGATCATCCTTGAAGAACATAAGAAAATAAACTGTAGTGTAGGAAAAAGTATCCCTTTTTCACACTTAATTTGGGAATAAATATTAATAATAAAATGAGCTAAATGATGCCTTAATTTAATGTTGTAATATGTATTTTACATATTCACATTAAGTTTAGGGCCTTATTAAATAAAATAAACTTAATTATGCCTTAATTTAGTGTTGTAATATGTTGTACATATTCACATTAAGTTTAGGACCTTTTTAATTAAAATAGACTTAATTGTGCCTTATTTATGGTGTTGTAAGGTGTACCTATACACTTTCACACTTATCTACGGCTATATTAATTAATTGAGGTTATTTATGCCTTAATTATACCCTTTAATTCAAATCCAATCCTAATTAACTACAATTTACGAAGAGGAAAACTTGACATTCATCGAATATATTTCATCAAATCTATATTTCAATTATGTTTTCAGTTATATTTTAATATTTTAAAATCTATATTTAAATGTCGGCTTGTGAAATTTGAATTAAGGATAAATTACTATAAATACAAGGCTATTTCATCAAATCAAGTATAAGTTTCTAGGAAGGTCTTGAAGATTAGATTTTTGAGAGATCAATTACAAGAGCCAAGATTATTGTCAAGAGCATTCAAGAGCAGATTTATCAAGGATTTATTATAGCATTCAAGATATCAAGCATCATGTTAAATTTATGTTGCATGATGTAGGTTTCAAGATCTAATCCAAGCATTCAAGTCAAATATTCAAAGCAAGATTCAAGTATCAAGATCCACATCTACTGAAGCCATGTCATGCAATTTTCATACCTTCATTATCAAAGGTTCATCCAAGGGTTTGGTGAGTTGTGACATTCTATTTTTTCATTCATCATTCCTTCATGCTATTTGATTTCATTACAAGGTTTCATTACCAAAATACAGTTTGAAAAAGGAAAACCTACATTCACCTAGGAAAACAACATTTTTTCTCTCTTGATGTGTGTTTGCAGGTTTTAGTTGGAAGATCTCTTGAAAATAAAAAATTGTAAATTTGTCAAAGTTGTCACCATTCTTGCAATTTCATAAAAAATAACCTATAGGATTTATTTTTGGCTTTTCAACTATGAGATTCATGGATTTGGGAGTGCAGACATAGAGGAATAGAACCTAGAAATCATTTTTACAAAGCCCTAGCCAAGACCCATTCACTATAGGGAAAATGAGTCCTCAATGAGCTTTAGAAAAACACTTCTTGAAAAAGGTACACAACATGTATCCCTTCCAAATTATCCCTAAAGTTTATAGGTTCCATCAGTTTTATGTTTCAACTTTTAAATGTGTTGAGAAGTTGTTGAGAATATTTGGCATGGTTGTCATTGATGTCAAAACCTGGGATCTAGAAGTTTGTGCTTTGGATGATATAAAAAAATGATCAATCCTATCGTGTGCTATGATGTTGTTTAGTATGGATGTTATCCTTGATCTGGATATGGCAGTACTCCCTTTTTGGGACACCTGTGAAAGTCAGTTAATGAAAAATAATGAAGACTAATATTTTGATGTTGGTTGTTGTGCTCAAAGCTTATTTCAGGTATCCTTGCTATTCGAACATTCATGTAGCATGTTATAAGTTTTGGTATGTCTAACTACATTCCTTTGGTTGATATTAAAATTGATGGAGATCAAGACTTGGTCTTGGTTGTGGCATTCTCATCAGCTCCAAAATATATCTCATGTAATTAAAAGTTCACTATCTTTTAATAATTATGCTTATCTTATGTATGGCCTATTTATGGGTCCTATGGTAATGTGTCAAGGAAATATTTATGTGTGAACTATCCTTTAGGTCTGGTGCTAGCATTCCAAGCCTTATTGAATATTTCAAGTTTGTTCTTTAAGCTGGCATGTTTTTCTAGGCTAACCTTTTTTGTTCTACAGTTACATATATATTGAACATCTCTTTGGTTCTAAACAAGAAATGTGGTGTGTGTGAACAATATTGCAAAGGATTATGTGATAAGAAATAGAGAAGGAAGGAGAAGGCAAGTGTTAGGAAGAAGTAATTCGTAGTGAAGAGGTTGTGCAAGGAAAGTGGGAAAAATATTCTTGACCAAATCTATTGTAGATAAATATTATGCTCTAAATCATAACTGAATTCATACATATGTAGATGCAACTTCATTAGTTCATGTTCTATCAGTAAGACTATTTGGTAATCAAATGTTTTTGTATTAGTTAGGTAGTGAGCCCACCAATAGTGAGCCTTACCTACAATGAGTATTTTGGCAGTGATCCCTTTGTAAAAGTCACCTTAACCAGTGTCACCTTAACCGATGTTCTATAATTGAGAATTAGTATTCTCTGTGGTTTTTCCCATCTTGGGTTTCCATGTAAATTAGATGGTGTTCATTATGCATGGTTTTTTTATGTGTGTTCATATCTGTTTTAATTATTATCTGATTGATTTAAGATTTATTTGGATTAATTAAAGCCAAGAAAATTGTTTTATGATAACTGATTCACCCCCCCTCTCAGTTATCTAGACCATTCAACAATTGGTATTAGAGCCTGGTCCCTTGCAGATAGAGCTTAACCGCTTGAGGGAGATCTTGGTAGTTTGACAAGATGGTAGGAAACTATTACTTTGATGAAGAACTGAAGACAATGTTAGATGACATGGAAAGCATGAAATCTGAAAATGAAGAATTGAAAGAAAACATCAGGGAGGAAAATGCTTGTATCTCAAAGCTAGGGGAGAAAATTTGGAAATTCAAAGAAAGATATAGATAGGTCTACAAGGAATGAAAGGAGTCAAAGGAAAGTGTTGTGAATCTGAAGCTATGATTGGATGAATGCAAGAAGACTAAAGAAAATATCAAAGATACCATCAAACAGAAACTGGAAGAATGAAAGAAGATTGAAGAAAATCTCAAAGATACCATCAAACATAAATTAGAAGAAAATGAGAAGTTAGATCAAGAGTTAAGAAGGATAAAATTAGAAGCAAGAGTATGTGAAAGTAGCATAATTCCAAATCAAGTCTTGTCCCTACATAAATGTCACAAGGATAAGGAAGGACTTGGCTTCTCAGGTGAAAGCTCAAATCAGAATACTAAAGGTAAAGACAAAGTAATTGAAGCTAAAGCGAGATCTATTGTAACAAGCAACGTTTGGAACTCTATAACACCTACAAAAAGACCTCTAGTTAGGAAACCAAATTCTCAAACGTACTTATCATTTAATGGTCATTTTTTCTATGCAAAATTTTTAGACATAAGGTTGTAGAGTGTAGAAGCAAGAAGGAATTGAGCACTCTATGCTTTAACTATCACAAGTTTGGTCACAAAGCAAGTCATTGCAAAAGTCAATTATCTAATTTGGATAAAAGGAATGGAATGAATAATATCTTTCATGGTAATTTCTATTTATTCCATGATTATGGCCACAAATCTAATAAGTGCAGATCTAGGGTTCACTCAGTTAAGTCAAGACAAAGATGTTACAAGTGCAATCAATCCGGACATTATGCTAACACATGCAAATATGTTTCTATGGAAAAGTTTTAAAATAAAAAGAAGGTTGTAGAATCAAATGAATCTAAGAAGAAGAACGTCATGGTTTGGAAGAAAAAGGAAATGAGTGTGGGGAGATCTTTTGTGGTACCAAATATTAGTATAAGCTCTTTCGGAATCTAAGCCAACTGCCTTGGATTAGGGGGAGTTTTTCAATACATATCCTATCAGTTCCCCCTCTTTGAATTAATATTGATGTGATTTTGGCATGGCTAAGTTTGATCCAGTTGGTGATGTATGATAAAGCTTAATCCGACTAATTGAAAAGTGAAGTACAATTGATGGCGTCATTGATGCAAGTTTTTCATGGTAAAATCATCATAAGCAACTAAGAATAAAAGGTGGAGTTTCAAACCATTTCTCATAGTTTGCAAAGGAGTTAGAGGTTGTCATTGGTGGTTCCCCTCTAAAACCTAAAAGGAGAAAAATCAACAGAAAGGATGTCATCACTATCTGAGAAGAGAAGGAGAAGGAAGAAGAGTCTCTTCCTGGATCTAACTCTTTTGTTCTACATGAAGTTTGTTTGGTGTTGGATGAGGGTGATATGAAAAATATTGGTGAAATGTGGTATTCCTACTCTCTAGCCAGTAGGCCTAAAATTGAAGATGCCTTAGTTGATTATCTACTAAAAAAGCGTACTATTGTTTATGTTGTTTCTGACTCGTTATCAGATGATTTGGTAGAAGCTTTTGAAGAAAGGTTGTTGTGGGAAGGATCTGAAGGACATAAGATCCAAGCTATGATTGAGATGTGTGTCAAAGCCAAAAAAATTTTATCCAAACACATTGGTGAGACAAGAGAATGCATTAAGGAGATGTCTGACATCTATAGGTACTATCTTCGGTGGCCTACTGTTGTTGACAACTTTAGAAGTAGAATTGAAGCTATTGAATCTAAATTGAATGATATTGGGAAATTTTTTGACTTCTTCAAAGATAAATATGGAAAATAAAGAATAAGAGTTGGTGAGTTGCATGCTGAGTTATTGTCTACTCAAAGACGGAGGGAATATTTGGTTAAAAATTTTTGGTTGGTCAAAGAAATTGTTGAGCTCTGATTGGATCATCTCTCCAGGATACTCTCTAATGCAGAGGATTGTGAACTACAGTGCTTGTCTCTGGATTGGTCATCATCATTTAAGTTGTTGGATCTAATAGATAGTATGTGTGCCAAAATGGCTTCTACTATGCAAGCTTGGAAGAGGATTCTTCCAACTGTGAGAGAAAGGTACAAGAATTTTTTTTTTGTGAAAAGTGTTATTTTTACTTGATTTCTTGAATGTTCTTATTTGGCACTTTTCCTTTGATGGAAAAAAGGGGGAGAAAATGAAGATAAAAAAAAAGAAGAGGAATTGAATTGCTTGACAAAGGGGGAGCACTTGGAGTCTTTTGTTTGCAGCTTTTTTGTTTTTGAATTATTGTTGTTTTGCCATCAATGCCAAAGGGGGAGATTGATGATAAGTTGTAGAGAAGATTTGGCATGGTTGTCATTGATGTCAAAACCTGGGATCCAAAAAGTTGTGCTCTAGATGATATACAAAAATGATCTATCCTATCATGTGCTATGATGTTGTGTAGTATGGATGTTATCCTTGATCCAGATATGGCATTACTCCTCTTTTGGGACACCCATGAAAGTCAGTTAATGAAAAATAATGAAGACTAATCTTTTGATGTTGGCTTCTATGCTCAAAGATTATTCTGGGTATCCTTGCTATTTGAACGTTCATGTAGCATGTTACAAGTTTTGGTATGTCTAACTGCATTCCTTCAGTTGATACTAAAATTTATGGAGATCAAGACTTGGTCTTGGTTGTGGCATTTACATCAACTCTAGAATATATCTCATATAATTCAAAGTTTGCTATCTTTTAATAATTATACTTATCTTATTCATGACCTATTTATGGGTCATGTGGTAATGTGGTAAGGAAATCTTTATGTGTGACCTATCCTTTGGGTTTGGTGCTAGCGTGCTAAGCCTTATTGAATATTTCAAGGTTTTTCTTCAAGCTGACATGTTTTGCTCGGCCAACTTTTTTTGTTCTATGGGTACATATATATATTGAACATCCCTTTGGTTTTGAATAAGAAGTGTGGTGTGTGTGAACAAGATTGCAAAGGATTATGAGATAAGAAATAGATAAGGAAGCAGAAGGAAAGTGTCAGGAAGAAGTAATTAGTAGTGAAGAGGTTGTGCAAGGAAAGTGCGTAGAAGATTATTGACCAAATCTACTATAGAAATGTATTGTGCTCTAAACCGGAACCGACTTCATGCATATGTAGATGCAACTTCATTAGTTCATGTCCTGTCAGCAAGACTATTTTGTAATCAAATGTTTTTGTATTAGTCAGGCAGTGAGCCCACCAGAAGTGAGCCTTACCTGCAATGAGCATTTTCGCAGTGAGCCCTTTGTAAAAATCACCTTTACCGGTGTCACCTTAACCAATGTTCTATAATTGAGAATTAGCATTCTCTGTGGTTTTTCCCATCTTGGGTTTCCACATAAGTTTTTGTGTTCATTGTGCATGGTGTTGTTATTTGTGTTCATATCTATTTTAATTATTATATGATTGATTTAAGATTGCCCCAGATTAATTAAAGTCAAGAAAATTGTCTTATGATAACCGATTCACCCCCCCTCTTAGTTATTCAGAATGTTCAACAAAATGTACTTTATAGATCACAATTTAAAGCTTATTTTCTATTTTAATCTTCCCTCCCAAAGTGTTTTTTTACCTAGACCCCTGTCTTACCATAAAAGGGAAATTTGCAGATTCACACTTTGACTTGACTCTTAATTTTTGGTTGATAGTCATTTCATTGTGTGGATCTCATTTCCTAATGAAAATAGAAGAATAGGCCCCTTTTTCCCTCTTTAGATCCACTTTTCCATTTTGGGAAATTTCCCCTATCCTATTTTTCTTTGTTTCATAAAGAATAAATAATTAATTTCTTTAACTCTACAACTATTTCCCCTCTTCATCTACGAATGTTTCAAAATCCTTATAAACAAATCCATTTTGTGCATATTTTACAATTATGCTATCAATTAGTTGAATTCTCTTTGAAACATGTTTTCTTTCAAATTTCACATACATGTTTACAAAGGGTCTACAACTTGGTGCATATTGGAAATAATTAGTCATGTCACACGTATGGCACATTTTCTTGATAGTTTTTAAATCTATGTTAGAAAATTAAATTTATGTATATCATGCAACCATATATTCCATGAAACGATATTTCTTTGAGGAATTTGTTAAATAGTTCTTATATTTTCCCTCTATCATGCCTCATTGCTTACTACTACATTCATTGCAATGAATTTTGTACATATCCTATAATGAATATGATTCATTTAACAACATTTCTTTAGCAAATTCTATCAAATTTTTCATTTCCTTGTCTTCTACATAGCCTAATTACATCTTAATATACCCTATAGTCATAAAATTTAGCTTTGATGACATCCCTTTGAGGAATTATGTGAAGGATTTTTTATAATTTCCTTTATGCTCTATCACACCCCATATAATTCTATTCCAATCATCTAATAAAAATTTGGTAGCCTTTATGCTTTAGACAATGCCAATACCCTATTTAGCATACCATTATTGGGACTAGCATAGAAGATGTTGGGAAAACATTACATATTTTGGCTTTATCATTGCCAAATGTATTTTCTTGATAGATTCTAAATCCTTTTCAATAAATTCATTTTGTTCATATTCTATAATTATTATAGTCTTTGAGACCACATTTCTTTTGAGCACTTTGTCAAAAAAATCTTGTGCTTTGTCTTTACTTCTGCATTTTGCATCCATATTTGTAGAATGGAATTTGATTAAAATTTGTGAATCTCTTTTTTATTGATTTAAACTCATACATGTCATGATATTTTTATGGTGCGATCTTGGAATGGATTTTCTAGAATTTAAAAATCCTTTTTCATGCATTTTTCAAACATTATTAGGTTGCACTTGTCTATGAGGGTGTAATGTCAAAAATTGCATCCTATGTAATTTCAGATTTTGTAAACCTCCCTTTAGATAAATTAAATTCTATAATGCAATGTCCCATTTTATCTAACCTTAATTTAATGCTTAACCCTTTTGTTCTTAACCATTAAAGTGAATTTATGTCTTGGAAGAATGTGTGTTGTATAAACATTTGCATGTTGTGCAAACATCCCGAATAGATTCTTGACTATAGTAACTATTGATACATTACATTTCTCACCTACCAATGAATGTGACACCTCTGCTCTCTCAAAAGCGTGCTTGGACAACCCTTGAATTCTTATACCTTCTCAAACACTTCATTTTATATGTCTCCTTGATTCATTCTCTCATTCTCTCATTCATTCTTCAATCTCTCTTAGAAATTTCTTCATTTCTATTGTTCTTCCTACACCTTAGTAGCTTCATTCTACCATCATTATTACATTCTATTTCTCTCACAAGGCACTCCATGTTCTCTCAAACTTAGGGATCATAGTCTCTTCCTTTTGGAATTCTCATCTTGCTAAAGGTGGGTAATTGTAATTCATTTATTGCATTATTGATTAACTAGAATGTTATTCTAGCATATTTATCTTTTCTCCTATCATGTCTATTTCATTTTCTATCAATCTCTTCTAGATTTTTGTGGAGGTGGAAACACCAAAATAGGGGTTTGACTAAGGCAAGCCCCTAAATAGCCCCTAACACTTTCCTTGATCCTATCTGTGTAGGTATTGGAAATATCTCTTTGTTGGAACCTTCATTTCTTTTCTTTCTATGAGTAATTTATTTCACTTCCTTCATCTTATCACCTACATTTCACTTTAGTTCACATTATTCAAGTTTTTTTTAATTCCCCTGACATTTCCCTATATTTTAAAAGTCCATAGTAAATAGAAATGTTAGTAGGAATTTGGTTGTTTTTTGGATAGTCTCAATTTTTGGTCCATACAAGACACTAGTGTACTTAAAATATATCCAAATGCCACAATATCATCCTTAGATGAGAGCTTGTCAGTTTGTCCAAAATACTTTTGTGAGCTACTCTTTCAATTTTTGAAACTCTCACCTTTTAATTTCACATAAAACATAAATAAATAGACTTCATCATACTATCTCGTCACATGATCTTTGATCTTTGAGGTATTTGAGGGATATTTTCTCCTTGATACCCTGTCATCTTGGGAGTAGTGAATCCCTACTCTAAATTTTGGTTAACTCGATGTGAACCATCCTTCTAGAATTTTGTTCATTTCAAAAATTATAAAACATTTTATCCCTCTTAAGTTCTTCTTCTCTTGTTTCTCAGAGTTGGAAAGGTTATGTTGCAAGCACTTCTCTATGAGCTTTACAAACCAATCTACTACTTTTTGACACATAGTAAGGAGAAGCTTGAGGCCTGCCATACCCCCAAATAGGTATATTCATACTAGACCTAGTCCCATGTTTTTTGAAAAGCCTTGATCCTTCTAGCTCTCAACCAATGTTTGGTGGTCCTTCCCCTTCAAATTCCCCTCCATTTTCTCCATCCTCTAATATTTATGAAGCTTCTCTCAGGTCCCCTTTGAGTAGGTTTAATCTTTGTAGGAAAGGCTTAAATAATTTGAATATTTTCTAGGTCATGGTAACACATACACTCAAGCTTCCCCTATTGTAAGTAATCTAAGGAACTTACTTATCATAGATCCTAAGGTCCTTGAGTTATTGTGTGCACTGTCAAACATAGAGACCCATGTACTTTCATACATGGTATTCTTGAGCCACTCTCAAGCTACCCAATTAGATGTCATTGGTAGCCAATTGCATCTTCCAATTTTAGAGGTATCTGTATATATGGTGGATACCAATCCTTCTATACCTACTATAACTTTCACTAATGACATCAATGTTGCATCCACTTGTTGATCATGATGTTAGTCACAACAACAATGCAAATAAAATCCTCATAGGTAAACCATGAAGAACCTATCTTTACTTGAAAGATGAAACCAGGGCAACCTAAAAGTCTGAGAAAAGGGGAAGGTTGACTTAGCTTAATCCCAAGGCTCCGATAGTCAGGTCTTGAACATACTAGGTTCACTTTAGGGTATGATGTGATATGGTTGTTAATCTCAAGGGGCATATGGTTATCTCCGGTTCTTAAAGGAATCATAGGTATCAAATGGAAGATTTTTCAGTTGATCAGTAGAAAATTTCATGAAATCAACAGATTTGCAATAATATTTCATGAATATCAAAAAACTTTGCTATTGCTTAAGTAAATTTAGCTTTAAGAATTCAAAAATTTCATGGAAATGAAAGATTTGCAATATTATTTCCATTCATTCATCTCTTTTTTGGAACATTTTCAGAATTTAACATCTAATCTAAAATAAAGCATAAAAATACTTGAAAAGTAAAATTTCTCCCAAGTATTCTCCACACATGCCCCAAGATTTAATCAAATCAAAGAAAACCACTCTATATGTCACCAAATTTCTTCACATCTAGGCATATAATGGTATGAGCTTTTAAAGAAATGGGTTTAGTTTGGACATCGAATAGGTTCTATATGCACCCTTAAATGATGCAGTATACAGTCTTGTCTCACTGAACAAACAAACTAGCTACAAAAGATTCATGAGATTGGTAGCTTTCAAATTGGCTTCGATATTGATCAAGTTCTATGTGCATACAAGTTTTTAATCTGAAATGATTCAAGAAAAAGGAAAAAAGAACAAAACTTAAAGAAGTTTTGGCTCTTTTGACATCCTTAAATTTTGAACTTAACTTAAAAAGAAATATCTCCTAGCCTTTTATAGAAACAAGACACAGGGAAGATAAGACTAATACATGAGAGGAAATAGAAGGGATGAATCATGACAAGACACATGAAATATGAAAACTAGTAGGAGAATTGTTGATGGAGTCAACGAAGGTCGACTATCACCGACACGTTGATATCCTTTGGGTATTTTATATTTTTTATTATTGCTAGGATAATAACTTGAATCTAGCTACTATGTAGGAACTTTCCCATATATTTAGAATGATTTATTTATCATTTTGTTCCTACATTTTGGTTCTACTTTGGGATTTCTAATCTCGAGAATGGGTTACACCGGAGGTTGGCACTCACTCTCACCATATTCGTAGCACCGGGGTTTTCGATATTCTGATGACTCAAGCTCCTCCTTCGCATAACTTCCCGGAATGTGTTGCCTGACTTGGATATGACTCTATCCATGATCCAAATTTTCCTGACCATCCATACCCAAACTTTGCATCGCAATCTGCTTCTCCTACAATCACAACTTCCAACTATTAAATCCTTTTTAAAACATTCATAAAAATATCATGTAAGTAAAACCATCATTTATTTATCATCACTTTAAATCCATCATAAATAACACACTTTCAACAAAAAAAACATATATTCTTAGGTAAATATTCCTTTAGTTGGGTTATCGGACCATCAAACCTTTTGGATAACATTAAATTTTTAAACTTTACTTTGCATTGTTACCCAGTACCCAGTACCCGCTACTTTATCTTTTACCAATAATTTTCTTGGACCTCATATTTTATCGGAACCTCCATATTTTACTGGACCTCTATTCCTTGATCAAAAAACTCTGCTCATCACCTTGTGTTACCTCTTTTACACTTCTTGGTTTCCCAGTTCCCGGTACTCAGTACCCAGAACACTTGAACTACGAAAGTACTCTTTAATTTTATTTATTTTTCTTTCCACTTCCTGTGATCTTTCTGACTAGCCAACACCTTCCATAAGCATTAGTTTTCACTTGGGGTCCCCAAGCCTTACATTCTTGGGGCATGTTGTGAGACCACACAACAACTTGCAACCAGTAAAACCAAATTTAAACCAAAACTTGGGATTAAATCACTAGTTGTAAATTATAATTTACACATATTTTCAAATGATAGCTCTTTACCTTTACTTAGATTTTAACATAAAAATAGTAATTTTTTTTGAAAAATATCAGTGTGTGCTTTGATTTCATAGTTTCATAATCCTTCAAATCCAAACGTGGATAGAGCCTTGTTACCAGTCAAGCGTGGATAGCCCTGGAAAGGTTATCTCTGTAATTCCTCCAAACATAGCTCTACTTCCAGCCAAGCCTCTATGGCTCCGGAAGAGATATTTGGATATCCTAAAGAGTTGATATTTTTTATATATCTCTTTTGATATTTCATTGATAGCTCATTTAAAGTTGCAGGTAATGAAGCCTACTATTAGGTTGGGAATTACAGTGGTAGCAAAGGTTACCTTTTTATTTTTCATTCAATGCAAATCCCTTCACCATTTCACTATTTCATAGAAAATCATTTAATTATTCCCTATTTGTGTGTATTTCCAGCTAAATTTTACCACTCTTATGCCAAATCCAAGCTAACTGCAACTCACTATATGTTAGAAGATATGCATAAATTAAAATTTAGTAGCAAAAAAATTAATCACCAAATTTAAATCTAAATTTAGAACCATTAGTTACCACCCTTCTATTTTGATTTTATGGCAACTACTAAATACTTGGCTAGTAATTCCAATTTGATGGCATTGCACCACATTAATGCATCAAAATTATCATGATGACACTTAAATCTGACCACAATATTCTGCATTAAATTCACACACCTCAATGCACATGTATCATTTCCTTCAAACTTTTCAGGTGTTGACATGTGTTTCCTTACCGACTTCATTTTCCTTTCTCCATTGCACACATGGGAACCTTCATGATTAATACGAATCAATAAAACATAATGAAATGAGCACCATTAATTTTGAAATCTTCAATATACTTAATTAATGATCTTCATACTAGCAAACTTTGAAGCAAATTGCCACCAATTCTATGAATTAATTTGATTTAACATTCTTCTCTAGAGAAATTCATTTGGTTGCCACCTCAACTTGTGCTTTCCAAGAATTCAATCTAGGCAACTATGTACTACAACTTCCTCACAACTTTCTAGAAATTCTGCACTTATCTCAAATTCCTCACACCTTTGCTTTTCTCTTTCAATTATCATTTTTAATTTCCACTCTGCTAGTACTTTCTTGCTTCTAAGTCATGGATACTCCACTTTTCTTGACCTACATTCACCACCAGAATGGATTCATGGGTTGTATCATGACTTAGAAGCTTGACAAGGTTTTCTTCATTCAGACTCCTAGCTTCACTGTACCAAATTTGTTCTTAGTGCTCGGGGAAAATTCATGGAATCCAAAGCATACTACCATCAAAATTTAGACTTAGCTTCACAATTTGTAGTGTCACTCCTAGACCTTGGGTTTTCTATTGAATATGTTCACTGGGTTATGAATATGATAGTGCATCTCGAATATTTGGAGAATTTGGATATTGTTATGTCTGTTGCACACCTGACCATCAGAATTCCCTCTACTAATGATATTCCTCGATTCTTGGAACATAGAGAAGTAGTTCCACTCTGAACATTCCTAATTGACCTCCATACCCCTGACTTTACTAGGAAAATTCCTACTTAGGATATTTTTCCTTGGCAGATGAGGCATCCCAGATTGATTGAATGGCCACCCTTCTATAGCTCAGCTCCATCCTTTTTGTACTTTTTTCACTTTTTGTAGCAAGAATTTTGGTACTTCCATGTATATATGTAATATACACATATATAAACTTAGCTTTATCATACCTTTTAAAGCATGTATTTACTATGTATAGTTTTATTTTTTACATTTCATAACACAATGTTGTAGAATATTTCAATTTACTATCATGTGTATGATAAGTTAAGTAGAATTTGCTAATGTGGAGTGAAAAAGAAAAAAGAAGAAAAACAAAAAAACAAAAACAAAAGAAAACCCTATGAAAGAAAACTAACCCTAACTAACCAAACTTACCCTAAAAAATGACTAACCCTAACTAAGTAATTTATTTTAAGATCAATAACTATCTTCATTGTTGTTTTTGTGTGAATTATGTTGGAACACAATAATCTAGTAAGAGGGTGTGAATGAGTAGATATTAAAAATTTAGTTCTTAAAACCTTTTGTGCAGACTACTTTCTTTAACCCTTAATGTGTATATATTAATCATGTGATAAAAAAATATGCATGCACATAGAAACATCACATAACACTAGATATACATGGAAAACTTGATATGGGAAAAACCAAGGTGACAAAGCTTGCTTGAGTCTACTGCTCAAATACAAGGTCACAATCCAAATCTCTATTACAATAATTTAGAAGCAACCACTTCAAGGATGCAACAACACCTTGCTTTAGGAGCTACAACTCCAAGGATGCAACAACACCCTAATCTGAGCTACAAATCAGTACAATGAGGCTACCACATCTAAAGGATTACAAGTTCATATATGCATATAAATGGTTCTTCATAAACCTGAGATGCATCATTACATTATGTTCTTAGTTGTACTTATTGCAACTCACTTCTTACTATTGAAGTTGCACTCTCAACAACACACACCCTAATCTCTACACTCTCCTCTACACATAGAACAATCACTATTCTATTTTGCTGCTCTACTCTTCTTTCCCTTTCTGCAGTGTCTCATACATCTGCACTATACTCTCTCTTCTCTCTCTGCCTCTATTGCACACATAGTGAACATATTTATGTTCAGCACCTTGTGCACTTGCAGACCTCACACACATACAACATATATGACTTCTGACTAGTCTCTCTATTCATGCATACATGCTACAGACCTCTTACTTCAACAATATCTAATTTTCAACTTTCTCCACCAACCTACAATCTATAACTAAATATTCTCACCACTATTTAGATCTTCTCAAAACTTTTGTTAGGGTTCCTTAGCTTGCAAACTTCACTAGCAAGATACCTTTTCCTTGAGCTAGACACCATTTTCTAGCTCATCATTATTTCATCAAATAGGGTCTATCAAATATCTTCATTTTCACTGTACCTCTGCATCGAGATGATTCCACATTTAATTTGATTATAGAGAATTTTACTCATTCTCTTTGTAAAACACTAAAATATGATTATGCATTCAATGCATTCTTTTATTCATCCAATCTAATTTCATCTCAAGCACTTGTTATGGTTTACCACATATATTTCTCTACACCATACCTATGCATTGAGTATCACAACATTAAATTCTATCTCAGAAGGTTTGCTAAGAATATCAACCCATGAAACCCTAGAATCAGATATGTATTAAATGTGTTCTCCTATTCAATCGATCTGATTCGATCTCGATCAGCTCTGTAGTTTGCTCTGCCACCTTAAAGATAAAATATTCATTTAATTGGTCGCTTGGTACATCTAGACCAATTAACTCCTTCCTCTATGTGGGTTACTAAATGAAACCCTCTTCACACTGAGTTAACCGTTTGTGATTACTGCATTCAAATCTAGGCCTTCAATCTTCTTTGCACCATGATCCATTGGCTCTCGTTCATCATCATATCTTTAAAATTTGCTATCAGATCAAGTACCTTGAACCATGCATTATCTATTTCCACTGATTGATTATCACCATTGGATCAATCACCTTTTGATCTTCATCATCGATCACATAACCATTGCGACCACATAGTGCATCAGAATAACCTTAAATCATGATCGTCAGATCAACCTTCTCCAAATCCTTCCATCTTGACAGATGGATCTTCTGCCTTTTGATCTCTTTCACTAGTCTCCTTCATACATCGCTTGCCATATGTGGGGTCCACCATTCTATCTCACTGCCACGCAATTCACAAAAAGGATGTAAATTGCACAATCATCCAATTGATAATCGCCATCTGCTTATACATGTCACCACCTGTCCTTATCAACCTATCAAGTCCCACTTATCTTATCGCTCCATCACAAAAGATTGGAACATTGGAACCACATGTCACTATCCATTATCACTTCCTACCACATGTCATTCTTTCGTTCACTTTCTAAATGTACTGTCAACACACGTCATCCTCATCTTATTGGGTCTCACTATCACATTCACTTTACTGGGTCCCACAATTGGAATCACACTCTCCCATCACTATGTTGCTAAAAAACTTAACATTAGAACCTCATGTCTAAGGTTACGAAGTTCTCAAAACCTGTGACACACCGTTAATAAAGAGAACCTATGAAACTCCTTTCAAAATGACTAAGTCACTTCAATGAAAACAACATCACCCAATACATCATTCCAATGTGGGGTCCACATGCTATCATCACATATCCACATCATTTCCATGTCAGAGATTTGTAATCCACAACAAGGATTTGGATTACCAATTACTCAATCCCATCATGCCATGTGTTTGCATCATCATTATGGCTGGGTCCCATATGGAGTGCTTCCTTACTCCTTATCACTCCATTGCTTAGTTGCCAGAAATTTGAACTTAAGAACCTCTTTGTCAGAGGTTGTGAAATTTTGAAAATCCATGACATGTTGATAACAAAGAGAGCCTTCTTCCTCATCACTCCACTAGCTAAGTCGCTAAGTTGAGAGGTTACGAAACTTGAGAACCCTGCAACATAGGTTAGGAAAACTTGGAACTCTATGACTCCATTCAATTTCATCAAATTGATGGTAATGTATATCCTTAAAGCTCTAGGAAGAAGGGCCAGTCACCTTCACGACTATAAAGACCTAAGCTGCAACTAATACAATAGACAATCGCCGATACCAAGTCAACATCAAAATAGAACATTTTGAGGACGCCATGATTACAAACACATTAGGGTTTATCTGTAAACCCTAATATCACCTGAGAATAGAATTAATTTATTTTTGGGGGTGTCCAAAACTTTCTCAACCTAAAAATCACATGACTAGAATGCTCTCAAAAAACCCATCATGAATCTACCACTCAATTCACCATAAGAGCCACTACTCTCTTATCCATCTTCTATCATCATGCCAACAAACTCCTCTGCTTGATTTTCCATTTTGACATCAATGACAACTATATGCACTTCAACACACTTCTTGTTTGATCCCCTTTTGACATCAGTGACAACATATTCCAACAAATTATAGTAGGTTTATCTATAAATTCACTAGAATGAATTTCAAACCTCCTACTATAACAATGAATTATCTTAAATTTTTTGTTTAAAAAATGTAAATGCAAAGGTTTACTTACATATAAATTTTATCACATGTATGAAAAAATCCTCATTAAAGGTCGATTGCACACACTTATGTTGATTCCTCAATACTCTACCTTCTTCTAGTCTTGCTTCATGGTTTTCTTCTTTACTCTGTTTGGCTCCATGAATGACTATGTCCATTTCTTGATTTTCCTCCTCTCTGAATTTTTTTGAGTCTTCGTTCTTGTCTTCACTTTGAACTTTGTTAGACCAAGAAGTAGCACAATTTATATTATTATCAAAGAAAGAGAAGGTCAAAGCTTGATACTCTCTATCTTTCCTGAAATCAAGAAAAAATACCCTTTTAGTTCATGAATTTTTAGTTTGGAACGAAAAACATGTGCCTTCCACTAGAATTTCCCGCTTCTTCCCTTCACTAACATTTTCCATGTGTGAAAGAATGATGACTCATCATTGTTGTTTCCTCATTTTAAGTGCAATATTTCTGAGTCTCGACATTTTTGTCTATCTTCCTACAAAACCTTAGGATTTTATTCATAACAATTGCAATTAACAAACTGTTTTGGTGTATCAATTAATTTTCTAACATTTTCAGTTCTACTAGGGTTATACTCCTTTTTAGAATTCAATTTTTTTCTCATTAGCATTTCCTTTATTTTAGTAGTTAAAACCTCTTCCATTAACGAAATCACTTTACGCATGGCCAAACTTTCCCTAGTTAGAAAAAAATTACAATCAAGTTCGTCGTGGTCAATTGTATCATGAATTCTACACTTGGTGACTCTACCAAAGGTGAACAAACTCAAAGGATGTAATCTCTGGTTAAGGATTCCCCATAATTTCTCAACTTCCATTTTCAAACTACTGACTTGCATAGACTTTCGTCTTACAAGCTACTTTCAAACCCAGAACCGATACAGATTCCTAAACAAAACCTAGAGGGAAAGACATGTGCCCTCCTTCTAGTGCTAGTTCCTATTGATCATGATGTTAGTCACAACAACAATGCAGATAAAATCCTCACAAGCAAACCACAAAGAACCTATGTTTACTTGAAAGACAGGACTAGGGAAACCTAAAAGTATGAGAAAAGAGGAAGGTTGACTTAGCTTAATCCCAAGGCTCCGATAGTCAAGTCTTGACCATACAAGGTTCACTTCAGTGTATGATGTGATATTGTTGTTAATTTCAAGGGGCATATAGTTATCTCTAGTTATTAAAGGAATAATAGGTATCAAATGGAATATTTTTAGTCCAATCATTAGACAATTTCATGAAATCAACAAATTTGCAATAATATTTCATGAATATCAAAAAAAAAATTCTATCACTTAAGTAAATTTAGCTTTAAGCCTTCAACAATTTCATGAAAATGAAAGATTTGCAATAATATTTCCATTCATTCATCTTTTTTTTTGGAACATTTTCTAAATTTAACATCTAATCTAAAATAAAGCATAAAAAATACTTGAAAAGTAAAATTGCTCCCAGGTATTCTCCACACATGCCCCAAGATTTAATCAAATCAAAGAAGACCATTCTATACATCACTAGATTGCTTTATAGCTAGGCATAGAATGGTGAAATATTTTAAAGAAAGGGGTTTAGTTTGGACACCGAGTAGGTTTTTTATGCACCCTTAAATGGCATAGCATACACTCTTGTCTAGCTAAATGAACAAACTAGCTACAAAAGATTCATGAGATTGGTAGCTTTCAACTTGTCTTTGATATTGATCAAGTTCTATGTGCATACAATTTTTTAATCTAGAATGATTCAGAAAATAAGTAAAAAGAGCAAAACTTAAAGAAGTTTTGGCTCTTCCAACATCCACATATTTTTGAACTTAACTTAAAAAGAAATATCTCGCAGCCTTTTATAGAAACAAGACACAGGGAAGATAAGACAAATACATGAGAGTAAATACAAGGGATGAATCATGACGAGACATGTGGAATATGACAACTAGTAGGAGAATTACTACTGGAGTCAATGAAAGTTGACTATCACCTGGACGTTGATATCCTTTAGGTCTTTTATCTTTTATATTATCACCAGGATAATAACTTGAATCCGGATAGTATGTAGGAACTTTCCCATATATTCAAAATGATTTTTTTATCATTTTTTCCTACATTCTGGTTCTACCTTAGGCTTTCTACTCTCAAGAATGGGTTACATCGGAGGTTGGCACTCTCTCCCACCACATTCATAACACTAGGGTTACCAGTATTCCAATGAATCAAGCTCCTCCTTCACATAACTTCTTGGAATGCATCACTTGATCTAGATATGACTCCATCTATGATCCATATTTTCCTAACCGTCCATACCTAAACTTTGCATCACAATCTACTTCTCCTGCAATCACAAATTCCAACTATTACATCCATTTTAAAACATTCATAAAAATCTCATGTAAATAAAGCCATCATTAATTAATCATCACTTTAAATCCATCTTAAATAACACACTTTCAACAAAAAAAAAATATTCTCGCATAATTATTCCTTTAGGTTGGTTATCGGACCATCAAAAATTTTGGATAACATTAAACTTTTAAACTTTACTTTGCATTGTTACCCAGTACCTGGTACCTACTACTTTAGCTTTTACTAATAATTTTCTTAGACCTCAATTTTATCAGAACCTCCATATTTTACTAGACCTCTATTCCCAGATCGAAACACTTTTCTCAACACCTTATGTTAGCTCTTTTACACTTCTAGCTTTCCCAGTTCCCGGTACTTGGTACCCAAAATAGTTGAATTACAAACTACTCTTTAATTTTTTTTCTTTCTACTTTTGATGATCATTCTGAGTAGCCAACACCTGCCATAAGCATTAGTTTCCAATTGGGGTCCCCAAGTCTTACAGTCTTGGGGCATGTTGTGAGACCACATAGCACCACTCCCTATTAATCCTACAATCAAATGTATTTTACACTCCTTTGGGGTTCAACATTCCTCCTATGCATGAATATATTCCTTTAACCTTTATTCCCATGGCTAATATGCATCCCCACCTTCCAATCCTATTATAAACAATATGGGTCAAATGCAATCACAATTAGCCAACTTATCTAATACTGCTTCTCATTCCACCTTGCAAAATTACTATTGTCATAGTCCCTTGTCCCTCAATAATTTTAATGTTCCTATTCCCCAAGGGTTGGAGGTTCCAAATTTTGACAAGTACAACAACAGAGGTGACCCATAGACTCATGTCTCATCATCCACTTCCATGTGTAGTGGTTTTCTATTTTAGGATGAGTTATTGGCCAAAATATTTCCATGGTCCTTTAAGGACACCAGGTTGGAATGGTTTTTCTCTCTTCCTAATAACTTCATCTTTACCTTCAAGAAATTAATCAAGCAATTCATCCAACAATTCTAGGATAACATTGGGTTGAAGGTCGCATTCATTGACCTCATCCATTGCAAGAAAGGAGCTAACAAGAGAGTAACTGACTTCATTGCTCATTATCAATCCATATTTTATTAGATTCCCTATTCCCTACTTGATTTTGATTTCCAATGTGTGTTCTTGGGGAATCTACAACTGGCATTTTGAGAAAAAGTCATCCTAATTAAATACCCATCCTTCGCTCATCTGTGTACTATGCTTAGGGATTATCAGTAGACAATGGTGCATTACAAGGGCTCTTTTCATCCTTCCATCTTGATTATCACACAATTGTGTCTATTTTATGAGAGTATAGGAAGAATAAAGTAGTAGTGAACATTGTCTTTGTTTCCACTAAAAATAACATTGTGGGATAAAATAATATCTTTACAAAGTTATCTAAATCTTACACCAGTTTTCTTCAAAAACTACTAAAAGATAATTCAATTTCTCTTTTTGAAGTTAGACCACTTCCTAGTGATAAACCATACCCTATTTGGTATGATATGCAAAAGTTTTGTCAATACCACTGGGTCCCAAGCCACGACACTAAACATGGTGTGTGTCTTCAACATGTAGTCAAGGACAACATAGATAGTGATGCCATCCATCTGAAAAATAGAAAAAAAGCTTGAAAAACTCTATGGCCAAGGCTGATATCCAACTTTAGATTTACACAGACCCCTTTCCATTTCATTTTGCTAACTTATTCATTGCTACTTCCACCTCTTTTGAACCTAGTCACTATGAATATGTGAACATAATATTTTTCACTCATATTCCTCCTATGAGTCATGTGGATAAGATTTTGAATACAATTTTCACACCACATGACCTTCCTTTTAATAGGGAACCTTCTCCTCTTTACATTTCTACTCAATTCAATAGTGACATCATAACTGGTGCTATGATTGACCCTTCCAGTAAAGTAAATATTATCATAGAGGATACATTCTTCATTAACAATTTATAAAAGGAAAAATATGAGGAATCAAAGGCCATGATTCATAGTCATGATGACCTTTTTGTGCCATCTATTAGATATATTTCCTTTATGTTCCTAGTGGGACTTAATTCTATTGGTGTCCTTTTATTGTGATTCCTGAATCTGACCTATTCAAAGTGAGATTAGGAATTACATGGCTAGTCTATGTGAATGTGGTCATATAGGTAGTTCACAAGTTCCTGAAATTCCCTCATGATAGCATAATGCATAATCTCCATGACCCATGACACAAACCCCTTGTGTCACATTTGTCATGCTCCTATTGGACCTTTACTACTTGTGGATCCTTGTTCTAAAAGGCTTATTTTAGGTACAAGATTGGAGCTTCAACCCCTACTACCACCTTTCCCCTTAATCTCATTCCATTTCCATGAAGGAATCTATGCGTACAGAAAAATGTGCTTCATCCTTTGTGCCTTCTTCTTCGAAGGATATAGAAAATCATGCTCCTGTGAGTAGGCCTTCTTCTTCTACCATAATTTATCAACTACTAGTGGTGTCCCTGATTACTTCTATTGTGCCTAGCATAAAGAATGAAAAGGCACTTGCATTCATGAAATATAAACCTCAAGTCTTCCAACTCCCGATTTTTCTTACAATCACTCACCCTAATTTGTAAGATAAGGGGAAGCATGCAATTGGATCCAAATCTTTTCATGTTTCTACTACATCTCTCACCCCTGAGGCCTCCTCCTATTTCTCTACATACTTCCAAAGTAGAGAAAGTGTTGAATACCCAGAATATTGAGTGGGGGGTTAATCAATATTATCTTAAACCATTCAAACATCAAACATCCAATTACTAATGCATATTCAACTACAGTAAGGAAAGGAAGCATGAATAATTCACAACATTACATAACACATGAACACCAAGTTCATGTGGAAAACCCAAAATGGTAAAAACTGCAATGAGGGTTAGCTCACAATATATTATAACTAGTTATAGTATATTAAAAAAATGCTCATTGTAGGTGGACTCACTATCTAAGTGGACTCACTACCCATAGAGAAAAAGATAGAAGAGAGATGGTGGCTCACAACCTATTTTTGAATTGTTGCAATTACATATTATGTGTTGAATAGGATAACTGAGGGGGGGATGAATCAACTGTCATAGATTTTAACTTTTAATTCAATTACCAGAACTAATACATGAAACTACTTAAATAATTAATCATCAAACATCAATGCAAAAAATAAAATCCAACACATAAACACAATAACACTAGATTTATGTGGAAAACCAAATAAGGGAAAAACCACAATGATGATTAACTTGCACTATAGAGAATATCAAAACTGATTACAAAAGGCTCATTGCCTGAAACAAGCCTCACTTCCCAAAATAAGGACTCACTATTTGGACTCAATTTCCATAGGGCTACAACTCGAAGGGCTCATTGCCACAAAGATATAAATAAGAAAAAGAAGACTTGCTATAGAGAGACTACAATCTCAATGCAACAAAGGATTCCACCACAGTTGTGTGTGAGAGATCAATGTGAAGCTTAATGTTTGACAATTAACTCACACTATAGAGAATATCAAAATTGATTACAAAAAGGCACACTGCCTAAAACAAGGCTCACTTCCCAAAATAAGGACTCACTATTTGGACTCACTGTCCATAGGGCTACAACCCAAAGGGCTCACTACCGCAAAGATACAAAGAAGTCAAAGAATAATTGCTACACAAAGACTACAATATCAATGCAACAAAGGATTCCACCATAGTTACTTGATCAACTTGCATAAATGATAGAGTTCACCTTTTGCACATTGCATCTAGAAACTCAACATTAAGCTTCACATTGATCTCACACACACAACTCACACACACTTTCTAAATAACATCAATGTCACATCTTCTCTTTCACTTATCTTCCTTCTTTTCTTATGTATGATTTTCATTACTAGCTCATCCTGTATATATATTATCTCCAACCTTGAAAAAGATACAAAGTTAGCCATCCAATTTCAAATTTGAATTAGGTCAGCACCAAAAATACTAGGGTGAAATTAGAATGAGTGTGACCCAAATACATACTTCATTGGGACCCAAAAATAGATCTAACACGATTCATTAACTTCGAAGATAGTGCTCAACATACGGTTGGAAAAACTAGTGTAAAACACATAGAACAATTAAGCTCAAAACTTCCAACAACCAAAAATATCTTCAATGCAATCAAAACATCTTAACTCTAAAACCACAAGTCAAAAGACTTCAACAAAGAGAAATCTGGACCAACAAACTTCTTCGAGACTTCAACCAGAACATAGAGAACCATACTTCACAACTAGTGAACACAACTCAAACTACACAACTCACCATTAGCCAAACATTTGGATATAACAACCTTCAACAATCATGACCAACATATCTGAATAACATGAACATAGGGGAAAATACCAAAGCAACATCTAAATACCTGCAATCTTCCTTTAATATAATTTTCTTAATATCCTCAACATATACAGCCAACAACAACTAGTAGATAACCAGTTGACCAGTTGACATCAATGACAACACCTTCATTCCTTTCTCTATTCTTGGAACATTATGTATGCATGAATTATAGTTCCATTGGAACACAATAACAAACTTTATCTAATTCTAGTTCAACACTCTGCCTCGGTCTTCATTCACACAATTTTTATCATCAACTTAACATTCGCAACTTAACTTCAATTTTCTTTGCTCAAATTTGCATAAAAAATAATACATATCATATATATTCATCACAACACCAAACAAATCCAACTTATATATCTGCATCAAGTATAATATCGATTAGGTCGGCCTAATTAGATTTAATACCCAAAATGTAACTTTTTGGCTCCAAAACTTATCATCCACACAATGCACCATAATTTAAAACTCAAAACACCTTAAGATAGGTTGGAATGGACCTATAATAGATCTCACATGGTGCAATCACAGTAGGAGGGTTCCAAAAGGAATAGTTTGGAT
Organism: Sequoia sempervirens; assembly: GCA_007258455.2. Taxonomy (NCBI): domain Eukaryota; kingdom Viridiplantae; phylum Streptophyta; class Pinopsida; order Cupressales; family Cupressaceae; genus Sequoia; species Sequoia sempervirens. The sequence goes on along the minus strand of VDFB02105785.1, from coordinate 97,623,355 downwards.
TGTGCAGCATTAAGTCAACACAATGGAAATAACACAAAAAATAGATACGTGAACATGAATATTCATAAATATGGAATGCTTACATGAAAAATTGGCCACGAGGGTGAATATCTAGGGCTCACAGTACTTTCCTTTTTGGCTTACAACATACCGCTGGCCAAGATGCCTTATTACATACCCTAAAGGGCTTATGTGAAAATGTAAGGAATCTATCTAATCATGAAATTAAAACTAATGATAGCTATTGGATTACAATGCTTATAAATATGATTCTCAAGCTCCCATATAGGTCCACATCAGCCACAAGGGTTGATTAACCTGATGAGTGATCAACTATGCATGTCAGACTCAAGAAAGGAAAGGATAACTCCATGTGAAAAGAAATAACTTATATATCTCCAAAATAGGTCCCAATGAACCCATGCCACTTTAATTATATTCCATTTAGGTCTGCACAATTTGGAATAGGTCCACAATAAGAATTTAGGACAAGGTTGGCTCCAAATGCTTTGGCTGGTAATAGTGAAATTTTAACAGCGATAACTTTCAATAAACAAATGTAAATGATGTGAAATTTAGATATGTGGTAGATATCAATGTTTAGAAGCTATATCCTACTCTATGAGTTGAGAAACAATGATGCACTAAAATGAAAAATGGACTACTGAAACTGCTATTGAATGCAATGTAGAAAAGAACTATTTTTAGTTGATACAAGATTGCTTCACAACTAGGAATTCTCCTACATAAAACACCTGGGTTTGGAAGAAAAGTGAGTCCCTCACCTTCCAGGACTAAGAGCAAAACCAAGACGGTCCACCTTAGCCTGATATATCCATGATGAATTCTCCACTAGTCTTCCTTTCCACTTCACAAGATATTCTTTGTATTGCTTGTTCCTTGTACTCCTTCCAGTTCAAGTACCCAAAATCTGCTCAATCTCCTCTAGTTCCTGATGTGGTAATTGCTCCTTCAAATCTACTTCTTCACTACTATCACTTGATTCTCCTTTGTGAAACTTGTATATATCTCCAATATTGAAAATAGGTGATATACCTGTGTGTGGGAAATGTTAGTATCAAAATAAGATAACAAAAACAAACCAATGCAACATTAAACTAAAGAAAGCTAAATAAAATGAAATCAAAGAAATCAAACAGAGCTTCTTTAGAATCGTTCCATTGTCCTCTATCTCCAATGATTTGCTTGAAGTTGCTGCTCATAGATTTGTAAGCAAAGCTTCTCAGAATGGAAACCTACAAAATGAGTATGAAAAGGGAGAGTACTTCTCTATCCTATATGTTGGTGGAGTGAAATGTTGATATACGGATATGCATAGGGGCTGTGGATTATGAATTCTATTGATGCTATGATATGAGGATGATAGGCCATGATATGAATTGCTAATATGCTAAGCTATGCTATGGTAAAATCTAGAATGATATAGATGTTGGAAGGTTGATTGACTATAGTTTTCCTATATGAAAGCTTCTTCTTTTTTTTCAAAGACCCGACAGTCTTTTTTATAGATTTTTACAGGCAAGAGCCTGGTTGGCAAAGATCAATGGCTATGAGATTGTCTGGTAAATTTGAATGGTGAGAGATGGAGAGGTTGAGAGGAAGATGGAAGATGTTGGGAGGTTGGAGAGAAGAATGGAGGTTTGTCTTCAACCCACGGAACAACTTTGCTCAGAAACAGAGAAATTTGTTAATTTTTGTTTTGAAGTTATTTCACGGTTGTTGTTGATAATCCAAATTAAATAAATAAATTTATTTAATTTTATGTGAGTTTGAGGATTTAAAACATTTTTGAAATATTTGATTTTAGGACTATAGAAGATTTAATTAAATATTTGGAAATATTTAATTGTGAATGGATTTAGAAGAATTTTAGAAGAGAAGAATATTTAATCTTTATTTCAATAAAATATTCAAGCCAAGATTATATATGATAATTAATATAAATAAATCATAATGTTTATTTAATTAATTAAGAAATGGATAAGAAAAGTGATTAAATAAACTTATTTATTTAATTGAAATGAAAGAATGAACAATATAAATAAATTATTTAGATTTATTTTTACGCAGATTGAATTAAGAGATTTAATTAAATATTAAAATATTTAATTAATTATTAGACTATTGTGATGTAACCATTTTGAGGTGTATACATTTTTCCCCTCTTTGAAGTGATGTGTTTTATGCATTGCTTCAAAGAATTTTGAAATTTTCCCAAGATGCTAATTGTTGAATGTTGATAGGTATATGCCCCCTCGGACGATGAATCGATAAGATTTTGATTTTTGTGATTTTTTTTTTGAATTTTTAGATTTGTTGGAATTTTTCAATTTTTATGATTGTTAAGATGTCGATTCATCATTCAAAAATTTATGTGGAAAGATGTGAAATGAAAAATTGATGACCTAAATTGGCCCTGCTATGATAAAATGTGATAAAATGCCCCAATTTTTCCTTTAAATAGGTTAAAAATTTCATTTTCTATGTCATTTTCCCATTTTAACCTAGTAAAAATTGTAATTTTTGAGCTCTAGAGTGAGAAAGATGGCACTTCCTACCGACCAGCACTGTTTTGAGCGCATCTGATGACATCAACGGCTGACACACTATGGACCTACGGTATGTACCTCGTTAAACTTTTGTTATTTGAAAATTTTCTATTTAGGGCACATTTTCCAACATTTATGGACCTTCATGTATTCTTTTAGCACCTTTTAGTATTTTTGTAGCGCCCATTATGGTTTCCATAGCGCCCTTCATTCTGTAGCACCCTTTAAAGTTTTTGTAGCGCCCATTAAGTTTTTTGTAGCGCCCTTTATTTCTCAGCGCCCATGATGATTTTCACAGCGCCCATTAATAGTTTGACAATGCATGACCTTGTATTGATTGTTTTCATATTGCATTGTCCTAATTTGATGATGTTTTTTGTGATTAATTTGTTCCTAAGGTTGTTGGAAAACAAATAATAGCTGATAAATTTGCTTTTAAAGTTGTTAAAAACAAATAGTTGTTGATAAGTTTTCTTCTAAAGTTGTTAAAAGCGAACAAGATTTTGATAAATTTGTTTTCAGATTTGATTAATTTGTCATGATGATTTGATATTGATGTTTCTTTGACTTCATGATTCTTCCTATTCAATAGGAGAGATTGGGCATCTTGCAATTACGGGAAAAATTCCTGAAGACATGAAGATTGATTCCACAGCTTGTACAGGCGGACAGAGATGTGATCGAGGCATTCAGACTAACCTCATTACTTGAGATGCCTGAGGTGCATCTCAACATAGCCTTATTGACAACACTTGCAGAGAGGTGGCACAGTGACATGAACACCTTTCATTTTCTGATAGGAGAGATTACCATGACTCTAGAGGATGTGTATCACATCCTGAAAATTCCAGTGATGGGTGAGATAGTGAGATTTGATGGCTGGGAGGCAGGAGGTACTGATGCTTTGAGGCGGATATTCAGAGATGATCATATTGCAGGATATTATATCTCATGGGTGGAGATGATAGATTCATATGTGCCCTTACCCTCTGTACTTGTAGGCTTCATTGGAGGTGTTATGTGCCCCAACCATAGGTTGAAGGGTTTTGCAGTTAGGTGGGGTTGTGTACTTGAGAGTATGGTGATGCAGGGTACACGATATGCTTGGGGATCATGCATGCTTGCACATTTATATGATGAGTTACACCATGTTGTGTACAGTCGAGGCCGAAGTTTAGCTGTTGGTTGTTTGCTTTTACAGATATGGGCATGGGAGCATTTTTCTGTTATGTGACCATTGACTCATGGATGATGGCCTATCGGTCGACCGTATAGATTCAAATATATCAATGTCATTGCTCAGCCAAGGCTGGACAAATTGGATCATTGGCAGCATCTTCTGGATGATCTTGATACAGTATGCTGGCGGCCCTATGTAGATTGTGAGGCATGGCCAAAGGATGCTAGGGAGATGCCCTATGTCTTTATCACCAGATATCTGATTGGTCGTACTCCTGAGATTATTGAGAGGTTTCTTCTTGGTCGAGTGTAGAGACAGTATGGTCGGCCTCAGGGTATGCCACAGGGTTCTTCTATTTATGCACGTTAGTAGTAGGAGGTTATAGTGTGGGGTCCACAGATTGCATATGATGCAGTAGTGGTAGAGTTCACCAGTTTGGGAGTACAGATGTGGGACTACATAGTTGATATTCTTGACGGGGGGATGACTCCAGAGTATGGTCAGTATGTGTTGGAACATCCTGCGCCATGATTATTTGATTCTGATGAGCCTATCACTCCAGTTGTAGAGTAGAGAGCACATATAGGGGGACATAGGTGATAGTGAGAGGAAGCTTCAAAGGGTGATGACTCTGAGGAGGATGATGATGATGAGTCAGATGGGGATGGAGATAGTAGTGATGAGGAGAGTGGAGGTGATAGTGGTGGAGGAGGTGGCAGAGGTGGACTGCAGATGAGACATTGAGCTCCATCGTCTTCAGTAGATCCAGTGGTGTTGAGTCAGATAGCTACCTTGTAGAGTAGAGTGTAGAGCTTACAGGGTCAGTTAACACAGGCACAGGCCTTGGTTACATAGCTATAGGGACAGTTGACGATAGTGACAACCGAGAGAGATACAACCAGATAGCAGGGTGAGAAGGCCATGGCCCTAGCTAACAGTCTATAGAGAACAGCAACAAGTACCTTGATTGGTGACATGATGAGAGAGGTGACCAAGGCCACCTGATAGGCAGAGTTCTATAGGACCAGGTATCATGATGCAGTGCCACCCGAGCATAGAATGAGTTATACATAGTCTTGGTCTACACATAGTCGCTCTCGAGCTACCAACAGGGGTGTATCTTAGCGATTACCTCCAGGAGGGTCACCAGGGGTAGGTGGAGCAAGTCCATCAGGTACAGGTGGGGTAGGTCCTAGACCAGCAGCATCAGAGGATAGGACTTCGTAGTGCTTTTTGCATGATGTCCTATATGTCTTATTGATACTTTGTTGAGACATTTGTATACATACTGATATGATCCCATTTTTTATGATGTTATGTCATGCATAGTTGACATATTTTGTACATTTGACATTCATTTTTGAGATATTTGATATGCAGTGATGATTCCTTATGTGATGAATGTGTCTATTTTCTATATGGATGATGTTTTATGTGATGGTTTCACGATGTTAATGCTCATGATGTATATATATGCATGATTTTTAGATATGAAAATGAAAGTGCAAATTTCTAATATGATTGCAATCTATTAATGAATGAATATGAATGTTAAATGATGGATGGTACAATTTATGAATGCCCATGAATTTTTTTGATTATGATGTATGCTTTGTTTTTTTTTATGATTTTTTGATGCAAATATGTATGAAAAATGTATGTGATGATGTTTTTGTGAATGTCAAAATGTACTTAGTCATTTATTGGAAAGATATGAAACTTTGATACTTTGCCAGCTTTTAGAAAAATCTATAAATGCAAAATGCATATCCTAAAATGAATGTAATCTATACTAACCATGCGGGGTATCTGTACAATATTGCCATTCTGAGAGCTTATTTGTGCTTTTTGTGTCATCATAGAGCATTGAAATGTTGAAAGTTAATACAAACATCAAAGGGTATGTTAGCACTAGTGATGACCTGAGTATTGGTTTCATGATTTTTGATATAGCAAGATAATACAAGCATCTAGGTATAACTGAACTGAGATGACCTGAGCATTGCTTGCATAAACAAACAAGAGTTAACCTGTTACCCATGCAAATTCTGAAATTTCATCAATGATACTTAGTAGAACATGTATCGTGACCAATTTGCATAGTACTAATGATTTCCTCGCAAAAAACAAACAAAGAAAAATCCTACTCCTTCCTTGCTTTTCTAGTTCAATACATCATCAAATTGCTCCAGAGATGTGATAGAAAATCAACCAACAATTCAAATTTTTCCTAAAGTATTCCAAACATTATTCAGATTAAGATCATCCAACTTGGTTATCAACATTGATGTTTGTGTTTTGATTAACATTGTTTTGATTTCATTGTCATTGAGTGATTGTTTTGGTGTTGTGGTTGATTTGATGCATCAATGTATGTTGCATTTTGTCAAACAGTCATTTTTCCATTTGTGATATTCTAAAAGCTCATTGCCCCTCTCTTGTTTAGTCTATGTTCCCACCCCCAGTGTAAATACAACCTAAATATTATGGATATGTACAAATTTCATCAAGCCATGATGAAACACAAGGATTCTCGTTGCATGATATGGATATGATAGATATGTACAAATGATAGAAATGGATAGATGATGTCGTAAAGCGAATGCAAGAAATAAGCTAATAGATAGAGGAGCCCATTTTGATCACAAGTAGCGCCTGTTTGCTAGGTTTTCACCACTTATTTTTATTGCACTTTTTTAAATCATGTGAATTTTTTTATTTTCTTTTTCTTTTCTAATTTTTATGTATTTTTTTCAGGACTTTTTCTGATTTTTATGTATTTTTTAGGAATTTTTTTTATTTTTATGTAGTTAGACATAAAACTTCTTTAAATGAATGTTGTTGATCAACTCTTCAAATAGGTCCCCTTCTGATGTAGATAACTGATATGCTCCAGAACCGTATGTTGTAATGATGATAAATGGACCAAGCCAATTTGGTTCAAATTTTCCTTTCTTTTCTGTCTTGCTGATTGTGTGGATTTTCTTTCAAGACTAAGTCACCTACTTGAAATGTTTGTGGTTTAACTCTGTGATTGTAGCTATGGGACATAACTCATTGATAACCCTTCAAATGATCAGCTACATGTTGACGTCTTTCATCTAACAGTTCTAGCTCTTGCAGACGAGATACTCGGTAGTCTTCATCATTTATCAATCCTTTCAATGAGACCCTAAGTGAAGGAATTTCAACCTCTAATGGTAAGATCACTTATGCTCCATATACCAAGGAATATGGGGTAGCTCCTGTTGGTGTGTGAATGCTGGTTTTGTATGCCCACAAAGCTGGATTTAACTGGACATGCTAATCATGACCGACATCATTTACTATCTTCTTCAAGATCTTCAAGATTGTTTTGTTTGAAGCTTCTGCTTGACCATTTCCTTGTGGATAGTAAGGTGTAGAGAACCTGTGTTGGATGTGAAATCTTTCACAAAGTTCATCAACATCCTGATTCTTGAAAGGCCTCCCATTATCATTGATGATAGAATTAGGAATTCCATATTGGCAGATGATGTAATTCAAGATAAATGAAGAGATTTGTTTACCAGTCACAATCATCAAAGCAACAAATTTGATCCATTTTGTAAAATAATCTATAGTTGTGATGATGAATTTATGCCCATTTGATGATGAAGGATGAATTTTACCAACAAGATCTAGTCCCCACTGAGAAAAAGGCCATGTCAGAGTGAAAGGCTTCAGTTCCTGTGCAGGTGCATGAATAAGATTCCCATGGATCTCGCATTTAGAACACTTCTTGACAAAATTAAAAGATTCTCTCTCCATGGTAGGCCAATAATATCCCATTCTAACAAGTTTCTTGGCTAAGGTTAAACCGCTTGAATGAGTTCCATAAATACCACCATGAACTTCTTATAAGGCTTGTTCAGACTCGTCACGTTCAAGACATCGAAGGAGCATACCATCAAGACCACATCGGTAAAGGATATCAGCGATCAAGGTATAACGAGATGATTGGCATATGAAATTCCTTTTTTGGTTTCAGGATAAGTCCAGAGATAAGATGTTATTTTTCAGGTAGGTATAAATCTTGCCATATAAAGGTGAATCAAAACCGGTTAAATGGCATATGACCTGGGTCTCAGGATTATCATAGGTGGGAGAAAACAATTGTTCCACCAATAATTCATACCATTTTTTATTTTCCGATAATTGTAACAAGGAAGCAATTGTAGCCATTGCATCTGCAGCTTTATTATCAATCCTTGGGATTTGTGAAAACTTGATTGCCACAAAATACTTTTTAAAATCATCCACCATGTTCTTGTAAGGTAGCAACTTATCATATTTAGGCTGATAATCATCATTGATTTGGTTAATGACAAGTTGTGAATCACCATAGACTTGCAGCTCTGTAATTTTCCAATCTAATGCTATCTTCATTCATGTGAGCAATGCTTCATATTCAACTATGTTATTTGTGCAAGGAAACATCAACCGATATGATTTTGGAATGGTATGTCCTTTAGGTGTGACAAAAAGAATCCCTACCCCCGAGCCATGTTGCGTGTAAGATCCATCAAAGTATAATGTCCATGATTTCTTAATTGTTGCTGTGAGGACGTCTGCATCAGGAAATTCAATGTGCATTGGGTTTTCTTCTTGTAAAGGTGCTTCGGCTAACTAATCTGCTATGACCTGTCCTTTTATAGCTCTTCAATCTACATAGTGAATGTCAAACTCACTTAAGATCATTACCCATTTTGCAAGTCTTCCTATTAAGGTAGCTTTGCTTAAGAGGTATTTTAGTGGATCAATTTTGGTTATCAACTTAACTGTATGAGCCAACATATAGTAGCGCAACTTTTGAGAAGCAAACACTACTGCTAGGCAAGCTTTTTCAATGAAATTGTAGTTTAGTTCATGACTTGTTAAAGTTCTGCTGATATAGTATATGGCCCTTTCTTTGCCTGTAGAATCCTCTTGTGCTAGTAACGCTCCCAAAGATACTTTTGTTGCTGAAATATATAGTATGAGTGGCTTTCCTGGAACTAGTGGAACTAGGACTGGTGTATTCATGAGATATTGCTTGATCTAATTAAATGTTGTTTCACACTTTTCGTCCCATTTGAATGGGAAATTTTTATGCAATAGATGTGTAAATGGTAAAATTTTGTTTTCCAGTTGAGCTATAAACCTCTAGATGGATTGTAGTTGTCCTTGCAGTGATCGAAGCTGACTGATATTTCGTGGTGGTGGAATGTCCATTATAGCTTGTACTTTTCCTGGATCAACCTCTATGCCCTTTTCTAAAACAATGTATCCCAAGAGTTTTCTAGATTTAACGACAAAGACACATTTCTTTGGATTGAGTCGAACATTGAACTTCTCCATTCTGATAAAGATCTTTGACAAGATTTCTAGATGTCCTTCTCTTGTGTTTGATTTGGACAATAAGTCATCCACACAGTCTTCCATGAAGGTGTGCATCATGTCATGGAAAATGGTGGTCATTGCTCTTTGATAAGTTGCTCCTGCATTTTTAAGCCCAAATGGCATGACATTCCAACAATAGGTACCCCAAGGGCACGTGAACACTATTTTATCTTGATCCACTGGTGCAATCTTTATCTGGTTATATCCTGAAAATCCATCCATTAATGAATACATTGCATGGCCAGCAGTTAAATCAACAATCATATCTATGTTTCGCAAAGGGAAGTCATCTTTGGGACATGCTTTGTTCAAATCTCTAAAATCTGTACAAATTCTAATCCTTCCATCTGGCTTTGAAATGGGTACAATATTGGAGATCCATTCTGCATAGTCAATAGACCAAATGAATCCAACATCTAAAAGCTTCTTTAACCCTTCTTTAACCAATAATACAACATGTGGATGCATTTTTCTGAGTTTTTGCTTCACAGGTTTTTCCCCTGTGTTTATAGATAGATGATGCATTATCAGATTAGGATCTAACCCTGGAATATTAGCATATGACCAAGCAAAATTGATTTGATTCTCCTTCAAGAACTCTGTGAATTTTAGTACTTCTTCCACTGTTAATGATGCTACAAGTTGTAAGATTTTTGGCTGCTATGTTGTACCTATGTTGATTTATTCTGTTGGCTCAATAAAAATAGAAGATATTTATTGATAATGTTTGGGAAGAGTGTCAAGTTTCTCATCCTTCAGTGCCTCAAAAAGGTTTTCACCGTTAGGTTCACTCTTTATTTTTCTCTTGTTGTGATCTACCACTGTCGTTTTTCAGTTTTCACCAATAAATCCATCTTTTATTTCATTTATTTTGCAGCTAAGAAACTTGACACCCTCCCTGTCAAAATCTTGAGTATGCGATTCTTTTATGGAACAATTGTTTTCTTGATTAGATGAACAAAGGAAATTTACAATATCCTGATCATCATGGAATGTAGGGATATGGATAGGTGCATCGTTGTCCCAATCAATAAGTTCTAGATAGACTAAAGGTATGGGATCATTAGGTTGGACAAAGTCTTGAGCTGTCAAAGTTATGAAATGGTTATCATTTTCATGATGGAAAAGGTCTATAATGGTATTCTCCTATCGATTATCAATCTCGTTAAAATCTAAATCATCCTCAATTGAGTCATCATCATATCGTGATTCAAATTCAAGTGACTGTGTTCCCAAGCTTTCTCCTTGTATGAGAATGGGTGCATATTTGTGTATGGTATCAACTTGTTTGTCTCTCCAAAATTCATCGTTATAGATGGTCTCCCATTCATATTCATTAGAATCAGTGTCTGAACTATTTTGTAATTGGAAAATTGATCCATAAAATTTTTGTAGAGTGACATCTTTATGGGGTTTATCTGAAATTGATTCTCCTTCATGAGTTTGTTGTGCTTGCTGTGAAGTTGACTCTTATGTATCCTTACCATATCCAAGTCCTATTTTATCTTTTGGATGTATTGAAATAGGTTGAATTGGCTCAATGATTCCTTCTTTTCTTTTTCCTATAGAACCATTTCCTTCATAGCCCATTCTTTGCATGATAGTATCCCCTTTACCATATTATTCGGTAGGTAACTTGATGTGCAAGACATATTCATCTTCATCTTGGTATAACTAGCTTAGGATGTCCCTATCTTCGGCTTCTTCCTTGGTAGTGTTAGCTTTAATGAATTTTCCATCAAACTTTGTGATTGGCACAAAAATTTGGGATGTAGAGGTTGTTGCGATCTTTTGATTTGATAGGGTTGGCTAACCATGTGACCTCGGAGAAGGAGGTAAGGTAGAAAGGAATAGCGAATATTTTCCTACTCCTTTGTCTTTTAAATGTAGCTTGTTGTCAAGAATCTTTGTCAATTCTTGCAATTGGCCTTGTAGATTGGAAGAAGAGGCAGTAAGAGCCTCCCTATTGTGCAACACAAAGGCGTCTTGAGTTGCTCAGAGATTTGAACAAGTTTGGGTGCTATTGTAATCAACTTGTATAGTTATTTCTTGTCCATCATATGGAAACTTGAGGCATTGATGATACATTGATGGTACTGCCTGCATATCATGAATCCATGGACGACCCAAAAGTATGTTATAGGAAAGATCACGATCTAGAACCTGACAAAAGGTATTTTTCACAATAGGTCCCACTTTGATAGGTAGCATTATTAGTCCTTGAGAAGCTCTTTCTTCATCATCATATGCCTTGATAGTTATTTTTCTTCATGGATCAATGGAATTTTATGATATTCCTAAGGCATGTATTAGCTTTAAGGTACAAATGTTTAAACTGGCTCCTCCATCTATCAAGACACATCTAATTCAGTGTTTATGGATCATGACTTCAAGATAAAGTGATGAATTATGCGGATGTGTCATGGAGGCATCATATTTTTCGGAGAATGAAAGACAAGTGGGGGAGGAAAAATGTCCCACCATGGCTTGAAATTTGTCTACATCCAGATCTGTGTTGATGGTTGTGTTTACAAGAGCTTCTTCTAAAATATTCTTGTGTACAAGAGATATTTTGAGAAGTTCAAGAATGGAGATTTGAGCTGATGTTTTTCTCAATTGATCAACTAGATTATAATGACTTGGAGGAGGAATAGTTGCCTTAGATGAACTACCTTTTAGGACAACTTTTTCTTGTCCTCTCGTAGTCACATTAACCTGTTGATATTCTTGTTTTTCCTTGATTTTGATAGCATTAACCCGTTGATCATCTGCATAGATGTGGCGGATTATGTTGTCTTCAACATTATTTATAATTTTCACTTTGGTATCTGATGTTTCCCCCTTTTGATAGTTTGTTAAAGGATCTTTGAATGCTTGATGATCGTCATTGGTATGATGTCCTTCAATTTTGATGGTGCCATTGTCAATCAAATCTTGTACTAGATTTCGCAAGGCTTGAAAGTTATTTGTTCTATGACCTTTACATCGATGATAATTGCAATAATACGAGTCATTCCATGATGGTGGTTTGACTCATGGCTCATAATCTCTTTGTGGTGGTAAGGTGATAACCTTATTATTGAGAAGCTCCTTGAGAGCAGACTCAAGAGATTGACCCAAAGTGGTAAAATTCCGTCGATTTGAAAAGAATGGAGATCTTGGTAGATTTGATGTTTGGGTATTGCCAAGGATTTTTATTGAAATTATCACGATTATCTTTGTTGTTTTGATTGGTCATACTTTCTTGATTGGACTTTTGTCCTTGTTGATTGTTGTTTCCTTGTTGATTGGTATTTCCTTGTCAGTTGTTTCGTGGAGCACTTGATAGGTTGAAGATAGATGATCTTGTTCGTAGATTGTTCGCATCCACTATACCATCATTGACAACATTTTTATTTCTATTCCAAAACCTTGCTTTATCATTGTTGTTATGGTTGGACGAACTTGGATTATCTTCTCCATGTTTCCAAAAATGTAGTGAAAGATTCCCCTACTTTTTGTTTCACTTTACAAAGATCAAGCATGGTTATTTGGTGTTGGATGTTGTAGGCGTATTGTGATATAAATTGATTTATTAACTCCTCAAAGGTTTTGATGGGGGGAGTGATCTTGGAAATCCACTCCATGGATTCTCCTTCCAAACTTCATGGAAACAATTGCATTAAGTAGGTATCTTCATAAGCGAATTCTAGACTCATATTTTGGAAATCCCTCACATGTTCAATGGGGCCAGTTTTCCCATTGTACCTATCAAATTTAGGGATTTCACAATGTTTTGGAAAAGGGATTATTTGAAGACTCCTATCAAATGGATAAGGAGATATGTCATCCAAAACATACTTCTTTGTTGCACCCCCTTACATTTCCTTTATTTTCCCTTGTAATTCTTTTATCTGTTGAGTAAGGGCACTAAAATCATTAGGAGGAGTTTCAGGATTCTCTTTAATCCCTTCTATATCAAAATCAGAAGGTAACTTAGCTCCTTGATTAGCTAATGAAAGGAAATATCTTTCTTTTTTTCGTTCTAAAATCCTTTCCATAAAAGTATGGAATTGGGGATCCTGCTCTGCTTCTTGAAGTTTTTCTTTTGTTATCTCCTCAATATGAAATGGATTCTCTTCCTTCTCACTATTATCACCCATTTTTCTTGTGGTACTTTCTCTTTCATCTTTTTCTATGTGATTTCGAGATCTCGTGACAACATGAATAAGCTTTTCCCCAAATTCTACTAGCTTTTGATCAAAAGAATGAAATAGTGCAATTTTTGATGGATATGAAAGTCAGGATAGAATGAAGATTCTATGACTTAAATGATTTCTAGTCTTTAGCTCGTGTTTTCCCTGATTGAAAGGATGAAAATCTTGTTGGCAGGAATTTAAGCAAAAACTCAAGAAAAAAATGATGTTGCACTTTATGAAGTTTGATCGTAGCTTCGTAAAAATATGGATTTGTGAGAAATGCCTAATGTGATTGAGTTCTCTATTACAAAAAATGATTTGGACGAGTAGAATATTCAATTGCAAGTTGGGGAATATAAGAAGAATGAATGCGCTAACTGTGGTTATGCCTTTGAGAAAGGGATCTTGTTTGAAAGAAAGCTTGTGAGTATAATGGTTCTACAGCATAATCATCAGTGAAACCTCTAACACATTCATGATATCAATGGATAAAGGTTCTATGTTTAAGTAAAAAATTTTGACTTTGGTACAAGAATCGTCTTTTCTTCAATAGTTTCTTGTAGCTAAGTGGTTTCTTTGGCTTTTTGATTCATTTGAGAATGGATTTCTTAACAAAGGTTGTGGATTTCCAATCTCTTACCATGAGAGTAATCAATGTAATTGTGAGTTTTGGATGATCTTTACTGAATTAATGTTTTGAAAAAATATCAAGAAAGTTGTAGAATAGTTGTTTTTAAGTCCTATACTAAAAATTAAGTGTATGATCAAAATGTTTTTCAATTTATTTTTTCATAGGTTTTACACATGACAGATAGTTCAAGCAGACTCACTCTTAGTTCTCAGGTAGGTCACCATAATAATCAACAACCCACATCTTAGAATTGCGTCGACTCACACAGTCGTGTCACCCCCGAAGGGGTGCCCGTGTTTTTGTCTTTTCTAGGTGCATACTCAGAGTGACGGAGGTGAATACCAAATTCCCTGAGAAAATGGTCCTTGGAAATTATATGGCAAGTATCTTGGGGGTAGATTCTTCCCTCCCCTACACTATGATTATTATGATGTTCAAAAATTGACTTCGGCTGGATACTACACTAAGTTCGTAGTAAGGGTTTATGTTCAGTGCGGCAATAATAAACTCCCTCAGGATACCTCCCAAACTTTAGAACAAAGGTTTTGGGGATGGTTATCAATGCACACTACCGTCGAATGGGATTTTCATCAACCATCCACATTTGATTAAAGTGGGTTGGAAAACTTGGCTTTAGTTGTTCCCACTTAGGTCCTTCCCATAGGGTGAGTACTTTTTCCCACTACAGCAGGCCTTCTAAAAGGTTTTAACAAAAATTAAAATTCCATGAAATAGAATAGATGAGTCTGGCATTTTGATCACCCAATTAAGGGGAGAGCATAGGCCTATCACCGTTTAATCATAGCAAGCAAGAGTTCAATTTTAAGCCCAAATAAATAGTTTTCTATGCTAGGTGAAGATATTGCTTCACAAATACATGGAGTTCTTTTTAATCCAAAATAGAAAATGAGGTGACTATCCTAGGATTGCTTCATTTTTAAAGCTCTTATTAGCTACGGTCGCGTCGGATCCAATCAAATTTTACCCAAGTTATAGATTATAGTTGCAAACTTACAAATTCTATGCTAAGATAAAGAAATGCGCTAAAACATAAATGCTCTATGAAAATACTAAAGAGTGCTACAAAATAAGTAAAGGGTGCTATAGAATCCTTAAAGGGCGCTACATAATCAGTAAAGGGCGCTGCAAAATCCTTATAGGGCACTAAAGAATCCTTAACAGGCACTGTAGAATCTTTAACGGGTGTTGTAGAATCTTTAACGGGCATTGTAGAATCCTTAAAGGGCGTTGTAACAGAGTTAAAGAGCGCTAAACTAGGTGTGATTTGCGCTAAAGCATGTTTGATGTGCTAATACGCTCTTTTAGTCGTAACCTATCAAAAAAATCTGCGAAAATATGCTAAAATTGGGGCAAGAGCCCCACGATGGGCGCCAAAAATGTGTGTGGGAAATGTTAGTATCAATATAAGATAACAAAAAAAAACCAATGCAACATTAAACTAAAGAAATCTAAATAAAATGAAATCAAAGAAATCAAACAAAGCTTCTTCAGAATCATTCCATTGTCCTCTATCTCCAGTGATTTGCTTGAAGTTGTTGCTCTCAGATTGTGTAAGCAAAGCTTCTCAGAATGGAAACCTACAGAATGAGTATGCAAAGGGAGAGTACTTCTCTATCCTATATGCTGGTGGAGTGAAATGTTGATATACGGATATGGACAAGGGCTGTGGATTATGAATGCTATTGAAGCTATGATATGAGGATGATAGGCCATGATATGAATTGCTAATATGCTAAGCTATGCTATGCTAAAATATAGAATGCTATAGATGTTAGAAGGCTAATTGACTATAGTTTTCCTGTATGAAAGCTTCTTCTTTTTTTTCAAAGATCTGACAGTCCTTTTTATAGATTTTTATAGGCAAGAGCCTAGCTGGCAAAGATCAATTGCTATGAGATTGTCTGGTAAATTTGAATGGTGAGAGATGGAGAGGTTGAGAGGAAGATGGAAGATGTTGGGAGGTTGGAAAGAAGAATGGAGGTTTTTCTTCAACCCACGGGAACAACTTTGCTCAGAAATAGAGAAATTTGTTAATTTTTTGTTTTGAAGTTATTTCACGGTTGTTGTTGATAATCCAAATTAAATAAATAAATTTATTTAATTTTATGTGAGTTTTGAGGATTTAAAACATTTTTGAAATATTTGATTTTAGGACTATAGAAAATTTAATTAAATATTTGGAATATTTAATTGTGAATGGAATTTAGAAAAAATTTAGAAGAGAAGAATATTTAATCTTTATTTGAATAACATATTCAAGCCAATATCATATATGATAATTAATATAAATAAATCATAATGTTTATTTAATTAATTAAGAAATGGATAAGAAAAGTGATTAAATAAACTTATTTATTTAATCGAAATGAAAGAATGAACAATATAAATAAATTATTTAGATTTATTTATATGCAAATTGAATTTAGAGATTTAATTAAATATTAAAAATATTTAATTAATTACCAAACTATTGTGATGTGACCATTTTTAGGTGTATACAATACCTAATGTCTTTGGTAACTCAACTTCATACACATTTCCAGAATCAAACTTCCTTAGAATCTTACATGGTCCAAACTTCCTCATCTTCAACTTATTGTATGTACCAACTAGAAATCTATCCATCCTCAAATATACAATTACTTCATCTCCAACAAAAAATTCATTGTCTTTGGTGCTCATCTACTTTCGCCTTATACTTGTTATTCATGTCCTCCAAAAGTTTCTGGAACTAATTATGCAATGTCTCCATGAAATCTAAAAACTCCTCTACCTCCACACTCCTTTTATTTTCCATATTGATGTCTCTTAATTTTGTAACTCCTCTAGGACTTACTCTAGTAACAATCTAAAATGGTCTTCCCTGTACTCCAATTTATTGAGTTATTGTATGCAAACTGTTCCTATGGTAAAACTATATCCCAAATTCTTTGTTGTAGAGTAGGGGTGGAAAACTTCAAAACAACCTCAATCAATCAAACTTTCAATCTCTCAAACATCCAATAGTGGGTTTTTTCTCACAAGCCTTCAATCCCCCTAGTATCCTTTCAGACATAGTTTTTCAATCATAACTTTTAGGGAAGACATGGCATCCAAAATATAAATACAGTTCCAGATACCTATTTGGACCTTATTCAACATATTTCAAAAGTAAGGCAAGGTACTTTGAATTGAATGCATCAAAATTTGACTGTCCTCTTTTGTAACTAGGCCTAATTACTTGAATAGGCTTGGTAACAATAGGGTTTTTGAACTCTAAGCTCTATATCTCCTCTCCAATGATTCAAACATGTCATACATGGTCTACTCAACCTTCTTCCATCAAGTATATCAATCTTTTGAGGCTTTTCAATAAAGATCCTAAGCCACTAGGGTTTCTAGTCCTAATACATGAAGATATTAGGCTAGGACAACATTCTCGCACATTCCAACCACCATCCCCTACATCTAAAAGTTTGTGAAATAAAATAACACATATACTTCTTCAATTCCACCAAGTTTTAAGATTTTCTACTAGGTGGAATGGAATTTATTGCATTTTATCTATTCACTAGCTACCCTAGCTAAGGTTTCAACCAGTTTGAAGTAAAATAGACACAACTTGCTTGAAACATGATGAAATTACATAAAACAAACACAAATAGAAACTAGATTCATAGAATTACCAAAAAAAATTATTTGGAGTCAATATGTGATCACACAAATCAATACTACATCAAAGAACAACAAAGTAATGCCCAAATTTGCATAAAACAGAGATATTCTTATTACTTCAATTCAATATTTCAACATCCAACCTTGATCTCAACCACAAAAGTTATTTTTAAAAAATTTTCAGCCATTTCCCAACTATTTCCAACTAATTTTCAAATTACAACTAACTAAACACCATTCTAATCACTTTTTGCAAAAAGATGCAAAAACTGCTTTTGCAACATTTGTGCAACTTTGACAATTTCTTGCAACTTGACCCTAACTCATCGCTAATGACCAAAAACTGACTCAAAAAGACATGAAATGGTCCTTGAATACCTTATTACATGAAATTTACTCAAGCACAAAAAAAAATCAACTTTTGACCCCTCTTAGGCATGAAAACTTGGGTGCCCCTGCAACATACTCCCCAGACAAAAAAAACTCAAGTCCCACTTGAGCACATACCCACAATTGTACAACCATGTTTGATAATATCATCCTCAGTCATATAAGTAGCATTCTCCATAGGAATACCTCATCATTTGACCAAGTATTGATAGTAGACCTTCTTGCTTATCTTCTCAAGCTCCTTCTCCAAAATGCATTCCAACTCCAAGGGTTAGCTTAATGCAAGATCCCTAATCCAATCTTCATCTTGCACTAATTAACTTGCACGAGTACCTGAAAAAACATCCTTTTTATAAGGGTAAAGATTAGAAACATTAAAAAATAGAAGAAATGGAAACTCCTGGAGGAAATTCAATTTCATATGCATTCTCTCCAAACTTGTGTACCACTTTTCATGGCCCAATCTTCTTCATTTGTAGTTTATAGTACTTCCCTTTAGGGAATACTTTCTTCCTCAAATGTTCCAAAACCAATTCTCCAAACTTAAAATGAACCTTTCTCCTCTTTTGATCAACAATGTGCTTGTACTTCTTAACATTCTTTTGAAGATTCTCCTTAACCTATTGGTGGACTTCTTGCATTGCCACAAAAAATTGTTCACCTTCAACACTCCTTCTCTCCATCCCACTAACATCTCTCAGTTCAAATATACCCCTGGGTTGCATGCCATAAACAATCTCAAAAGGAATTTTTCCAAAACTTTTATTCATCGAATCATTGTATGCAAACTCAGCTGGAGGTAAAACCAAATCCCATAGGGTTGCATGCTCCTTTTTCAAACATCTTAGAAGGTTTCCAAGGATTTTTCTCACCACTTCGGTCTACCCATCAATTTGAGGGTGATAGGAAGAACTAAAACTCAAATTTGTCCCAAGTTTCTTCCATAGGGTCCTCCAAAAATGACCAACAAATTAACTATCCCTATCAGATACAATGTTAAGAGGTAAACCATTGATTCTTACCACATCCTTGAAGAAGACTCCTGGAATTTACGAAGCATCATTAGTGCTCTTACAAGGTATAAAGTGTGCCATCTTTGAAAACCTATCTACAACAACATAAACTAAATCAAAACCTCTTAGAGTTCTAGGAAACCCCATCACAAAATCCATGCTTATTGATTCCCAAGGCCTATTAGGGATTGGAAGAGGTTGATATAACCCTACATTAGTGCTAGTTCCTTTATCCCTTTGAAAAATAGTACACTTATCCACAAATTTTCTCACATTAGTTTGCATTTTTGGCCAATAGTAGTGCCTCTTCAACTACTCCAAGGTCTTATCCAAACCAAAGTGACCTACAAGGATTCCACTATGCTTTTATTTCATTAAATTATCCCTCATTGAATATTTAGGAATGCATAATTGTGCCCCTTTGAACAATAGATCATATTGGATCCTAAAATCAAGCCACTTTTCATTATTACTGCTAAAAGGTTGCCTACAACTTGCATAAATATCTTTAAAATCTACATCATCAATGTGCATACCATTCAAAGAATCAACTCATATGCTCTTCAATTGAATTTTTTGCACCATAAGATCTCTTCTACTCAATGCATTTGCCACTTTGTTAGATTTCCCCTTTTTGTGTTTAATGGCTCAAGTAAATCCTTGCAAAAATTCAACCCATTTCACATGCCTACTACTGAGTTTATCTTGGCTATTAAAAAATTGGAGAGCATGATTATTAGTATACACCACAAACTCCTTAGGAAGTAAATAATGTATCCATTTCTTTAATGCTTGCACCATTGCATACATCTCAAGATCATATGAAGAATATTTTTTCTTATCTTCATTCAAATTTTCACTAAAATGGAAATAGGTCTATTTTTTTGACTTAGGATAGCACCTACAACATGGCTACTTGCTTCACATTCTACCTTATCAAAAATAGGAAAAGTTAATATGGGCTTCTCAGTAACTTTCATTTTCAAATACTCAAAACTTGTATCAGCCTCTTTAGACCAAACAAACTTCTTTCTTTTATCACCTTTGATTGTATCAATCATAGGAGCACACACATGACTAAAACTTCTTATGAATTTTTGGTAAAAACTAGCCAAACCATGGAAGCTCCTTACCTCAACCACTAATTTAGGTGTGGACCAACTTAGAATAGCCTCTACCTTACTTGGACCATCTTCAAAGTACCATTGGTGACCACAAAGCCAAGGTAAACCAATTATGTTTTAAAAAATTCACACTTCAAGTTTATCATTAGCTTTTCTTCATGCAACCTTCTCAAAACAAAATCTAAATGTTGCAAATGCTCTTCTTTAGTTTTTCTAAAATCAAGAATATCATCAAGATACACTACCACATACTTACCAATGAAAGGTTTAAGCACCTCATTCATCAAGCATATGAAAGTACTAGGGGCATTTAACAAACCAAAAGGAATTACCATCCATTCATACAACCCTTCATTTTTCTTGAAGGTTGTTTTCCACTCATCACCAAGTCTGATTCTGATTTGATGATAGCCACTCTTGAGATCAATCTTGGAAAAGTAGCATGCACCACCCAAACAATCCATTAGGTCTTCAATTCTTTGAATAGGAAACCTATACCTTATTGTAATCTTTTTGATGACCCTAGAATTAGTGCACATCCTCCACTCACCACTTTTCTTTGGTGCTAGGATTATGGGAACTGCACAAGGACTCAAACTTTCCCTAATCAACCCCTTTTCAAGTAGTTCTTGCACTTGCCTCTTAATTTCCTCATTTTTTTGTGGAGTCATCTTGTAAGCAAATTTCTTGGGAAAACTAGCCCCTAGAATGAAATCAATATTGTGGCTTATGTCCCTCATAGGTGGAAATGTGTTAGGAAACTCATCCACCACAATTTCCTCATACTTCTTCAACAATTTTTTCACCTCTAAATGTAACTCCTCTCTCTTTTCTGCTGCCATGACATATTTAGGTCTTACTATGACAACAAATCCCACATTTTCCTCTTCCAATTTCTTCTAGGCTTTCATCCTTCAATGGTGTGAGGGTGTAAGAAACCCCATCCTTCTATATAGCATATTTATTTTTCCTTCCATCATGAATGGCCTTCCTATCATACTACTAAGGCCTCCCCAACAACAAATGACACACATTCATTGGTATTACATCACACAAAACCTTATCTTTGTATCCCCCTATATGAAAATAAACCCAAATTTTCTCATTTCCCACTATTTGTTTCCCTTTGTTGAGACAAGAAACTATATATGGAGTGGTGTGAGGCATCCTTTTTAATTTAAGCTTTTCTACCATTCCTATAGAGACCAAATTATCAGTGCTACCTGAATCAATTACAGCTTTTCAACACTTACCCATTATTTTGAAAAGAGACTTTCTTTGTGGAGGTTCCTTCTCCATTGTAACTTTCATCAAAGTCCTTCTCACCAACTTCTGGAGCAGCATTATGTGATGGAGAATTAACACTCTCATTATCCTCTCCTTGCACCAAATAATTTCTTCTTTCTCTTCCAAATGAAGTAGTAGACTAATTTTTAGTGAATTACCATGCTTGATGGCTTGCAAATTTATTGCACTTATAACATTTTCCTGTAAATGCACTTGATCCTCCTCTTTGGATTCCAAATCTGCCCCTATTATTGGGTCACCTTCCTCTAAAGCTGCCCCTTGAGTCTAAACTTTTCTCTTGATTTTTGCTTGATTCTCCTTGTGATCTTTGGGACTACCCCCTACCAGCAAACATGCCTCTTCCCCTAGGATTTATGCCTCTACCCGTGCTTTGATTTTCTTTCCTTCTCTTCAACTTATCTCTATCCTTGATGGCCATTTGGTAACACTCTTTCACCATTCTTGGATTGGTGAGGCTCAATTCATCTTGAAGGCTATATCTCAACCAATTAATATATCTTGCCACTTTCTCCTCATCATCTTCTACATGGCATGCCTTGATGGTCAACTTGTAGAACTCCTTTGTATAGGTTTACACATCCATATCCTTTTGCTTAAGATTTTGAAGCCTCTTGAACAACTGGATGGTGTAATCACCAAGAAGGAATTTTCCCTTGAGTTTATCCACCATCCTATACCAAGAGGTGATTTTAGACTTCCCCTTCTTTCTCATTTCACTTTGTACATAATCCCACCAAAAAAAGGCATGTCCCTTCAACTTTTTTTTTCCACCTTCACCCTTTACTCCTCTAACACATCTTCATAATCAAAGCAGTTATCCAATGCTCCTATTCAATCTAGTAGTTCTTCACTATCCAAATTGCCTCCATACATGGGTAAATCCATCTTTAGGACCTTCTCCCTTTATTGCCTTCAAGAGATTTTTCATCCTCAAGTCCTCAAGATCCATCTCTTCCTCGAACCCTTCTTGCAAAATTTCCTCTTCCTCTTGGTCACTCAAGTCTCCTATGACCACTTCTCTCCTCTAACTTGTTTCCAAGGAAGCAAGGCTCTCTTTCAATTCTCTCATCTCTCTATCATGTTTCTCCTTCAACTCATTCACCTCTCTAGCAATGATGATATTCCCTCTTGGAGGCATCTTGTTCCTTCTTCTCTTCAACTTTTCCTCTTCAAATCAAACCTATGATCTGATACCAATTTGATGTAGAGAAAGGGTGGACAACTTCAAAACAACCTCAATCAACCAAATTTTCAATCTCTCAAACATCCAATGGTGGGTTTTTCCTCACAAGCCTTAAATCCTCCTAATATCCTTTTCAACAGAGTTTTTCAATCATAAATTTCAGAGAAAACATGGCATCCAAAATGTAAATATAGTTCCAAATACCCATTTATACCTTATTCAACATATCTCAAAAGTAGGGAAAGGTACTTTGTACAAAATGCATCAAAATTTGACTAGTGTCTTTTGTAACTAGGCTTAATTACTTGAATAGGCTTGGTAGAAACAAGGTTATTGAGCTCCAGGCTCTATATCTCCTTTCCAATGCTTCAAACATGTCATACAGGGTCTACTCAATCTGCTTCCATCAACTATATCAATCTTCCAAGGCTTTTCAACAAAGATCCTAAGCCACTAGGGTTCCTAGGCCTAATACATGAAGATATTAGGCTATGACAACAATCTCACACATGCCAACCACCATCCCCTACATCTGCAAGTTTTTAAAATAAAAGGACACACCTACTTCTTCCATTCCACCAAGTTTCAAGAGTTTTCACTAGGTGGAATGGAATTTATTGCATTTTATCTATTCATTAGCTACCTTAACTAAGGTTTCAACTAGTCCAAAGTAAAATGGACACAACTTGCTTGAAACTTGATGAAATTACATGAAAACAATTCCAAAAGAAACTAGATTCATAGCTTTACCAAATAAAATTTATTTGGAGTTATTATGTGATCGTACATATCTATACTACATCAAAGAACACCAAAGTAATGCCCAAATGTGCAGAAAATAGAGATATTCTTATTGCTTCACTTCAAGATTTCAACATCCAACCTTGCTGTTGACCACACAAGGTATTTTTCAAACATTCTCAACCATTTCCCAACTGTTTCCAACTAATTTTCAAATTAAAACTAACTAAACACTATTCCCTCACTTTTTTCAAAAAGATGCAAAAGTTGCTTTTGCAACATTTGTGCAACTTTGACAATTTCTTGCAACTAGACCCTAACTCACCTCTAATGACCCAAAATTGACTCAAATAGACATGAAATGGTCCTTGAAGACATTATTACATGAAATTGACTCAAGCACAACAAAATTTCAACTTTTCACCCCTCTTGTGAATGAAAACCTGGGTGCCCCTACACCATTCTTGCCTTGTCTCCAACCAAACATCTTAATAGGTTACCCAAACTTCTATTCACTACCTCATTTTTTCAATTTGTATGTGGATGATATGCTAAAATTAACTTCAAATCTATTTTCATCTTCTTCCATAATGTCCTCCAAAAATATCCAATGAATTTAGTGTCTCTTTTTGAAACAATACTCCTAGGTAATCCATGCAATCTCATAATCTCCTTGAAAAATAAATCAACAACATGCACATCATCTTTAATCTTATTACAAGGAATGAAATGTGCCATTTTGGAAAATCTATCAACTACTACCATGATAGAATCATAATCTTGTTGCATTTTGTGGTTGTGTTGCTGATATGTGGTTGCCATTGATGTCAACACTATTAGCACTGTTGTATTGAAGGTTGTATATGTCGAGGATTTTGAGAAAATTGTTAAAGAGTTGTAGGTTGCCAATGGAATAGTGAAGGTCATGAAGGTGTCTTGATTTGTACATTGATGATAAACTATTGTGGACTAAAGTGCTTATTGTTGAGAGTATCTAGTATATCCACCAAAAGTTTCAGAGGTTCGCGTGAAGATTTGTTCATGTTATGAACAATTGTGCTCTAACAGTGTTTCTGTGGTTTCTATCAGTGCTCTTGATTGAAGTTTATGTGATTCTGGTAATTTTTGTGGCTGCGTATGTTTCTCTGTTAGTTTTTTTTATTGTGGATGCTTCTAGATCATTATCTATCCTTGTGGTACATCTGTGTTGATCGGTATGCTCGTGGTCGAAGATTTTTCTCGTGTGCATTCAGTTTTTCATGTTCTTGGCTGACATGATGGTTGTAACGTGTTGTAGATCCTTGGAGACTTAAATTTGAATGTTTGGCACACTTGAGGATATTGTTTTGGGTCACATCATAATATTAGTCGATAGTGTATGATTCACATTAAAAAAATTATTTGTAAATTTGGGCTGACATTGTAAATATGTTTTATATTATTGCCGACGAAGTTGTTGATGTAAATCTAGGTTGCGGATATATAAGAATGGTTGTTTGTGTGAATTTAGTGAGTGTGTGTGTTGGAAAAAACAAGGACAGGAAATTGAGAGGGGGGGTGAATCAGTTTTTAGATTATTTAAACTTTTCAAACTTTACTTAATTCAATCTCAGATCTGATGAATAAGCAATAAACCATAAACAATCAACACATCAGAAACTTAGAGAGCACCAATATTTTTATGTGGAAACCCTACTAGGGGAAAAACCATGGTGGATTTTATTCCACAATATTATACCCTGTTAAAATTATAATGAGAAATAATGGGAATGCACATGCATTCAAGCACATTTCCTAGAGCTCACTACTCATATACAAGAGGGCTCACTGCCCAACAATACACAACAATATGGATTAGATCCACAAAGTATGAACTAAAACAATAGCTTCTACACAAGCTTGATTATAGTTTCAGTTAAGCACAAAAAAACCTTCTTCACACTCCGCTCAAACTTCTTCTCACTCTACTCTGCAATCAAATGATTTGGACACTATTCACACATCTACACTTTCTCTAGAATACATTAAATCTTATGCACAAACTAATTTCACTCAAACAATCACTCTTATATATCCGCAACATGGAATTACATCAACAACCTAGTCAGCCAAAAATATGAAACATATTTTCAATGTTGGCCAAAATTTACAAATAAATTTTTAATGTGGATCAAACATCATGGGCTAATATTATGATAAGACACAAAACAATATCCTCGAGCATGCCAAACATTCAAATTTTAATCTCCAAGGATCCAAAACATGTTAAAACCATCATGTCAGCCAAGAACATGAAAACCCGAACATACTAAGAAAAATCTTCGACCATGAGCACACCAATCAACGCAAACATGCAACAAAGATAGAGCATGATCTAGAAACATCCACATCAAATAGAATTACCATAATTATACCAAGTTTAATCAAGAACACTGACAGAGACCACAAAAACACTATCAAAACACAAATCTTCATAACTCGAACAAATCTACACGTTGACCTTTGAAACTTTTGGTGGATAGACTAGATACACTCAGCAATAAACCCTTTAGTCCACAATAGTTGATCTTCAACATATAGAACAATACACCTTCATGACCTTCACAGTTCCACTGGGAACCTAGAATACTTTCTTTTACAATTTTCTCAAGATCCTCGACATATACAGTCTTCAATACATCAAATGCTAATAGTGTTGACATCAATGACAACCACATATCGACAACACAACCAAAATATCCAACAATCTCCCCCTTTCACATTGATGGAAGCACATGATGTGAAAAACACCATCAACCCAACTCTCAATTAGCACTTACTCCTCCTTAGATTCTGACTCTTCTTCCTTGACTTCTTCTACATGGTCTTCTCCCCACAAGACTCTTTACTCCAGATAAGCAACAATTTTTCACATGACTCTTCTCTCCCTTTGACATCAATGGAAAAGATAAGCATTATCTTCCTACATACAAGCTCTAAGCCACATATCTGCACATCTAACTACTCCCTCTGAGTAGAAGCCACAAAAACATCAATCTAGATTAGGAAATATCTATGAAGCACATGAATTGATGCAAGAAAATGCATCTTTAGTTTAAATCAGGAGGGGTAATCACCCCTAGCATCCCTCTAAGATACTCAAAAGTATCATTTGGCAATGGCTTGGTGAAAATATATGCAATCTATTCTTTGGTAGGCACATATTCTAGTATGACTTCTTTCTCACTAACTTTTTCTCTTAAGAAGTGAAACTTGATTGATATATGCTTGGTCTTAGAGTGTAGCACCAAATTCTTTGATATTTTTATTGCACTTTAGTTGTCACAATATATGGCAATAGGTTCATCATATACTAATTTGATATCTTTTAGCATTTTTTTCATCCACATCACTTGAGTACAATTGTTTGCAACAACAATATACTCTGCTTTAGTAGTAGATAGAGAAATAGAATTCTATTTTTTACTCAACCAAGACACTAGCTTCTGCCCTAGGAAGAAGTCACCAATAGTACTCTTTCTGTCATCTACATCTCCTGCCCAATCCGCATCAGTATATGCATTCAAAGTAAGATCATCAGTATATGTCAATGAAGCTTGTAATGATGAACACTGGATGGAAGTTATGGAGGAAGAACTAATGTAGATTGAAAAGAATGATACATGGATTCTTGTTCCCAAACCTAAAGATAAAAATGTTCTTGGTGCTAAATGGTTCTTTCGAAATAAGTTGAATGAACAAGGTGAAGTGGTCCAGAATAAAGCAAGACTGGTATGTAAAGGGTATTCACAAATGGAAGGTATTGATTTTGAAGAAACCTTTTCCCCTGTTGCTACAATTGAAACTGTTAGATTATTTCTTGCTTATGCTACATATAAGAACTATAAAGTCTGCCAAATGGATGTGAAGTCAACTTTTCTAAATGGTGAGCTAGAAGAAGAGGTATATGTTGAACAACTGGATGGACTTCAATTGAATGACAAGGAAGATATGGTTTGTCAATTAAAGAAAGCTCTATATGGACTCAAGAAAACCCCTAGAGCCTAGTATGCTAGACTAGATAAATACTTATTAAAGCTTGGATTCAATAGAGGTACTGCTAACAACAACTTGTATTTCAAATTGGATCATGACAAAGAATTGATTATTGAGATCTTTGTTGATGACATTATTTTGGGAGGAGATGACAATCTATGTATGAAATTTGCTGATGAAATGAAGAGTGAATTTGAAATGAGTATGATTGGAGAGATGAAGTTCTTTCTAGGATTGCAAGTTACTCAATTAGAAAATGGGATTTTCATATCTTAGTCTAAATATGTGAGAGAGCTACTAAAGAATTTTGGCATGGAAGACTCAAAGCTTGTCGGCACTCCCATGGTAACAGTATGCAAGTTAATACAGAATGATGATTCTCCTAAGGAAAATAAAACAAGATATAGGTCAATGATTGGCAAATTTCTCTACTTAACTCAGACCATACTAGACATTATGAATGTTGTATGTATGGTTGCTAGATTTCAGGTTGATCCAAAAGAGTCTCATGTGACTATTGTACAAAGAATCTTCAGATATCTAAAAGGAACAACTAATTTTGGGCTTTGGTACCCTAAGGATGATGATATTACTTTGAGTGCATATACTAATGTGGATTGGGTAGGAGATGTAGATGACAAGAAGAGTACTAGTGGTGGTGCCTTCTTCCTAGGAAAGAAGTTGATGTCTTGGATGAGTAAAAAGTAGAATTACATTTCTCTATCTACTGCTAAGGAAAAATATATTGTTATTGCAAATAGCTGTACTCAAGTGATGTGGATGAAATAGATGTTGAAAGATATCAAAGTAGTATATGATAAGCCTATTTCCATATACTGTGAAAAACTCAAGTGCAATTAACATATCAAAGAATCTGGTGCTACACTCTAAGACCAAGCATATATCAATCAATATCAATCAAGTTTCACTTCTTAAGGGAGAAAGTGAGTGAGAAAGAAGTCAGACTAGAGTATGTGCCTACCAAAGAAAATATTGCAGAAATTTTCACCAAAATATTGCCAAAGGATACTTTTGAGTATCTCAGAGGGATGCTGGGGGTGATTACCCCTCCTGATATGAACGAAATATGAATTTTCTTGCATCAATTTGTATGCTTCAAAGCTATATTCTGATCCAAATCAATGTTTTCGTGGATACTACTTAGGGGGAGTAGTCTGATGTGCAGATATGTGGTTTAGAGATTGAATGTGGGAAGATAATTTTTATCTTTTCCATTGATGTCAAAGGGGGAGAAGAGCAATGTGAAAAATATTTTTGGGGAGAATAGCAATTGAGGAGAAGAGTTAGAACCTAAAGGGGAGTAAGTGTAGTTGTTTTGATGGTATTTTTCACATCATGTGTTTCCATCAATTCCAAAGGGGGAGATTGTTCGATGATGTAGTTGTGTTGCTGATATGTGGTTGTCATTAATATCAACACTATTAGTACTATTGTAGTGAAGGTTGTATATGTCGAGGATATTGAGAAAATTGTTAAAAAAAGAGTTGCAAGTTGCCAGTGGAACAATGAAGGTCATGAAGGTGTCTTGATCCGTACGTCAATGATCAACTGTTGTGGACTAAAGTACTTGTAGACACATAAAATATACTGATTGACATCGTGCATCCGATCCTGACTCACTAACATCGTTTCTTCCTGAATCATCCCTCAGTCTAACCATTTAATTAAATCCCCCTATCTAATTAAATTCATCAATATTCCTCTCTTAATTAAATAAATCATTTTATCTAATCAAGTCATCTCTTTGTTAATTAAATTAATTCATCTAATCTAATTATCCCTATTTAATTAAATAATCAATTTATTTGATTAAATCTCTAAAGTTTGTCCATTAAATTAAATAAATTAAAACCTTATTTGATTTAATCTAACACCATCTCTTTTAATTAAATAAATCAAAATCCTTATTTAATTAATCTCTGGTCATATTCCTCTCTTATTTGATTTAAATAAATCCATAAAATTGAGTCAAATAGGTCACATCATCTAACCTTTCTCATTAAATTAATTAACCCTTGATTAATTTAATCTCATCTCATGTCCCATCCTCTAGATAATGCAAGTTCCACATGAAAATAGATTTAATTCATTTATTAAATCTCTATTTTCCTCACAAGGCATCTTTTGGAATATTCTCTCAATTTGAATTCAAAAATTCCAAGTCAACTTGTACATCCAACAAGGAAATAACTTCATCTTACATGTCCTTTTCCTTGAGCCAAGTGACATTTATTGCATTTTCCCTTCCCTCTTACATTTCATTTCATCAAATTTAAAATTCAAAATTATGCATTTATTGGCACAAACCCCAAATCTTGCACATCCTTCATCCATTCATAGCTTGACAAGTGGCATCATGCCATTGGATGAATGTTACTCCCACATTGCTCAAATTTGGACATTCATCTATCTTGGAATGTTATAAATGAAGAGCTCATATCCTCATTTCATCATCCACAATCTAGGCAAAGTTACCATGCTCAAATATCTCTTGAATTTTATCCATTATCATTGAGTCATAATTAGGTTTTTGCAGATTTTGGCTTGGAGTTCTCATCCCTTATCAACAAAGTGGATCAATCTCTTCAACATTCAAAGTTTGCATCTTAGGAATTGGGAAAGGGCCAATTTTCACATCAAATTGGCACCAATTCCCCCATGGGATCATGAGTTTGCATATTTAAATTAGGATTCAATCTAGTTTGTCATTTATATTGTGTTCTTCATGGTTTTCTTTCCTATTTTGAATTTGTAAATGGATTTCATGGGGAATCCTTGTTTTGGCTTGCAATCACTTGTCTAACTTGTTTACTCTTGTTGTTTTGCAGGTACCAAGGTTGGGGTTCGCACATTTGGCGCTAGAAGGAGGGCATGATATCATTCTTTTCCATCTTCTCTTAAAATTTCTGCGTTTTCACTCACACACATAAAATTCCAACGCTGAGAGCTCAACGTCATTGTTTTGGCACCGCTGAATGCTCAATGTTGCTATATGGCACCGCTCAAAACACAAAGTGCGACACTGAACTCGTCCTACAAAAATATTTGAATTTTAAACTCCGTCACTGGACTCGTTGACTTGCAGGACTTTTCAAAATTTTAAAAAACCATGATGTTGGAAGGAAACTGTGACATTGGGCAAAAATTGCGACGTAGTTGAGCTCTCTGTCCCAACATAGAGCAATGCTAACTGGTAAGCGGCACTGTGAGGGCACTATTGAGAAAACAACAGCAATGCAGTCACGAGTTGCGACATTGGAAGATAGTAAAAAGGGAAAATTTTATTTTAGCACGTGCTTTTGATTTATGATTAATGTGTCTTCTATTTTCTGGTTTTTAACTTTTGTATTTTCTAGAATCTGACTAGTTTTTCTCACTTGTAGGTTGGAAATCAAAAACAAAGGAAGGAGGAGCATGATGATGATATTTTGTCTAATCAAAGTGTTTTTAAATACTTTAGTGTTTGTTTTAACACTTCTTCAAGGAATTATTATCACTTCTTTCTTAGGACACTAATCTTCCTTTGGGTTTAAAAAGAATCTTTTTGTTTATTTCTTACAAAGGGCTAAAACAAATTTTAGGATCACAAATTAATAGATTTTGTTTCTTGGATTAACAATTGAACAAAGTGTTTATCATTTGTCTTTTGGTGCTCTAAAATGAACTCACATTTTGCTTTGTGGATTTAAAAATAACAAGTGTAACTTTGTTTTTTGTGAGGGCTTACTTGAACTAAATCCATTGAAAAAGGACGTATGTGCTTCTCTCGCGCTTTATAGCGATCTTGAGAATCAAAAGGCCTTTTTCATGACTTTAGGGTGAGACAAGCAATCACCTCCACACTTCGATTTGGGTTTAAAATTGAACATTTTGTGTGAGTGTGAGTGGGGGCATTGTTGCGTATATTCTCTCTCCTTGTTGCCAACAAGGATTGATCAAGTTACGAATATTTTTCTTCATTTGCTTTTGTTTATCCTAGAGGGCATGCCTTGGGGAAAAAGTACTCACCCAAGGGAATGACTCAACCAGTAACACTCTAAAGCCAAGAGTATTTCCAACTGGGATATAAATGTGGATATTGGAAGAAACACCAATATCATGTGGTTGATTCTGACAAGATGGATCCGAAAGGGGACTCTTGTCGTATGGGTCAATCTGCACGAATGGAAAGTCCTTATTAAAACCCATGTGCTAGAATTTTCCAAAATCCTTTTATCTATTTGTTGGTGCAAGAATGGTCATTCTCAAGCCACCCCACACTTTTACGGTCTTCTAATAGAAATGGAAAACATGCCATGGGAGTTTCATGGGTATTGATGCTTGGCTGCCCCGTATAAGTGAGTGTCGTGGAGGGGAGCCAGTGGGGTCAAGCATCTAACCATTCGCTAGAGATAAGCATAGCTAGACTTGTCCAAGTGGGAATCCAACAAATATTGTCTTACACATTCATAGGATTGTACTTATTCTTGGGTTACAAAATGCATTGCTTGATCAAAAACACCATAGAAACAAACACTTGAACCTCATCGAAACCTTTTTGAATACAAATACAATTGAATCAATCCATATGTTATTGCTTTCCCTTGGGATTCACATCCTTAGAGGTTTCTAAGCATTGGATTATATCTCGATTTGTCTCCTTAAGTAAACAATAGGGAAACCCTTGCCTTAAGTTCATTAAATTTCCACATAACATAACTTGTGGGGTTTGAAGAAATTAAGACATTGGACATCTTAGTTTGAAAACCTAATCAAAGAATTTTTTTTTGGTAAAATAAAGACATTAAGAAAAGCTAAGCAAAATGAACTTTCATATGTATTGAAGACTCACAATCCCAAAGAAAAAATCATTGCTTGGAAATCCGAAAATGAATGTTCAAATGAAATCATTTCTTGGTTACAAAGGTCTTTAGGAAGCATTTGCATGCTCTTCAATACCTAGGTCTAGGAAAACAAAGTGTACCTTTTAGGTTCATCTTAGGATCAAAATCAAAATCTTTTTCCATCCATCCTCCAAAACATCAAAACAAACATCATCTCTCCATCACCTTTTGGAAAATCTTGAAATCATCCTAAATACTAGGCTTTTTGGAAAAATAAAAATCATCAAAACCATTGAGACTAAATCCTTGAAAACATTATCAAAAACACCTTTGGCTAGGTATGTGTAGATGCATCCTTTTGCATATGCTTAGTCAAAGTTATCAAAATCATCTTGTCTAGCTTAGTATAAGTAGATGAATCCTTCTTCATATACTTAGTGAAATGATCATCTTGTTTGAATAGGTGTGGGTAGATGCATCCTTCTTCTCCCACATATTCAAATCATCATCCATTGAACAAAGCTATCCGTTAGATCATCATCCAACATCTTAGGGTCTTTTTGTTCAAAAATTAAAATCAAAATCAAGGACAAAATCCCAAATCCAAAAAAAATCGAAATCAAATTTTGCAAGTCCTAAAAGCCTAGTGTCTCATTCAAGATTTATCAAAATCCCAAAAAATATGTATCATCCATCCCTAACATCATCATCATATCATCACCTTTGATCCTCAAGGAATCCTAAAACTTTCTACTTTGGGGCATAAAATAATGATCGATCCAAAGAATCAAGAGATTCATCTCCCATATTCTCAAAGATTGATCCTTGTTTTATGGTTCTAACTATATCTCAATACAAGAAGAGTATGGAAGCCAACAAAGAAACACCCGCTTCAAGTGATCTTAGCCAAACAAATGCATAAATGAATCCCATCAAATCAAGTAATTTGTTGACCCTCTCATCATTGCAAAATCCACAAGAAGAAAACCAAGGAGAAGACCTTACTTTTGGAATGTCTCGCGAGGAAATGACTGAAATGCTCCAAAATCTAGACAACCACAGAATCAACATCATGATGAGGCTCAACCCTTCGCTATACATGCTTGAGCTCGCAAAACAAGGGGCCAAGTTACCTTTGGATTTTTATGTGAGTACTATAGTGGAGACATCTTTTCCTCCAATCTCATCCACCATTCACATTTCATCTACACCCCCATCCCAAAACATCACGCAAAACATTCCGCAAATCACAACATCATTTTCTCCAACCCAAGCCAATGTTAATAAGGGAAGTGCATTTCTCAATGCAATTCAAACACACCCCCTTGTTAATAATTAGAATTTGGATGCTAACACCACCTTGGAAAAAAGCATACCCCAAAACCCATTACACAAAAATGTTCCTCTCACATTCCATCACGATCCATCATCATCATTTTTTCATGCAACACCTCAAACACCTCTTCTCACAAATTTGCAATAAGAGGGAGATATGTTTGGACCAGGGGGCATATTCGATACCACAACATTCTCACAACAACTCACACCCCTTACATTTCCACCTCTCCCACCATTTTCATCATCATTTGCACCACTCCTTGGTTTAGGGCTTCCTCCCCTACCAAGTATCAGTCAAACCTATATCCCAACCATCAATCAAAGCATTACACAAAACGCTCAAAATTTGTTGTTGATATCACAACAACAAGCGACAAATCCAAAAGCAATTGCAACACCATCAAACACCCTTCTAACATCACAAAGCATAGGACCAACCACCACATCAATACCACCATCCATCATGCAAAACACCAACACCACCTTCACAAACACTATTCTAAATCCACCACCACCTCCACCACCACCAACTTCCACCACATCAAGCCAATACGATATGGAATTGCAAGTTTCTTTCCAAAGAGGATACCAACAAGTTCAAAAACAAAAATCCAAACAACTAGCTGCTTAGCAAGCTGCTCAAGTTGCGCAAGCTGCCCAAGTAGCCCAAGCTGCCTTACAAGCGCAAAAAGCCCAAGCATTATTGCAACAACAACAATAACAAGCCACCCAAGCTGCACAAGCCGCACAAGCATTGCAAGCACAACTTCTATTGCAACAACAAGTAGCACAAGTGCAGGCTCAAGTGGAAGCTCAATATCAGGCACAACAAGCCCAATATCAAGCACAACTTCATGCACAAAGACAAGCAGCACAATTGTAGGCATATCAGAAAGCATTCAAGCAATACCAAGAGTAGCAAGAAGTAGCAGAATTGGCAGCCCAAAAACAAGTGTTGTTGGAACAACAACAAGCGCAACAACAAGCACAAATCTTAGTGCAACAACATCAAGATCAACAACAAGCATTGTTCATACAAAATTAGGTGGAAGCTTACCTCACTTGGTAGAACATACATATACCATCGAACAACACATCAAACAACACACCGACCAACCCACCCATCCAACCCACAATTGAAACACCCCAAAACACTTTCATTCCACCCCCTGATCCCCAAAATAATGTGACGACACAACTCAGGTTGCTCTTGCAACAAGTACTCAACCTTCAATCAGGTCGAACAACCAAAACACCAAGAAACTTGTGTCCCTATCCATTTGATAAGATCTTGATAATGAAACCATCACCAAGGGATTTGAAATCCCCAAATTTGACAAATATCGAGGGATGGGAAACCCTGAAGATCACATCAGGGAATTCCAGGTTCATTGCATGGAGGTCACATATGACGATACTTATTTGATGTGGCTATTTCCTAGGAGCTTGGCAGACCATGCTATAGAATGGTTCTCTCACTTACCTTCAGGAATTAGAACATTCCAAGAAATTAGGGACGCATTCATTAAAAATTATGCATGCAACATTGAAATGGATGCTAGTCTCGAAGAACTCTCAACTCTAAAACAAGGAAAGGGTGAATCATTCACCTCATTCCTCCAACAATGGTGATCCAAGGCCAATTGGAGCAAGTGGACCATGCTAGAAGAACAAGTTTGCACCATCATAGCCAACCTTGAAGGTCGCTTGGAATTTCATCTCAAGGTTCAGGGCATCACCACATATGATCAATTTATCTCCGAGGTGCTTAGTATCGAAAGAGCCCTTATGACTCAACCCATGGAATCAACATCATACCACAAACAAAAAAACAACTGCCCACCATCCAATTACAATGATAAACCTCGTACGTGGGCAAGAAACAAAATTTTTACTAATGATGGTGTCGTCAATGCCAAGGTGGTCATTAGTGCCCCACGCCAACATACAGGCACACACAAATCCAAATTCAACACCAAAACCATCAAACACACCAACCCAACAATAATCCAACCATCAATAATCTCAATGACCAAAGGGGACCACCCCAATGCAAAAGTTATCCCGAACGAAAATACACCATTTTGGGGGAACCACTGGAGGACATAATGAAAAAGTTGATCGATGAAAAACTCATCAAGCCTCCTACATTCGACAATTACCAAGAACCCAATGTCAAACCTCCTTGGTATAACGAGAATCAACTGTGCGAATTTTATAAAATCAAAGATCATACCACAAAAAATTGCATGAGACTCAAAAACATCATCCAAAATCTCATCGATAAGAAAATCATAAATGTAGAACAACCTACAGGAAATAAGGATCTTAAAATATACAGGAATCCGATTCTGAATCATGGCAACAAAGGGAATAAAAATGATAAAGGGGATGCCAATGTAAATCATGTGTATGAAATAGTCGTTGCCTCCCTAAATGAAGATTGCATGGTCATCACTATCAAGGGCGCCCATGCCGAAGATTGTGGAGTCACCACAAGAGGTGGAAAATAACCATCGTAGGATCATCCCAGGCAAACAAGGTCCCCACATCTAGACCTCTCCATAATGGCTACAATGTCCTAGACCAACTCAAGAGAATGCCAACACACATCTCCATCATGGAGTTGTTAAAAATATCATCAAAACATAAAAAGATCCTCAAGGAAGCATTAGCCTCATCCACTGTCCCTGCAAATCTCGATGCAGAGCAATTCCAAGCTATGGTTGGAAATATCATAATGCCTAATCTCCTTATATTTTCTAACCAAGATTTCCCCACCCAGCCATCTCACAACCGTGCACTTCACTTGGAAGCCATTTTACACAAGAGAAAAATCAAAAGGGTCTTGGTGGATGGAGGTGCAGGTTTGAACATCTGTTCTCTCAGCCTCATCAAGCAGTTGAAAATATCAGAAGATTCCATCGACAAAGGAAAGGGCATCACAATAAGAGCATATGACGACCAAGAAAGAGTGTCTCAAGGTATGATTAAACTCCCTATTCAAGTAGGGACAACTCTCATGGAAACCACTTGTCAGGTCTTGGACCTCGACTTGCCATATAATATCCTCCTAGGATGCCCATGGATCCATGTGATGAAAGTCGTAGCATCAACCTTCCACCAATGTGTGAAATTTACACATAATGGACAAGAGGTTACCATCCATGGAGATCCTGAACCTTTCTCATATTGAAAAAATCTTGAAGAAAAGTATTGAAAAATCCCCCAAGTGCCAAAAAATGATGAGGGCCCATCCACACCATACATCGACCCCGCCACTCTCGCATCCACTTCTATGACAAAGACACCCGCCACTCCCACCATCCCCACCATATATAACATCAAGCTCATCATCCAGGAGGATGGTTGCGGAAACTGCAAGCTCCCTAACAATTCTTTTGTGATAGGAGAGTTACCACAATCTCCTAGATCACACGAACATCCACAAGAGAACCAAGCCTCCACATCACAAATGTTTCCTAAAGACTATCTTGAATTCACAAGATGGGGAGACCTTGGCAAAGAGGTTATTGAGGAAAATCCATCACACATGCTATATCAAGATGAAAGACCGGCAACTAATTTACCAATGGATGAGACAAGCAAGGGCCTACAAATGATGCTCGCAATGGGCTATGATAGAAATCAAAGAATGGGACAAAATGACAATGGCCTCATAATACCTATCATGCCAGAGATGTGACCCATAACAAATCTTGGCCTTGGATGTACTCCTCTAAGTATAACCATACATGGCTGAAGTCCTCCAGTTAGAATGGTTAATAGTTCTCCTCATCTAATACTATTAGAAGTACACTCACCAATATCCATAGGTAGAGACATACATAACTTTATAACTGAGGCCTATATTAGTAGCGATGACAAGGATACCATGACCAATCTACCTAGGTTATTTGAGGATACCACCCTTTTCATGATTAGCACACTCTCCTTTGAAATAGACCATCAAAATCATGAGATCCATTTAGTCTATCCCCAAATCATCGACTACGACCAACGAGGACCACCAATTCTTGATACATTCAAAAACGATGAGGCACTCTCATAATTCATGGGATTGAGGGATAACAATCCAGATGGAGATCACAAGGTAGAGTTTATAATGGAGTTGGACACACATGCCTATTATGGGGAAACGATTGAATCCTTCAGTCACAAAAGTGATAAATTAAGAATCATATCTAAGTCCTTGAGTGAAAACCACAATGTGGCACTCTCTGACAAGAAAATAGTAAAAAGAAAGGATGCATCCAACGGTGAAAACCTCTCTGAGGCACCCGAGGATGAAGGATTCAATCTTCCTTTAAGAGCTATTCATCAGGAGAAGTCAGCAGTCTTGGCCGAAAAATGCAATCATATACACCTAGGAACATACGAGACCCCGCATATACGAGACCCCGCATATCACATTCTATGTGGAATCACTATTATCAAAAGAGCAAGAACTCCTAGCAGTATTCCTAAGGGAAAGGAAAATAAACTTCACATGGAGTTATGTTGACATGCCAGGGCTTGATCCAGAGACTGTGGTTCATCACTTAGCAATGTATCCAAAAGCAAAGCCAGTCAAACAAAAGCTTTGAAAAATGCATCCTCAAATCGCCTTATTGGTCAAAATGGAGCTCAAAAAGTTGTTAGATGCAGGATTCATTCGACCAATCGATTATCCAGAATGGGTGTCAAATTTGGTACCTGTTTCAAAACCTGATGGAGCCATCATAATCTGTATAGACTTCATAGATTTGAACAAGGCATGTCCCAAGGATGATTTCCCACTTACCAACATCGACATGATAGTAGACATGACAGCAAGACATGAGATGCTATCACTAATGGACGGATTTTAAGGATACAACTAGATCATAATAGCAAAAGAAGATCAACATAAGACGGATTTCACTTGTCCATGGGGAACCTACTGCTGGAACACGATGCCATTCAGCCTAAAGAATGCAGGAGCAACCTATCAAAGGGCCATGACATTGATATTCCATGACATGATTCATAAGACAGTCGAAGACTATGTCGACGACATTCTAGCTAAGTCAAGAAAAATACAAGATCACATAGCAGCCCTAGGTGCTATCTTTGATAGACTGGAGGAATACAAAGTCGGGCTAAATCCCAAGAAGTGTGTCTTCGGCGTACAATCAGGTAAATTGCTAGGATACATAGTGTCCATGAGGGGTATTGAGGTGGATCCAGAAAAGTGAAAGCAATCCTCGAGATGGAAGCACCAAAGACATTAAAACAACTGAGAGGTCTCCAAGGAAAACTTTAATCCATCTGATGATTCATAGCACAACTGGTAGACAAGCAGAACCCATATTCTCACCTACTCCACAAGGGGGTAGCGTACAAATGGGATACAAAGTGCAAAGAGGAATTTAACAAAATCAAGGAATATCTACTGACACCACCAGTCTTAATGCCACCCATCCCAAGAAAGCCATTGATCTTATATGTATTAGCAACAACAACAACCCTTGGAGCTCTCTTAGCTCAACATGATGAAAACATAATAGAGAGGGCTATCTACTATATCAGTAGAACAATGGTCGGTCATTAGCTAAACTACTCATTCATTGAGAAAGCATGCCTCCCAGTAGTGTTTGCATCACAAAAATTTAGACATTACATGTTGGCACACAAGATAAAGCTCATTGCCAAAATTGACCCCCTCAAGTATCTCTTATCAAAGGAAATTCTCACAAGAAGAATGAAAAAATGGATAATGATATTATTAGAATATGACATCGAGTATGTGGAGAGAAAATAAATCAAGGGTTAGGTTATTGTGGATCAACTGGCAGAAGCACCTATCTACTCCGAGAATCCTCTTGTCTCAAAGTTTCTAGATGAATCTATTTTTAACCTCAACGTAGCTGACCACTGGAAACTATACTTCAATGGCTCATACACACAACATGGATCAAGATCTGGTGTCTTCTTCATCACCCCACAAGGGGATTACATACCAAGGTCATACAAAATGGCATTTCTTTTCACTAACAACATTGTGGAAT
Source organism: Sequoia sempervirens (assembly GCA_007258455.2). NCBI lineage: Eukaryota > Viridiplantae > Streptophyta > Pinopsida > Cupressales > Cupressaceae > Sequoia > Sequoia sempervirens. The sequence goes on along the minus strand of VDFB02105785.1, from coordinate 97,583,695 downwards.
ACGAGGCTTTGACTATAGGTCTCAAGATAGCAGTGCAATGGAACATCATGGCTCTCAAAGTGTATGGAGACTCTCAGTTGATCATAAACCAGTTCAATAATGAATATCAGACCAAGGATGACAAGCTCACACCATACAAGAAATTGGTGGAGACTCTCAAAGAATATTTTATAGAAATAACATTTGAGAAGATTCCTAGAACCAACAATAGAGCAGCAGACCCCATGGCAACAATTGGGTCCCTATTAAACATCCTTCACAAGGTTCCAAAATATGAATTCTTGATTGAGTAGCTTCTCATTCCCACATTCGAGGTACCAGAATCAGAATTCGTGTGTGAAATCATTGGTCTCGATGATCCTGGGTATCATGACATCTACACATACCTATGAATAGGAGTCATACCCGCTGACCTACCATCAAACCTAAAGTGAACCTTTGTCAAAAAGGCATCCATATTTGTCATCCTAGGTGATACCCTATATCGTAGAAGCATAGAAGGTACCCTACTACACTGCCTAAATGTTGAGGAGGAATTAACCGCTCTAACTGAAGTACACGACAGTATATGTGGTTCACACTCGAGTGGAATGACCATAGCCAATAAACTATTGAGGATGGGGTATTATTGGCCCACAATGGAAAGAGAAGCACATGATCATGGTAGAAGGTGTCTATAATGTCAGCAGCATGGGGACCTCATCCATGTACCAGCTCAAGAGCTTCATCCTATTATCACACCATGGCCCTTTTCGCAGTGGGGACTCGATCTCATTGGGAAAATCACACCCACCTCATCCAATGGCCACAAATTTATCATAACTATAACTGAGTACTTCACAAAGTGGGCGGAGGCCATACCCATGACGTATATAACTAGGAAGTAGATCTCAAAATTCATCCTGAACTATCTCATCTACCACTATGGTGTTCCACAGGCCATTATCTCAGATAATGGGACACCATTCAAGAATCAGGACGTTCACGACTTGTGCGAGAAATTCAAAATCCAACATCACTTCTCCACCCCGTACTATCCCCTAGGAAATGGCCAAGCAGAAGCTACAAACAAAACCATCATCAAAATCCTCAAGAAAATAGTTAATGACACAGGTCATGACTAACATTTGTAGCTTAATCCCGCCCTCTAGGCCTATCGAACCAGCATCTGCACACCCACCGGTGCCACCCCCTTCTCCTTGGTCTACGGACTAGAAGTCGTACTCCCCATTAATATCAAGCTCCCATACCTCAGGATATCACTGTAAAACCTCATCACAGATGAAGAGTACTAGGTATCAAGACTAAATGAGTTAGAGCTACTAGATGAGAGACAGATAGATGCTTTAAATCACTTGCAAGTCTATTAGAATAGACTCAAATGAAGCTATAATAAGAAAATCAGAAGTAGGAATTTCCAAGTCAGAGAACTGGTCTTAAAAGAAAATTAGAAGAATGTCCCAAACCCAAGCAGCAAAGGCAAGTTTTAACCTAATTGGTTGGGACCACTCATCATAACAAGTTACAAATCCGAGGCATACCAACTATCAACACCCGAAGGGGAACCTCTGCAGGAGCCCATGAATAGCTCCCATCTCAAAAAGTTTTATGCCTGAATCTTTCAAGGTATGGAACCAAAAATCTAAAAAATTAGAAAAAATCCTGAAAAAATGGTCACTTCGGCGAAAACCTGGAAAATAGGTGTCTTGGTGACAACAAAAAATAAAAAAAAATAAAAAATCCAAAAAAATCAGAAAAAGGGATTGAAAATAGTAAAGAGAAAAATTGTCCTCTAGTGAAAACCACTTCGGTGGCACTTTGGGAAATTACCTTGGTGAAAACCTGAAAAACAGTCACCTTGCATAAATAAGTACTTCCCATCCACCAGGATCTATATGGATTTTTTTGCATCATCCATCAAATTCAAGTCTCCATCCACCACTCATCCACTCGCATCCACACCATAGCTTGGTCCTGTTTTCGTATCATGATCCCTCCTAGTACTATTCGGCCCATCCTTAAGGTCAGTTTGTCCCGCCTTCATCGGAGTAGTCTATTACATCACACTGGGGGCATGCTCTTATTGGATTGGATTCGTGTATATTCTTAAAGTCCTCAAATCAAAAAATCAAAAAAAGTCAAAACATGTCAAAATCCAAAAAATAGGTCAAAAAGTTAGTCAAAAAGATAAAAAAATAGAGTCTTCCTGTCGAACTACATCATCTCTGAGCTTGAACATAGGAAAGGTTGATCTTTGATCATCCCCTGAGACATTTAGGTCAGTCCTATAGGAGTCTGCCATAATAAACTGACATCTCATCATGTACATCTTCATTTGTAAATCAGTCAAGTCGTTAGTTGAACTACGTGGTATTTGCATGTATAACATAGGAAAGGATAATCTGTTGATCAACTTCTGAGACCCCTAGGATAGGTCTTTAGGCTAGTCCTTTGGTCAAAATCTTAGAAAATCCCAAAAACACTAGAAAATCAAAAATCAAAACATTTGCAAAATCTTGAAAAATACCAAAAATAGCCTCAAAATATAGCAAAACATCAAAAACATCCAAATACTTGAAAAATCCATCCACCCCATCTCGCTTGCACCCACAATAAGCACCGCTCATAACAAACTAATCATCATCCTCAACCTTTGGTGAAACAGTTAGAAACAAGTTTAGTAGATTAAAAAACTAGAACTCCAAACGTCAAGTCTTAAGTCTAAGTCAGTGTGTAAGCAAGTTGGTCATCTCTTCGTATTGGTAACTTATCATCCAATTGGTCCCATATCAATCATCCCTTAGAGCACTTTGGATAAACGAAATGACGTGTCGCCATCCACTAACATGTCTTAGGATGAATCCTTCCTACAATGGGCATTATCTTTTGACAATAAGTTTCAGTTATGATACTTAGAAAACACATCCTTTTCTGTTAGTGGTATTGAAGAGCATCAGTTTGTTTGTTTACTTGGTCCTTATCTTTTGACTTATCTTATTTATGCTCATTCCAAGGACGTCTCGATGATATCCCAAAATAGAGGATTTAGAGAAATAGGAATGGGGCAACAATCACTATCTTTTTTTAGATGTGCTTGTTGGACGTTCTTGTAATATAACCTTAGCGAATACTTGCTTTGTTAGGTATGTATGGAAGAGGTCTAGGGAAACTTTTTGACTATTGCTTGGATAGGTTTACCTTTCCGTGTCTTGGTCTGAGGTGCCTAAAACTTTTGAAGTGCATCCTAGCAAGGTTTCTGTATGTCAGGTGTGAACAAGAATGCTCCTATCTACTTGTTAAGCTAAATTTCATCTCACTGGGTACAACGCCATCCTGGTTTTCTATACCTTGATGTATTATACCATGTGTGTTATCAAACATAAGAAAATTTGGCCCGTTGAAAATTCCAATTCCTTGGCAAGTAATCATCATCATCATCATTTGCATTTGCATCATCTTGCGTCTTGTTGAAATGACTTCTTCTTTTCTTACTAACCGCACTAACAAGGTACTATGACAGTTGATCATCATCACCATCATTGTCACCGATCCTGCATCCACAAATCATTAGCATATCACATGAACACATCACATATGAAACATACGCATTGCATAAACATATCGTATAGGAAACATACGCATTGCATTTTTATCATCATATAAGCAGTTTATCATAAACATTCTTCATAAATAGGTGCATCCATGTCATTGCATTTCACCCATTACATTGCACCTCATGCCATGATATCAATCATTTCATAAACATTCATTTGCATTTCATAACCATTTCATATCAATCATCACATAAGCATCTACAGAAGCATCTCATAATCATTTTTTGCATAATCAATAGGTATATAAGCATTTAATTCATTAGGCATACATACTTGCATAACATAAATGAAATCATCCCACCAATTTATGTTCACATTACATTACATACCATTGCATCACATACATCATCATTAATTACGTTTAGGATAATAACATTTGTTATTCTAAGCATCTCATAAAACCATCTCATTATGCATTAACACCATTTCATTTGCATCATATTACGACCATTGCATTTCATGTTTCATCATCCATATCATCTCATAGATAATGTCATAAAACATTCATTGCATAAATCATTCCACATAGGTATAAACGTACAAAATTCATATATGCATCCATTCATTAACATTTCATAAGCATAATTTACATATCATTTCACATGTGCACCATAGATCATATCATTTCACATAACAGACCATCACATTTACATTATCATAAATAAACCATCGCATTTCCATTATCATAAATTGGACCATCACATTTGCATATCATAGGTTAACATAATATAAATCTGTTAGTCGTAATCATATCACATGTATCATTAGAAATAAATGCATCCATAAACGACATCACTGCAAAGAATATAGAAATAAGCCATCCATGCATAAGGGAGAACATGCTACATCACATCAAAATCTTCATCAGCTCATATATATCATCAATAATGTCACTGTCATAGTACAAAGAATAAATCAGATCACTGTACATATATGTCAATCGGTACAAAACACCCATTAGGCTCTCAAAAATGAGCCCATAAGGCACACAAAGTATATATCATCTTGATCAAGCTCGATCCCTATGAATGCTACCTTCGCCCATGTCACCGTGACCCTCTAGTGGTCTCTACCTGGCCTGCTCTGAATACTCTCAGACCCACTTTGCTCTAGGTATAGCCTCATGATAGGACCGTCGATAGTACTCTACCTCTCGGATGGCATCCCTATAAGATCGCACTGGCACAATACCCTAGGAGGAGGAGGCTGTCATACTCTCTATCTGTTGTCAGTAGCCTAGCTCTGTAGCTGCTTGTAGCTTCGCAGCCTATCTCTGCTACAGGACCTAATCCCTCTCGGCCTTGAGCTGCTCTCTCTCAACCCTCACCTGATCGCTCTCCGTTGTCACCACCCGAACCTGGGCCTGCAGCTATGCAATCAAGATATCTCGAGCATTTGCCTATCCCTGTGGATACACCCAAGGCTGATCCTTGTCTCGTGGTCACTCATGCTACTGATCCTACATGTGAACATCTCTATGACCTGGTAGAACTAGGGGCACAACTGGTGGATCCTGTCAAATCTCAACCCTTGTTCCTTGCCCTCGTCCTCTCCCTCTGCCTCTAACTCTGTGCAGATCTGGGTCCTCACTTGGAACGGTCAACCGAAGTGGAAGTCAGAACTAGTCCTTGTAGGCCTAGGTGGTGCCTAGATATTCCAAACCTTGATCATAAGCCCATGGTTAGACTACCAAATGCCAAAAACTGTCGATTGCATCTGAGGTAGGAATACCATGTCCCCATGATACCTATGTCATGCTGCGAGCAAAGACGGCTACATAGTCATCATTAGGCCGATCCCGTGGCTCTCCAAACTGACACTGCATGCGTCCGGTAAAGTACCTCTCGATCATGGTATGCTCCTGCCCCTGCATATACCAGTCCTAGTGGCAATAAAAGAGCTGATCAACATTGTCAGTCCATCCAGGCTAACCAAGGTATGGACGCCAGGTAAAAACTAGCATCTCGTCCAGGACCCGCCTCCAATAGGGGATCCCGTGCTCACCAGTGTGTGTAAAGGACACACCGCCTCTGTATCGTGCCACGAGGGCATTGTCTTCCCCCATCAGAACTAGAATGACACGTGGACATAGCACAAAAATGTGCTCACACGCCCAGACGTGAAGTAAAGTCACCCTAGCCCCCAATGCTCTGTTGTCCATGTAAACGTACTTGTGTAGGTCCCTATAAAGCGAAGCCTGAAGAACAGGCCCCCATGTGAAGTGAACTGGCCTATCTCAGACCATTTTCTCCCAGCATTACCCCCAGCTGGGACTGAAGTATCACCCTCGTCTATCTAGGGCAACGAGACCCGAAATGATGGCTACAACTGCCCAAGGGTAGGGAGGTGCAATGACCTTGTATCGCTCTAGCTCAGTCTGTCCCTCGCAATAGACGATGTCCCATGTGGTGAGGACTCTGATGCAGGCCTTGCATCCCTCGTACACATCAAAGATCACCCACTAGCCATGAATAGGCAATCATAGAATGCGCCAGACGTCCTCCAGAGTGACGGTAGCCTCACTAGTGGGAAGATGAAATGATGATGTCTTGTGCCATCTCTCAGCCAACGTTGATAGCATCCCTAGGTCAGTGCGCAGAGGTGCTATGTATGCAATGTGCCACAACCCCGCAACTCCTGGTCAATCCTGGTCCCTTTCGCTCAGGTCCTGTAAGATGCTAGCCAAATCTCGTGACTAGTGCTCCCAAGAGTAGAGCTCCCTCACCGCATCCTGCGTCAAGGAAGGTCAGTGTGTTAAATTTTTTGAAAAATTCTTGGTTGAACACTCTAGAAATGTCCCCAGTGGCGCAGTTTGTGATGGCGTCACAATTTGATTTTACTCAAACTCTGACACTCGAGCCCAAAAAGAGCCAAATGGTGCCGCCAAGGTGCACTTTCCCCTCCAGCATCGCAGTTTTTGTGAAAACAAATTAACCCGCCAAGCCCAAGCCCAGTGTCAGAGTTTTTAAACTCCAAACTACACCGTTGCGGTGCAAAACAGCACTGCGCGACCTAGTTTGAATGCTGAGTGGTGCTATATAGTGCCACTAGAGGCGAGTCGCTCCATTAAAGCATTAATTAAGCCATTAAATGAAAAAAATGAAGCTTGGGTAAGGGTCACATACCGGTGCCCCGATGTCAAGTGGCCGCTGGTATGTTCAAAATCAATCAGTGATGTGCAGGGGAAGCTGTCGTTGCACCATATCATCGTAGGTTTAGAGCTCAAATCTCAAGGTTGCTAGTGGAGGTGTGTGAAAATGACTTGAAAGTGACCCCTCAGACCCCTTTTAAACCTAAAAAATTAGGGTTTTTTCACCCTGTTTGGCTGTCCTACTAGGGTTTTGGACCCCCAAACCTGTTTTCATTCGGTTGAAGCTTGTTTTTCATTGTTTTATTTCATTTAGAAACATTTTTAGCCTCCCAAAACCCTTTCAGACCTTTTGGATATTTTGTCATCTTTTTTCGCGAGATCACCCAAAAAATTAAAATTTTTGTCCAATCTCTCAAGGAGGCATTATAATAGCATGTTTTCTCTCGCCATGCAGTAGTGGGGCAAGTTTTTAAATATCAATTTTTTTTTACTTTGATTGAGATCATTTATTCTTTGAACCAACACAACGAGTGCATTGCTTCAAAGAGGGGCAAAATGTAGACACATAAAATATACTGATTGACATCGTGCATCCAATCCTAACTCACTAACATTGTTATTTCCTGAATCATCCCTCAGTCTAACCATTTAATCAAATCCCCCTATCTAATTAAATTCATCAATATTCCTCTCTTAATTAAATAAATCATTTTATCTAATCAAGTAATCTCTTTGTTAATTAAATCAATTCATCTTATCTAATTATCCCTATTTAATTAAATAATCAATTTATTTGATTAAATCTCTAAAGTCTATCCATTAAATAAAATAAATTAAAACCTTATTTGATTTAATCTAACACCATCTCTTTTAATTAAATAAATCAAAATCCTTATTTAATTAATCTCTGGTCATATTCCTCTCTTATTTGATTTAAATAAATCCATAAAATTGAGTCAAATAGGTCACATCATCTAACCTCTCTCATTAAATTAATTAACCCTTGATTAATTTAATCTCATTTCATGTCCCATCCTCTAGATAATGCAAGTTGCATATGAAAATAGATTTAATTCATTTATTAAATCTCTATTTTCCTCACAAGGCATCTTTTGGAATATTCTCTCAATTTGAATTCAAAAATTCCAAGTCAACATGTACATCCAACAAGGAAATAACTTCATCTTACATGTCCTTTGACTTGAGCCAAGTGGCATTTATTGCATTTTCCCTTCCCTCTTGCATTTCATTTCAACAAATTTAAAATTCAAAATAATGCATTTATTGGCACAAACCCCAAATCTTGCACATGCTTCATCCATTCATAGCTTGACAAGTGGCATCATGCCATTGGATGAATGTTACTCCCACATGGCTCAAATTTGGACATTCATCCATCTTGGAATGCTATAAATGAAGAGCTCATATCCTCATTTCATCATCCACAATCTAGGCAAAGTTACCATGCTCAAATATCTCTTGAATTTTATCTATTATCATTGAGTCATAATTAGGTTTTTGCAGATTTTGGCTTGGAGTTCTCATCCCTCATCAACAAAGTGGATCAATCTCTTCAACATTTGAAGGTTGCATCTTAGGAATTGGGAAAGGGCCAATTTTCACATCAAATTGACACCAATTCCCACATGGGATCATGAGTTTGCATATTTAAATTAGGATTCAATCTAGTTTGTCATTTATATTGTGTTCTTCATGGTTTTCTTTCCTATTTTGAATTTGTAAATGGATTTCATGGGGAATCCTTGTTTTTTCTTGCAATCACTTGTCTAACTTGTTTAATCTTGTTGTTTTGTAGGTACCAAGGTTGAGGTTCACACAGTACTTATTGTTGAGAGTATATATTCTATCCACCAAAAATTTTAGAGGTCCACGTGAAGATTTGATTGTGTTATGAATAGTTGTGCTCTGACAGTGTTTCTGTGGTTTTCATCAGTGCTGTTGATTGAAGTTTATGTGATTCTGGTAATTTATGTTGATGTAGATGATTCTTTGTTAGTTCTTGTTGCTTTTGGATGCTTCTAGATCATTCTTTATCCTTGTTGTACATCTAGATTGATCGATGTGCTCGTGGTCAAATATTTTTCTCGTGTGCATTCAAGTTTTCATGTTCTTGGCTGACATGATGGTTGTAACATGTTGCAGATCCTTGGAGACTTAAATTTGAATGTCTGGAACACTTGAGCATATTGTTTTGGCTCGCATCATAATATTCGTTGATGGTGTATGATTCACATTAACATATTATTTGTAAATTTGGGTCGACATTGTAAATATGTTTTATATTTTGGCCAATGAAGTTGTTGATGTAAATCCAGGTTGTAGATATATAAGAATAGTTTTTTATGCGAAGTTAGTGTGTGAAGTGAGGAAGATCCAGAGAAAGTGCAAGTGTGTGAATAAGTGATCTATTCATTTGATTGTAGAGAAAATTGTGAAGAAGTTTGAGCGAAGTGTGAAGAAGTATTTTTGTGCTTAACTGGAACTGTAATCAAGTGTTTGTAGAAGCTATTTTATCAGTTTATACCTTGCGGATCTAATCTGAATTTCTATGTATTCTTGGGAAATGATCCCTCTTGTATTTAAGTAGTGAGCTCTAGGCAGTGTTTCTAAATGCATGTTCATTCTCATTATTTTTCATTATACTTTTAACAGGGTATAATATTGTGGACTAACATCCATCATGGTTTTTCCCCTAACAGGGTTTCCATGTAAACAAATCTTGGTGTTCTCTATGGTTCTGATGTGTTGATTGTTTTTGGTTTATTTTTCTTTCATCAGATCTGAGATAAAGTTAAGTTATGTTTAAAAATTGTAAGTATTCTGAGACAAATGATTCACCCCCCTCTGAGTTGTTTGTCCTTGTTTTTCCAACAAATCTCTTCATGTTCTTGGCAATCCCAAAATGAAATCCATGCTCAAATCTTCCCAAGGTCTTTCTGATACTATCAAAGGCTTGTACAATCTAGTATTTTGACTACTCCCTTTTGCAACTTGAAAAATTCTACAACTTTGGACATACTTCCTTACATACTTATATGTATGTGGCTAAAAATAATCTTCACTCACTGAAGCTACTATCTTATTTAATAAAATAGTCCAAACATTAGCTTTGGTCTATATCTACTAGTTCTTTACATGCTTTCCAGGCTTCACCAAAATTTGGATCTTCTTCATACATATGCTTCAATTCTTCAAATACCAGTACTTCCACTCTCATCTCTATCATAAAATTCCTTCTTCTACTCAATGCATTTACAACTTTGTTTGACTTGCCACTCCTATGCTTCAACACAAATTTATAACTATGCAAGAACTCAACCCATCTCATATGTCTTTGATTTAACTTCCTTTGATTGTTCAAATATTGCAAAGCTTGATGGTCGGTAAACAACACAAACTCCTTAGGAAAAAATTATCTCCACTTCTTCAAGGCTTGAATTATGGCATAAAATTCCTAATCATAAACTGAGTATCGAGTATGTGTAGGATCATCATGGAAAAAATAGGCCTTTAAGTGGCAAAATTTTTAGAAAAATCAAGGTTAGGCAATTTGACATAAAAATTTGAATAAGTTATCTATATTATTTCAAAAATATGTAAGAATAGAATGTGTAGCAAATTGAATGTAGTTTCTAAACTACTAGGTTTGTTTAAAAAAAAAAAATCTATTTGGTGAGAATTTGAAATTTCAATGTAGTGGTACTTAAATTTCATGGAAAAATAAGTAGGTGTTTGTCTGACCACCCTAACCATAATAAAATGATAATATTTTTTTATAAGATTTTAGATATAAGTAGAGGCCTCATACCTCAATGTGATGCATATTTTTTTGTAATTTTTTTCCATGTAAATAATTAATTACAACTTTTTAAAAACTATAGAAACTCGTATGTCTAACCACCTTAACTTGGTCAAAACTTCATGAAATTCAATTTTTCTTTTTTTAATCCTATAGTATGCAGAGCATAGAATGTGACACATGTTTTGGATTCAAAAAATGTGATGTTGTTTGAAAGCTATAGATGTTTTTCAATCAGCCTATCAATCAGGACTTTAGTCGTAATTTGAATAGAAAATGAGTAATAATTGCTTAATAAATTCAAAGTAAAGCATAATTTATATCGGTGGAAAGCTAAAAATCTCCTTTAAAAACCCTTTTCGTTTCATCAATTTTGGGTAAAAAAATAGTCGTCAGCCACATACCCATCATATTGCCACTTTTTGGCCCACATGATCCTACACATACCCTATTTTCTTCTGGCATCATTCAAATTTTTACTGAAATAAGCTACAAGTCTTCCTTCTTGACTCAATACTACCTCAATTGCATTTCCACTTGCATCATAATCCACTTGAAATACATTTTCAAAATATGATAATGCTAACATTGGTTTTTCTCTCACCTTTTGCTTCAATAATTCAAAACTCTTTCGTGCTTTGGATTTCCACTTAAATTCCTTCCTATCTCCTCTCATTTTATTTTTCATAGGGTTACAAATGCCACTAAATTTTTTGATAGAATTCCAGTAGAAACTCGCTATTCCATGGAATGATCCTACTTCTCCAATATTTACAAGTGTAGGCCAATATAAGATTGCTTTCACTTTCTCCAGATCCATTTTCAATCCTTCAACAAAAATAAAAAATCTAAGATATACCAACTATGTTTATATGAAACTAAATTTCTTGATATTTATCAACAAGTTATCTTGTCTTAACCTTGCAATACTTGCCTAATGTGCAATAAGTGTTCTTCTCTAGTTTTACTAAAAAATTAGAATATCATCCAAGTAAACAATGACAAACTCACCCAAAAAAATTCAACACTACATTCATCAATCTCATGAAAATGCTTGATGCATTGTCCAATCCAAAAGGCATCACTAACCCCTCATATAATCCTTCATTAGTCTTAAGTGTAGTCTTCCATTCGTCTCCTATGATCTTGATCTAATGGTATCCACTCTTGAGATCAATCTTTGTAAAATACTTTTCCCCACTCAAACAACCCATAATGTCATCCATCCTTAGCAGTGTGAATCTATACTTGACCATGATCATATTAATTGCTATTGAATTTGTATACATTCTCCACTCTCCATCCTTTTTAGGTGCAAGTACAACAATTACCACACATGGGCTCAAACTTTCTCTGATTAATCCTTTTCACAACTCTTGTATCTATCGGTTCAACTTTTCATTCACTATTGGTGTCATTCTATGTGCTACTTTATTTGGAAAACAAAATCTTGATATTAGATCTATCTAATGGTTGATACTCCAGACCTCTGGTAAACCCTCTGGTACATTATCTAAAATGATATCCTTATACTCAATCAACAACTTTGCAACTTCTTCACTTTCTCTAGTGGGATTCTCTATCTCCAGACCATTTCTTTTCTTTGGGATTAATGCAAAACACATGCTTTCATGTCTCAACCCATCAAGAAATTTCCTTCCATCTACCAAACATAGTCTAGAAGTGCCACAAAATTCAGTCTTCTCCTCTTCCTCCAAAGGTGTCATCTTGATTCTTTTTCCATTTGATGTTATGATGTAAGTATTCCTTCTTCCATCATGAATTTATTTATTATCATATTCCCATGGTCTCCCTAATAGTAAATGACATGCATCCATAGGAATAATATCACACAATACTTCATCCCTATATGATCCAATATGAAATTTCACCAAGCATTGTTCATTCACCAATATCTTATGTTAATCTTGAACCCATTGTTGGACACTAGGAAAACTAAGAGGGGGGGTGAATTAGTGTTCCACAATATTTGAATTTCAAATCAGATCTTAAACTGTCAACAACAATATTTAAATTTTGATGGCATCCACATCATATAAATAGGAGGAAACATGAAAACACATTAAAGAACACCATAACACCAAGATTTTTACGTGGAAACCCTGTTACGGGAAAAACCATGGTGGATATTAATCCACAATATTATACCCTGTTAAAAGTATAAACAAAAGAGAATGCACTTGCATTCAAGCACACTACCTAGAGCTCACTACTCAAAATAAGAAAGGCTCACTACCTTACAAAATGTTTAGGAATACAAAAAAAGGTTGAAATGAGAAAATGGCATCTCCAAATGCCTGGATTCAGTTCCAATGAAGCTCAGTTAAAATGATCTTCAACCCTTTTGACTGAATTTTTTTTCTACTCTACTCTACTTTTCTCTACTCTATTTTCTGCCCTTCTGAAATCCTTCTAATACTCTCACGCACATCTACTCTATTTTACACACATTCACATAATTTCACACTTCTTCACACCCTCACACTCACTTTTTTTTTTCTTCAAAATGAATCAACTAATCTCATACATATATCCGCTAATAGGATTTCATTACTATATATCGACTTTAAACAAAATATAATATTGTTCCACATGTCAGCTCAAATCACCAATTAGAATTAATGCATACCCACACAAGTTGGATAGACTATAGTAGGGACCCAAATCAAAATTCCCAACATAAGAAATATTAAAAAAAATACTCCTTATACATCCACGATACACTATATACACTAGATCGTCCATAGTGAGAAAATAAACAATAAGTCATTCTATCAAATCTCCAAACTTGTACACCGATCAATACAACATTACAAAACTTACTAATTAGGTAACATACATGCTTGAAAAGCTTCCCTAGGGATCCACACAAAAAAATAATGATCCGGTGAAGTATTCAGACCACCTTACCAACCAGATTCTTTGTTCCTCATGTTTTCTACTGTTAGTATATTGTCTTCTACTTTTCCTACCAGTATGAGCTACTTCTAAACTGCGGACCACACTAATGACTCTAGTTTCCATCAATGACATCATTAGCAACCAAAAAAAATCTCCCAAAGCCATATGCCAACAATCTCCCCCTTTGGAATTGATGGAAACACTTAGTGAAAAATGACTAAGTGTTGGAACCAAAACTCAAAACTTCAAAACACAACAAAACACTGCTCCCCCTTTGGATGTCAGGGCATATTTCACTGCATTCTCTCCCCCTTTGAAATCAATGACAAAACTTCCACTACTTTCTTTCCCTTAATATTTTTGTTGCAATACATTTTCTCCCCCACAAAAAAAAATTAGTTGCTGCAAAATTTAGAAAATCATTTTATTCTTATCTTTCATTTTCGGAAGAAATTTCTTCCAAGAGTCCACTACAATCCCAATAGCTATTATCAGACTATTTTTTTTTGATGTATTGTTGATGACTTGGAAAAGGGATTCAAGAATGGTAATGACTTCTTCCAGCTTTTCTCCTTTCATCAGAACTTCATTCATTTGCTCTAGTCTGCATTCAGTATGATCCTTCACTTTCCAGAAAGTATCCATAAGAGTATTTCTGGCAAAGTGAACCTTTGCATGCTCAACCTACAGCTCATGGATCTTCTTCTTAATTTCTCCATCCTTGTCCTAAAACATACTATAGTCCTGACCGATTCTGACAAGCTCATTCTCAATTTTCTCCAACTTGTCCTTGTATTTACCAACCACATGAGGCCACCTAAGACAGTAATTATAGATCTTATTTGCTGAGTCAATGCATTGTCTTAACACATTCATTTTATTTTTCAGTTTGGTGAGAGATAGCCTAAACTACACCTTCAGATGTGAGATTATCTCATCTTCGTTCCTATCCAGAGGCACAGAGTCCACAGCCTCCCTGATACATTCAATCAATTCTTCTAGAAGTACATTCTGTACACTCTCCAATTCAAAGTTGTTATCAATAAAGTATCTTCCTGGAGTTTCCTCAATGAATTCATGCTCATATGATGGCCCATTTATCCATATGTCAGTTATCTTTTGTAGTCCATCTTCTTCCTGAACAATATGCAATATCTTTTCTTTAAATAAAGCACCTTCTTCATCACTTTCTTCTGCTATTATCACATCTGGTTCAACCGATTTCAATTCATCTCTTAATGTATATTCCCCAGAAACTTCATTCATTATATCCACAACCATCTTCTCTTTACCTTTTCCCTCAACTTTTGTTGACTTAGGTTCCAAAGGAGTGACACCAACCAACTCTCTTCATCTTTTCTTCTTTTTCTCTGCCTTACCGGAGGATGATCCAACTTCAACTATTTTTACCAGGAGAGGAATATCACTTACACCAAACTTTCCTAACAACTTTCTAAAGAAGTTTTCATAAAATTGTTCACCATTTTCAAAAGTGTTGAAATTCTCAAAAATTTGCTTACAAACCGATATATTTTCAAAAGTGTTGAAATGCTCAAAAATTTGCTTACAAACTATTTTAGTGCATATAGGACACAGAGTAGCGCATTTGAGGTCTGTTGTAGTGCATTTAATTATTTCTCTAGTGCATATACCTATTTCTGCAACACATATAGTACTCAGAGTAGCGCATTTGATTGTTTCTCTAGCACATATACCTGTTTCTGCAACACATATAGGGCATAGAGTAGTGCATCTGTCACTTCCCAAAATTTTTACTTTTAGTAGATCTGAGTTTGTAACATCTTTTATCCAGTAGCATATTGACATTTCTCCCATGCTTAGAGAGTGTAAATCAACCAAAATTTTCAATAAATCAATTGCTAATAGGATTAGGAAACCTAAGAAACATTTAGGTTACACGAAAACCTTGCAATGCAAAAAGTTTTTTTATAAAAGTTGAAGCATCTTGCTCCATTACCATAAGTTTCTCCATAGATACCAAGATTTTGCTAGGGGATTTACTGACGAGTACGTTGTAGAGCCTTTATATTCACGAGCCTATTTTTAGAGAAGAGCTCTATCACAATGACACAATCACAATCAACCTCTCAACTTCGATTATCTACCACAACCTCCTATTGAATATTCAACACATCCCAATCAAATCCTTCAATAAGTTTAATTAGGCTATTTGATATACTTATCATTCTTCAAAAACAAGGATCAAATCTTAAAAATGCACCTTTTGAAAAAAATTATGATTATTGATTCAACTTCCCCAACAGGATTTTGATATCCTTCATCATTGGAAGCCACAATCAAGAGTTAGGAACGTCTTTGATCATATCACAATAATTTCATCTTATCGGATCAAGATATCATCACTTTCTCACTTATCAAACTGTGATCTAAGTCTAGAAGAACATTTCAAAATCATATGCCTATTTTTACAAGATCTCAATACAATAAGCTGAAAAATCATATTCAACAAGAAAATCATATTCGAAGAACTCAAGAAGAAGGTGAGAGTAGTAATCCCCTTTATAGTGTAAGTCATAATCCCCTTTTTAACAACATGGGTGAAAGAGAGAAAAATCCATTCCCTTTCAACAAAGACATGAGAAGAACTCTTGTAGATAGTGATGATGAACGTGATGAAGAACATCACCTTAGAGAAGCTGAGAAAGATCCCAAATTTCAAAAAACTTTAGAAAATATTTTAGAGCACACCAAAGAAAAATATTTTCTATATCTAGCTAACAAAGGAGCTAAATTTCCTCATGATTTTGATATTAAAAACATAAAGAATAATCATGAGGAAATACCCTTGTCTAATATTAGTGCCTTGTCTCAACAGATTAAAGCACTACAAGGAAAAATTAAAGATCTACAAGGGGGAGCCACAACAAAGACATACACTCTTTATGACATATGTCCTTACCCTTTTGACCAATGTCTCAACATGATCCCATTTCCAAAACATTGTGAAATCCCAAAGTTTGATCATTATAATGGGAAATCAGATCCAATCGATCATATCACAGACTTCTAAAATATGACTTTAGAGTTTTCCCATGAGGACACATACTTGATGCGTTTGTTTCCTAGGAGTCTTGGAGGCCAAGCTATGGAATGGCTATCAAAGATCACAACATCTATCAAGACATTTGAGGAATTGATTAACGAGTTCATATCATAATATTCCTACAACATACAACATCAAATAACCATGATTGATCTATGAAAGGCTAAACAAAAACCCGGTGAAACATTCATTGCATTTCTTCAGAGATGGAGAAGATTGTTCGCTAGATACCCACATCATGTTCCTGAAAAGGAAAAGATCACCACTTTCATAAACATCTTAGATTAAGAGATGAGCTATCGTATTAATCTTCATTGTCCTCCCTCTTTTCACAAATTTATTGAAAATTCCATCACCATTGAAAGTGCCTTGGTCCAGAGAGGGATAATAAAACTTGATAAGGATAATCCTAACTCGTCAGGTCACCACAATGACAAATCTAAGTTTTGGACTCACAACAAAAACATGGTGAATGATGGTGTTGTAGATGAAAATCATGTCTTGACTAAGCCTTTTTTTCTTAGTGCTCCAAGTTCTCCTCACAACAATAACTATAACAATGTCAACTCGGTCAAAAATCAAGGAAAAAATACTCCTCCTCTGAGGAATAACGTGAATCAAACTTCTACTCCCAATCAAAGGAATACCAAAAATCAAGGTTACAGTGGAAATGATAACAACAAAAATGCCTTAGGAAATGCCTCAAACAAAAATCCACAATGATCTTCATTCTTCTCTAGCAGAATAACTTTTACTCCATTGGGTCAATCCTTAGAATCTACATTCAAAGAATTGATATCTAAAAATGTTCTTACTTTTCTGCCTCAACGCAATTTTGAACCCAATGTGAAGCATCTATCATGGAATGATGCATAATATTGTGATTATCATCATTGCAAGGTCCATCGCATGAATAATTGTCAAGCCCTTAAAAATAGAGTCCAAGACTTAATCAAAAATGGCACCATCACAATAGGACACCAAAAATTAAACGAAGACCACCATGCATTTCACAATCCTTTGCCCAACTATCAAAATGGTGAGTCTTCTGGAAAACATGTGAATCATATCAACGAAAATATAATCAATCATATCTACACTAACGATGAGTGAGTCAATGTTATAAAAGTTAAGGAAAAGATGGAATATAGGGAAGTCAATGAAACAACAAGGGCACAAGCTAAAGTTGTCTTAAAGTAGGCTTCTTCAAAAACCATTGTGCCCCTACCTCAACATCAATATGACTTAGTCAATCAACTTGGAAAAAATCCTACTCATATTTCTATCTTAGAACTCCTGAAGATTTCTCTAGCATAGAAGGAAATTCTATAAAAGGCCCTCATTGAAGCGAATGTATCCACTGATCAGATGTGGACCAATTTCAAGCCATGGTGGGACACTTATCCTCACCCACATGCCTCTCATTCTCTAAAAAATATGGCGTTTCCATGACATCCCCATAACTCATCACTATACTTAGAAGTCATGATCCACAAGTTTTGTGTCAGACGCATCCTAATAGATGGAGGTGTTGGTTTGAACATATGTACCATGAGGTTAGTTTAGGCTTTAGGATTTTCTGAGGACTCCATTGATCCTAGAAGAAAGATTACTATTAAAGCCTATGATGATGAGGAAAGGGAATCCAAAGGTTTAATCATGTTACTAGTTAGAGTGGGACTTGTTATCAAGAATACTTTCTATCAAGTATTAGACTGTGATCTTGCATACAACATCTTGTTGGGTTGTCCTTGGATCCACAAAATGCAAGCTGTTGCATCCACATATCATCAATGTCTTAAGTTTCCTTATGATGGAAAAGAGATCACAATACTAGCTGATAATTCGAACAGTTAGACTTGTGCCAACATCAAAGCTAGTCAAGATACTTTGGTTCTCAACAATCGAGAAGCTCCTGTTGGTACTTCTCCCAAAGTTGATACACAAATCAATCAGTTAACCAAAAGCTTTGACAACCAGCTACAGTTCAAAGACGATGGAGTAGGGGAGTACTCTCTCTATCTTTCTAATCTACTTGCATCGCCTCTGTCACATGGACAACCTTCTATCGGACAATAATAGATATTTGTAGCATCAACATCAATACAACCACCAATAGAGACAAATACAAAGTTTAATGGATGATTTATCAAAGAAAAATTCCCCATGGAAGATCCTGAGGATAGAGAAGTTCTAATTTGGCTCTATAAAGATGAAAATGAAATAGTTCTCAATGTCAAACTACCAACTACTCAATATGGTAAAGCATATTCAATAATGCAAAAGATGAACTATGATGGTAATGGTCCTATCAGAAAGAGAAAAGGAATAGTTGAGCCTATTCACCTTCCAGGACTTGTTGTAAAAGATAAAACAGGTCTAGGCTATGATACTAACTCAAAAGAAATAACATCCAAACAATTGTATGATACTATCCTCACATTGCAATAAGGTTTCATACAAGAGAAGCATGTTTGATAGCAATTCAAAATTTTGTGGTTCATAAGTCTAACACGGACTCTGGTGAATACGAATGAGACACCATCCATAATGATGAGTTATGAAGGGAAAAAAAGGTTGATGTGATACACAAGTATACCCCAACTGCAAGAATCTAAACTACAAGGTGACTATGATTCTTGTGATACCGAGTCAGATTTAATTGAACAAGACTATTGTGAGAACAGTACCATCATTGATCTGCATCATACCTCGGGTCCTATAGAAAACTCCGTTATGACCATAACCATAACCAATTTCACACAACTCAATGACCTGCTACCTTTGATCCATCCCGATCTCATTGACTGGGATTCATCCGGACCTATTGATATACCTATGTTTCCAAGCGATGAATCTATTGTGAACTTCATTTCTATGTACAACACAAATGACTATTCTACTGACAATTTTTGGCATAGAGTCTTTAATTAGCAGAGTGCCAAGTCTCCTAGCTGCAAAAATAAAAAACAAAAAGAAATATCTAATGGTGAAAACCAGAATCTAGTGGTGTTATATCAAACAAAAGATAAAACAAAGAGCGTATCAGATGGTGAAAACCTTTTTACGAAACCAGATGATGGGATACTAGACACTCTCCTAGAGCATTATCATGAGTGATCACCTATCTTGATTGAGCCTACAAAAGTAGTTAATCTTGAAACTATAGAAAAACCAAGGATCCTACAGTTAGCTCGATCAATGACAAATAAAGAAGTACCTAAGTTCATGGAATTTCTCAGAGAAAATCGAGTCAACTTTTCCTGGTCTTATGCAGACATGCCAGGTCTTTATCTTGATCTTATAATGCATCACTTGTCCATCAAACCATGAGTTTAACCTATGAAACAAAAACTCAAAAATATGCATCCTCATGTTGCACTATTGCTTAAAGAAGAACTCTGAAAACTCCTTGATGTGGGATTTATAAGATCAATCAACTATGCCGAATGGATCTCCAACATTGTTCCTGTGTCCAAGCCCAACAAAAGTGTCAGAGTGTGCACATATTTTAGAGATCTTAATAAAGAATTTCCTAAGGATGACTTCCCACTTCCAAACATCGATACTACCATTGATTTGACAACTGGTCATGCCATGTATTCACTAATGGATGGTTTTTCTAGTTACAACCAAATCAAAATTGCACCGGAAGACCAAGACAAAACATTGTTCACATGTCCATGGGGGACTTACTGTTGGAACGTCATGCCTTTCGGTCTAAAAAATGTTGGGGCTACATATCAAAGGGCTATGACTACAATTTTTCATGACATGATGCATACATTCATGGAAGATTATGTAGATGATATATTGGAAAAGTAATACACAAGAGAAGGACATCTTGAAATCTTATCCAAAATCTTTGCAAGGTTCAAAAAATTAAAAGTTTGCCTCAACCCAAAGAAATGCGTTTTTTGGGTCACATATGGAAAGCTCTTGGGATACATAGTATCAACAAAAGGAATTGAAGTAGATCTTGCCAAAGTATAGGAAATCATGGAAATTCCTCCACCAAGGAATATTAGTCAATTAAGATCATTACAGGGAAAACTTCAATCTATACGAAGGTTCATCGCACAACTGGTAGATAAGAGTCTACCTTTCACACATCTACTACATAAAAATGTTCCATTAAAATGGCATGATAAGTGTGAAATGGCCTTTCAAAAAATCAAGCAATACCTAATGAACCCACCAGTTCTAGTACCACCAAATCTAGACAAACCACTAATCTTATATATTGTTGCAATAGAGACATCTTTGGGGGCATTATTAGCACAAGAGGACTCTACAGGAAAGGAACATGCAATTTATTACATTAGTTGAACACTAATAGGGAATGAAATCAACTACACTTTCATCAATAAGGATTGTCTCATAGTAGTCTTTGCCTCACAGAAATTTCGACACTACATGTTAACTCATACAATCAATCTTGTTGCAAAGATTGATCCACTCAAATATCTGTTAAGAAAAGCTACATTGACAAGAAGGCTAGCAAAATGGGTCATGATCTTAAGTGAGTTTGAAATTCATTATGTTGATCATAAAGCAATCAAAGGATAAGTTATTGCTGATCAACTGGCTGACGCACCACTACAAGAAGAACACCCCATGCATATCGAATTTCCAGATGCTGATGTCTTCATTGTAGAATCAAAACAACCATGGTCTTTATATTTTAATGGTTCTTTCACTCAACATGGATTGGGGGCAGGCATACTCTTTGTCACCCCTCAAGGACACATCATTCCTCAGTCATATAGGCTAATGTTTCCATGCACCAACAACATAGCCAAATATGAAGCTTTAATCACTAGAATCAAGATCGCATTGGAATGGAGGATAAACGAACTACAAGTTAATGGTGACTCACAGTTAATCATTAATCAGATCAATAATGATTATCAAACCAAAGATGAAAAATTGTTGCCATATAAGAAAATGGTTGATGATTTCAAGAATTACTTCATGGATATCAAATTTATATAGATTCCAAGACTTGATAACAAAGAAGCTGAAACCATGGCCACAATCACATCATTGCTACAACTCCCAGAAAATAAGACTCGCTATGAATTTCTAGTGGAACAATAATTTACACCTGCTTATGACACACCTGAAAGCCAAATAATTTTCCACTTAGTAGGATCTGACTCACCCTAGTATGGTGAGATTTATTCCTACCTAAAAGACATCTTACCACCTAATTTATCTCATAACCAAAAGCACAACTTTATCCACCAATCCTCTCGCTATACTCTTATCACTGACATCCTTTATCATCGTGGTCTTGATGGTACTTTACTTCGATGTCTTCAGTGTGACGAATTTGACAAGGCTTTACAAGAAGTTCATGGTGGCATTTGTGGTACTCATTCAAGTGGACTGACCTTATCCAAGAAATTGATTAGAATGGGTTACTACTGGCCTACAATGGAGAGGGAATCATTCACTTTTGTGAAGAAGTGCTCTAAATTCTAGATTCATGGGAATCTCATCCATGCTCCTACACAAGAACTTCACCCATTCACGCCAACCTGGCCATTCTCTCAATGGGGGTTAGATCTAGTTGGAAATATTCATCCTTCATCATCAAATGAACACAAATTCATCATCACAGTGACAAAGTAATTTACCAAGTGGATTGAGGAAGTGCCTCTCACTAAGGTTACCGACAAACAAATATAATCGTTCATACTCAACTATCTCATTTTTCGGTATGGAATTCCCAACTCCATCATCACAGATAATGGATGACCATTCAAAAATCAAGATGTTGATGAAATTTGTGAGAGATTCCATATCCAACACAGATATTCAACACCTTATTATCCACAAGGTAATGACCAAGTAGAGGCCTCGAAAAAAAAAATACTAAAAATCTTGAAGAAGACTGTGAATGATGCAGGGAAAGATTGGTATGTTCAACTCAATCCCGCATTATGGGCCTACAAAACTAGCATTAGAATGCCAACAAGAGCAAAATTGTATGCTCTTTTCTATGGAGATGAAGTTATTTTTCCACTAGAGGTTGAGATTCCATCACTACGAGTATCATTGAAGGGTTTCACAACAAATGATGACTACCGAGTTTGCCGACTGCAAGAGCTGGAACTCCTTGATTAGAAGAGACAACGAGCAACTGATCATTTGAAAGCATATCAACAGATGATGTCTCACAACTATAATCATAGAGTCAAGCCACATAACTTTCACGTTGGTGATCTTATTTTGAAGGAGAACCCACACAACCAGCAAGACAGAGAGAAGAAAGGTAAGTTTGAATCAAATTGGTTGGGTCCGTACGTGGTCATAGTAGTATACAAGTTGTCAATGCCAGAAGGGGACCTGTTTGACAGACCCATCAATAGTATGCACCTAAAAAGGTATTATGTCTGAAGCAGTTATCCTCATCCATAAAAATTCCTAAAAAACAAAAAAATAGCATAAAAAGTCCTAAAAAAATCACAAAAATAGCATAAAATGTCTTGAAAAAATCACAAAAATAAGTCTTGAAAATTTCACAAAAATAGTAGAAAAAGTCCTAAAAAAATACAAAAATAGCACAAAAAGTCCTAAAAAAAAAAATCATCATAGGGTGAAAACCTGGCAACAGGCAGACTATTGACAAGAAAAATACAAAAAAATCAAAAAGCAATCAGAAAAATGCAATAATAACAAATAGTGAAAATCTGGAAAACAGGTGCTATTTGTAGCTCTCCATCTATTAGATCATGTTCTGCACTTAGCTTCTCAAATTTCATTCCATCATCTTAGAACCATAATAGCATTATACTGCCATCATTTTCCTAGAATGATAATGTGTTACCATGGCTTGATCATTGTACATATCCATTTTTAGCAAGTTGTGCCAATACTGGGGGAAAATGTTGACATACTAGGGACAATCAACTTTCATAGTTTACTGAAACAGCTAGACAATGACATAACATCCGATCATGTGAACAAACAATAAAATCACATGAACAACTATTCAATCATTGATCCATATCACAATTTTCAACAAATTTCATATCATGACTCATATCTGGATGATCTAATATCTAAATAATGTTTAGAATAGTAGTATTATATTTTGAACAATGGTTGTTTGATTTTTGCTATCATTCCTTTGGAGCACACTCCATGATGTACTAAACTAGAGTGGCAAGGAAAGAGAATGATTTTTCTTTGTCTATTGTCTTAAGATTGACTATCAATCTGGTGCAAATATGTCGCGAGACATGATTTTCAAAGCATATCATTAATGAAAATTCCAAATTTGTATCAAAAAATGGTTAATCTTTGTATGTTTATGCAATAAATGCTTAGGTCATCTCGGTTCAATTATACCTTGATGCTTGTGTTTACTTGCTATATCAAAAATCATGAAAGTTGTACTCAGGTCATCATTGGTGCTAATTTCCCCTCTGATGCTTGTACATACTTCCAAAATTTTAAAAAATTCTCTATGATGATTCAAGAAAGCTAACAAAAGGCTCAACAAATGGTTGGTTTCATTTCGTTGCATTTCATTTAGATCATTGTGTATATCTGCATACTAGACTTGCATCAGAGTTTTAAAGGGATGAACAAAAACTTCAATGACTGTCATGTCTCTTTGGACTATTTGTGGAGGATATTCGGACCTTTGTTTCATTATCATATTTCTTCATCACCATTTCATTAATCATTATCATCCTATTCATTATCATGTCATTTATCATTTATCATTCATTTTCATATCATTTCGACCCTTTATCATTTATTTATCCAACATTATGCATTATCATGTCCTTTATCATTTCATATCATATAATTTCATTTGCATACCATTGACATGTTTATTACCAATTCATTACCATATTTTATCTTTGTTTCATCATTTCCGTTTATTTCATTTCATTATCATTATCTTTCCATTCATTCCATTTCATTTTATCATTTCATTTCATTATCATTATATTTTCATTCATTCCATTTCATTTTATCATTTCATTTCATTATCATTATTTTTTTCATTCATTTCATATAATTTCATCGTTATTTCATTACATTTCATTATATATCATTTATCATCTTATCATACATTATCATTTCATATAATTTTATCAACATTTTCATTACATGTCACATAAAATTTCATATCACATATCATTTTCATATACTTATTAAAAATTCATGATGCATCTCATAAACATAAACATCCATTTTCATTGCATTTTAAAAATCCAAAAACAAAAATTTCATACATACATTACATTTCCACATTATTTTTCATAAACATATCATATATCCCATTGCATACTTTCATAATCACCATCCTAGGATTATCCACCTACATGACATCATTAGTACACATCATAAATCAACATCATATCAAATCATCCTGCATATCATGCATATCCAAATCTATCTCATAACACATACAACCAAATGCATATCCATATCATCATCACATCAAACATGCACATCATCAAAAATCATAGCCGTTGCATATCACCACTCATAAAAAATGCATACAAATGTTCAATGTCCAATGAAACTAAACAGTACAAAGAGATACATGAGATATGATGAAAAACAATATACATGATCCAAATAAATTATATACATCTATAATCCTTCATCAATAACTCAAGGCTAGCTGGTAGACCCCCCTGATGGAGTTGGTCTCAAGGATGATGGTCTGCCACTACCCCCTGCATCATGATCCTGTTGTGGCCCTATGACCCCTCTTTTGTGTGTCATCATTCGTGATCTGCTCCTAGTCCTACTATGGGACCAAGGGTAAGGCTCTTTATGGTCGAGTGGACACAACTCTTCATACCTCACCCGGTAGTACTTGGCCTCCATGGAAATCTCAAATCCCTCTGCAATGGCCTCTTGTAAAGATGCACTCTCAACAGTGCCCATGAGTCTCTGTGCCACACCCTTTGCCTCTACTGCCCTCTGTCTAAAAGAATCCTTCTTTGCTATCAACTAGGCTACTTGTAGGTCTGAGGTAGGAGGAGGTACATGTACCTATATCTATTCTTGTGCTTGTGTCTATGCAAGTTGCGCCTATAACTATACTATCAAACTCTGCGTCTGAGCCAACTAGCTCTACAACTACGCTTGTTGCCCTTGAAGTGTCTGTAGCTGGGCCTGTATCATATATATCTATGTATGTTGCACTGAAGAGGAGACCCTAATCACTGTTTGTCATCTGGTATCACTCCTTAGCCTCCACATGACCTGAGCACTTCCCATGATATCCGTCCTCTACCTCACTGTCCTCTGCTCCTCCCCTCTGCCATCTCTGCCATCATCCCCATTGTTATCATCTGAGCTTTCCTCTCCATCTCCACTCTCTTCTCCATCTCCACTCTCCTCCTCATCTCCATTCTCCTCCTCCTCTGCTCTGCCAATTGCCTGCTCCCCACCGGCTACATCCTCCTATCTCGTAACCCTAGCAGCGGTACCACCAAAATGGGAGCCAGCTCATCTAGACATGTGAACCACAGAAATGGGTGTGTGTGTGATAGTAAACAAAGTACTCCTCTGACATACTTGCATCAACAACATCGGGCCTTCCATCCCATACCTCTGGCTGTAAAGTTGTATACTCTATATATGCAACCTGATATGAAATGCAGGGTCCCCATCTAGGCTCATCCTTGCACCGTCCATAGTGTGCAACACCCTAAGGCATCCCCTATGTGAATCTGAATTGTTTATATACTTGTAAGGCCATAAACCTCTCTATAATGAATGGAGTATGCCCTATCAAAAAATGGGGTATACATACAAATGACATCTCCAACTGATATGTATCCCACTCCTCACAATCCATGTATGGCCTCCATATCACTGAATCCATATCATCCAAGGTCCATCTCCAGTACTCCAACTTTCCTAGCTTGGGATGGACAAGTATAATAGAATATGCATATACATATGGCCTACCTGGTGGCCTAACTCTCAGACACAGTGGTCTCATAACAACAATATGCTCCCATGCCCAGATCTGGACTAGGGTAACACCGCAAGACAAACTAGATGAACCTCTGTACACCACTTGGTGCAAGTCATGATATAGATGTGCAAACATGCAACTCCCCCAGGAATATCTCCATGGCTGAACCATCATTTTCTCAATGATCCTCCCCCACCCAATAGATGGTCCCTTTGACAAGTGATCTGGACAAAGGAAGCCTCCAATGAATGCACCCAACACTACAAGTAAGGTTGGATATCCTCTAAAGTCTTCCCATGGTACCCAATACCTTGCTATATGAACATCACCATATACTCTCCTTAGTGCCTCTGTACCACCTAACTCCTTGTGGTCATAGAACACAAGGGTACCTACCACTGGAATACCCAAAATCCTATATACATCCTTCGGGGTCACAATCATCTCACCTGTTGAAAAATGAAAGGTATTATGCTCAAAATTCCATCTCTCTGCTTGCGCGATCAACAATCCCCTGTTGACCCGAATCTGAAGCATAGACAACAAAGTTCCCAACCCACATCCTACTATCAACTGTATATTTGCAGGTGTCAAATCTCGTATCTGATTCCAACCTATAGGGAAGCACTCTCTAATCTAGAGGTTTTTGAAAACCTCCTATTTTTGGTCATCACAAGGATAATCAATAAAACTCATATCATCGACTCATATCAAAGAAATCTATCTACTTCGCATCATACATATCAATCACATCCCATATCTATCTATCAGTGCACCATATCAAGTGACCCATATCAATCAAATCCATATCAAGTGCATCATATCACGTGAACCATATCAAGTGTTCTATCTAGGGACTCATATCATGAAATCAATGCAAAATCTATCTACCTGAATATCAAATCAATCTACTCTATCATCATTTACTATTTTTTTTCTTTTTCATGAAAGCAAATTTATCAAACAATCAAATCATCATCCTATTTATACTTCAGTCATGAATGCGAATATGTTTTCGATCACATCATCTACTATTTTTTTTCTATTGCATAAAGTATATTTATCAGAAGATATATCAATCATATACTCTTTATTTTCTAAAGAAAATTTATCAAGCAAATTGCAATCAATCATTCTACTCTTTGGCAACAAAGTTATCATCTATCTAGTCTTTGATTTCTATTTTTGGAAACAAAGTTAACCATGCATCATTTATTAGATTTGCTATCATTTCTATCCATATCAACATTATGAAAAGACAATTTATCTATCTAGTGACCAAAGAAATAATAATACATCATCATTTTCATCATACAACATTTTGTCTAAATTTTCCTAGATGTGCTAATTTGTGGCCCAAAAGCGCTGAAACCCTAAATGTGCTGAAGTTTCCCCTAGTTGCGCTAAAACCCCGAATGTGCCATTCTATGTCCTAAAAGTGCTAAATCAATTCCTTTATGTGTTATTTCCCTATATGCGCTAAATCCCTAATCGAATGCACTATTTCATCTCCCCGATGCGCAAAAACCCTAAAAGCGCTATTTTGTTTCCTATATGCGCTAATGTACCAAATTTCCTACATGCATCCTATATGCACTATTTCACCTATCGAATGCGCTAATCTATCTAGAACTTCAAAGTGCTAAATTATGCGCTAAAGGAAGCCTCATAAGTGCTACTTTATTTCTGAAAAGTGCTAAAACAAATTGTGACAACTTGAATCCACACCAAAATGCATCAAAAATTGACTAAAAACAAAAAAAATCAAAGCAAAAAGGATCAAATTGACTCACCAGTGGTCCATACGCAGCTGGTCTTTGGTATCGGCGGGCCCACTCGAATCTATGCCTATGATAAGGAATCTCCATCTTGCCAAGTCCCCGTCAGAGCACAAAATCAGTAAAGTCAAAAGGTGAAAATGACTTTCCATTTTTACCCTTTTACCTTGTAAAGGTCAAACAAGGTGGGTTTTTGGTGGCATTTTGTTTTTATTTTTTATATTTTTATCAAACTCTGACTTTATTTTTAAACTGGGGCATCTTTTAATCAATTATCGGGAGCTAAATCACTGCGTCCCTCTCATCATCCAAATTTCATCACCAACTCAACATTTTTCTCATCATTAGTGATTTATCTCCCGAGGGGGCATCACCAATATCAAGCATGTTCTTTTTAATAAGGGGCATATCAATTAAAAAATTTCTGATCAAGGGAAAAATCAAACACAACAAATTTCAAAAGAAGGAATACTTTCTTTGAAGCAATGCATCTCACACATCACTTCAAAGAAGGGAAAAATGTATGTGCATAAAATTGGTCATGTCTAATTAATCCTGACACTTAATTAAATATTTATTATTTAATTAATCTCTCTAAAAGTCCTCTACATATGATTAAATTTAATTAATTTAATTATATTGTTCATTCATTTTATTCTTCTTCCATGATTAAATAAATCAACTTTATTTAATTATTTCACATTCATATTTCTACTTGATTAATTAAATAAATACCCTTTATTTATTTTAATTAATTATCACCTTTTGAATTTAATTAAATCTTTTGAATTTAATTAAATTTAAATATTTATTTTCTCCTATTCAAATCTTTCTTCTAATTAATTAAATATTTTATTTAATTAATTTCATTTACATGTCATTTCCTAAAAAAATAATTAAATATCTTTATTTAATTAAATATCCTTCTCATCTTTTCAAATCATAATTAAATATTTTATTTAATTATGAAATCCTTCATTATTCTTCAAATCTTAATTAAGTATTTTATTTAACTAAGAAAAATCTTCCATATCACCAATAAATAAATAATTGAATTTATAATTCATTATTTATCTTAAATCTTTCCAAAATCTCACAAAAAGATTATTTTTACAATTCATCTTTATCATCTCATCTTATCCCTTCCACGAAAAAGGGAAACAAATCTTGCTTTCTAGTTTTCTTCTATGTTTCTCTCCAGTCTTATCCATCTTCGACCGTTCAATCTGCCAGGAATTTTCACAGCCGTTGATCGCATTGGCCAATCAAAATCTTTCAAAAACTCTATAAATACCCCTACAAATCCAAGCATTGGTTACACACAGATATACATGCATTAGAGCTTAATTGCATTCTAGCATTCTAGCATTCTAACATTGTCATTATCAGCTTTAGTATTTATAGCATTTTGTAATTTTACATTCTAGCAATCATGCATGTTAATCATATCATAGCATAGAATACAATCATCATCCTTTAAATCTCGTTCTCTAGGAAGACCATTTGTTGAGCCTAGCACACAATCTGAGAGCAAGCTGGAATCGACAAAAACAATAAAGATAGAGGAAGATAGGATGGCATCAAGAACAAAAAATTGAGTTTGCATTTCTTTCTTATTTAATTTTTTGTTTTGATATAATGTCTTATTGGTGTGTTTGATTTACCATTTCTATATATTTATTACGTACTTAAAATCAATCACACAGTAAGCATTTTAGGAAATACATCATAATGCATATAACTAGGGTACCAAACCTGAAAGAATAATCTATATCCTTCGCCAATTGCACATTCTCCATCAATTGATCCTTCAACAATCCACACAGATCAAAGTCTTCATCTTCCATTATCATTTTGTGCATAATTGAGATTGTGCCTGCAGAGGTTGCTCCTTCCCTATTTCTGAAGAAAATTTTGTAAGAGATTCCATATGCAACATACCTTGTCAATGGATCTTTGATTGTTAAAATTGCTAGTGCCCTCTGATCTCCTGATACTCTGGTTAGGGCTTCAACTTCAACATTTTGAATTGATTTCTTTTTTGAGACATCTCTAGTATTGCATAATCCTATCATATTTTTGATTACTTCTTTAGAAATTTGATAGGGTTTATCCAGAGTAAGGATATCATCATCCAATTTGCTCAAGATAAATCGAACCACTTCTACATTGACGAAATAAGGAAACTCATTCCAAATGTCCAAACTCTTCTATTTCACACCTCCAATCTTCTTTAATTTGATGATAGACAAAAAATTTCTTACATCCCTAACCTTTCAACTACTATATTCATCCAGAGTTATTGTTCCTTTTATTTGCTTCATTTTCCATACCGAACAGGGTTCTACCAATCACCGAATAAGTACAAAATTGACAATCAATAGAAATACCTAGGAATTCACCACTGAATTGATTTTCACTCCTTTGAAATTTTTCTAAAAAAGTCTCTCCAACTGTTCTCCTTTGACGCACGGTGACAAATGAGGGTTCCAAATTCCCTTTTATGACTTTCCATACCTAACTTCCTTATCGCATTAAATTCTTTTCCCTAGAACTTCTGGTTACTCTGCACTCTCATATAGCAAAAGTAGAATCCATCTGTGGACCTTCAATATTTTATCCTACTCAACAAATGATCATTAATACATTTGAAGATGAATAAAAAAACTACAAAAAACTTCCTACGATCTGAAACCAACTACACACAAGGGACAAAATACTTTCATGAAAACTCCCCCTAGGCCAATGGCCTAAAATCAATTGTTGGATGCATTACCGGAGGGAGCTTCCGGTATAGCCTTATTAATTTCATTAGATTCACTCTTCTTTACCCATGTTTTCTTCATTTTATCTCTTATCTCTTCCATAGATTCTTTTCCTTTTCCTTTATCACCTTTCTTTGAATTTCTTCCTTGATACACCAGACCTCTCCTATCCATGTTTTTGTTCCTACAGAATCTTGCAATGTGACCAAATTTTTTACAATTGTAGCATACCATATTTTTTTGTCTATACCATCCATTCCACTTATTTCCTCCTGCTCTGCATTCATTAGCAACATGTCCAAATCCTCCATAGATGTAGCATTTAATACTGATAGTCATACTTCTGCATTCTAATGACTTATGACCAAAAAAATTTCATTTAAAACACTGATCAGAAAATGATGGAGTGTCAGAATTTATCTTACTTCTACACTATAGGCCATATTTCCAAAATTATTACAAACAAAACAATATCCATTAAATTTCTAAGTGTTGGGTTGCCTTACTAGATATCTTCTTCCTTTGTTCTTTTGAGTTTTCCTTTTAGGGTCCTTTTGTTTAGATCCAGAGCTCTCATCCTTCACATATCCAAGACCTCACTTATCATTCACATCCTTTTTTCCTTTAGTTATCTCATCAAGCTTAGTAGAAATAATCCTAAACTTCTCCTTAAACTCATTTGCAGTAGCAAGCTCATCTTTGAGAATAACTATCTATCTCTCAAGCTCTTATTCATTGTTTTTGGATTGTTGTAGTTCAATCTCCAACTGAACAAATCCACTATTAACTTTTCTACATTCCTCAGAATTTTCTTTCAAGGATTGAGCCAGATTATCCTCCTTCCATCTTTCTTCAATTTCTTTGGTTAACTTCATTGCCACAGATTCCATCTCAAGCTTTATAGCAGCGTTTTCCTTAGCAAGCTTTTCATACTCTTCTTTTATTTCTTTTAGGGTTTGATTTAGATGAACATCTTTCGAGCCTTTTCTTTCTCTTTGCTTCAACTATCCACATAGTTCCTTCCTCTTTTCCCTTGACTCATTTATTTTATCCTTCAATGATTAAATGAATTTTTTGGCAACCGCAAGATTTGCTTTTAATTCCACGACCTCTGCTATAGACTGATCAAGATCATCAAGTGCCATCATAAGCTATTGTTGAAGACCACCAGTGTCCATTGTAATCCAAGATCCACCTCAAGCTATTAAAATTTAGAAGAGGAACCTTCTCTGATACCAATTGTTGGACTCTAGGAACACTGAGAGTGGGGGTGAATCAATGTTCCACAATATTTGAATTTCAAATCTGATCTTAAACTGTCAATGACAATATTTAAATTTGATGCCATCCACAACATATAAATAGAAGGAAACATGAAAAAAAATTAAAGAAAACCATAACACCAAGATTTTCACGTGGAAACCCTGTTAGAGGAAAATCCATGGTGGAGATTAATCCACAATATTATACCTTGTTAAAAGTATAAACAAAAGGGAATGCACTTGCATTCAGGCACACTGCCTAGAGCTCACTGCTCAAAATAAGAAAGGCTCACTGCCTTACAAAATGTTTGGGAATAAAAAAAAGGTTGAACTGAGAAAATAGCATCTCCAAATGCCTGGATTCAGTTCCAATGAAGCTTAGTTAAAATGATCTTTAGCCCTTCTGACTGACTCTATTTTGCTACTCTGCTCTACTTTTTTTTTCCCCTTCTGAAATCCTTCTAATACTCACACACACATCTACTCTGCTTTATACACATTTGCATAATTTCACACTTCTTCAAACCCTCACACTCACTTTTTTTTCTCTTCAAAATGAATCAACCGATCTCATACATATATCAACTAATAGGATTTCATTACTATATGTTGGCTCTAAACAAAATATAATATTCTTCCACATGTCGGCTCAAATTACCAATTAGAATTAATGTGTACCCACACAAGTCGACTAGACTATATTAGGGACCCAAATCAAAATTCCTAACACAAGAAATATTAAAAAAACTACTCCTTATACATCCACAACACACTATACACACTAGGTCGGCCAAAATGAGAAAATAAACAATAAGTCATTGTACTAAATCTCCAAACTCATACACCGATCAATGAAACATTATAAAACTTACTGATCAGGTAACATATATGCTTGAAAAGCTTCCTTGGGGATCCACACAAAAAAATAATGATCCGGTGAAGTATTTAGACCACCTTACCAACTGGATACTCTATTCCTCATGCTTTCTACCAATAGTAGATTGTCTTCTACTTTTCTTGCCGGTATGAGCTACTTCTAAACTGCAGACCACACTAATGACTCTAGTTTCCATGAATGACAACACTAGTAACCAAAAAAATATCCAAAATCCATATGCCAACATCCATACTATCTTATAAGGGTTTGGAAGTTTTAGTCTCTTCAAATTCAACTTTTTTACCATCTCCTCTAAAACTAGATTATCAGTACTACCACTATCAGTGATAAATTTACATACCTTTCCTCTAGACTTACATCTAGTTTTGAATATACCTTTCCTCTGCAATGGTTCCTCAATTACTTCTTCATGCATCAAAGATCTTCTCATTACCAATGATTCACCTTTCTCTCATTTTCCACATGAATTACCTGGGATGCAACATGTCCTTCCTCCACATATGTTATTCTACTGGCATGCTCGGGTTTTTTTTTTGGTCCTTCCTTGGTGAAACTAAAATTCTCTATGTCTTTCATGTCCACACTTGAAACAAGTTCCTCTAAATGGTATTTTTTTAGATCTACCTTCATCTCTAGATGGTATCCATCATTGCAGTAAGAATTTTGGCCTCCTCTGTTACTAGGGTAGAAATTTTGATCTTCTCTTCCTTGGTGGTATGGTTTAGCATCCTTTTCTTCACTCTGGTAGGGTTTCAAATCTTTTTTCTACTCCATATATGGTCTTCTTTCTCCAGACCGATTTCCACTCTTTTAAATCTTCCTCTTGTGCTCCTTTGTCTTTGTTCAAACTTCTCTTTTAGTTTCTCTTCTACTTTCAATGCAAACTAGTATTTTTCTTCAATAGATGTCATATTAACCAATCTTAGTTCTTCTTGAATGTTTGTTCTCAATCCATTGATATATTTGGCAACCTTTTCTTTTATTTCTTCACTATGATTGGTCTTGATTATCATCTTATAGAATTCTTCAATATACTCCTTCTTAGATCTCTCCTTTTGTCTTAGGCTCTACAATATCTTCAGCAATTCAAGTTCATAATCTGCTGGTATGAATTGATTTTTTGAATTTGTCACCATTCTATCCCATTTGATGATTCTTTCTTTTCCTCTTCTATTTTGATCCAATTGAACTTCCTTCCACCATAGAGTAACATGACTTTTCAATTTTGTTTTTGCAAATCTGACTTTTTTTGGATCTTCAATTTCTTCATATTCAAAGTATTCCTCCATTTCATTGATCCAATCAATCAACTCTTCAAGATTCAAATTTCTCATGTAATTTTGAATTTCAACGCTGGGTTGCTTGCTAATTTTCAAAATCACCTTTAACATCTTTACTTGATCTGATTCTTCTTCATCATCTAGGGTTTCTATAATTTGATTCACATATCCTAATTCATCACCACTTTCATCATTTTTCCTAGGGTTTAGGCCTCGTCTTTGATCCCCTTCAACTGCATCTAACCTAACTCACATTTTGTGCATCATTTCTAGTATTTCATCCTTTCTTCCAGTGACTTCACCATAGCAGGTGCTCTCTTTGGTGGCATGTCTCCCCCCGAGTCCAAATCAACTGCCTCAATTCAGTGATTTGGCTACAAGGTTTTCAACTACCTCACAATCAATGATCGATTGAAAAAAAATGCAATCTACCTCAGGTCAACAATATTTTCACCTCAAGGAATTCCTTTAGGAAATAAATCTCTCTGATACCACTAGGTGCATTCATGTAGGAGGGTTCCAGAAGGAATATTTTAGACCATGCAGCAAGGATTCAATAGAGTAAAAATAACACAGAAAATAGATATGTGAACATGAATCTTCATAAGTATGGAATTCTTACATGCAACATTGGCCATGTGGGAAAATATCTAGGACTCACAACCTTTCCTTAAATTCTTACAACATTCCATTGGCCAATAAGCCTTATTACATGCCTCAAAGGGCTTCTGTAAAAATGTAAGAAATATATCTAATCATGAACTTAAAACTGATGATCTCTAATGGATTACAATGCTTATAAATATTCTTGTCAAGCTCCCATATAGGTTTGAGTTGGCCACAAGGGTTGATCAACATGATGAGTGATCAACTATGCATGTCAGCCTCAAGATAGGAAAGGATAACTCTACATGAAAGGAAATAACTTGTAGATCTCCAAGATAGGTCCCAATGAACCCCATGATGCTTGAATGATATTACATTTAGGTCTACATGATCTAGAATAGGTCCGCAATAAGAATTCAGGACCAAGTCGGCTCCAAATTATTTAGCTGGTAACACTATTAAATTCTAAGAGTGATAAATTTCAACCGACAACTACAATTGTTGTGAAATTTGAATATGTGGTAGATATCGATGTGTAGATGCTATATTCTTCTCCACAAGTTGAGAAACAATGATGTAGTAAAATGCATAATGAAATAATAAATGCAATGCAGAAAAGAACTATTTTTTTTTATAGAGGATTGCTTTACAACCAAGGATTCTCCTGCATAATCACATAAGATAGAAATACATATTTATCCTTCACACACCCTCAAACATATTACTTCAGTATCGTATAAGACCTAAATTCAAAACCTTCATTTGTATATCCACATATCAATACATGGAACTCAAAAATTGATTCCATCTAGAATCCATGCTCAAATGACATTTGGAAGCTTATCTTCAACACCACAAGAACAAAAACTCATTCATAGAGGAGTGCATATTATCCCACATAAACACACTATTAAAAAAATGACTGTGAATTTCCAAGCAAAACTCTATTACTCATATCTCTCAAAATTCTTATCCAAATAAGATGAATTCTTGGATTTAGGTGCGTCTAACATCTAGAAAAATCATGTTAGAAGCACATAGTGATATATTTATTTGTGGAGTGGTGTGGAACCAAAAATTGATGTATTGTGACACTGAACTAGAAGTTTTAACACTTAGTCAAATTTCTATGCAACCTATATTATCAGACCAAACCATTATGCAATAATGTCTTCCTTATCAAATCCATAAACCTATTAGGAGTGATTAAACTAATTCGCAACAATTTTGAAATCAATGATGACACGATATCATGTTGTTATGTTCCTTCCATGCTCATATTCCCAAACAACATCAACAATGATAAAATTTAATAATTTCCCCAAACTTCCAATAATCTCCCCCTTTGTCATTGATGGCAACATGCCAAAAAATCTCTAAAAATACTCTCATCCTATGACATCAAAGGTAAAGGGAACCTATACAAACTATTCTAACTCATATTGAAACTCCCTCTGAATAATTTAGTCATATATACAATTGGAACAAAATGAATTCACTCCCCCTGAGTCATGTACTGAAGAAAAAATAAAGAAGGTACTAAATTTTTAATTTATATTGTCTACATATATATAAATAGTCTAAACATAAATGCATAAAAAAGTTAAAGAATGAGTCAACCAGAGGTGGTTGACACCTGCAACTTCTTCAAAATATCTTTCAAGGCTTATCTTCCATTTTCCCATTCATGCTTAGCCTTTGCAAGCAACTTGATATGAGTTTCAAACTCTAATAGAAGTTCTTCTCCTTCTTTTGGTGCTAGCTTCACCTTGTGAAGCATCACTTCTTCTTTTGTGGACTAGAGGGGATACATATTCTTCCCATTCCTCTTCTTCATCAACAATATTGATTCCAACACCCTTCTCCCTTGCTTCCTTTTGTTTCACTCTTCTCTTGGTTGGGGCAGCAAGTGGTGCAATAGTGGCAGTCTTCTTCTTCTCTACCCTTGTAGCATGTGCAACTAGAGGGGATTTCTCCCTTACTAGAGGACTAGTAGGTTTCTTCATTTTCTCTCCAGCAAAAGGTAAAGCCCTGGAGGACTTCAAAATAGATGTCCATGTGGTAGTTGTTCTACTAGATCTCCTTGAGCTACATAAAGCTTCACTAGTACTCATATTTGTTCCAGCTCTTTTCCTTGCATACTACACTTTTTCTTTAGAAAGACCCATTTCCTTGGCATATACATCCACCATAGAATCAAAATTATTCCTAATGATGGTTCTTTTTTCTTCATGTGTACTTCCATGGAATTCTCTTCAAAGTCCCATATCTTGGTTGTGTGGTATCTTTTGGTCTCTTCAACAAGATGTCAGCGTAACCTATTGTCTCTTTTTCATTAACCTCATATCCTAGTTTTTGGATCCATATACTCCTTGGTTCAATAGCTTCCATCATAAATTCATCTATAGACACAAGGAATGTGATATTATCTTTGTATTTTTCAACCATACTCCTTGTAATCCTTTCTCTCTCTCATATGCATTATTTTCTAGAATACCACAAAGAAATCAATAAGGGCATCATCTTGTGATTTTACATCTCCAAGGTTCCTCATATTCTCTACAATTTTATGTACAATAGGTCTTCCACTTATCTAGGTTACCTTTCCAAATATGGGAAGATCCTTTAAGAAATAGAGAGTAAGCACAAAACCAAGGTGCCATACTCAAACACATTTATTTTTGTTTCTACTTTAGATTCTCCATTAGTTGCTGCCTAAGCAACTCATAGAGGTCATAATCTACACCATTCTCTACCATCTCATGTGCCACATGGATTGTGGTGGTAGATATAGAATTTTCTCTATTTGTGTAATAGATTTTGTAACCAATAACCATAACAGAATATATTATAGAGAAGGAGGATCTGCTACTCAAAAATTCTCTTCATTTAGAGAGCCTCATGGGGTGAACTACCCTAAACTACCTCAGGAAAAACAATGAGAGTTTTAGAATCCAAAAAAGTAGGTCACAAAGATTTTCTAGATAAACTAACAAGCTCTCAGCCAAAGGATGAAAACGTAGAATACAAAATATAGCACAACATGGTGGCATCCCATAGGTGTGATAACATCTCATACAAACTAGAGAACGAGTTTATCATAGGAAAAAAATAGGATTCCTACTTCTACTCTGATTGTTAAGAATTTATAGAATGTGATAAAGTAACAAAATGTAATAGAACTGAAGTAAAGTAAAGAATAAATGATAAAGACAAGGAGAAGGAAAGAAGATGATCACAATAATCCAAGTAATGAAGCCTCCAACTAGTAGATATCTTCAATACCTACATCTATAATATCTGGATAAAGTGTTGGGGATGTATAGGGGTTTTCCTCAGTAAAACCCCCATTTTGGTGTTCCCACCTCCATGGATAGCCAGATAGAAAGAGAGAGAGAGAGAAGTGAACTGAAATGGAAAAAAGCATGTGGTGAAAGCAAAACCTACTCTAGGAGTAGAACCAGCACCACCAAGTGTGAGTGATAAAAGAAAACCCCGCTCGAGGAGGAGAACCCGTATCACAAAAGAGGTGATAAAAGAAATCCCCGCTCAAGGAGGAAAACTTGTATCATGAAGTAAGAATGCAAGAGATACGTGATATATGAAATCCCAAGATGCTCACAACCATGAGGCAAGGGAGATGGAGCTACAAGAGTAAAGCTAAGAGAGATTGGAAGTGCTTGAAAATGCTATGGAAAGCTATGTGAAAGCAAGAATTGGAGAGTAGAAGGTTGAAGCCAAAGCAAGAGAGAAGCTAGAAGCAAAAGAATGGAGCTAGAAGAAGTTAGAAGATCTTAGAGAGAGGAAATGGAATGAAAGGATAACTTAAAAGGAGGGAAAAGAAGCTTCTCCAGCTATTACAAGGAATCCCTGGCCATTACCACTAATAGAAGGTGAAGAAAAGTGGAAAGCATGCTTAGAGACAGTTGTTTGACCATTGAAATATTGTAGGATGCTAGTGTGGCATGTGGACGTCCACGCAGCATGCTAGTGTATGGGCAAGTCACGCTACAAAACAACACAAACGAGAAAAGTGCAAGGTCTGATGCAAAGTTGACGCATAAGGGTAGTTGTTGAAAAGGGGTGTTGGAGCATCCTAAGAAGGGAAAAAGGCTAATGTAGGGGCTAAAATGAGCCTACACAAGTTCTATGGGAGTGGACACTAAAGCTGATACAAGAATGTATGTGAAATTGCAAGGGGTGCAATTTTATGACTATACATATATAATAGCAGGATTTCTAATAGGACTTACAACAAGAGCTCTCTTGTCATAAGTAGCACCGGTTTTCTCCATTACTACTTCATTTTTTATGGATTTCAACATGGGAACTGGTCCAATGGAGCATAGATTGGTGACCTCTCTTATCACTTCCTTTGTAATCTTGTGAGGTACATCAGTCCAAAAAAAATGATCGTGAATTCTACTCAAATTCATTCTAATCCACTTGACATCATAGAATAAATTGGGAAACCACTTCCATACATTTAGTTTCTTTTCAACTAGGTTTTTCTATTATGGATTTAGGGCAAAATCCTCGCCAATTAACTCATTTTCCCATACATAACTCATCTTAGTGGTGGAATTCTCTTCCATTTTTCCATGAATGTAAGCCTTAATAACCTCAATCAGTAAAACCCCATATGGAATATGTGAGAATTCACCTAACGAGTCATCATCTATGGCTTTCATAGGGTATCTTTTAAATTTTGGTTGTGGTTTCTTTGTAACCTCTATAACCTTTGGTGTATCCATTGCAAACTATATTTAAACATATTTCTATTGAAAGTATGAAGGATGTATGATGATGGTGTTTTCATTGATATCAATTGGTTAACTGGTTCTCAACTATTTTTTGTTGTCATTGATTTCATGGATACTGGTTATTAGCTATAGATGTTGAGGATATTGAGAAAATTGTAATGAATAAAGGTTGTAGGTGTTCAGTTGTTGCTCTTAGTTTTTCTCTGAGATTTGATCCTATGTTCATGTGGTTCAAAAATGTTGATCATGGTTGTTGGAAGTTGTTATATCTAGGATTTGGGCTTCTGGATCATTGTACAATGCAAGTTATGTTCACCAATTGTGAATTGTGCTTTTCAGGGTATATGGCTGAGTTATGGGCGAAATGTAGTTTCTCTATATTTCTTCTTTCTTGAGTCTTATGACTTGTGGTTCTAGATTTAAGGTGATATGATTGTGTTGAAGATAATTTTTTTATTTGGAAGGATTGGATTGTACTAAGGTTGCATGTGCTTAATTGATTTATGTGTTTAACACTGGTTTGGCTCACCTTGTGTTTAACACTACTTTCAAAGCTTATGGAAGTGTATTGAAGCACGTGGCTAGGTCTCCCTCATTCTAATTCCAGCCTCAAATGTTTTGGTGTTGACATAATTTTAATTCATAAATACAAATGGTGTATGGTTTACTTTGGATATGTTTCAAAGTTGAATATGGTATAAATACAAGATAAGATATTGATAAAAGGAAAGTGCAAAGAAATAGAGAAAGATATATGTGAGATAGATGTGAATTGGTGTGTAAGTAATTTGATTTGGTGTAGACCAGTGTGAAGTCTAAATGTTGAGTTTTTGGAAGCAGTGAGTTGAAGATGTACTCTATCATTCAAGCATGACTACAAGTATTTGAGTGAATTGTGGTGGAAATCTCTATTGCATTGAGATTGTCTTCTCTCTATAACATATATCTTCTATCTTCTTTGTATATGTGTGGAAATGAGCCCTATAGGTGGTTAACCCTTGTGTGGAAATGAGCCCTATAGGTGGTTAACCCTTGTTTGGAAAGTGAGTCTTGATCTGAATAGTGAGTCCTATTTTGGTAGTGATCCTTATCTGGTAGTGAGCCATTGTAATCGATTTTGATATCCTCTATATTGTGAGCTAATTTGCACTGTGGTTTTTCCCTTATTTAGTTTTCCACATAAATATGGTGCTATTATGTATGTGTGATTTTTTTCAGTTTCTTCCCTTGCACTTAATGATTAATCAAATTATTAGAATAAAGGATTTGTGATTGATTCAATTTCCAATGAAAGTATTAAAGGTTAAATGTTTTACAACTGATTCACCCCCCCTCTCAGTTGTCTTGTTCAATAATTGGTATTAGATCTTGGTTCCTTTGAGAAGATATTAACCACTTAAGTAAGGTTTGGGATGGTGAGCAAGATCACTTTTGAATGTCCTAGGTTTGATGGAACAAATTATATCATCTCTAAAATACATATGGAAGGATATATAGAGTATTGTGGATATAATGTTGAAATTGCTTATAAAACTTCTTATACTTCTCTGGCTAATGGTTTGAGTATAAATAAAGAAATCAAGGTGCATGAAGCAAGCAACAAGGTGAAGTTCATTATGAAGAGCAATCTTTCACATTCTGAGTTCATTAAATTCTAGAACCTGAAAAATTCTAAGGAGGTCTAGGATGCTTTAGAAAAGATGCATGAAGCAGTTGAAAAGGTCAAAGAAGAAAAGTTGCAAAATTTAGAGGCATAGTTTGAGGTCCTGCATATGTCTACAGATGAGAACATTAAATATTATATATTGAGATTACATGAGTTCGTAGCTAAAATTAGAGGACTTGGCGCTATAGTAGATGAACCTAGGATTGTGAAGAAGATTCTTAGATCTCTTCCTAATGCATCCAATGAAAAGTTATCTACTATTGAAGAATATGTGCATTACAAGACTTATACTAAAGATCAATTATTGAGTACTCTAACATCTTATGAGATGAGAAAACCAAATTTGATAAATGGATCCAAATCAAAAACTACTTTCAAGGCTACAAGAGCTGAAGATTTGGATGAGGAAAAATTTGATGAAGTAGAAGCTAACCTTTTAAGAAGGATGAGGAAAGGATCCAGAAAGTATGATGGTAAGTTACCCTTTAAATGATTTAGTTGTGGAGGAATAGGTCATTATGATTTGAGATGTCCGGAAAGAGCTAAGATGAACAAACAAAAAATTGACAAAGAAAACAAAGACAAAATGATCAACAGAGCATATTATGTGAATGAGAATGCTAGTTTTTATGATGATGAGTCTGATTATGGAGACTTTGATGATAATGAATGCATTTTTTTGGCTATAAAAGATGAACCTAATTTTGCTAAAACTAAAAGACAGGTGAAGGAATTCCCTCTAGAGAAAGAGAAAGAGGAAGATACTATAATAACTACCCTACATGCTAAACAAGAAAAGAAATATTCAGTCATTGATAGTGGTTGTTCACATCACATGACCGATGATAAGAGTAAGTTTGTTAAACTATAAAAATATGATGGAGGCTTAGTTATTTTTTGAAATGATAGTGGTGCTAAATTGTTTTGGATAGGTTTAGTAAATTTTGATGGAATGCATAATACTAATGATGTCTACTATGTTAAGGGTTTAAGGAATAATCTCTTGAGTGTTGGACAGATGTGTAGTAAAGGATATAATCTTGTATTTGAGGATAAGAGATGTGAAATTAGGAAAGGATCCAGAATAGTCATTGTTGTAGGAAAGAAGTTAGAAGGAAATATATATTAGCTCATTGAAGGTGTTGATGGACATTTCTTTATGACTTAGATTAATGATAGTTGGTTATGGAATCAAAGAATGTGTCACATGAATTTTGATAACTTGGAAAGGATTAGTGTAGTGCAATCCATAAGAGATTTACCAAGGATTACAAAGCCTGTTAATGCTATTTATAGGAATTGTCAGTTTGGAAATCAAGCAAGAAATAACTTCAAATAAAAGGAAGAATATACTACCAGAATATTGGATTTGATTCATACAAATCTCTATGGTCCTACAAGAGTGAGAATTCTACAAGGTGAAAGCTACTTTATGCTTTTTATTGATGATTACTCTAGGTATACATGGGTTAATTTTCTTAGAGAGAAATATGATGCATTAGATAGATTCAAGACATTCAAAGCTATGGTAGAGAATGAAGTGAAATTAAGAATAAAATTCTTGAGGTCTAATAGAGGTTGTGAATTCACCTCCCATGAGTTTAATATGTTTTTTGAAGTTCTTGGAATAAAAAAACAAGTATCTACTCCTGGTACTCCTCAGTAGAATGGATTTGTTGAAAGAAAGAACAAAACAATTCAAGAAGCTACTAGATCAATGATTATTAAAGGTTGTTTATCAGAAGTTTATTGCAAAGAAGCTATTCACACTACTGTCTATGCGTTTAATCGATTCCAAGCAAGATCCAATATTACTAAGACCCCCTATGAGCTATGGTGTGGAAGAAATCCCACTATTAAGTATTTCAAGGTATTTGGAAGCAAATGCTATATCAGATAGGATGAAGAAAATTTAGGGAAGTTTAATGCTAGAAGTGATGAATGTATTTTCCCTAGATATTCTACTAAGAGAAAAGCTTACAAATGTTTCAATAAAAGATTGAGAGAGATTGTAGAAAAAGCACATGTCAAGGTTGATGAAGCAATGAAGAATTCAATTGAATTTGATGGATATGTATCTAATGAACCTAATTGTGTAAGAATTGAAGAAGTTGTTGAAGAACAAGAGAAACATAATGAAGAAGAAGAAGAAGAATATCTAGTGGTGTCTTTTAAGACGCCTAGATATGTATAAAAGAATCATTCAGGAAAAGGAAACAAGTATTGAAAAAAAGTAGAGTTGTTGTTGGTGGTGAGATAAATCTATGTTTAATTTCTAAGATTGAGCCAAAGATCATAATTGAAACATGTAAAGATGAGTATTGGATGGAAGCTATGAAAGAGGAACTTATGCAGATTGAGAAGAATCAAACTTGGGAATTGGTCCCTAGACTGGCAGAAAAAAAATATAATTGGGTCAAAATGGGTATTCAGAAACAAGTTGAATGAGAATGGAGAAGTAGTTAGAAATAAAGCAAGTCTTGTGTG
This sequence comes from Sequoia sempervirens, assembly GCA_007258455.2. Lineage (NCBI taxonomy): Eukaryota > Viridiplantae > Streptophyta > Pinopsida > Cupressales > Cupressaceae > Sequoia > Sequoia sempervirens. The sequence continues at coordinate 97,539,694 of VDFB02105785.1, read as the reverse complement.
TAAGGGTTACTCACAAGTATAAGGTATATATTGTTAGAAACCAAGATCTGAAATGCAAACCAGAAAATCCTTCTACATAAGAGAAAAACAAAAAAGCAAAGAGATTGCATAAAGATGTGCAAAATATTATTATTCAGGAATTCTTAACTACAAGATATGATTTTCTTTATAAAATAAAAGATGCATAACCCTAATATTATCTTGAGCAACAAGATAGCTCAACAAGATAAGGATGAGAATAATAAACCTAGGAATTAAATATTACCTAAGTAAAGTTATGCAAGTGTAATTAAATATTAATTACACTACCACTCCCCCATAAGTGCAAATTAGGGAGACTAACAAAGAATGCACCTAAAAACTAAGATGAATGCAAGAAAGCATGAATGAATGGGTCCCAGCAACAAGGCCTAATCAGGTACCCAAGTACAAATACAATAATGAGGTAGAGAAGGAAAACCCAGTGGGAAAAACCCCCCCTACAATGAGATGACTGCTGCAAAGAAGCACTAGATGAACACTGTGGAGTAACACTGGAACCACAATTTGACAAGCAAGGAAAGATACTTCTATCTACCACTTAAACCAAAAATGGAATCATAATAATGTGACAGTAGACCCGATGCCACAAAACACTGGAAAACTCACAAACTGGAACAACCCTAGAATCTATGAAGCAATGGTAGATGGGATGATGACAAAATCTAGAAACCATGCCTCTCGATGTCGATGTAAAACTGAGACTAAAAATATTCCATGGGAAGGAGTACCATAAAGACTCTGGAACATTAACCATAAAAACATGGCCTTCAAACTGAGAAGGATCTTAACCAATGCAGATCAATAACCATAATCTCTCAACTGAAGTGTGAACCAATGTGAATCTGATATGTGTCAAGCTAGAGAAAAAATGTGGCCAAAAGAAACTAAAAACCCATAAAACCCATGTGATTTTCCATCAAAATAAGATGAAGATAGAGATCAAAGTGCATGCACACTCTAATCAAATTATTATACAAGGAACCCCCCTTGATGGAACTTTATCTCAGTTCATTTATTACAATAACCCAATGATTGTAAAATGAGAGAATACAAACATGCATAAACAAAAAATAAAAAATAGACCTCAGATCTATGTAGAGGACTGAACCATCTTTCCAATGCCACAAGAATGACGAAAATGGATTACCGAGTCAAAAGATACGCCCTCCGAAGTGAAAAAACTTCATCAGAGTTCAAAGACCTAAAAAATACATCTATAGAAAAATTTGGTAAGAAAAATCTACACCAATGGATTGGCATCGGAATCAGATTTCCAACGCTATCTTGTTTGTGAAAAACGAAGATTGTATGCAAAACATATACCTGATTTGGTGAAAACAACTCTAGAATTCCCAATAAGGGCTGTCGGGCCCCTAGGGTGCTAAAAAAATTTACGCCCCTGGTCGCATGCAGGACCAGGGGGCTGGTGGGTGGGGGCTAGGGCAGAGCCCCTGGTCCTTAATAGGACCGCTGATTTTGCGCTGGGTGGTCATCAGGGGCTGGGCACGGGCCCTTGGTCCTCCATAGGACCTCAGACTTGCAGAAGGGGTCTGCGGGGGCTACACTGTGGCCGAGCATTGGCAAAGGAGGTGAGCGGCGGTGGTGGGTTGGCGGCCACCCAGTGGCCACCGGGCATTGCATCCTTTCCTACTGTGAGCACCAGAACAGTTTTCAAAAAATGGTGTTTTTTCAAAAAAAATTGAAAATTGTGCCTCGAAACACATGCTAGGAGGCCGTACAACCTCCCTAACAATTTTTTTTGCCTCCCAGACCAATTGCTTAGAAATCAATGAAACAAAAGGATTTCTTAAGGTTTTTGGCCGCTGCAAACACAATGGTGACCTCCATTTGTGCTCAAACTGCTCCAAAAAATCGGCTACCCCTAGATCTTGCAAAAAATCTCTAAGCTTGAAACCCTCACATATCTGGAAAACGATGACCAAAATCTGCAAAACTAAAGCCAATCCTAACTTTTTCCAGTGCTCTGAATCCAATGGTGAAGCCCAATCTGATCCAAGATGCTGCATAGATGAACTCAAGGAATGATACCCTTGAGGAATCCCAAACGACTCTGCAATGATTTTCTCAAAAAATCTGAGAAGGGGTTCAAATCAAGGCTTTGATACCATGTTAGAAACCAAGATTTGAAATGCAAACCAGAAAATCCTTCCACATAAGAGAAAAAACAAAAAAGTAGAGAGATTGCATAAATATGTGCAAAATATTATTATTCAAGAATTCTTAATTATAAGATATGATTTGCTTTATAAAAGAAAAGATGCATAACCCTAATCTTATCTTGAGCAACAAGATAAGGATGAGAATAATAAACCTAGGAATTAAATATTACCTAAGTAAAGTTATGCAAGTGAAATTAAATATTAATTACACTAACATACATTTTCAGGATATTTTTTCTCTGATGCCAAGAATGGAAGCTATCATAATTTTTTTAGTGTCTGTTGCTCATAAAGATTTCAAGGTTTATCAGATGGAGGTTAAGTCTGCATTCTTGAATGGTGAGTTAGAAGAAGAGGTCTACATGGAACAACCAGAAGAATTTCAGTTGTCAGATCAACTAGATATGGTTTGCAAATTGAAGAATGATTTATATGGATTGAAGAAAGCTCCTAGAGCTTGGTATGCAAGGTTGGATAGATATTTATATGGATTGAAGCAAGCTCCTATAGCTTGGTATGCAAGGTTGTATAGATATTTGAATTAGCAAGGTTTCAACAAAGGTAGGACAAATAGTAATCTTTATTTTAAAATTGAAAATGAAAAATATTGATAGCGGTTGTATATGTTGATGACATTATCTTTGGAGGAAATGAAACAATGTGCAAGATGTTTTCTGAAGAGATGCAAAAAGAATTTGAGATGTCTATGTTTGGTGAGATGAATTTCTTCCTTGGGTTGCAAATTAATCAAATAGAGAAAGGGATATTTATTTCACAGTCAAAATATGTTAGAGAAATGTTGATGAAATTTGGGATGGATGGATCCAAACCAGTATGCACTCTTATGGTGATTGGTTGCAAATTAAGTAAATATAATGATTCATCTAAGACTGATCATAGGATGTACAAATCTATGATTGGAGGTTTGTTGTATTTGACTACTAATAGATCAGATATCATGCATGCAATTTTTATTGTGGATAGGTTTCAAGAAGACCCTAAAGAGACACATGTTGTTGCTATTAAGAGGATATTTAGATATTTGAATGGAACTCCAAATTATGGGTTATGGTATCCTAGGGATGCTAATTTTACACTAAGTGCTTACATAGATGCAAATTGGGCTAGTTGTGTAGATGATAGAAAGAGTACAAGTGGTGGTGCATTCTTTCTTGGTTGCAGATTGGTGGCTTGGTTGAGTAAAAATCAAGATTCAGTTTCTTTATCTACTACTAAAGTTGTGTATTGATGTTGCATCTTGTTGTACACAAGTTTTGTGGATGAGACGAACATTGAAAGATATCAGACTAATGTATGATGATCTTATTTCTATCTTTTGTGATAATACAAGTGCAATTAACATTTCAAAAAACCCAATGATGCACTCAAGGACAAAGCATATATCTATCAGGTATCACTTTTTGAGAGAGAAGGTTATGGAGAATGAAGTGAAACTTGAGTATGTGTTGATGAACGATCAAGTAGCTGAAATATTTATGAAGGATCTTACTAAAGATGCTTTCGAGCATCTTCGAGAGAAGTTAGGGGTAATTTCCCCTCCTTTCTTGAACTAGATGCATATGGAGATACATCATTCTAGTGGATCTATGGATCTATCCTTCTTCTAGACTAATGTTTTGGTGGCTACCTCTCAGGGGGAATAGGTAGTGTTATGTGTTGTCATTGAAAGAGTATTTTTTTCTTGATGTCAAAGGGGAAATCAATGTAAAACATCTAATTCATTTTCCATTGATGTCAAAGTAGGAGAGAAATATGTGAAAAGAAAAGAAGAAGAGAGAAAGTTGTGAAAAAATTATCTACTAAGGGGAACTAATTAAGGATGTGTGTTGTATTTGATGGTTTCTCACATCATGTGTTTCCATCAATGAAAAAGGGGGATATTGTTGCAAGTATGAAGGATGTATGATGATGGTGTTTTCATTGATGTCAAATGGTTAACTAGTTATCAACTAGTTTTTGTTGTCATTGATGTTATGGATAATGGTTATTAGCTATATATATCAAGGATATTAAGAAAATTGTAATGAAGAAAGGTTGCACATGTTCAGTTGTTGCTCTGAGTTTTTCTCCAAGATTTCCTCCTATGTTCATGTGGCTCAGATATGTTGATCATGGTTGTTGAAAGTTGCTATATCTATGATTTGGGCTTCTGGATCATTGTACAGTGCGAGTTATGTTCACCAGTTCTGAACTGTGTTTTTTAGGGTATCTAGCTGAGGTCTGGGAGAGATGTAGTTGCTTCATATTTCTTCTTGTTTGAGTCTTATGACTTGCAGTTCTAGAGTTAAGGTGATATAATCATGTTGATAATTTTGTTATCTAGAAGGATTGGATCATGCTAAGGTTGTGTGTTCTTAATTTATTTATGTGTTTAACACTGGTTTATCTGACCTTGTGTTTAACACTAATTTTGAAGCTTATGGAAGTGTATTGAAGGATTTGATTGGTTCATCCTCATTATAATTCCACCCTAGAATGTTTTAATTCCAACCTAATTTGAATTTGTAAATACAAATGGTGTATGGCCGACTTTGGATATGTTTCAAAGTTGAAGATGATATAAATATAGGATGATATATTGCTAAAAGGAAAGTGCAATTTAGAAATATAGCAGGATCTAGATGTGAGATAGATGTAAATTAGTGTGTAAGTAATGTGAGTTGGTGCAAATCAGTGCAAATTATAAATGATGAGTGTCTAGAAGTAGTGAGATCAAGGTGTACTATATCATTCAAGCATGACTGCAAGTGTTTGAGAAAATTGTGGTGGAAATTTCTATTGAATTGAGATTGTATTCTCTCTGTAACATATCTCTTCTATCTTCTTTGTATTTATGTGGGAGTGATCCCTCTGAGTGGTTAACCCTTGTTTAGATAGTGAGTCATGTTTTGGTAGTGAGCCTTTTTTGTAAATGAGCCTTTGTAATCCATTTTGATATTATCTATATTGTGAGCTAATCCTCACAATGGTTTTTCCCTTATTGGGTTTTCCACATAAATCTCATGTTACTATGTAAGTGTGATGTTTTTTAGTTTTTTCTCTTGCACTTAATGATTAATTAGATTAGCAGAATAAAGGATTTGTGATTGATTTAATTTCTGGAAAAAGTCTTAAAGGTTAAATTTTGTTACAATTGATTCACTCCCTCTAAGTTGTCTTGTTCAACACTTTCAAAAAATGATTTCTAAAAACTAGTGCATGCAAGATTTACAAAATACGTTTTTAGTTCATTCGTAGAATTAGGCTTTCAATGCTCTAAATCTCAAATTTCCTTACGCACTTCAAATTCTCATCTCATAGGCATTCTACTCCTCAAATAATTTTTTGAAATGAATTTTCCTTAGTGAATTTGTTTATAACCTTTCGATTTGACCTAATTATGTATTGAATGCTTCAACCCATAAATATGGCAACACTTAACTTGTATGCATATTCAACTTTTGAAGCTTCACAAACTTCTAAATCAATATATTTTCTTCTGAAATCTTCACCAATAGATCAAGCATGTTGATCTACATCATGTGTTGTGGCATCAACACCTCTTTTCTAGTGGTGGGATAAAATATATCCATTAAAAATCCCCCTAAGCTATAGCTCTTAGCTTAGTTTCTAGGGGAAACATCTGCACTGGATGATGGTATAGATTCTCTCTTATCTTCTATCTCTTCCCTCTTTCTCCAAACCTTTTCCATATCATTCTTTACTCCAATTGGATCAATCTTTTTAACTAGTTCATTCCTTTTTACTAGATTATTCTTCCTTGTATTTCTACTTCTGCAAAATTTGGCAATGTGTCCAAGTCTACTACAATTGTGACATGTGATATTCTTCTAAATATTATTCCTTCCATTCACTCTATATCTACATTGATTAGCCTTGTTTCCAAATACATTGCATGTACAATAATAATTATTGAAAGATTGAATCATTTGACTTCTACATTCACTTGCTTTATGACCAAATCTTACATATAAAACATTGAATAGTAAAGGATTGAACATTCTAATTCATTTTTCCTCTACATTCCATTGCTCTATATCTAAATTTATTACAAGAATAGAAAAAACCATTAAAATAAGGTTACCTTTGAACATTTGGTTTTTTGAACAGAGGTCTTCTAGCTTTATTTCTTTGATTTTGGATCTTGCCATTATTCTTCTTATTTTTTAGTCATCTTTGGTTCATTAATCTTCTCTTCTGAATTAGGTGTTGGATCTGATTTTGATCTTTCACCTTTTTCAAATTCTAATCCATCTTTTCTTTTAGATACTTTCTATCCAACAATCATCTCATCAAGCTTTGTAGCACTCATTTTTAATTTTTCTTCATGAATTCTTGCTTTCTCCATATATGATATCAGATTTACCACTTCTTGTTCAAACCTTATGCATTCATCAAATTTTATTTTCACCATTGCATTCAATAAATATTCAATTATTTTCTTCAACTTTCACTTTTAGTCTGATGATAGTTTCATTTGCTTGTTTAGCTATTCACTAAATTTCTTATGCCTTTCTCTAAATTTCTTGATTTTCTCTCTCAAGTTTTTGACACATTCATTTGCTTCTTTGACATTTTCCTTTGGGTCTTTGTTTTCAACTTTAGTTCTTTCTAGATCTTCAAGAGCATCTTTGATCTCTCCACCTTTATCAATCATGCAATCTTGTTCTACAAAATAAAAAGAAGGAATCTCTTCCAAAGGAATAGGAAACTTTCTATTGGCCATGTGTACAATTTTCAAGACCTTCCCAAAGTCGTTAAGCTCCTTCCAAGGAACCAAGCTTTGATACCAATTTTTTAACACCTAGAATACTAAAGGGGCTGAGTCAATATTATCTTAAACCATTCAAACATCAAACATCCAATTACTAATACATAATATTTTTATGTGGAACCCAAAATAGGAAAATTGTAGGAGCTAAATATTATCTCAATACCCAAGACCACCTACAAAAATAATGAAAACCTTCTACAAGAGAGTATACAAGAATATGATCTTGCTTGATATTAAGACCTATCAAATGATGAGGTATGAAGTATGATACAAATGAGTATAAATGACCTTCCTTAAATAGGAAAGTTTGAGATGTAGGATTGAACATGATGTTGACATGTGTCATAATCCTATGACATGTGACAACTAACTAACAACCTACCTAGGATAATGTGAAGTCTAGATAAGACTTCTAGAAGGAATCTTATATCCTAAGCAAACATGTGAATAAGGGTCAAGGCCCCATTATAACCTATCACCTAGTAAATTATATCTAGGAACATAATTAAATGCCTAAATAAACTTATGTAAGTGTAATTAAATAATTAATTACACCAAAAAAAACCATGGTGAGGGTTAGCTCACAATATATTATAACCGGTTATAGTATATTAAAAAAAATCACTACAAGTAGACTCACCATCCAAGTGGACTCACTATCCATAGAGAAAAAATATAGAAGAGAGATGGTGGCTCACAACCTATTTTTGAACTATTACAATTGCATCTTATGTATGCATGAATTATAGTTCCATTGAAGCAAAATAACAAACTTTATCTAATTCTAGTTCAACACTTTTTCTTGCTCTTCATTCACATAATTCTTATCTTCAACTTAAATTTTCTCTTCTGCTCAAATTTGCATAACACAATTCATGTCGTATATATTCATCACAACACTGAAAACAATCCAACTTATATATTTGCATCAATTATAACATTGATTAGGTCGGCCTAATTAGATGTAATACCTAAAATGTAGCTTGTTGGCTCCAAAAATTATTATCCGCACAACACACCATAATTTAAAACTCAACACACCTTAAGATACGTCAACATGGACCTATAATAGATCTCACATAATATAGCAATACATATTTATCCTTTGCATGCCCTCAGACATATTAGGTTGGCATCACATAAGACCTGAATGTAAAAACCTTCATTTGTGTATCCACATCTCAACACGTGAACCTCAAAACTTGATGCCATCTAGAATCCATGCTCAAATTACATATAGAAACTTATCATCAACACCCAAAGGCCAAAAACTCATCCATAGATAAGTGTGGATTCTCCCACACGAACACATTGTACATAAAAATGAATGTGAATTGCCAAGTCAAACTCTGTTACTCATATCTCTCAAAATATTTGTCCAAACAAGAATAAATATTTGATTTAGGTGCATATAACATCCAAAAAAATATGCTATAAGTGTAGAGTTCTATCTTTATTTGTAGAGTGGTGCAAACCTAAAAACTAATGCACTATTATACTAAAATGGTAGTTTTGACACAATCAATTTTCTATGCAACCGATATTTATCAGACCAAACCATTATGTAATAATGTCTTCCTTATCAACTCTAAAACCTATTAGGACTGATCAAACTACTTCATAATGCTTTTTACTTCAATGAAAACACTGTATCACCTTGTTATGTGCTCTCCATGATCATGTTGCCAAACATTATCATTAATGAAAAACTTCAAAAATTTCCCCAAACTAACAACATAAAGGAAAAGATCCTAAAATAGAGTCTCAGGTTCTTGTTTCCATGGAACTTCCTATCCTTCCTAAGGAGCCTATTATTCTACTATTGATGAACATGAAGGTTACTCCTTTGATGGAATAGGACACCACAAATTCTTCTCAGGCCTCTATTCCTGGTAGTCATAACCATTAAAACCGACTTTCGTGTGAGCATAAGCATCATCAACTAGAATAGCCCCATGAATCTAATACCTTGTCGAAGACCAAGGATGAACCCTCTACCTCTATTCCTAACTCTGCTAGTTCTATCCCCATTCCTATTTTTTATCCTATTGCTATAGTTTTATTTCTAGCTTTATCGATGGATCTCAATGAACCTTATCCTAAGTGGATAAAAGTGTTCATTGCTCCCTCTTTTGGAGCCTCCCTTGATCACTTCTCTACCCGATATTCCTCCTTTTTTCTAATCCCATGGATATGCCTCACACAAAGGTCATATCTACTATGGTTCCTTCTACATCTCCCCTTTCTTCTACTTTTGATGTGAGTATTTTGTATCTTCTTGTGGTATAAGAGGGATTCGCTGCACACAGGTCTCTCTTTTCTCAAGAGATCACCAGGGAATGAACTGCCCTTATACACCTCAAGATGATAGATCAATGGAATGATAAAGAACTAAGATTCAGTTATGGTTTGGGAAAAACTACCAGAGACCCTGGGAGAGTAAGGTTAGGAGATTCCTACCTCAAAAGAGGAAGCTCTTGGCCAAAAGACATCAGCACAGTTTCAAGATGCCAGCACGACACACTATCATCTAAAGGATGAGATAGAGTCCTAGGCAATAGAGAACTCAAGAACTCAAACAAATAGAAATAAACTTTATTTCTAAGCTCAGGAGTGAGCCATACTGGACTATATAACTAATCAAAAAACTAGAAACTAAAATGAACACAAGGATGCTTGGAGAATGCTTACCTTCCTCTAGACATCTAAATCTTCACTCCAAGCTCCTCTTCGTGACCCACACACAAAAGAATGAGAGGAAAGTTGTTGGGTGGTTGTATAGGGGCCTACCTCAGTTAGACCTTGCTTTGGTGTCCCTACCTCCATGAACAACCAAGTTGGAAAGGAGTACTAAATAAGTAAAAAAAGTGTGTGGTGAAAGAAAAACCCCTCATGAGTAGAACCCTCACCACAAGATAGTAAATTAATGAGTATGAAAGGAAAGTGAAAAAGAGAGTGAGAGAGAGAGAATTACCCATGGGCCTAGACCCTCTCTGGAGTACAAAGACGCACTGTTGAGTGCTTTCTTGAGAGCTACTACTGCTGTTGGGAGGACCTCGGTCTGGCATGGCTTCACTTGTGAGAGCACTGCTGTCAAAGATGAGGAGATCTCAAAGTTGGAGCAAGGAAAAAAAAGAGCTTGAGTGATGTCTTCCAACCCCCAAATGAGATTCAAAAAGGGGTTTTAATGCTTGCAAGGGTGGAAAAGATCTGTTACTTTCATAATGTAACCACTAGGACACGTGTCTCTAGGGTTAGTACTCCAGATTCCACATTTCAAACTCAGGAAACTTCCAGGATGCTAACGTGCCATGTAGACATCTGTGTGTTGTGCATGCATCCAGAACATAGATTCTTGAGAAACTTGTCACCAGGCTTCTGTCGCTCAGTCATAAGTCTGCATAGAGTCAGAATTGTGAAATTTTGACCCATGGGGTTTTTTCATTAATGTTTCAAGGTGTCATAAATGCTAGGAAAAAATTCTAGAATGTGGAATTTCCCCTAGATGCAATTCTACGACATTACATTTTTCCCACACTTTAGTGGGCTTGATTTTGAAAAAAATAGCCTCACTAAGGTAGAAAATAAAAAATCTCATCCAAGTTTTGAATTTTACAGATTTGTGTGCCATAAGAAAGAGATCATAGCGGTCACCAAAGTTGAGCTAGCCAATAATGAGGGTGCCACTAGCATCCGAGCTCAACAAACAATGCCAGAATGGTCATGAAAAACTGTTCAAAGCTTTAACCTACAAAATTCAAATTTTATATTAGTTTCAAAAAATTGGAAGAAAGCTACTATGGAGAGAGGAATGATCAAGAAAAAGGTCATCGATTTGGAAGAAAAATATGATCAAGAGGTGACCTTATGCCCCCTCTTAAGTTTACCCCTAGCCTGGTGGGGAAAATTCAGGAGAAACTGGAGAGCCAAAAGCTCTAGGAAAAATGGGCCCCAAGGGGCCTATATATACCTAGGTGGGCCCCTAGAAGGGTCATTTTCACTATTCACTACAAGCAAATTATTGAATTTTGTGAGAGATAAGTTAGCAACATTCCAATTAGGAGAGAGTATGAGGTGTCAAGGTTTGAGAAGCTATGCTAGGACATTGCTGAGGGTCATGAGGTGGACCAGGTAGGCCGCAAAACCTCATTTTTCATGATTTTTAGCTCATTTTTAGGAAATTTTCTATCGACAAGGTGCACAGGAGTCCTATTTCTATACCTTTGTCTGAAATTTGTGCTATCATCTATTGTGAACACTGGGGTCCCGACTCCCCCTATCATCTCGAAGAGGCCTTGTCATCTTCAAGGTGGCCATGGCAATCAGGGATGCCTGTGTAATCTGTAGACGTCTGCGCGGTGCACATAGGTCCTAATTAATTTTTTGTTTTCATGTTCTGACTCAGATTTTTTTCTACTTTATGCAAGAGTTCTCAGAGATTTGGGAGCATTTGGGAGGGTGATCATTCTAACTCATTCGTGAGCAGAGAGACCATCTATCAGAGGATGAGGTCACACTTCTAGAGTGGGTCGGTCTCTAGAATGTGTTTACCATGCCAGAGATGAGATATTATGAGAGGATGTTGACAGCCCTTATGGAGTGATGGGATGCCACCACGTCATCTTTCTAGCTACCTTGTGGAGAGATGACTATCACAGTTGAGGATGTCTATCAAATCCTTGGGCTACCCATCTACGGACGATGGGTGGCTCTTGATGATATATGATTAACACGAGAGTAGACAAAGGGGGTCCTATACTGCATAGGGAGGACTGATGGCAACAACGACATGGGTCATATTTATAAGCACTAGTATGACCATGCGAGGACCACTGCACCATTGCTCCATCGAGTCATGGTCGTGACTATTTCCTTCCAAATCACGATTGATGGGTGAGGCTCACACCTACACGGGTGCCTTGTCCACACTATTAGAGAGATGGTAGAGAATAAGACCACTTTTTCTTGGGGGCGCAGCATGCTAGCACACCTCTACTAGGAGCTAGCCCAGTACGTGCATTATGAGTACCATGGCCTTACAATGTGCACACTTTTGTAGGTGTGGGCCTTTTCCCACATCATGTGCACTCATCCAGTTTCTTTTCCCTAGTGATAGCCATATCAAATTCCCATGGCCCATTGGTATGACATGACGGGCCAATGGAGATTCGGGGACTTATAGTTTTGGCTCTTACAGTTCGACACTCTTACTAGAGATGGGATTCGATGGAGACCCTAAAATTTTTTTAGATGGGTAGATGACATCAGGTACTTGAGGAACCTACAGCGGGACCATTTTTTGATCAATCATAGGGATTATATCATAGTACCCTACTACTAAAGTCAAGTCATATGGCAGCATGACTGACCTCAGACTATTCCAGTAGACGCGCCCACCTATACTAGGGCTCACAAGAGTGAAATGAGGGTTGGGGACTAACCTCATCCCACTATTACTAATATTATCCCCTCAGATGATGATGAGCCTGATCATGATCAGCCCCCCATAGTGGCAGAAAATAATGTCGAGGTAGCGGCTAAATTTGCATGGTGATGGGAGAGGCATCTTCCTGGTCTTGTGTTTGACGAGGATGCCCCGAGAGGAGATCCTGGTCCATAGGAGGACTTACCACCCCAGCTACTACATGATAGGAGGAGAGGTCGATAGTAGGTCGGTGAGGAGGAGGAGGCACCACAGGAGGAGGGGGGAGCACCACCGAGACTGAGGCAGAAGAGGAGGTCAGACCTACCACCATCTACCCCTATCTCTTCTACACCACTAGCTTATATTGCCATTGTTGTGGCACTAGCATCACTGAGAGTGGCCACCAATGTTGGTGGCGCAGGTCCCAACACCAACCCTCACCTTGACTTGCCATGGCAGCTAGCGGACCCAGGTATTTGGGATATGTTGTTTATGCTTCCACACATTCAATTTTTTGTTTACGATATATGTATATATATGCCATATGATACTGATACCTCTTTCTTTCTCTATGGTTGTAGAGGATGCACAGGAATGGATCAGGCTTATAACTTAGTATATTTTAGAGATTTCCCCTGTTGTGTCGATTCAGGGATCGATCCTTGAGGCTTACCGACCAGCATCTCCGGCACGTAACTCCCCCAACTTTGACCTAGTTGTGTGTCTGAGGATAGCTTACAAGGAGTAGAGCATGGATATTTTCCAACTTACTATGGAGCTGATGACTATTCAGGACAATGCAACTAGCTATCGAGGGAGCTGTGGACAACACTCGTCGAGCGAGACATGATAGTGAGGAGGACTGATCCTGCTAAGCAAGTGCGTGATTCCCTCCAGAGTCATCTCGATGACCTTGATGGGCAGCCTGTAGCTATGATCCTAGCAAATGTCTAGCAACTGGGGGATGAGTTGAGCCAGGCGGAGCTAATGATATCCTCCCTACAGGGGGAGATCAGGGGGATGCAAGTAGCTTTTTCTGTATCATGCTCCCACTATTTACGCTCCATGACCACCATTCAACCCCTCCCTAGGGTTCCATAGCATCCGCTAGAGCCAAAGGTCTTCAAGAGCCATGCACCACAATGATTAGAGGCCCATCATCAGTTTTGTATATCATTTTTGCAACGAGTACTTGTAGATCTTTTATATAGACATATATTCAACAACCACTAATTTTTCATAGTAGTGGCCTGATACATGTCCATGAAATTTGATACATACATGCATATATATATATATATATATATATATATATGGATACATCAATTCTGATTTCATGGCATCATTCATTTGGATATGTATATTCTTTATTTTTCACATATGTTTATGCTATGGATGTTATATGCTCATATGGATGTATACATACATTAGATGCTAATATGATTTAATAAACACACATGGTAGTATGCTAATTAAATACAATGATTATCTAATATTTTTAATAGACATAATGTGATGCATGGTCACACACACACACACACACATGGTCATTCACTAATTAAAAAAAATCATAATGCGTTAATGAATAATGTCAACATATGTAGTGCTACTACCCTTCTGTAGAGAGAACACCACATAGTATCAATGAAGATGCATTGCATTAATAGGCACTTTTAGAGGTGTTCCATCCATAGATGATAATCCATAGGCACCTTAACCATATACATAGATCACAATGTAAGGGCCTAACTAGTTGGGACTCAACTTTCCTCTCTGATCAAGCGACACACTTACATTTCTTTGGTTTTCACAGAGAACTAGATTTTAAAAGTCCTAGGAAGCACACCATGATTATATTTCCTAGATAACCACCATTTATAAGCCTTAAGATGTTTGATGGCCCATAAATGGTGCTCATTGAGTATCCCCCACTGATGCAAATGGTTAACTTGATAGGTTTCATCATCAATTAACCCTTTAAGGGAGACCTATAAAGATGAAATCTCCAACTCTAAAGGCATAATAACTACGACACCATACACGAGTTTTAACGAATTGTTCCCATAGCCATACAAAAACTCATGTGATAGGCCCATAAAGCATACATTAGTTGAATATGCTAATCTTTTCCATGCTTATTAACTGTCTTACAGAGAATAACCTCAAGATTTTTGTTAGATGCTTATGCTTGACCATTAGATTATGGATAGTATGGTGTGGAAAACCTATGTTGAATATGGAATTTCTCAAGGAACTGCTTCACTTCCTTGTCCTTCAAAGGTGTACCATTGTCATAAACAAGCATACCAGGTAATCCAAATTGAGAAATGATGTTGTTCATGAGGAAACTACATATAGATTCAACGTTCTTGGATCAGAGTGGGATAGCTTTGACCCATTTCGTGAAGTAATCAGTAGTGGTAATGATAAAGGTATGTCCCTTGGAGGAAGGAGGTGATATTTTTCAAATGATATCCAACCCCCATTTTGCAAACGGTCAAGGATAAGTTTTATTTTGTAATTCTTGGGAAGGTGCATGAATAAGATGACTGTGTTGTTGACATTGATGACACCTCTTAACAAAATTGAAGGAATCTTGTTCCATTGTTTTCCAATAGTACCCCATGTGTATCAATATTCTTTCCAAGGATCTACCACCAAATTTTCCACCCACGGAGCCTACATGGGCTTCCTTAAGGGCAAGGGGTATTTTCGCTTTAGTGAGACACCTGAGAAGCAAGCCATTATAGGATTTTCTATAAAGGACATAAGACAGAATAACATAACAAACTGAAAGCTTTCTTATACAAGTGTGATAATTCTTTGTTGCATCATCAAGAAAGTTTCTATTCTTTAGGTAGTTATAGATGTTAGAAAAACATTCTCCAGAGTCCACATGGCAATATACAAGGGACTCGGCTTCGGGTTGGTCGGGGACCCCAGTGGTCCATAGGACCTAGACCACAAAGTGGTATTCTTTCATATCTTCTTTTGAAGGTACCAAGGAAGCAGTGATTTCCATGGCATCAACATGTCTATTTTTTCTCCTAGGGACTATTGGACTCAGGGAACACTGAGAGGGGGGGTTAAATCAGTGTTCAAGAAATCTCAACTTTAAATCCAGACCTTAAACCTTTTACCACACATAAACATAAATAAAGATGCAAGCACATGAACAAGATAATCAAGGCATACCAATAATCAGTTGCCATCAATGACAACACTAGAAGCCATACCAATGATCTCCTCGAGCCATATGCCAACAGTCTCCCCCTTTGGCATTGATGGAAACACTTAGTGAAAAATGACTAAGTGTTAAAACCAGAGATACGCTGCCAAAATCCAAAATTTCAAAACACGGAAAAACACTACTCCACCTTAGGATGTCAAGGAATTTTTCACTGCATTCTCTCCTCCTTTGACATCAATGACAAAAAATTACTGCTTTCTCTCCCCTTTTTCTGGTATTCTTACTGCACTTCTTCATTTTTTTCTAAAACAAAATTTAACTGCTCTCTCTCCCCCTTTGCTAAATAGAAATTTGATCAAAATTTGAAAACTACAACCACTGCACAAATCAAAAAATTATTGTATACTTATCTTTCATCTCTGGAAGGAATTTCTTCCAAGCATCTACAACAATCCCAATAATTATTATTAGACTATTATTTTCTGATGTCCAGTTGATGATCTGAATGAGAGATTTTGGAATTGTAATTGCTTCTTCCAACTTCTCTCCTTTCCTCGGGACTTCAATCAGCTGCTCCAATCTGCATTCAATTTGATCCTTCAATTTCCAAAAAGTTTCCACAAGAGTGTTTCTGGAAAAGTGAATCTTTGCATGCTCAACCTGCAACTCATGAATTATTTTCTTTACTACTCCATCCTGGTCCTGAAACATATTGTAGTCCTGACCAATTTTAATCAATTCATTTTCAATTTTCTCTAGCTTGTCTTTATATTTTCCAACATGAGGCCAATGTAGAAAATGATTGTAGATGTTATTAGCTGAATGGATGCATTGCTTCAACACATTCATTTTCTTTTTTAGTTTTGTAAGGGATAGCCTAAACTGCTCCTTCAAATGTAAGATTATTTCCTCCTCTTTCTTATCCTGAGAGTCAGAAGCCACAACTTCCTTAATACACTCAATCAACTCTTCAGGGAATACATTTTGCAAACCTTCCAATTCAATGTTATTTTGCACAAAGTATTTTCCTAGACTACTCTCAATCAGATCTTGATCATATGAGGGTCGATCTAACCAAATTTCAGCAATCTTCTGCATTTCATCTTTCTCCTGAACTATCTGTAGTATCTTTGTTTTGAATAAAGTTTCTTCTTCTTCATTTCCTTCAACCATTATTTCATGTGGTCCAACTGATTCTAGTTCATCTCTTGGGGTGTATTCATTAGATTCTTCATCAAGTATGTCCAAAATTATCTATTATTTTCCTTTTCCTTCAAATTTTAGAGACTTGAGTACTGGAGGAGTATCATTAGCAAACTCTATTGCTCCTTTTTGCTTCCTCTCCATCTTACCAAAAGATGATCCAACTTCAATTTTTTTTATTAGAAGAGAGATACTAACTACTCCAAACTTTCCTAACAACTCTCTAAAGAAATTTTCATAAGCTTGCTCACAATTTTCCAGAGTATTTAAATGCTTAAAAATTTGCTTACAGACCAGTTCACTCTCCTTCCATGCAACATTATCATTTTGCAGCAAGAAATTTAGAAAATACATCATGATACATATGATCAAAGTTCCAAACCTGAAAGGATAATCTACATCCATTTTCAATTGCACATTCTCCATTAGTTGATCTTTCAGCAAACTACACAAGTCAAAGTCTTGGTCCTCCATTATCATCTTATGCGAAATGTAAACTACACCTGCAAAGGTTGATCCTTCCTTGTTTCTGAAGGAAATTTTATATGAAATTCCATATGTAATGTACCTTGTCAATGGATCTTTGATCATCAAAATTACCAAAGCCCTCTGATCTCATGTTACACTGGTTAGCGTTTCGACTTCCTTATTTCAAATCAACTTCTTAATCAAAATATCTCCAACATTGCATAACCCAGTTAAATTTCTAATCACTTCCTTTGAAATAAGATAGGGTTTCTCTAAATTTAGAGTGTCTTCATTTAATCTTCTCAAGATGAACCTAACCACTTCCACATTGTCAAAATAAGGAAATTCGTTCCAGATGTCCAAACTCCTATGTTTCGCTCCTTCGAGCCACTTCAATTCACTGGTAGAAAACATATCTCTTACATCCCCGATCTTCCTGCTACTATATTCATCCAAACACATAATTCCCTTGATTTTCTTCATTTTCCATACCGAACAAGGTTTTTCTACCGAGCACAAATTTAGAAATTCTACAAGCAAATGGAATACCTAATGAATTCACTGCTGAATCGACTTGACTCCAAAATTCTGCTCCAGAGGCTCTTTCACTATTTTTTTCAATGCAAGGTGACAAATGATAGTTCCAAATATCTTTTTATAGCTTTGCACACCTAACCTTTTTACCGCAATAAATGCTCTGCCGTAGGAGATTCGGTTACACTGCTCTCTCAGATAGCAAGAGAAGAATCCATCTATGGATCTTCAAGATCTCAACTTACAGAACAAGTGATCACAGATACGTTTGTTGGCTAATGGTACAACTACTTAAAACTTCCTTTAGTCTGGTGCCAACTATTGAAGGGGGGCACATGATTTTACTTGAAAGACTCCCCCTAGGTTGATGGCTTGAAATCAATTTCTAGAGGAATTACCGAAGGAAAATTTTTGTATGGGCTTATCAGATTCACTCTTCTTTACCCACGTTTTCTTCATCTGATCTCTTATCTTTTCCACAATTACTTTTCCTTTTCCTTTTTCATATTTCTATGAAATTCTTCTTTGATATACCAGACCTCTTCTATCCATATTTTTGTTCCTGTAGAATTTTGCAATGTGATCACATCTATTGTAATTGTAACACGCTAGATTTCTTTGTCTAGGCCATTCATTCCATTTATTTCCCCTTGATCTACATTGGTTAGCAACATGTCCAAATCTTCCACAGGTGTAGCATTTAACATTCCTTATATTGACATCCATACTTCTAAATTCAATTGATTTATGACCAAACTTTTTGCAACTAAAACACTGACTGGGAAATGATGGACAACTTGAATTTACTTCTACATTGAGAAGCCATATGACCAAATTTATTGCAAGAAAAGCAGTAACCATTAAACTTCTAAGCATTGGGTTGTCTTACCAGATACCTTTTTCCCTTGTTCATCTAATTTCTTTGTCTGGGATCCTTGTGTTCAAATCTAGAGCTCTCTTCCTTCTAATATCCAAGACCTCGCTATCATTTGCATCCTTATGTCCTTTATTCATCTCATCAAGCTTAGCAGAACTAATCCTGAACTTCTCCTTGTATTCATTTGTAGTAGAGAGTTCATCTCTGAGAATAACTATCTGTCTTTCAAGCTCTTGTTCACTAATTTTGGATTGTTGTAGTTCAATCTCCAGTTGAATGAATCCACTATTAACTCTGTTGCATTCTTCTAATTTTTCTTTCAAAGAATGAGTCAGACTCTCCTCATTCTTCTTTCTTTCTTCAATCTCCTTAGTTAGCTTCATTTCCATAGATTCCATCTCAATCTTTAGAGTAGCATTGTCCCTAACAAGATTTTCACATTCTTTAGTTATTTATTTTAGGGTTTGATTAAGGTGAATATCTTCCAAGATTTTATTTTCTTTTTGTTTTAGTTGATCACATAGTTCCCTCCTCTTTTCTCTCGGCTCGTTGATTTTATCCTTCAATGATTGGATGAATTTTTCAGCATCCACAAGATTTCATTTTAACTCCAGGACTTCTGCTTTAGACTAATGAAGATCATCGAGTGCTACCATAAGTTGTTGTTGAAGACCACCACAGACCATTGTTAGGGGAAAAACCACTGTGGAGATTAATCCACAATTTATATACTTTGTTAAAAGTATGAAGAAAAGGGAATGCACATGCATTCAGGCACATTTCCTAGAGCTCACTGCTCAAAATAAGAAAGGCTCATTTCCTTACAAAATGTTTGCATTATAACAAAAATTTTAACTGAGAAAATAGCATGTCCAAATGCCTGGATTCAGTTCCAATGAAGCTCAGTTAAAATGATCTTCAACCCTTCTAACTGATTTTGTATTTCTGCTCTGCCCTTCTCTATTTTTCTGCCCTTCTAAAACTGTGCATAGATTGTTCAATCACCCTTATAATACTCGCACATACATTTTCCCCACTCTACACACACATTCACACACTTTCACTTGTTTTCCATACCCAAAATGAATTACCAATCTCATATATATATCCACTAGCAAGAATTTAATTACTATATGTCAGCTTCACACAAAATATCATATTCTCCACATATCGGCTCAAATCATGAACAATTTATAACGTGTACCCATACAAGTCAGCCACACATAGTTGGGACCCAAAATAAAATTCCTGAACATAGAAACATTTAAACAATCATCCCTTATACATCCACGCCATGCTACATTGTCTGGGTCGGCCACCATGAGCAAATAATCAGAAAATCATTTTGTCAAATCTCCTTAATCGTACATTGATTAATGCAACATCACAAAACTTACTAATAAGGTAATATACATGCTTAACAACCTATCCTGGGGATCCACAACACAAGATGATGATCCAGTGAAGCATACAAATTGACATACTAACCAGATACCCTATTCTTCATGTTCTCTATCGGTAATACACTATAATTAACTTTAACTAATGGTATGACCAGGTTCGGATCTGCGGACCACAATAGTGACTTCAATTGCCATCAATGAAAACACTAGATGCCATATCAATAATCTCCCTGAGCCATATTCCAACAGGGGCACTATCTATCTTGAAAGAATAGAATTGTTTAAGCAAGGACAGGGAAAGGTCCCAATAATGGGACAACTTAGTCTACTTGGCTTGATAGGTTCCCATTACCTGGTTCACGATAAGTTCAGAGTCTTCTAAAATATGAAGACATTTTATTCTTAGTACAATCATGGAATGTAAGCTAGTAATAAGGGCTTCATACTCAACAATATTATTGGTACAAGGAAAATTTAGTCAAAAGGATAGAGGAACCGGTTTACCTTCAAGGGATATTAGAACCACGCCAACTCCAAAACTAGTTTGACACCTTGATCCGTTGAAATAAATTTTCCACTCAAGGTCATGATTAATTACAAAAATATTTTCATCAAGAAACAAATCCAAGCTGGGAAAAGAGTGAGATGAGGGAGCGTTTTCCAGCTAATCCACAACCACTTGACCCTTTATTGATTTCTGAGTAATGAACTTTATGTCGAACTCAAAAAGAAGCATAACCCATTTCGCTAATCTCCTAGCAAGGTCGATGCTAGAAAATAGATGCTTTAAGAGATATGTTTTTACTATGACATGTGTTTCAGCATGGAGGAGATAGTGTCTCAACTCTTTCGTAGCGAAGACAAGAGAAAGGCACTACTTCTCCATGGAGGAATAATGGGTTTCATAGTCAACCAAAATGCGACTAATGTGGTAGACCGCTCTCTCCTTCCCAGTGTCATCATATTGACCTAAAAGAGCTGCCAAATCATATGGTGAAATGGCAAGGTAAAGAAGAAAGGGTCTATCTTGCATAGTTGGCATCAATACAAAATGATTGGACAAATAGGCTTTGATTGATTCAAAGGATTTTTGACACTCCTCATCCCATATGAAGTGAACATCCTTTTTCAATAAATGAGTGAAAGGAAGGGTACTATCAACCAAATGAGATATAAATCTATGAATTGCCTAAATCTTCCCCTATAAACTTTGCAACTCAGTGATATTCCTTGGTGGAGGCATGTTAATAATGGCATCAATCTTATTAGTATCAACCTTGATCCCACAGCGAGAAACTATAAACCCCAAAAGCTTGCTGGTGTCAACATCGAAGACACATTTATGGGGATTTAGTCTCATTTTATAGAGTTGAAGCCTCTCAAAAATAAGGTGAAGGTTCTTCGCTTGATCTTGATGGGTTATCAATTTTTCCAATATATCATCAACATAATCTTCTAAGATCTTATGGATAAAATCATGAAATATCAGGGTCATCACCCGTTGGTAAGTAGCTCCCACATTTTTTAATCCAAAGGGCATGACCATATAACAAAAAGTACCCCATGGGGTAGTGAATGTAGTCTTGTATTGTCATCTAGGTTAATATGAATTTGATTGTAACCCGAGAAGCCATCCATGAAAGATAGTAATGCATGGCCTACAGTTGAGTCGACAATCATATCTATATTAGGCAACTAAAAATCATCTTTAAGAGAAGCCTTGTTAAGATCATGAAATTTAATACATATATGAATACGACCATCAATCTTACTAATGGAAACTGTATTCAAAATGCAAGGGGAATAGTCGATAGGATGGATAAAGCCTACTTTCAACAATTTATCTTTCTCGGTCTTGACCATCAATGCCACCCTAGGATTGATATTTTGGATTTTTTGTTTAACTGTCTTGGCATTGAGATATAGGATGATATTGTAAACCATTATATATTCATCAATACTAGGCATATCCTCATATTTCCAAGCAAAGATATCAGGATGAGAATGCAAGAGATCGGCGTGTTCATCTACTTCCTCTGAAGAGAGACACTTCCTGATCTTGATCACTTTTTTAGAGGATTTAGGATCCATAGAAATTTCAACAGTATCTCTTCTAAGAAGGGAACTATAGTCTTTAGGATGATATATCATGACCTCATCATCGACATTAGATAGAGGGTCCTCCTCGTCAATACTCAAAATGGACTCTCCAAAGTACGCTTGACTATGCAAGCGATATGGGAACCATTTCTTGTGGTGATAAGGAAGAAACAAGGAATAAGTTGTTGGATCTTAGTTGTGTTTATGGTTGTCCTTGATGACAAAACCACTTTTAGATTGGTTCTTTTTATTGACTATCTTAGATTGGATCCTTATGCTTTATCATGGCACTGATTTAATGACAAATTTCCTTATATGGCTTATTGGTCTTGGCATTCAGTGGACAACTTTATGGCTTTGGGTTACATTTAGTTTTGGTTTTCATTCATATCCTATTGTACTAATCAGTTTAAGCTTCATGTAGATACAGGTTATCTTACTTGTCTAAGAAATTGGATTATGGTATTGGTTTTCAATTTCTGGGCTCTTTTCAGTTTCAGAATTATGATCTTGGTCTTCACTCGTTCAGGTATAATATTTCATGGTTTACTCAGTAGTATTTGAGTTGGTATATCATTGATGATCATGGCACATATTTTGTTCAATACTTTGATACATTACTCCATTTCAGACAGTATGGTTATTGCTTTATTTGACTCAATGGAACTTGATGTCATATCTGACTAAGGCATATGACTTTAACAATATATATGGAGACTCTATTACACTAGCCTTGATCAACATCTCATGGTATCTTGTCAAATATATAAGTGAAGGTAATGTGCATGGCTCGAAGATAATGTTACTTTGGGCATCATTTTTTTTTAAATGGCTAACTTGCAATGATATCGAGCCTTATTGAATTTGAAAATGACTTTGGTTAAAGTCATCAACAACCATCATACATTTCTATACTTGTCATTTCCTTTGGAGATCATGTGGTCGGCATCATTATCTAATAATTTGGTCTATTTTAATAATGTGGTCAGCAGACTTTGGACTTTGACAATGAACTCAACAATCTTTTGAGTTGATTATTATTATTTTTATTTATGCATACTTCAAACTTCATTATGTTCTTTTGAGTAGGCATCGATTGTTTTAGAAAAGGAATGTTTAGGGAAAAATGAGCTTTATGTTTTTCATTTGGCTGGGTATGGAACCCTAGCCACCACCATCAAGACATTGTGATCTCCTATCTTCTTTGAATTTTCTCTCAGCCCTCTCTATCATTATTCTATGGTTCCAAAAATAGCTCATCATGAGAGTTCGGCCTGTATATAGTTCTTTCTTTGTGCATGAAAAGATTGTGTTCTTTCAAGGGAAATCGTGGGAGCTGCAAATTCTAACTAGTATTTATTTGATTGCTGTACAAACAGGTATTATTATTTGGTATTTATATTAAGAAAATGGAAGCTTTTGGTGCACTATTGTCTTTCTTTTGGAAAACTCTTTGTGGTTGAAGACATTTTTGCATGATATGGGTTTGGTTACACTTTCTCCAATATCAGATTTTTTTTTTGCAAATGCTATTATTGATCATTGTGTTCATTTTGAAATGAAACAGTTACATTTCTTAATAGATTGGTAAAACATAAAACATAACATGCAATGATACCTCTGTGAAATATTTCACCTGTCATTATTCTGATGGATTCAATATATGGGTTTTCTATTTATAATTTTACAGACAATGGGTAGTCGTGCTTTTTGAGAAATTTGTCAGTTTCAATTGGAAATCTCTTCATTCATTGCAGAAATTATAGTTTCAGCTTATGGGTATTCAAAAATAAATGTTTGAGCATTTGGGTATTCTAAAATTAGTAACTATTATGAAGATTATTGCTCTTGATTTGGGTTTTCGTGTAAAACTCTTGCAGTTTGAATAAAAGGAATTATTATAACCCTGTCAAAGTTTATTTACTGCCTATTGATTAGGCGTTACATATCATTGATTCTCTGGCACACATTTAAAAACAACAAATGGGGTTTTAGATTCCTTTTTGACCTTGAATTCTTTGAAGAATCTTTTTGACAGACATACTTGTAAATGCATATAAAAATAGTGTTGTGAACACTGTGATACTCTTGGTTATCATTCTGAGAGAGATATTTTGGTTGTATCAAGAAATGTATTGGAAAAACTCTATAATAGAAAATCTGAAAAATATGATGCCAAACAATATTATAATTCTTCTCTATGTAATATTTTAAGGATTCAATATTTGGATTCTTAGGGTATTAGGTAGACGAGACAACTTAGTTATATGAGCTTAACTGAAAACAGAGAGATCCTCTGAGATATTATTATTGTTCAGAAATATAATTTGAGGGGTTGGTGCTCCTTGAGATTGATATCTCTAAATGAGGGGTTGGTACTCCTTGAGTGGGTGCACAAAAATTAGCCTATAAGGCATTGTGAACTGTGGATTAAATTGATTAAGACTGCAAGGCATTTTAGGAGTGGTTTTTATACCCCAGGAGGGTTTTCCACTCAAAAAATCTTGTGTCTCTTTGTTCTTTTATGATCTTACTGCTTTACTGAGTTGTTACTGCTTTGTTCACCATTTTGGTACTACATTTCTCAATTTTGTTTCTCAATGATTACATTCAAATTATGAATGCATTAATCATGTTAATATTGAGATCAAATTTGAGCTATGGTTTAATTTTATGAAAGTTGTTTAAATCTGTTTAGACATTGATTCACCCCCCCCTCTCAGTGTCATTTTCACTCCAACATAAGCACCTATAAATTCCTCTAGCACTTCATCTAAAGAGAAGACATCTAGAGGTACCTTCTTGGCCTTCCCCCTTTCCTCTATTAACTCAGGATGAACTAGGCTCAGCGACTCAATTGAAATCATATTAACACTCCACCAAGGCTTTTGCTTGGATTGTTCTATAGAGCATCCAAAACCTAGATAGAATTTCATGGCTTGAACTAGATAGGGACCCGAATCCCTTGCTCGATACACCCTAATCCCTTCTTCCCATATCCAAACCAAGAAGTGAGCTCATATCTGAACCCGTAACGAGTTTGTAAAACCTCGGGAGGTGACAACTCCACTTAGAGCTTTTCATTCCACCAATGGATGTCAAACATTTCTACGGGGGTACTCCCACCTTCTTTATCATGTTCAAAAACATTAATATCCTTTGTAAGAGTGGGATTATTTTCCTTAGCACAGGAAGGAGTGATCTTTTGAATATGATCACACTTATCTTCCTCCACGGGAGTATCATCTACCTTTGTGTCAAGGGCACTTGGGAGGTCTATGCAAGAGGGGTTTGCCTTGTATTTTGAAATGATGAATTCAAAGAGATTCAAGGAGCCCCAATCATCTCTAAGGAAAGCGTTCATTTGAGAAGTAGATGAGGGAGACTTAGGGTCTTCTACTTTAGGTGATTCTTCATTTCTAACACTCGCTCTGGGAACAACTTCCACAGAGGGTATCAATGAAGAACATGCTATAGCATCAGCAGTCAAAGATGGAATACAATTCTTGAGAGTAGATACAACTGAAGCACGACCGACAGCAGCTAGTTTACAAAGGTGAATGCCTTTTGGATCTTCTTTAACTATAACTACTTGATTATTTGGAATGAACTTCAAAGAGCGATGTAAAGTAGAAGTCACCGCACCCATAGCATGGATTCAAGGTCTTCATAAGAGGAGGCTATATGGTAAGGGGTTGGGCATCACATAAACTAATGTGGGTAAGGTAATGGGACCTAGTTGCAAAGGTAGTATTATTGTACCTAGAGCTTGGTGATTGGCATTATTGAAACCATGAATGTACAAGGAGGAAGCCACTAAAGAAGATGAATCAATCTTAATTTTAGGTAATATTTCTACACCACAAACATTGAGGGTTGAACTGATGTCAACGAGGGTGTGCCTAATACCAAAATTGTTGACATTGACAATAATCATCAAAGGCTTTGCTTGCTTCTACACATCCAAAGGTGGGATTTCTTATTGGTGGAGTGTGATATTCGGTGAATCCACGTGAATATGAGCCAACAATGCATTAACATCCATGGGCCTAGTGGAGGCAGGAAAGAGAATATTTTGTAAAGCTTCTTGGAGCATCTCCTGATAAACTGGGGCAGTTTGAAGCAAGTCCCAAAGTGAGATCTTAGCTGGAGTAACATGAAGCTGCTTGAAATTATCGTAATTGACTGCTGCTTTGATCGCGGGTTTAGGTGTTGAAGGAAGGCTTGGCTGAGAGGGTGGTAAAGAAGTGGGGACAAATGGTTGTAATGTAGGAATAGTATGTTGTTGATTTAGATTTTGTTTATTACTCCTTGTAGGATATGTGTGTCTGATAGTATCATAAGATGTAGAATCCGTAGCCTTCACGAACCTTGAGTATAATTCTAATGAACTACTATGACATGAAATCCCATAGACAAAAGATTCATCTGGGGTTATGTAAATGACAGGTTTCTTAGGGCTTAGAGGAGCCACAAATACCACCACCACATTTACTGATCCCTAAGCCTATTGAAAGGAGACTTGTTCGAGAGATTTGTAGATAGGGGAGAGCACTTCTAATAAATCATCTAGAGCATCTTCCAAAATATCTAAATCTTCCTCAAAAAAGTCATTATCATGAAAGTGCAACATCGCAAAGAAAGATCTGGCATTCACATCAGGTTCACCAAAATGTGATATAAGAGGGTTTCACTACACATAGGTCTCTCTTTTCTCAAGAGATCACAAAGGAACAAACTACCCTTATACCCCTTAGGATGACAGATCAACATAATGATAAAGAACTAATATTTAGTTATGCTTAAGGAAAAACTACTAGAGAAACTAGGAGAGTAAGGCTAGGAGATTCCTACCTCAAAAGAGGGAGCTCTCGAGCAAAATATGTCAATGCGGTTTCAGGACACCAGTGCAGCATGCTGTTATCTAAAGGATGCATTGTCATCTAAAGGACGCGCTAGCATCCTGGGCAATAGAGAACTCAAGAATTCAAATGAACACAAATAAACTTTACTTCTAAGCTCAGGGGTGAGTTGTACTGGACTATATAACTAATCAAAAAACTAGAAATTGAAATGAACACAAGGATGCTTGGATAAAGCTTACCTTCCTCTAGACGTCCAAATATTCACTCCAAGCTCCTCTTCGTGACCTATACACAAAATAATGAGAGGAAAGTTGTTGGGTGGCTATATAAGAGCCTGCCTCAGTTAGACCCCACTTTGGTATTCCCACCTCCACAGACAACCAAGTTGGAAAGGAGTGCTAAAGAAGTAAACAAATCATATGGTGAAAGAAAAACCCGCTCAGAAGTAGAAATTGCACCACAAGAAGCATGTGGTGAAAGAAAAACCCACTCAGGAGTAGAACCCACACCACAAGATAGTAAATGAATCATTATGAAAGGAAAGTGAAAGAGAGAGAGTGTTACCCACGGGCCTAGACCCTCTTCGGAGCACATGGATGAACCGTTGAGTGCTTGCTTGAGATTTTTTGCTACTATTGGGAGGACCCCAGTCCAGCATGGCTTCACTTGTGAGAGCACTATTATCAAAGATGAGGAGATCTCAAAGTTGGAGCAATATAACAAGAGAGCTTTAGTGATGTCTTCCAACCCCCAAATGAGAGTCAAACAGAGGTTTTAATTCTTGCAAGGGTGGCAAAGAGCCATTACTTTTGGAATGCAACCACTAGGACACGTGTCTCTAGGGTTAGTATTCCAAATTCCACGTTTTGAACTCAGGAAACTACCAGAACGCTCGCACACCACGTAGATGTTTGCATGTCGCACCTACGTCCAGAGCCTAGATTCTCGAGAAACATGTCTCCAGGATTTTGTTGCTCAATTACAAGTCTGCGTGGAGTTAGAATTGCAAAATTCTGACCCATGGGATTTTGTCATTAATGTTTCAAGGGGTCATAAATGCTAGAAAAAATGATAGAATGTGGAATCTCCCCTAGGTGCAATTCTATGACATGACACTTAAGCACAAATTAGATCACATCTTCACTCTAAAGGATGGTCATAAGAATTATTCTTCATATTGTTCATCTCATTCTATTTTGGATTGTTTCATTCTTATAATGGAGCAATCTCCTTCATCCATGAAATTTTTCATTTTCCCTCCTTCAGATTTTGGCAATGACTCCCCAATCCCTCTACCTCCTTCTATGTAGTTACTATAGTCCTCTCTAGAGAAGTGCATGTTCAACTCAATTGAGGACATCCTCACTTAGTCATCCACCGTTGCTAAGTTGATGACATTAGCCTCATAGGAGCTAATAGATGAGGACATTTAGGAAACTTCCTCCTTTGCTCTTGCTACAAGTGAGTCATCTGATACTAGCCTCGTTGTCCTCCCTCTACAAGCTCGTCTTCCCTCCCCTTACATTGATCTAGATTGGAAGTAGGCTAAATTCTTAGAGGTGCTTGACTAGAGTAGTACCTCTTCTTATCTTTAGATTAGATCTGTGTGTTTTTTTGTGTTCATTGTACTTGTTTGTTTATGTTTGTGCTTTCCCCTAGAGGAGTCTTGGTACCCTTGTAGGTACTTGGTGTTAGTGTTTTATACCTTCGGGAGCTATTTTTCCTTAGTTAAAGGCTAGTCGGCCTTCATGTTTCAATTAATATTTTATATTTTTTATCTTCTAAGAGAGCCAACCTAGTGAAGAGGTCTCCTATCTTGGTATATAAGGAAGGCGACTTCTTCTCATTTGGACATCAATTCATTCTCATTTCAATTCGCATCTTCTAAGAAGGAGTTTGCACTTAGCAGAAAATAACCGTCTTTAGCAACAAATCTTATTTCAAGAACAATTACATTCATTAGTATCAAGGAGAGGTTTCACCATTCATTGTATCAAATTCGGCCTTGTGTTGGGCCTGAGTTGTAAGCATATTTTTTCTCTTATTCTTTCAATATATAAGAGATATATCTTATTTGGTTTTTTCTCCCTCGAGAAGGAGGGTTTTCATAGGGTGGCTATTGTGTTCATTGTTCTATGTGTTGTTGTACTTCTGCTTATTTACATTTTTTATCATAAAACTAACATGGTATCAAAGCAGGTCTAAGAAAATATCTATCAGATTTGTTCAAGAAGTCAATTCAACTTTTCATCTCGGGCAGATCTTGAAGGTAAAGTATTGCAGATCTAAGGTTGCAAATTATTTTAGACCTAAGGGAAGATCTTTGAAGGTGAATTTGTGAAGAAAAAGAAGATGGTGAACGGTGTCAAGGTAGAAGATAGGCTTGATGGAGCTTCAAACTTAAACTCTTGGAAACATAGGGTACTCATTGCATTAGAGGAGAATGATCTTATTGATTTCAGGGAAAATGATGTGCTTGAGCCTTTCTACTAAGAAAATCTAGTGGAAGAAAAATGGCACGAAGGATAGAAAGATCATGATAAACTTTGTGATGAATCACCTAGTACCGATCATCTCCAAGTTGAAGACAGCTAAAGAAATGTTTGATACTCTAAAAGGATTGTATGAGATCAACAATACTAGAAGAGCCCTTGCTTTAAGACTACAACTTCACCATGTAAACATGGATAAAGAAGATTCAATCATCTCATTCTTTATGAAGATTTCTGATTTGAGAGATCAGTTAAGTGCTATTGGGGATATAATTGCAGACATATATCTTTTTATGTTGGCACTAAATGGTCTTCCTCAATCTTCGAAACCCTTTATTCAAAGCATCAGTGGGAGATCTAAGTTTCCCAAGTTTGATCGTATTCAAGCTGATTATATTCAAGAAGAATACAAGTTGGCAGCAAGAGGAATTGGGAAAAACTATCATGGTGTAGAAAATAAAGTTCTTGCTACATATACTTATAGAGAAAGAGGCAAAGGAAGAAAGAGGAATAGAGACAGAGGATCAGATTCAGCCCCAAAACCAAAGAAGAAAAAAGATCTCTCTCACATTCAATGTTTTAGGTGTGACAAGTATGGTCACTTTGCTCGAGATTGCAAATTAAGGTCTACACAACTTGTTTCTACTCCAGAAATTGACATAGGGACATCTCAGAAGGAGCCAAGTTCTAAAGTCAATTCAGAAGGTTTCTTACTCTAAAGTCGATTAGTTTCTTTGAAGAGGAGGAAATAACATTCAGAGGGAGTCTGACAAACCAATAGAGGCAATCATGGACGAGGAGGTCAGGAGGTTGATGCTAGTACTTGGAGCTTCAAAGGGAGTCACATCATCATGAAATCCCTTCTAGTGTATATTTCTTTGAGACAGAGAAATATGAGGTGAAAGCGTATATTTCTCTAAGACGGAGAAAGATGAGGTGAAAGCCCTTGTAGTGTATATTTCTCTGAGATGGAGAAATATGAGGTGAAATCCCTTGTATTGTATATTTCTTTGAGACAGAAATATGAGGTGCGAGCCCTTGTTCATCTCTGAGACTGAGATGAGACATCATGTTGAGAGACTCCATGATGACATCACATTGAGAGAATCCATGATGGATTCTTGTACTATTGTTTTCCACACATGGGAGTAGCCATTGTGGACGTCATGTTGAGAGATTCCATGACAACATCATGTTGAGAGACTCTGTGATGAACACTTGTACACATGTTTATTTCCACACATGGGGGTAGTTATTGTGGACATCATGTTGAGAGACTCCATGATGACATGACGATGAGAGAATTCGTGATGAACTCTTGTACATATCTGAGACTGAGATGTGGTTGTATCCATTATGAGCGTCATGTTGAGAGACTCCATGATGAGGATATCTAGAAAATACCTCCCTAGCTAAGAGGGAGTGTTATTTTTTTATACCTTCGGGAACTATTTTCCCTTAGTTAAAGGTTGGTCGGTCATCATGTTTCAATTAATATTTTATATTTTTTATCTTCTAAGGGATCCGACCTAGTGAAGAGGTCGCCTATCTTGGTATATAAGGAAGGTGACTTCTTCTCATTTGGAGATCAATTCATTCTCATTTCAATTCGCATTTTCTAAGAAGGAATTCACAGTTAGCAACAAATCACCATCTTTTGCAACATATCAAATTTTGAGAAGAATTACATTTATGAGTATCAAGGAGAGGTTTCACCATTCATTGTATCAAATTTGGCCTTGTGTTGGGCTTGAGTTGTAAGAAAATCTCTGGTCTTATTCTTTCAATATATAAGAGATATATTTTGTTGGGTTTTTTCTCCCTCCAGAAGGAGGATTTTCCCAGGGTATCTATTATGTTCATTGTTCTATGTGTTGTATTTTTTCTTATTTAAATTTTTTATCATAAAACTAACACTTGGATATAGGAGAGAAAATATGTCATAATTTCTTCTATATGTTTTATCATTCTTCTATTTGTCATAAATTTATTCTTTCCACACCTATAACAATGCAAAGCATTAGAGCATTTAGAACTCTTTCATATTGACACAAATTTTTATTTGTCTTTGTGTGCTCTTCTTCTCATTCCAATCTATTTAGGAGTGATGAAAGTTCATATAATTTACACTTTATATATATACATTTATGATCAGTTCTAACCCTAAATACCTGGATCCCCTTATGCTCTCAATCTCTACATTTTCTTGATGTTGTGTATTCTATGTGTTATCCCTTGTGCAATAATATTCCATGGATACATATCACTATGTATGTCATGTGACACAACATCTCTATTTATTTCTCCTCCTTAGAATGACTTATGCTCCTCTACATAGCACATATCATTTTAAGGGAGGCTATATATAATATCTAGTTATTATTATTATTTTAAAAATCAAAATATTGATGTCTTATGGTCTCATCACTTATTTTGGGGGCAACTTGACTAGACATCTTTTATCTTGATCTTTCCATCTAGCCTGGGGGAAACCTAACTAGACAAGTATTTTTTATGATTATATTGCAATGTGGTTTACAATAGCCATAGGCCTATCCACTTGTCATATGGTCTCTAGCATAAGATATCTTTATATCCATACTTATCATCATTTTCATTATATCTAATTAGATTTATCATGTCTATTTTTTGTTTTTTCTTAACGTGTTTGTTTGCAGCTAACATGTTGGTGGTGAATTTGTAGTCAGCTTTGTAGGATAGAAGACCCACATCCTCTTTGTGTTCTAGCTTAGCTTTATAATCACATATAGGATTGAATACCTACATCTTCATCTTGGGTATATTATTTTTAACCTATTTCTCTCTACTTTATCTCACATCTACTAGAATGCACATGCTCGCTAAAGTGGGGGCAAACTATAATGTCAAAAAATTCATCATATACAATTTCACATTCCATAAACCTTCCCTTTTGATAAATTAAATTTCATAATGGAATGTCCCTTTATATCCAACCTTAATTTAATCCTCAACCCATTCATTCCTGGCCTTTAAGGTGAACTTATGCCTCAGATGAACACATGTCACGTAGACATTTGTGCAATACATGAACATCCTAAATAGATTTTCAACTATATTAGCCATTGAGATGTTACATTTCTCATCTAATAGTGATTGTAACACTTTTTTTCACTACATGCATGCTTGGCTAACCCTTGCATGCTTATACCTTCTCAAACACTTCATTTTTTATATTTCCTTGATTCATTCTCTCATTCATTCTTCAATATCTCTTAGAAATTTATCCATTTATCTTGTTCTTCCTACACCTCAATAGCTTCATTCTACCATCATTGTTACATTCTCTTTCTCTCACAAGGCACCCCACATTGTTCTCTCAAACTTGGGATCATAGTATCTTCCTTTCAGCATTCTCATATTACTAAAGGAGGGTAATTGTAATTAATTTATTGCATTATCATTTAGTTAGCATTTTATTCTAGCATATTTATCTTTTCACTTATCACATCTATTTTACCTTCTATCTATCTCATTTAGATATCTATGAAGGTGGAAACATCGAAGTAGGGGTTTGATTAAGGCAAGCCCCTAAATATCCCCCAACACTTTCCTTGGTATTATGTGTGATGGTATTGGAAATATCTCTTTGCTGGAAGCTTCATTACTTGGTTTGTTGTGAGTAATTTCTCTCTCTTCCTTTTTCTTTGATGGCATCTTCAAATTTTACAAATTTGAAGTGCCTATGTCTTTTTAATGTGTCGATAGAGGTTAGGTTTGCTTCCTATCAAATCTAGCCCAGAGCCCATCTTTGCTGATTAAAATTTTGCAACTCACATGTCTTCATCCAAATCTATATAGTAGAAAGTTTTTTGGGACATATGGTAGTAAGCTCGTTTGGTTTTTCACTTCTAGGATGAGTTCACATGGGCTATTTGATGCTTTTCTAACTGTGACCAAGCTAAATTTGGTGTTCCAAAAACATGCAAATTTCAAAATTTTGAAGGAAACCCATTTCCTATTTTGGCCTAAAACATCTCCAGTTCTAGTTTCATAAAACACAAAGGCAAGATGATGCATTATTTTATTGTCTTTTTGATGCAACAAACACCTCTAGCAGGCCCATTTACAAAGGATGTACCAAAAGTTGGATTACTGGGAAAGATCTGATGAAAACCCCATGTTTTATTTGATTAATTAGGTCTACTCGCAAACAATCTCAGCTCCAAGGGTCCACAATTGTGTGCAGTGAACTTTTGCTATTTGATTAGCAAGCGAAATTAAATTTTCACCTATTTCCTAATGTTTTGATATAATATTTAAAAAAAAAAATTACGTGTTTTAAATATTATGGAAAGAAAAATGCACATGAAAAGGAAGCATTTAGGGAAAAGTAAATGTTTTCTAAACTTTATAAAGTTTTTAACTTTATTCTTACCCACTATCCTGTGGCAACATTTTATGTCATCAAAGAATGTGTGTGGGAATGTGTGGAGATGAGTAGGGAGTAATTTGGAGATTAAAGTATTTAAAAATAATTTATTAAAACCTTCTAAATTCTTTATTAAAACCTTTTAAAATATATCATTACTTTCTTAGTGCTTGTCTACTATCGCATGATAGAAATTGCTTGTAGGAATGCGAGGAAGCATGGAGATGAGTCTTCCTTGGTATGCAAAGTCATTTGGGGAGTTTTTGGAAGCTATATAAGCTTGAAGAACATTGTTTCAACTTGTAAAAAATTTCTTGGAGTTTTTTCAATGCCCCACAATAGTTTTTAGAGTGTTTGTAGGTTTAGTATGATTGGTTCTTCATCCAAAAGCTTTCCCAATCTATTCCTTAGGCCTTGGGAGCATTTTGCAATAGTTTGATCTTCTGTAGAGTTCCAATAAGAAAATAAATGACTCAAATGCAATATCATATTAATAAGGAGAGGAAATTGTGATTTTATGAGAAGTTTTCTTAGTTAAAATGTATGGTAAATGAAATTTTAGCTACCAATAAATGGGTTTTGACCCATAAGTGAAATTTTTCACTTGCCAGGTAAAAATACAGAAATAAAACAATTTTATATGCAGGTAAAAAGTTGCATAGGAATGAAGGCAAGTAAAGTGACAAGGTAATTTTTAGCTGCAAGAATGAAGATGAAAGAGGAGGGAAAATAGTGAATAAAGAGGCATTCTCTAAATGCCAATATTTTGTTGATCAAAGGGAGCTCAATTTGATAGATTTCAAGAAAATATTCAATATAATCCTTCTTCTCTTCTTTATATGTATTTTCTTCTTCATTTGTTAGGGTTCTAAGTTTTGGAGAGGCTCTCAACTTTTAGGTTTTGGCCATGGAAGAGGTTGTGTACTGGAATTATTGAATGCTAAGAATGAAGATCCTTATGCTATAAGTTCACACATTGTAATGCTCCTATAACTAGTTTGCAAAGATTTGATTATATACTATTGTGTAATTGTCTCCAAATCTGAAGTGTAATATTTTTCGAAATGAAATAAAAAAGTTATTGAGGTTCTTCAAACACATTTTTTTTTGAGTTATCTATTTTTTTTCTTTCCATTCAAGGAGTGGTGTAAATGGTTGCAATTAGTAATGAGGGTATTATAATTTCAGGTGGATTGCTAAATAGAATTTCATGATAGGCTTGAGGAGACCTTTCTATCATAATCTGATAGAATCTTGTTGGTCATTAAAATTATGTTATAGTATTATGATATGATGTGCAAGATATGTGACTCTGTAGCCCAAGGAATTCAATGGTATTGGACAATTGTCTTTTCACATTCTTAGAAACAATCTTCAAATACATTCAATATTTTAATGCTTTAGTTTTATGATTATTGTGTGTCTCAACTTCATGCCTATAGTGAAATGAGAACAAGGGGTATACCATTATTTGAGGCATACATACACACTCTTGTTATATTGTATGAAGTTTATCTGCTTTACACTGTGTTGCACCATAAGTTGAATATTTGCATCTAGTGTCATATAAGATCACCCTCCTAGGTTCTATAGAACTTGAAAAGTGTGAAATCCATCTCCCATTCATTGGCCATTAAGCTTGAAGTTCTTAAGCATAAGGATTGGCTATACTTTGGAGTATTTTCAAGGTTTAGTTGGGAAAAACACCAATAGATTGGTGACTCTACTAGGGAGATCAAAGGAGTATCCATTTGGAAAGAGTCAAGAATTTGGTGAATCTAAACATCTGGTTCAAGTATAGAAATTTTTAGACCTGGACAAGGTTTTGTTGTAGTTGACATAAAGAATTCATGTGTGACTTTGTTGTTGGAGGAGACCCATAATGAAATTAAGTTTTAAAAGAGCTTCATGTTGTTTGATGTCCAGTCCTCTATGAAGGAGGTGGCAACTCTATCAAAAGAACTTGATGAAGATGTGAAGAATATTTCAGATCTACAAATATTTCCAGTCAGGAAGAAAAATTTGCAGCAACTGCAACATATCCAGGTATTTTTTATGTTTTATTTTTCATCAAGGATAAGCTTATGTATAAAAACCATATTTGAAAATTCTGAAGAATAAATTGGTTCCTTTTTGAGTGATTTTAGCACTAGGAGAAAGGGGATAGAGAAATCATAATATTCTGAAAGGAAGAAGTACTAAGAAGCAACTAGTTGTAGAGGGAATGAGTTTTCATTTGCAAGTATATATAATTGTTATGGTTCTCCCTCTACAAGCTTTAATGTCATGATAGAACATTGGTCATGTTTTCTAAAAAAAATCTCTAATGGAAGATATAACCCTCTAGATTTTAGTAAAATTGAATGTTATCCACACTATATCCCAAGAAAAATAAATGAATACTTTCCTAAGTTTAGATGGGACATTGAAGAATTAGCATCACAACATCTACAGGATTTCATTAATTTTATAGAAGACTGTCAAATAATAGAGGAAGATGTTGTCATGAAATATTTTGTAAGAACTTTAGAAATTTGATGCTAGAGATTGTTTTTCTAATCTTCCAACACATTATATTTGTTCATGGAAAGACCTTGAGATGCTATTCATGGATCAATTTGGTGAAGTGAATAATGAATGCTTATCTATCAATAGAATTTTGCACATCCAAGAAAAATTTGAAGAAGAATATGAGCATGTAGTTGAACAAGATTTACTTGAAAATGCATTATGTGATACAAAAAGGTGTAAGAATGCATCCTCATATGATTTTCATGATAGATTCATGAAAATATTGTTTTCTATACCAACATTAAATAGACCAAATGAATCAGTATGTATTGATTTTTTCTATGAAATACTTGAGTCAGGTTTGAGTAAAATGCCAGCTAACTTGAAGCCCCATAATCTTGAGTGCATATATCAATGGATTTTAGTGATTGAAGAAATGTTAGATCAGTGTGGAAGTAATTTCCTAACTAAATTATGTGATGGTAATTTTTATAGACTAAATCAAATGGGTATGGATGGTATAGAAGAAGATAACAATGCATCTTGTGGTGGTGAGGATTTTGTTTTTTAACAACCCATAGAAAGAAAGTGTGTAGATAAATATTGTAGCCATAATAGTCAAGATGTAAGAGATGATGAGATGGATGAAGTGTGTAGAGTCATGCCTTCTATTTTTTTTTCAGAGTGCACAAATAGGGAGCCAACTCTCTATATTAGATAAAGGTTGAAATAATGCAAATGATATTGAAAGAATATTCTCATTCATTGATGAGGAGAATGTATTTTATGATGAATCCTTTAGGCCAGATGCAAGAATGCAATTAGATGAAAGTCATTCCTATCTAGATGGTCAAATAGATTATAATTTTGTTTGTAGCTCTAGTGACTATGAATACTTTCAAGAAGAAGAGGTAGAATTGATCTCCTTAAGTGAAAACATTTTTCAATATAAATGATGATATAATATTTTAGGCTCACAAATTCATGGTGATGTTATGAAAATCTATGATAGTGTTGAAAATTGTTTGAGTGATCATATCAGTTCAAATTATGCTGATGATATTAGATTTTCAGAACTTTGTATGGAAAGGATAGATGCTAAAAACTAGGGTGAGTTGTACATCCTATCCTCAAGCAATGAACATAATCTTTTGAAATACAATGGGACTCCAAGTTTTCTTGGATACAAGCATGATGAGGGGTGTGAACCGAACATAATTTTTGAAGAGGATATTTTTAATCAGCATTGCAATGATATACTTGGTCATGTTGATTCTACAAGAGTTGAGGGTAGTATTTTTATAAGCCTTCATGGTGATGAGGTAAAAGACTTTTCTAATTTATGGAATACTCTTGAGATTGGAAGTACATCAGATGTAAATGACATAGTGTACAATAACTTTTAGTTGGAGAAATCATCTGTGAGGAGCTACAATGAATAAATAAATGATGATTCTTAGTTTGATAGTAAGGAATATGACCCTAAAGATTGTTACAATAGTATGGACAAAGAAGAAGATATGTGTGCAAGAGATTCATTGGATGAATCAGTTCAAGTAGTTGATTGTGTACAACATGCATATGTTGGTGATGTAAGTGGTGAACAAGGAATTAATTTCTTGTTTAATATTTTACCTTCTTTTATCCCTTTTTCTGGTTTTATAGTTATCACTGAATGTTTGCATGAGGATAGCATAGATGTAGTTGTACATGAAAGTGAAAATGTAAAGACAAATTTTGGTACAACTAATGAAAATTTTTATGAAGAGTTTGCACTTGAAGAATTTGATTGTGTCAATCACATGGATGCATATGATAACCTTTTTCTTGGGTGTGCAACTTCTAGTTTTCCTCATGAGCAGTGCAATTCATATTTCCAAGAGATTGAAAGAGAGACAATTTGAGGAGTATAGCTCTTCACACAAAATGTCTCATGATATGAATGGAGGTGCTAATGAGGTTTGTATCAATATAAATGACCCTAAGGTATGTTGGCCATCAATAGTCCCTGTTATAAGAGTATGATGCATTCCTTTTTGATAAAGATGTAGTTTCTCACAATATGAATCCCAATGTTCCTAAATTTTAGCACTTCACTTGGATCCAACATACATCTTGCAGTGATGATGAGCAGCAACAAGTTATCTAGGTTGGTGATTTTCTAGCTGCTCATGTTTCTTATATGCCTAAACTTCAAGGTTTTAAGTTTGACATATTAGAGGATGAGTTTCCCTCTCCAAGTCAACATAATGAACGGGCATATTTTTCTTTTCCATGTGAATTAAAGGAATTTTATTTTTTCCTTGATTCATCTAAGGAGGTCAATAGGTATGAATGTTCCATGGTTTCATATGGTGTTGACTTGAGGTTTCAAGTTTTTCCACCACCTACTACAAAGATGAAAAAATTGTTGCATGAAAATGTGGTGGCCTATGTTATGTAGTTTCCATGCAATAGTAGGATCAAACATGTAGCAAGTCTTAACTTGTTTAGTGGTAGTCACATATTTATGCTTCTAAGAAGAGGGCTATACTTGTTGCAGTGGTTTGGTAGAGGTAAATGTGGTTTGAGGGAAATCATTTCCTTCAACAGGGTGCTATTTGACATAGGCAAGCATTGGTTCTTTTTTTCATTTGATGGCCTAGGGAAATCAAATGAGGTTTAAACAATTGAACAAAGGAGCGGCTGCAAAGCCACCCAATGAATTTAGCACATAGTCTACACCCCAGAGATCTAGAATCTTGCCATGCCCCCAAGGGGCATGCATCCCCAAACATGAGCCACTGATGGCACCTTCAAATTTTGCAAATTTGAAGCGCCTATTGTTGGAAGAATGAAGAAGATGCTCTCTGGTCCTCCAGTGTATTGTCATTGATGCCAACATTTGGTTGGTGATAGTTTCTGCTCATCCAAAAAACTGTGTTTTTGTTATTTTTATCTAGTAATTTGGTCCAAAACTACTCAATGTGGAAGATCATTCCATGCGATTTTGACATGTTTTTAAGGACTAATAATTACATCTTCGGACAAGTTTTTAGTGCTCTTGGTTGAAACAGATAGAAGATTTAATTTACAAATATTCGGCCTATAGTATTTTACTCAGTTTAGATGCAAAATTGTATGGATCTTCTTCTAGTCGGCAGAGTTAAGTGATGTATGCTTCGTGGATGTTTTGAGGATTTCCTTATTAAGTCTGAACCAACTTAACTTAAGTCTTGAACATTTTGTTATGAAGAAAAGATGTTTTGGACCAAGATGGCAAGCTACATTATGTCTACATCTAATTTGGCTGACCTAATTGATGTATGAAGTTGTAAACAGTGTATATATGTGAAACATCCTTTTGTATTGTGATATAGATAGTTAGTGTGTGGTTGTATGACATGCAAAAAAAAAGGGAATAGTAGTGATGTGTGATTAGGAGATAGTATGAGAAGTTGTAGTATTTGTTGTGTACCTACAAATAGACATAGGATTTTGTATTCTAGAGGTTAATTGGAGCTGAACTCAGCACATTGAAGGCATATTTTATCAATTCATCTTTTTAGAAGAGAGCCACACTTCTTATTGTAACTATTCTTAGGCTATGAGCCTTTCAAAGATAGTGTGTCATGGAAATGTTCCTTGTAATATCTTATAACCAGTTATAACATATTGTGAGCTAATTCTCACTGTGGTTTTCCCCATTTTGGGTTTTCCACATAAAATTTTTGGTTTTCATGTGTCATTTGATGTTATGACTCCTTTCATGCCTTTGCTTGTAGTTGCTACAAGATATATTTTAATTATTGAATGGTTTGTAATTAAATGGTTTAGTAGAATATTGATCCACCCCGCCCCCCTCTCAGTATTTTGGGTGTTCAACACATGTCTTTTCAATGTGTCAACAGAGGTTAGGTTTGCTTCCTATCAAACCTACCCTGGAGCTTATCTTTTCTGATTACAATTTTTCAACTCACATGTCTTCATTCAAATCTATATGGTAGAAAGCTTTTTGGGAGATATGGTAGTAAGCCCGTTTAGTTTTGCACTTCGAAGATGAGTTCTAATGTGCTATTTAATGCTATTCTGACTGTGATCAAGCTAAATTTGGTGTTCTAGAAAATTACAAATTTCAAAATTTTGAAGGAAACCCATTTCTTATTTTTTCCTAAAACATCTCCAGTTCCAATTTCATAAAAAATAGAGGTTGGATGATGCATTTTTTTAATGACTTTTTGATGTGGCGAACACCTCTAATGTATCCGTTTATAAAGGAAGTACCAAAATTTGGATTGTTGGGCAAGATTTGATGAAAAACCCATGTTTTATTTAATTAATTAGTCCTGCTCACAAAAAAATAAACTCCAGGGGTCCCTGTTTATGCACAGTGAATTTTCACTATTTGATTGGTAGATGGGATTAAATTTTCACCTATTTCCTAATGTTTTGATATAATATTTTCAAAATATTTTGTGTTTTAAATATTATGGAAAGAAAAATGCACATGAAAAGGAATCATTTAAGGAAATTAAATGTTTTCTAAACTTTATAATTTTTTTAACTTTATTAGACTTTCCTTCCCACTATCATGTGATAACATTTGCTCCCATCAGAGAATATGTGTGGGAATGTAGGGAGATGAGTGGGGAGCATGTGGGATATTAAAGTATTTAAAAATACTTTATTAAAACCTTCTAAATTATTTATTAAAACATTTTAAAAAAATTCATTGCTTTCTCAATGTTTACCTGCTATCTCGCAGCATAAATGTTACTACTAGAAATTGCTTGTGGGAATGCAGGGAAGCATGGAGATGAGTCTTCCTTGGTATGAAAAGTCACTTGGGGAGCTTTTGGGAGTTGTATAAGATTGGAGAACAATTTTTCAACTTGAAAAAAAATTCTTGGAGTATTTTCAATACCCGACAACAGGTTTTAGCAAAAAATTATCAAGTTTTTTACTAGCGATGGCAACATGAAAATGGTCTGCAATTGGATGTTTTTTGAAGCAACAAGAGAAATGACTTAGAAATAAAATGAACGACCTTACATCATTGAGAATGGATTGCAATGCTCCTCTCATTCACAAAATATGAAGATGAATCACGTTTTTATCATTTGGGGAAAATTTTTAAAGTGTTTACATGTTCAATACGATTGGTTCTTCATCTAGAAGCTTTACTAATCTATTCCTTAGGCCTTGGGAGCATTTTTGCGAAATTTTGATCTTCTA
Organism: Sequoia sempervirens; assembly: GCA_007258455.2. Classification (NCBI taxonomy): domain Eukaryota; kingdom Viridiplantae; phylum Streptophyta; class Pinopsida; order Cupressales; family Cupressaceae; genus Sequoia; species Sequoia sempervirens. The sequence continues at coordinate 97,497,984 of VDFB02105785.1, read as the reverse complement.
TAGAGTGTCAGTAAGCAAAGAAATGACCCAAATGCAATATTAGATTAAAAACCATAGGAAATTGTGATTTTCTAAGAAGATTTCATTGTTAAAATGTATGGTAAATCAGAATTTTGACTACCAGTAAATGGGTTTTGACCTAGAAGTGAAAATTGTCACTTTCCAAGTAAAAAATGCAGCAGTAAACCCATTTTTATATGCAGGTAAACAAATTTGCATGGGAATGAAGGCAAGCAAAGTGACAAGGCAATTTTCAGTTGCAAGAATGAAGACAAAAGATGAGGGAAAATAGTGAATAAAGAGGCATTCTCTAAATTCCATTTTTTTGTTGATCAAAGGGGGTTCAATTTCACAGACATCAAGCAAAGATTAAATCTAATCCTTCTTCTCATCTTTATATGTATTTTCTTCTTCATTTGTTAGGGTTCTAAGTTTTGGGGAGGCTCTCAACTTTAAAGTTTTGGCCATGGAAGAGGTTGTGTACTAGAATTATTGAATGCTAAGGATGAAGATCCTTATGCTATAATTCCACACATTGTAATGCTCCTATAACTTGAATGGAGAGATTTGATTATATACTGTTATGTAATTATCTTCAAATCTAAAGTGTAATACTTTTTGAATTGAAATAACAAAGTTATTGAGGTTCTTCAAAAATATTTGTTGTTTGAGTTATCTACTTTTTTGCTTTCCATTCAAGGAGTGGTGTAAATGCTTGCAAGTAGGTAATGAGGGTATTATATTTTTAGGTGGATTGATAAGTAGTATTTATGTCATAATGTGATAGAATTTTTTGGTCATCAAGATTATGTTATAGTATTATGATATGATGTGCATGATATGTGACTCTATAGTTCAAGGCAGAAAATGGTCTTGGACAGTTGTCTTTCCCCATTCTTAGAAACAATATCCAAATACATTCAACATTTTAATGCTTTAGTTTTATGTTTATTTTGTGTCTCAATTCATTCCTGTAACAAAATGAGAACAAGGGGTGTACCATTATTTGAGGCAGCCATACACGCTCTTGTTATATTATATGAAGTTTATCTACTTTACATTGTGTTGCACCAAAAGTTTAATATCTGCATCCAGTGTCACATAGGATCACCCTCCTAGGTTTTGCAAACCCTGAAGTGTAGGGGAGAAAATTGTAAAATCCATCTCCCATTTATTGGCCACTAAGCTTGAAATTCTTAAGCTTAAGGACTGGCTATCCTTTAGAGGATTTTCAAGGTTTAGCTGGAAAAAACACCAACAGTTTTATCACTTAAATTTCATTTAGTTCACATTATTCTATTTTTTGTTATTCCCCCATAATTTGCATGTATTTCTAGAGTTCCAAGTAAACATAACTGTTAGTAGGAATTTAGTTGTTTTTTGGATAGTATCAGTTTTTGTCTATACAAAATGTCAGCACGCCACAAGGACGTCCATGCACCACATTGTCATCTTTGGCCAAGAGATTGTAAGTTTGTCCAAAATATATTTGTGACCTAGTCTTTTAGTTTCTAGAACTCTCACCTTTTAATTCTACATAAAACATAAATAAACAAACTTCATCATTTTATCTTGTCACCTAAGCTTTGATCTTTGACGTAGTTGAGGGCTATTTGATCCTTGATACCCAATCATCTTGGGAGTAGAGAATCACCTCCTCTATAGAGGGAATCTACAATTACAATCCTGGTAATATTCCTCAATGTTTCACTTTAACTAAATATTTTAGGTGTCATTAATCCCATGGCTCCATTATAGCATATTGCTCTTATTTTCTTTTAAAGGAATGCTTGACCTACATATGGATTTCATTGAAGGTTTTGAAAGCTCACAAAGTATACATCCTTATTCTTTTGAGATATTTTGTTAAATAGTTCACACGCCTTCTATATGTCTTCCTTCATGTTAGTAGTGACCTCTAACAACAAATAAATTCCATGCCATCATATTTCTCTATAAAATTTTGGAAAATAGTTTGCACTCCTTTATACCACCACAATAGCATGCATGAAGAGTTGAAGGTTGGTGTGGCTAGAGAATAAAGGAACAACTTTTAATCATGTTTATAACCTTTAACAAAACCATTATACACCCTATTCAAAAGCTTCCATTTTTTCAAAGTTCACATGAATGCTAGTACACAATCAAATTGTTTCTCTTAAGTCTTGCAAGATTACATATACATAACCACTTCCTTTCCTCCCTTGTAAAAGTTCATTTCTTGAAGTTTTTAAATTACTACCATGGTAGCAATGAAGAAATTTTTTAAAGTTTTGATTGAGTTAGAATGAGAGAAATAAGAAGTGTTTCAAAGTTTTAATTTTGCTAGCAATGTAGAAATAAGGAAGAGTTTTGGAGTTTTGAATTGAGTAGCATACTAGCAACAAAGAGTTTCAAAGTTTTTGTTTTTGTAGCATGGTAGTATAAGGAGGAGCTTTGAAGTTTTGAATGAGGGAGTATAGGAGTAAAAGAGAAGGTTAGGATTTTCAAATGAGGGAGCATGGTAGCATTAATGAAGGGAATACGTACAAAAGCTCAATTAATCTTCCCATTTATCCAAAATAACCTTTAAATGTTGGAAAAATCCTTTTATGGAAAAATTAATGGTTTGGAAATGTTTTAAAATAATTTCACATTCTTTTTTGGCAAACTCCTTGATCATCCTTAACTTTACAAAATGGGAACATGCATAAATTTTCATTGATAAGATATTTTTCCTTGAAACTTTTCCAAGATGAAAAAAACACCATTATGATCAAAACCCCAAAAAATAATTTCTTTTCAAGCAAATAGAGCCTTTAATTTAATATTTCTCAAAATTTGGTTCGTAAAATTTAAATTCTGATTTATCCTAAAATGGGAAGTGGGTAGCTACAAAAACTAGCCATATTTCTTAAAATATCATCAAGAATGACCCCTAAAATAGTTTTGCATAAAAAATCATAGTTTTTGAAATTTAATTGTTTGCATAAATATTGACAAGTTGCATCACTATTCTTGAGGATTCTCTTTACAAATTGCATAATGTACCTTTAATTTTTGATAAAAAAAACCACAAAATATTAACCTTGCAAAACCCCACAAAAAACAAATATTGCAAAACCCCACAAAATATAGACTTTACATTTTCCTAGAATCCCCATTGAATGAATTTTCATCTAGCACTTCGAAACCTTTTTCCACCTAAAGTCCTCTTTCGAAAACCCTTCTTTCACCAATAGATATTGAAGGAAATTGTCTACATGAGACCATTCTGGTGTTGACTATGTTGGCATTCATCTAAGCTCTACTTGCCAATTGCTGGTTTAGGACCGTGTGAGCATAGTTTGGACCACGAACAGGTGAATTGAATATCAATTGCAAGTCCAGTTGCACATCATTATTTGGTGGTTGTGGAACATGCACATGAAGATAGGCCAATGCATAATATTTTTCCTTAATATCTAACTCTATGACAGAGTAGATGAAGTGTCGATTCTTCCTTAGAGCACATAGTAAAATGTTCTCATTTCTATATTGCAATGCTAGCCTGAGAGCATAAAAAATTTCTTCAAAACCTAGCCATCTTTGCACATAAGCCCTAGGAAATAAACCACCAACGAAACCTTCTCCAATAAAAAAATTGTAGTTTTGCACTACACAGAGAATGGAATTATCTAGATGAAATTGTAGATTGATGAACTTCCTTGCTATTTCCTCGATTTTACTCCAAGACCAAAATAAATCAAGTGCATTTGATAAGAAAATTGATATAACCTGCGAAGGAAAGATGATGTGATGAGCCCTCGAACTGGTAACCTCTATTGGATGTTGTGGATGTGTTGTTGATATGTGGTTGTCATTGATGTCAACACTATTGTCATTTGGCATATTAGAGGTTGTATGTGTTGAGGATATTGAGAAAATTGTAAAGGAAAGTGTTCCAAGTTCCCAGTGGAACTGTGCAAGTCATGAAGGCGTCTTGTTCTTTACATTGAAGTTTAGCTATTGTGGATTAAAGGGTTTTCTATTAAGTGTATCTAGATCATCTACCAGAAGTTTCAGAGGTCCGCCTATAGATTTGGTCATGTTGTGGTCTGATAGTGCTTTTGTGGTCTATGTCAGTGTTCCTAAGTGAAGTTTGTGTGATTATGGAAATCTCAATTACTACAGATGTTTCTATGTTGTTTCTTGGTGCTCTTGGATGTTTCTAGATCATGCTCTATCTTTGTGATACATCCACATTGATCGGTGTGCTCATGGTCAGAAATTTTTCCTACGTATGTTCAATTTTTCTTATTCTTGGCTGACATGTTGGTGGTAGCATGTTGTGGATCTTCGAGGAGGAATTAATTGAATTTATTTTGTGTTGGAGTTGTGAATTTGGGTTGTTGTGGATGAACTTGGTGGATTCACATTAAAAAATTATTTGTAAATTTGGGTCGACATTAAAAATATGTTTTATTTTCCTGACCGACTAAGTTATTGATAAAATCTCATGTAGTGGATATATAAGAGCGATTGTTTCATCGGTGTAGTGTGTGGAAAAGGTACTTCATGTGCTGCATGTGCTCTTATGTGTGTATGTGTGAATATCATTTGATTGCAAAGTAGACTGTGAAGAAGATCGAGTGAAGTGTGAAGTAGTTTGTGAAGGAGTTTTTTGTGCTTAATTGGAAATATAATCAGGCTTGTGCAGAAGCTATTTTTTTAGTTCATACCCTCTAGATTTTAATCCTATTCTGTATTGTTGGGTAGTGAGCCCCTTATTTAATTGAGCAGTGAGCTCTAAGCAATGTACCTGAATGCATGTGCATTCCCCTTTATTGATTTCATTATACTTTTAACAGGGTATAATCTTATGGACTAACACCCACTATGGTTTTTCCCCTAACAGGGTTTCCACGTAAAAAATATTGGTGTTCTCTGTCTCTCTAATGTGTTAATTGTTTATGGTTAATTTCTTAATCATCATATTTGAGATTAAGTTAAGTAAATTTTGAAAATTTTATTATTTTGTGACAAATGATTCACCCCCCCTCTCAGTTATCTGTCCTTGTTTTGCCAACAACCTTGACTCCCAGGATTATTCAAATGCTTTCTTCAACCCTAGCACTATCCATTTTGAACATCATTTTGAGGATATCATGGGTTATAAATCCCTTAATTGGTCTTTCCCACAGCCTAACTGGCAATGATACCTTCAAGTTCCAAGGGAAAAGAGCCATTTTCCTATTGTTGGAATAACTGACTACAACACCTAGCTTTCAGAAAAACATGATGCTTTTACTAGACTTTATGAAGAAAATTTCATTTGTGTGAAAGAAATGTTTCAGGTGCCTTTTTAATATTTCCTTTTGTCAATGACATAATATTATTTCATGATGAATAGGAGTTCAAAGGACAGGATAATTAAATTTGATCTGTTTCTCATTAATAGTGGCTTGTGTAAACAAAATCCAAGAAATTTTGAGAATTTGATGGCTATCTCCGCACTACCAGTCATGATTATTATGTAACTTTAGCACATAAATAAATTTAGGAAAGTTATCCAAATGAAAAATTTGGAATATTTTTTCGAACACCAAAATATTCAGGTGAGATGAGTGAAATGAGGTTGATGCAAATTGTCCTTTGAAACTAATGGGAGTAACATTGATAATTTCAAAACCATCATTACTTCATTTGGCTTGAATACACATGTTTTAAAACTAACTCAACAATGTCTTCCCATTCATTGTCCACGGTGGAAATTTGTGTTGACAACAATAGGAATTGTGCAACACCTGTATATTGCTCATATATATGAGTGTGCAGATTAAGGAATTTTGATAACCCTACGCTTTTCTTGATATTATTCTATCTACCTAAGATATTTGATTTAAAACCCTTACTTGACAAAAGGAACATAATAAGCTTGAATTATACACCCTTGGCATCTTGATTTATAAGTTCAATTAATTGTGGGAAGACATTTAATTCACTTAAATCATTAATAGCCCTAATCTTTATCTTTTCATTCCCTAAGCCTGCAAGAAAGTCTGCTACTTTGTTCCCTTCACTATAGGTGTGAGAGATTATTGAAGCTTCAAACATATCTACTAATTCTCATTCTTTATGCAGTATGTAGCTTAAGTTCCAATTATGGATTTTCCTTTTCCTACAAGCATTGATAATTATCAATGAATCCCCTTCAATGTGAAGATTTGAGAACCCCATTTGAATTGTTGTTTCCAAAACCAATAACAATGCTTGAGCTTTTGCACTATTGTGTGTGCCTTGTTCCAAATGAAAAGAGGAGGCTTCCAAGAATATTCCTAATAAATTTCTAATACAAATTCCTACTCCTGAACTACCTAAAGATCCTTTAGATGCCCCATTGAAGTTTAATTTTACATAATCTTTTAGAGGTGGAGACCATTTTACTAATGTTCTATCAACCTTCAGGGTACTATTTTTGATTTGGTTTCCATCAAATCATAATTTGATATCTTTCCAATTCTTCCAGATAGAATTGTCCCAACTTATGAATAATGAGTTCATTTCCTTCTCCTTCTACACGCATGAATTAACACCTTATAATATTTCCTTTTCAATTTTCAATGTTATCAACTCAACTAGATATTTTGTTTTTCTAAAAATTCTCATGTTTCTTTCCCACTAGAGGTTCCAAATAACAAGCACTGGGACAATATACCATATACATGAAAAAAATGATGATTGGTATAACAATAGCCAACTTTGGAATAGATCCCAAATTGTGTTTGGTAGGGAATTAGAGAGTTCTAACTTGTTCTTAATAAAATTACAACATAAATTAGCAAAGCTACATTGCAGAAATAAGTGATCTACTGTTTCAAATGCTACTTCACATAGAGGACCTTGAAAGGATCTAAAATCTTCAGCTTGGCTAGATGATCACTTGTTAGAATTATCTTCTATATTTCAAGCCATGTAAAACTTCCTGCTTTTGGAAGGACTTTATTGTTCCAACAAAAAAGAAAAGGTGCGTTGGGGTTGCAAGCTATTTTTAGATTGGGCTAGGACTACATATCCTTCCTTGAAAGAATATGATCCTACTTTTGATGCTACCCATATTATTTTATTAGGTTTGTTAGATAAATAGACTATGTTTTCCTTCATAACCTTACTGTAAAGATCAGATTGTTGTGCACTCAAAATATTGCTTGATGGAATTTTCCACACTCCTTTTCTTGTTATAGAACTTGAAGACTGCACATAATCTAAAATAAATTCACCCTAAGCTTGAGATAGAATTTCTCTTACCTCATGTAGATCTTGATTCTTTGAAAAAGGAGGATTTCTATTCCATGAATCCACCCAAAACTTTACATTTTGACTATTATTTACCTCCCAGGATGAGTAACTAGTGATGAGACTCATGTTCTTTAAAATGAAATTCCAAATAGCAGACCCTTTTGGAGGGTCTACCACTGTGAAAATTATTGTTGGGTTTTCATTGTCCAAATATTTGGTTTGCAAAAATTTAGACCATTTAGCATTTGGATTTGAATACATTTTTCAGACACGTTTGGCCCCAAATGCTTTGTTTCTCCAAGAAAGATTCTAAATTTCTACCCCTCCTTGCTTCTTTCCTTTCACCAAACCTTCAAGAGACATCAAAGGTACTTTTTTTTGCTCATCAATATTGCCTTTCCAAAGAAAAGATCTTATTATATTTTCTATTTTAGAGAGTACAGAAGCAAGAGCTTTAAGAACAACCAATAATTAGTTGGGAATTGATGCTAGAATTGATTTGATTAACATAATTCTTTCAGACAAAGACAACCACCTAGCTTTCCAAATTAAGATTCTTGATTTGAGTCTATCAATTACCTTATCCTAGTAGCAAGCTTTATTTGATCCTTTAAAAAAGGGAATCCCCAAGTAAGTACAAGGTAATGTTGCTTCCTGAGAGCCCAATATTCTCACTATTTTCTTTTTAAGATCATTAGGAGTATTTAAGATATAAATCTTTGACTTTCCTACATTTATCTTTTGACCAGAAACTAATGAGTGCTTCTCAAGGACCTCTTTAACTTGTTTGGCTTCCAATAGAGATGAATTGTTAAATATAAGAGTGTCATCAGTAAAGAGAGAGTGTGTGACTAATATACTTGAGTTTGCAATATGTACACCTTGCCATAGATGTTGATTATGCTTTAACAGAATGAATCTACTTAAAGCTTCTGCCATAATTATAAAAGGAAAAGGAGAAAGTAGATCTCCTTGCCTAACACCTTGTGTGGAGCTGAAGAATCCTATCGAGCTCCCATTTATGATTACTAAAAAACTTGGCCCTAGATAAACAATACATTATCCATCTACGCCAATGCGAGGAAAACCCAAAATTTTCTAAGACTTGATTGAGGAATTTCCAATTTACCATGTCATAGGCTTTCATCATGTCTAACTTGACAATGAAGGAAGGTAGCTTTGACGATTTTATTGAATGTAATAATTCATGTGCAACTATCACACCTTCATACATTTCTTTACCAAGGACAAAGCCTCCTTACTCCTGAGATATAATCTTTGGAATGATCATTTGTAATCTCAAGTAAATCGCTTTTGTGAAGATTTTGTAAACCATATTGCATAATGAAATAGGCCTAAGCTCAACAAATGTTTTAGGCTCTGAGACCTTGAGTAAAATTGCAATATTGGTTACATTGAATTGCCTGAAGATAGTCCCAGTTCTTCTTGACTCTTCTAATTCCCATAAAAGTTCAAAGCACAAAAAATCCCAACATTTCTGAAAAAATAGTGCGGTAAATCCATCCAAGCCAGGGGCCTTATCTAGAGGATTTTGATTGATACAAATGATGATTTTTATTCAAAATTGAAAGAAACCCAATATTTGTAGATGATTAGGGATTTTTTAACTAGGAGGTTCTTAGTTTAAGGATTTTGACTTAATGTTATATATTCCTTTGACTTTATCCTCACATATTTTAGTTTTTGGGTTGCAACACATTTCTTCAAGCATCGATTCCTTTAGAAGATAATATTCTCCCTTTATTATGTTTTCCTCTTCATGTGAATGATACAACATCACATTATTTTATTTATTCAATATAAAGGCTCATTTGAATGCATGATTTTCCCCTAATAAGGATTTAGAGTCATGAATAGGAAAATGATCTCTTTTATTTCACATAAATTATTCTCAAATAGTTTTGGACAACTAGGAGTGAAAAAATTATAAAATGGAGAATCCTCATGAACCTCATTAGGTTGATCAACACTCACACTTTGTTTATTTGACTCTTCAAATTTATTATCAATATTTTCACTTATCCATAAAAAATTTGCACCTCCTATTTTGTCCTATTCATAAATAGTTTGTATTCCTCCTATATTACTATCATCTTCAAAATGTAGGAATATCTCATGGGTATTTTCTTTAGAAGCAATATGATCATTTTCTTGAGATGAAACTTTATTTTATTTTAATATGACCAATCCAAAATTTTCATTATCTAATGATTGCATAGAAGAAGAAATAAATGAGTTCATTCCTTCAATTTCATCAATAGGATTTTCTACTTTGTTAATCAGTGTTGAATGAATGAAAAATTCTTCTCCACAAACAATTTTAGCATTTGAAGCATCAAGACACCAAGTGGCAATGAAAATTACATGAATTTCATCTTGCAATGCCTTATCATCATATTTTTCTTCAATCCAATGAAAAATTTCTTCTTCATTATTATATGTTTCAATAGAATCTCCTATTTCTACCACCACCATTTTTTCTTGATTATTATTTTGACATGCATCATCATGAGAAGGTATACCAACTTCATATCCTTTAGCACTTTCTTTTTTTGATGAACATCTTTTAACACTTTGATTGCAAGGTGTTTCATCAAATGGATGTTCATCTTTGGGGAAAAAATTCTCCTCTCTATTATTGTCCTCATTATAGAAAGAATCCATTTTAGTAGTTGATTCCACCTAAGGAATAGGAGTTTCAAGAAGACAACTCACATTATCATCTTCTAGTTCAATCTTTTGCAACATGTAAAGAAAAGAAGGATGCACCTTATCAAGAGAAAGTTGCATGTCACGATAGAAGCTTTTCAAAAGCTAAATTTTCTTAGGATCATCAAGAATTTGATTTTCTTAAGCAATAGGTTGAATAGAAGGATTATTTTCCTCATAATTATTTTCATTTACCAATTAAGGTGAATAATATATCACAACAAAATCTTCTTTATCCTCAGATGTTTAAATTCTTTGTAGAAATAAATCATGATCATGGGAAAGAAAATGGATTTCTTTTGGACATCTTTTTATTCAATATTTTGTTAAGTTTAAAGAAAAATGGTATGAATCTTATTATAAGAAAAATACATTCCACCATAGAAGATCTTCAAGAACTTGTCTTCTCTAATATGAGTGCATAGAAAAAGAATGATCTTCATCATCACTATCACTATCACTTTCTGATTCAAGAAACTACAAATTACAACTATGAATTCCTTTATACCAAAACCATTATTCTAGATTTAAATTTTAAAAAAAATCACCAAACTTCACTCTAGGGAAGGAACCTTTATATTTCCAAGGAACAAAATACATCAGCACTTTGATTCCTAGTATAGTCACCAAAAATTTGTGTACTTTTAACTTGAAAGGACATAAAGGAGAAAATAAAAACTAAAGAAAGTTAATTAAAAAGACCACATTGGTAGAGATACGAATATCAAAATTGGACTTCATTACTAAAAACCATTACAAGGGGTGTTTTACCATAATGTATATTTTGATATGTAATAATAATGAAAGAAGGGTTACAAATCTAAACATATGAAGCGATGAGGAACTCTAAAATATTCAAACTAAGATACAAAATCCTCCTTATGTTTCATTACATCAATTGCATAGATTAATAAGAATTTAAGTATATAAAAAATGATCCCCACCAAGACATAAAGGGATTACCAATTTTAAATATGAAAAAATAGTAATAATAAAGTTTAGAAACACATTCAAAACAAACTAACTAAAAGTATTTTTTATTATCTTTATGAAATTATATAATTTTAGAAACCCTTTTTGTATAATGTGTAAAGCCAAAAGTCATCAAAAAGTCTATGAAATTTTTTCCAAAGTTTCCCCTCTATAAAATTTCCCTTTATAGGACAAATAGCCTTGTATTTATAGAATTTTCTTACTATGAGTAGATAGAAAAAGAATAATCCTCATCATCATTGTCACTATCAATTTCTAATTCAAGAAACTATGAGTTAAAACTATGAATTCCTTTATACCAAATCATTATTCTAGATTTATTTTCAGACCAAGTCACCAACCTTCATTCTAGGGAAGGAACCTTTAGATTTCCAAGGAACAAAATAAACCAACACTTTGATGCCCAATACAATCACCAAATATTTGTTGGTAAGAAGATTGACACTTGAAATGATACATTGATTCACCTAATAAAAAGTGACAAATTCTCCCCAACAATTGGAGAGATTACATGTGAAATTGGCATCTTCCTCTATGTTTGAAAAGGGTAGATCCCTCATATGATAGGGTTTTGGAGCTTTTTATATACTTTTACCTAAAAGGACATAAAGGAGAAAAGAAAAAATAAAGAAAGATAAATAAAAAGACCATATTGGTAGAGATACGAATATAAAATTAGACTTCATGACTAAAAACCATTACAAGGGGGATTACCATAATGTATATTTTGATATGCAATGATAATGAAAGAAAGGTTACAAATCTCAACATATGAAGAGATGAGTAACTCCAAAACATTCAAACTAAGATACCAAAGCCTCCTTGTGTTTAACTACATCAATTGCATAGATTAATAAAAATTTAAGTAGATTAAAAATGATCTCCATCAAGACATAAAGGGATTACCAATTTGAGATATGAAAAAATAGTAATAATAAAGTTCAAAAATACATTCAAAACATGCAAACTAAAAGTATTTAATATTATCTTTATGAAATTACACAACTTTATAAACCCTTTTTCTATAATGTGTACATCCAAAAGTCATGAAAAATTCATATTCATCTAGAGTTTCCTCTCTATAAAAATTCCCTTTACAGTACCAATAGCCTTATATTTATAGGATTTCCCTAATATCAATAGATAGAAAATTAATATTCTTCATCATCATTATCACTATCACTTTCCAATTTAAGAAACTATGAGTTACAACTATGAATTCCTTTATACCAAACCATTATTCTAGATTTATCTTTCAACAAAAAATGTCACCAACCTTCATTCTAGGGAAGGAACCTTTAGATTTATAAGGAAAAAATTACACTAGCACTTTGATCTCCAATACAGTCACCAAAAATATATTTTTAAGAAGATTGACGTTTGAAATGATTCTTTGACTCACCCAATGAAAAGTTACAAATAAAGTCCAATAATTAGAGAGATTACATGTGAAATGGACATCTTCCTCTATGTTTGACAAGGGCAGCTCCCTTGTATGATAAGGGTTTTTGAGTTTTTTGTGTACTTTTAACTTGAAAGGACATAAAGGAGAGAAGAAAAACTACATAAATATAAATAACAAAGACCATATTGGTAGAGATATGAATATCAAATTAGACTTCATGACTAAAAACCATTACAAGGGGGTTTACCATAATGTCAATTTTGATATGAAATGATAATGAAAGAAGGGTTACAAATCTCAATATACGAAGAGATGACTACCTCCAACACATTCAAACTAAGATACCAAATCCTTCTTGTGTTTAATTATATAAATTACATAGATTAATAAGCATTTAAATAGATAATATATTATCTCCACCTGAAACAAAGAAAATAGAGCCCTAGGTTTAATGTCTAATACCTAGGATTCAAATTTGTGTGTGGGATGTGGTGTATTTTTCTAATGTTTCATTAAGATGGAGATCAAAGAGGTGTTTAGATTGACTTTAAACCATGCAAGTGATCCAATCAGACCTAGATCTACATCTTTTTGAACTTCTTCAAATTGATTGTAATTAATTTTCCTTGATTAGAACCTAATTAGACTATGTGTCCTAATATGAAAATTGAAAGATCTCGATAACTGATAGACTGTATTAGAGATTTGTAGGTAGATCTAGGAAGGGAAAAGTGTTGTATACCTTTTATGAATGTTTGGTGTTGTTCTGAATATGAGGAAAAAGTTTCCCAAGGGCATTTGGGTCCTTGTATTTCTTTTCTAAAATTATTCTTGTAGTCCTTTGTCAAATCTGAGATTCTCATTTTCGCTTACAAACTTGTCAAATCACTATCAGATAATTTTGTAGGTGAGTTTTCATGAGTTGGAGAGGTGTAGGTATTTGAGTGCAACAATGAACAAATGATCTTCAAGTTTCCTTCAATCCTCTCCAATTCTGAAATCTTCACATTCAAAGAGAGAAGAAATGTTGTGTCATTTAGGGGCTTCCTTAATCAAACCCCATGTTAGTGTTTCCACTTCCATAATGGGAATTTCAATGCTAGGAAAGATAAATGATAGAAATGAATGATGAATCAACAAAGTTCTCTAACTCACCACCCTTCAATGGCTTCCTTGAAGGACTAAAGTCATGCACATCACTTCAAGGTCTTGGATCTTGTTTGTTTGATTTCTTGAATTGCTTGGAGACCTACAACAAGAGTTAGCCTTCACAAATAATGATAACATAAACATGAAAAAACTCACATAAGATTTAAAATAATGATTTTATCTTGAATTTCTACAATGAATCATTGAAGTGGTAATCTTGACTTGCTCTCAATGTTCACTTGTTGCTAGATTTTTCTCGTTAGATTTGAAATGATGCAATAAAAAAGTATTTATAGGAATTTATTCAATGTCCTAAAAATTATATCCCAAAAGCCGACATTTGCAACTTGAATTTCAAATGTCAAAATTTCAACACTAACATATTCAAATTTTAATCCCAACAAATAGGGGGAATTAGACGCCCAAGGGCATCCCAGTCCTAGCCCTATTTTCTAGGATTTTAGGTGTTAGGGGAAAAACATTAAATAAATGTATTTGTTCAATGCTTGCAATTTCTTTCAAGAAATTTGTAAAAAAAATGCCATAGATTGCATGATTTAGGAAATTAGGTGCTTAATCAAGTCCAATAAATTAAGGGGAGAAAAACATAGTGTGAAATTGTTAAGTGTGACAATTTTTGATAATACATTTAGTCCCCACTTTAGTGAGAGTATGAACTTATGCTCAAACTCACACTAAAGTATAAAATATATGTCAAGAGGGGCTCAATTGTCCAATTGTTGAAGAGATAGGATGACTAAGGATCTAGGGGGAGAACACAAGCCCCTAGGATCTAATATCCCATGGAAAACCAAAATAAGTTAAACAAAGTAACTTGCACATGTATGAAATTCAAAAAACCCACATACACAATGTCAAAATAAAATGTGAAAGGGGGGTATGGATAATTATGGGCTAGCAAGTTGTAATATGCTAGGATCGAAACCAAGGTATTTATGAATCACAATAGAAAACTATGATATTATCTAGGTGAATTAAAAAAAAAAGGAAACACAGGCTAGTGAAGTTTGATATTCACTAGGTGAGCCCCCAAGCACAGTGAGAAACATGCAAGGTATAGTGAAGTCTAATATTCACTAAGTGTGTACCCATGACAAAGTAGAAAAATGAGAAACACACTAGGTCTAGTGAAGTTTCCTATTCACTAGGTGTGCACCCATTTCAACCATACCAATAGTTATACTCCTTGATAACTCTGATAAGGTGCTACAACAATGATCAATATGGTATTCCAACGCACCACCAAGCTCAATGCCTATGAACAAAGTGAAGAAAAAATGACAATTTCAATGCACCACTAAGTCCAACATGTGTGAACAAAATGAAACACATTTAATGGAATGTATGCCCCCACCTTAAAGAAATTTCTAAACACCATGCTATGAGAAATTAATTTAAGGTAGAAAATGATAATTGTCATGTGATAAAAGGTCCTGGGAGCCTATTCAGAAAGCCATATGCCAATAATATGTTTCCAAATAAAGTTTCCACATGATAAGAGGATAAGACATTTCCCCCAAATGTAATACAACAAACAAAAGGAAATATGAACACATAAGGGATCCAAAAATACAAGGTTAGTATTCATCTTTACTATAGTGATATAATAATCTCAGAATTGGCATCTTCCCCAAATACTTGTGGAACAATGAACACAGTGGATGAATGACACACAGATAGAAAAAAACAACTTTTGGGTCAACATGGAATAGACATAAATGTCTCAATGCCTTACATTATCCCCAAAAGGAAAACACAATAAATAAAATAAAAGACAAAGTTTACAACATATAGAAGAATTGAGATACAAATAGAAGAATTTCACCATAGATTCATTTCCTTTGTATCCTTGTGCCAATAAAGAAACATTGTAAGGAAGATAAGGTAGCAGAAAAAATTCCTACACTAATCTTAAGAGGAGGATAATGCAAAAATTTACAAATCTTTACAATAGTTACATAAACTTGAACAAAAATATACATAAATAACATGCATACCACAACAAAGTGATTTACGTCGGGGAAACCCTTTTGGGAGAAAAAACCCACACTCAAAAATCCACCCAATATATTATCCATAAATATTAAAGATTACAATATACTTGCATAGCAATCTTCTCATAGGAGTATCACCAACCAAAGATCTAGAGGCAACACAATCGCTATTAGACTCTTGGAATATATCACAATACATAGCCATAATACAATGCCCTCATAAAATAGGGTTACCTTCTAGGGACACTCAAGCCAACAAAATATCTACCATCAAATTTGATACCTAATGATGAATGGTCCAAATTTACAATAATAAAATATACATAAAATTTTGCTTTTGAGGGTGTTCCCCTCAAGCCACCATTGGGGAACATGACCCTTAGACCCCCCATCAAGGGGATGATCCCTCCAAACCCCTCGCAAGGGGTACCCCACACCCCCCGCACTTACCTATCAACAATAAGCATTATGTAATTGCATGGTTGAGACACATTTTCCCAACAAATCCCCCACTTTTCGAACACCTTGCAAGAGCAATGAGAGGGTGTATAAATATCATGTCTTAATTTCTTGGGGCTGAAAGGCCTATAGACTCTAAACACCATCTGAACTTCTCGATGCTCATAGGCTTAGTTAAAGAATTAGCAACATTCATCAAAGTCTCTACCTTAACTAGCTTCACCCTACTATTTTTGACTATATATCTAACAAAATGATACCGTACATCAATGTGCTTGATCTTGGCATTAAATTTTAGGTTCTTACCTAGACATATCACACTCTAACTATCACAATAAATTTTCATTGCACTTTTTTTTATTCCAATATCTAAAAATAGTCTCTTAAGCCAAATGTCTTCTTTACAAGAATCAATAGTTTTCATATACTTAACTTTCGTAGTGGACAAAGCAACCACAAACTATCACTTACTCATCCAACTAATTGCACCACCAAATAAAGTAAACACATAAGTACTAGTGGATCATCTACTATTAACATCACCTACCCAGTTTAAATCCACATAACCATGAATATCAAGGGGAATCTCATCTTTAGTCAAATTATGATGATAACACAAGGGATACTCTAAGGTAATGAGAAAATATATGAAGGCTCTTTTAATTGCATCCCAATGAACTCTACCAGGGTTACACATATATATAGAAAAAAATATCATTTATTGGGCAATTTCTAGTCTAGTACAAACCATAGCATACATCAAACTTCCAACTACACTCTAGTAAGGCACTCTTTTCACGTCTTCCATCTCTGATGGAGATGTTGGACAATTTGAAATAGATAACTTTGTTCCAGATGAAAAAGGAAAACACAATGGCCTACAATCCAGCAAGTCAAACTTCTATAAAATTGAATTTACATACTTTGGCCAAGCCATAACTTTTTGTTCACTCTATCTCTTCTAATTTCTATCCCAAAATTTTTTCTAGTTGCACCAAGATATTTCATTTCAAATTTAGTTGCAAGTTGAGATTTCAGTTTTGAAATCATACCTTTCCATTTCCAATAATTAACATATCATCAACATATAATGCAATAAATAGGAAGTGATGACTATTAGTTTTATAATAAACATAATGATCTGATTTAGAATGCTCAAATCCCAAACTCAACACATATGTATCAAATTTTTGGTACCACATCTTAAGACTCTGTTTTAGATCATACAAATATTTCTTCAATTCACAAACCAATTTACTTTTGTCTTTCACCATGTAGTGCTCTAGTTGTGTCATATAAATATCCTCCTCCAAGTCACCATGAAGGAAAGTAGTTTTCACATCTATTTTTTGAACCTCTAAATCATAAGTAGCAAAAATAGAAAGAAAAAATCTAATGGATGTCATTTTTACAACAAGAGAAAATATCTTACCATAATCAACACCCTCAACTTGAGAGTAAACTTTTGCAACCAATATTAATTTGTACTTCTCAATACCTCCATATGAACCAATATTTTTATTGAACACCCATTTTCAACCAATAGGTTCTCTTCCTTCATGCAATGGTACAAGATCCCATGTATCATTCTTTTTCAAAGCTAGAATTTCTTCATCTATAGTAATCTTCTAGGATTCTACATCATTTATACCTAATGCCTCTTCTACAGATCTAGGTTCACCCATGTTAGTATTCAAAGAAAAGATACATCTCCAATCATCAAGTGAATACCTTTTAGGTGATTTTATATGCATTGTAGACCTACAAACAAGTTGATTTGGAGATTCTTCCTCCACTTCTAAAGATTCAGAGCTAGATGATCTCTCCTTAACTTTGTATCTATCCATGGACCTTGATTCAACTTTCTCAGGTGTAGAAGGAAATTGAATCATATCTTCCTGTTTACTTTGTTCTTGTTGTAGTGTAACATAAGAAAGCTTATTTTCTCTAAAAATAACACTTCTACCATATATTACCTTTTGTACAACAATTTCCCAAAGCGTGTATCCTTTCACACCATAACTATATCCAATGAGGATACAATTCACAGCCTTGTTCTCCAACTTTTCTCACTTAGATCCTTTAACACATGTGCATATGCTTCACAACCAAAAAATCTAAGATGTCTTAATGAAGGCTTGTGACTCTACCATGAATCTATAGGCATCTTATCTACAAGAAATTATGTAGGAGACCTATTAATCAGGTAATAGGAAGTGGCAATAGCTTCATCCCAAAACCTTTTTTCTAGACTAGCACCACTCAACATACTCCTAGCCTTTTCCATCAATGTCTTGTTCATTCTCTCTACAACTCCATTCTATTGTGAAGATGGAGTTGTATTTTATCTATGAATACCACAATATTTACATAATCTATCAAAATCGTTAGAGAAAAAATCACCACCATTATTAGTCCTCAAAAATTTTATTTTCTTTCCATTCTACAACTCAACCATTATTTCAAATTCTTTAAATCAACTGAAAACTTCTTATTTACTCTTTAGAAAGTATACCCATGTCCTACTATAATCATCAATAAATGAAAAATAATATGTGGATTTTCCAATTGAGGGAACATCTATGGTACCAAACACATCAAAATGAATAAGATCCAATACACCACAAGATTTATGAGAACTTGAGTAAAATTAAACACAGTTTTTTTTTCCATAAATTCAATGCTCACATAAATAAAATTCAAGATTGCAATCAGAAAACCCTTCAACAAGGTTTTTATTTTTCAAGGTCCTTTGGCCCTTTTCTCTAATGTGGAAAATTATTTGATACCATAAGATATTTTTCTCTTTAGGTAACTTTGATTCAAAAGAAAGATCACCCTTGGGTACCTAGAAGCCATAACCATTTATTGAAGATGAAACCCTCACTTCTTCTATAGACTTTATTTTCACAAAATTACTATTGTGCTCAATAGTACATGCATCAAGCATATACAATGTGCCATATCTGACACCTCTAGCAATCACCATAGCGCCTCTAACCATATTGCATCCTACATCAAAAAATACTACCTGCACACCTACATCTATTATTTCATGCTAATCTAGGAATATGCAACACACCATTAATCATTTTTATTCTACCAACAAGAAACTTAATTCTAACTTTACCACGGCCAACAATATTTAAATAAGAATCATCACCCAATTACACCTTAACTCCATCAAATTCTTCATATTTAGAAAACCAATTTCTATTAAAATTCATAATGAAAGATGCACCTAAGTCAATTAACCATGCATCATTACCTACATGAGTTGCTAAAGTTGCAATGAATACATCACCATATTCCTTCTCAGAATCATAGTCAAAATCAAATTTCTTCTTTTCTTCTTTGTAGTCCTTAGGAATATGTCTAGGCTTACTGTAGTTCCAACAAATAACTTTGTATTTTTATGAGATTTGGATCTCCCCTTGGACTTGGATTTATCATGCTTCTCATTTTATTATTTCCTTTTTCCTTAGGTCTTCCATGAATATTTAGGGCCTCCTTGGTACTAATGGATACCTTCCTCCTCATCTCTTCAAAAAGAAAAGAAATCACCACATCTTCAATCTTCAATATAACAAAAGAAAAGAACTCACCACATCTTCAATCTTCAATATAACAAAAGTACTCCCAATAGCCATAACAAGAGAATCCCATGAATTAGGTAAAGAACAAAGAAAGATTTGAAATTTCTCCTCCTCATCCATTTTCACACCAATTGAGCCACCAACATATTGAATGCTTCTAGTTGGTCTATAATTTGTCCACCCTCTTCCATTCTCAAGGAATACATTTTTTTCCTCAAGAAAATCACGTTTACTAAAGATTTAGCTTGATACATCTCACAAAATTTCTTCCATATTTTTTGTGTAAAGGTCTCTTCATGGACATTGATTAAAATAGATTTTTCCAACCACAATAGAATCAGACCCTTGGCTTTATGATTCATAACATCATATTGAATAGCCAAAGTAGGATCTACAGGCCTTGAAAAATTCTCATCAACAAATCCTCCATCTTCAACTTCCACATTTTAAAATATTTCTAGAAAATTTACCCACCTCTGTTCTCCCTAATGAATTTTATGTCTAAAAAATCCTACAACAAGATCACAAAGTATATTCTTCACAAGCTCCCACTCACATTTGGATTAGTTCAAAAAACCCAACAACCCACAACTGAAACCAAAGGTGATTAGGCTCTGATACCAATTGTAAGGAAGCTAAGATAGTGGAACAACTTTCTACACTAATCTTGAGAGGAGGATAATGCAAAACTTTACAAATATTTACAAAAATTATATAAACTTAAACAAAAGTAAACATAAATAGCATACATACCACAACATAGTAATTTATGTGGGAAAACCCCTTTTAGGAGAAAAACCCCACACTCCAAAATTTTCCCAATATATTACTCAAAAATCATTAAGATTACAATATACTTGCAAAGCAAGATTCTCATAGGAGTATAACTATCCAAAGATCTAGATGCAACATGACTGCTATCAAAATCTCAAAATACATCACAATACACAACTGTAATACAACACCCTCATAAAATAGGGTTTCCTTCTAGGGAAATTCAAGAAAAAAGATATCTACAACCAGATATGAGACCTAATTATTAATGGTCCAAATTTACAATAATAAAAAAATATAAATTTTTGATTTTGGGGGCACTACCCCCAAGCCCTCACCAAGGTGTGCAACTCTTAAACCCCCACTAGGTGGGGGGGTACCTTCCCATGCTTCCCCATGCTTACCTATCAATAGTAAACCTTATGTAATTGCAAGGTTGAGAAACATTTTCCCAACAAACAAGGGTCATCCAAAGAAAAATCACAAGCACAAAGGCATGCCAAACAACACAACACAGGGGAGTCACATCACATGTAAGAAAAAAAAAAAAGAACACATGAAACAAACATAAAGGAGTAATGCACAATTGAGTCGACCTAAAGTAGTTCATATGCATCCCATTATTGTTCATCATACATGGAAGGAAAAAAACTAGCTAAAGGGACTACAAGAAGTAACGTACTAGGAGAATCTTTGGATTCAATAGGTAGTGGGTCACTCTCATCAGGAGGATCATCATGATTTCCCCCATCTAAATTCATATAATTTGCAAAAAACCATTTAACTCATTATGAACTTATTCATCAATTTTAGCAATTTCATTTTCATCATCCAAGTTAATCACAATAGGAGGTTTTATGACAATGGAAGTTGTATGTTCTTGTTTCACTTCTTGTTTTGGTTCCATATCTTATTTTGGTGAAATTTAAAATTATTCTTGATTTGTTTGCATATGTGTTTGATTTTGAGGTGGTATTTTTTTCTTTTCTTCTAACTGACGAGCAATAGAACAATGTCTATGCCTATGCTCTTTTTTGGTTTCTTATTGTACAATTTTCAATTTGTGATGAAGTAGGAGTGGGTATCTCAACCACTGGTCTCTTTTCTTCTCTTAAGGGAGGAACTAAAGGAACCACTGGGGTTGGGAAACCACTATCTCTTTAGGTCTATACACTTGTTTTATCTTTGCAGGCACAAAAGGAATCATTTGATTGTCTATTGGTCTTTTACATGATATGGGTGGAGGAACTGTGACATATTTACCTTGGTTACTTGAAAGGGTTTTTGCTTGGGGCATGAGTTTATCCATAACTAGTGGAGGAGGAGGAACAAACATATTCTTATCATTTTCAAGAATATTGGTAAGAGATAACTCTATTACTTGTTTTTCCTTAAACTGTTGGTATGACCTAGAAAGAATCCTCATGAGGCTTAATAGGTTCCATAGATTAAAGCCAAAAGAAATCTAATAAAAGGTTTCCATTGGAGGACAAAGGATTAAACCCACTATGATGCACTGTAAAAAACTGGTTTTCAAATGGGAACTTTATGCACTTGTGAATAATTGATGGGACTACATTCATAGAGTAGAGACATGGGTAGCCTAACTTCACACAAAATTGGTTCAATTTTGGGATGATGGAGAATGATACATGTAATTGTTTTGGTCCAACTTCAAGAGGAAGAGTGAATGAAACTATCATAGGGAAAGCAAAACCATCATGAGTTTTCATCCATGCTTTCGATTTTTCATAAGAATCTTGATAAAGTTCATGCACAAAAAAGAATTCCGCAATGATCACATTCTCTAAACATATGGTATCAATGAGTATCTCAGTTGTAGGCTTGTCATTAATACGTCTGATGATATAGAGAGAACCATCAAGTGCATGTGTGGATGCATTATGGGTGAAAACAATTTTGAGTAACAAAGTGGTTTGGCCCTTTCGATGTTGAGCATCTATGAGAGTGACCATATCTTGTAAACCATCCTCATCATCACTCTTATCATCATCCCTATCATTAATTATGTCATCAATCTTATCAACATTCATCTCATCATTCTTAACATCACAAGCTTGCACAAAGTTAGATGAATGATTTAGCATTGGATTGGTGAAAATTCACAAGTTTTGGTTAGGTGGGGCAATAGACTTATTCCCTTGATTATTAAAATTGCCCAACTGGATGTGATTAAAATCAATGAGGTCTTGCACTTGATGTTTAAGACACATGCATCATTTTGTATTATGTTCATTTGTGTGATGGTATTGAGAAATGGAATTTGGATTGTAACTTGGAAGTAGAGGTTTGGTTGTGTCCACAAGTCTAATTAGAGGTAATTGGATTAAGTTCTAGTTCAAGAGTTGCAAAATGATAGAATGGATGGAATCAAGTAATTGGGTAAATTGTCTATCTCATGATCTAAATTGGTATGGGATTGAACTTATGGCAGCACCTTAAGGTTCAATGTGGCTAGTTGTTTGAGGTGTATGTAACTTTATAAAGTTCTTGTTTTACTTCTCAAATGGTTGATAGTTTTCTTGAGGTATGGATTCAGATTTCTCGGTAGGATTTGATGAAGATGTTTGTTCATACTGACTAACTGAATTCTGATATTCACAAAGGCTTGTACACAAGTGTATAAAGGATGGATATTTCATCAGCACAATTTTCTCTGTTATGCCAAGTTACATATTTTCAATGAACACTCTTTGAACACCCGCATCAGGAAGAATAAGATTGATTTGTGATTAAAGAAACTAATAACACACTATAAATTTTGTGAGTTGTTCATTTTCCCTTTGTTTGCATCGCACTAAATTAGTTATTGTAAATTTAGGTCCAATGTTTACTTGGAAATGTTGGAGGAAAGAATAAAAAATTTCATTGAAAGAGTGGATTGACTTATTTAGCAACAAACAAAACCATTCTAAAGCCATGTCTTTCAATGACCTAGGAAATATCTTAGTCAAGAGTTTATCTTCAAAAATAAAGTCACTACATAGGGTGGTATATGTCAATATATTATTGTTGGGGTATACTTTACCATTGTACTTTTCAAATCAAGGTATCTCTATGTTTATGGCATTGGTCTTTTCAATATTTCAAGTGACAATGGGCTTCTTTTTACATATTACAATGGTTGTCTATTTTTGTTTTGGTTTAGTGTGGAGATTTGATGTTGAAGTGAGGTTACATTTTGTAAAAGTTGGTTAATGATCGAGTCATTGTTTGACATGTTTTTGGAATGTAGTGAATATGGTGGGATTGTGTATGTTCTTGGTGGACTACTATGTTGCAAAATTATGAGAGGGGATGAAATTTGAGGTGTGGGTAAAAGCACAAAGTTGTGTCACACTTTACAAAGGAAACAACCAACACTAATCCAACTTTTAAACTTGAATCACTAAAAAGTGGCATATATGTTTTGGTTCTTGAAATGATGTAAACTAGTAAAATATAATTTTTTTTATTATATTTTATGTTTGTATTTTAAAAAAGAAATTAAACAGTTATTTTAAACTAGTTTTTAATAAATTAACACTATAGTTTAGTTGCTGATAAAATGCTGAAAAAATGAAGTTGCATGGGATGTCAATCTTTTTATAATAAATTCTATTTTTTTTTCTTTCAAATTTTTTGTGTGTATTTATAACTTGAAATTTGAGTGCATGGATATATTTTTTTTCCAATTTTGATAAATATATATTTTTAAATAAATATTAAAATGTGTGTGAATCAAAAAACAATTGTTTTCATCGAACGTCAACTTTCATATTAAATATTTATTTAAAATGGAAAAAAAATTATACCATCTTGAAATAGATTCTTTTATCCAGTGCATCATATTTTTTTCATTTTTTTTAATAAGTTTTAGTATTTTTCATTGGCATAGTAATCAACCTAATATTTTGTGTTGATAATCTACTTTTAGTAAAAATTAAAAAAAAAAATTAAACTATTAAAATAAATATATTTTTGAAAACTACACTTATGGATCTGCAAAAGGGTATTTTTTTTTTTTTTAAATGTTATTTACATTAGTAGGAGTTATTGAAACTTCAAGTTTTTCAAATAATTTTATATTTTTGGTAAATTGGACTCAAAGTGGTGCTCCATATATTTTTAGCCAACAATTTTAGTTGAAATTTTTTTGGAAGTATCTAACTTAGTTAGAATGAATCTTACTAGATCATATGTTTGACCAAAATTGATTTTTAGTTAGAAATACTTAAATTCAGTTGTGCTAATAAGTTGGCTGAAAGTGTGACACAACTTTGTGCTTCTACCCGTGTAACTTGTGAGGATGCAAAACCATAAGGATTTTCAATGTAAAGGCCTGGTATTGGAGTTATGCCAATGCTTTGTTCTATCATTGAAGTGACAGTTGGATTTGTTTATGTATGGATAGAGGCTATAGCTGTAGGGAGGGAGACTTGATTTTTGCCTTGACTTTGTGTGAATCCAAAATCTTGAGTGCAACTAGCCATTTTAGGTACATTAGCATCAACTATATGGGCTAGGCTACGCAAAACCTCTAATCCTTAAGCATCACTAATCAATTTTCTCTTGTTATCTATTATAGGGACCGCTATTCTAGCTAGATATTCAATACTCACATAGTCTTGAAGTACTTCTAAATCTTTGTCCAATTATCTTAGTTTGTCTTTGGGAACATTGGCAACAACAGTCTCAACATCCATAAAAATGGGTGATTGTAAGATTTTCATTGATATGGTGGCATTAGGGATAGAGTCCAAAATGGGTTTAGTATTGACAACACTTTGCGTAAAAGAGTTAGAAGATTGAAGATCCATAGTATATGTAACAATAGTATGGGATGTCATAAGTCGACAACTATGTCTCACTTAAGTATTGGCAATAGGACACTAGGTCGTGAAGCTCATATGAATTCAAAACACTAAGTGTACCCAAGATGAACACTAAATTTTCAAATAACCACAACAAAATACTCAAAAATAGAATTCAAACAAAAAAAGAAGATAAAGAATATCGAAAGAAAGATCTATGCAATATTTGGTTGAGCCAATATTAGGAGGACAGAGGTGCCCAAGGGCGTCTATGTTCTTGGTAGGTTTCCAAAAATTCAAATTTTGAATGTGTGTGATATTGTTCAAGGTTTCTAGGTATGTTTGTGGATAGGTCTAATAGTAAATTTGTTTTCAAAACTAGCTCAATTTATGCTAATGAGGTTCAAAATGCAAATGTGCAATAATGTTGAATTTTATTTCATAATTTTAAATGCAATTTCCAAATCTAAAATGTAACAATTGACTGATTCTAAGATGCAAAATTTTAAAATGATTATTTTGATGTAGTTTTGAAACTAAAAAATATACTTTTTTCACTTTTAGAGCTATATGAAAGATGCCTAAGTGAATGCAATTAAGAATTCTAAAATAGAGATCTACAATGAAAAATAGACTGAAGACATACAAACAAAGAATTGTGCAAAAGTTTGATGATCCAAGTATAGCAAGATAGAGGCACCCAAGGGCATTTATGTCCAAGATAGGGTGTCTAAAAATTGAAAGTTTGAATGTTTATTAGTCTGTCTAATGGTTCTATTTATGTGTGAAAACAGTTCTGAAAGTCATTACTTCTCTAGAATTTACTTAATTTAAGACAATGTGACTCACATGAAAATGTGTAATAAAATTTGAACAAAAAATGATAATTATGAATGCAATTTTGAATGTAGATCTGACCTAAATGATTGAAATAATCCTTAATGCAACCTATGATGCAATATCATATACATTTTTTGAATTTTTATATCTTTTATGATGCAAAAAATGAAACTCTAAATGAGAAATCTAAAATAATGAAATACAAAATTTAGATCTAGGGTGAATTTTAGAAGGCATATAATATTAATAGGTCAAGTTCACCAAAATGAAACAAGGGAAAAGAGAACCCTAGGTTTATTGTCTAAAACCTAGATTCAAATTTGTGTGTGGGGTGTGGTGCATTTTTCTAATGTTTCATTAAGATGAAGATCAACAAGGTGTTCAGATTGACTTTCAACCATGGAGGTGAGCCAATCAAACCTAGTTATGCATCTTTTTGAGTCTTGGAATGTATTGGAATTGATTTTCCTTGATTAACCTAATTAGACAATGTGCCCTAATATGAAAATTGTAAGATTCTGACAATTGAAAATTTGTAATAGAGATTTGTAGGCAAGTCTAGGAAGGGTAGAGTGTTGTGTAGATATCTTGAAATTTTGGTGTTGGTCTGAATATAAGGATATGATCTCCCAAGGGCATCTCGGTCCTTGTATTCCTTTTCTATAAATATTTTTGGAGTCCTTTGATGTTAGATTTGAGATTCTTGTTTCCGCTTACAAACTTGTTAGATCACTATTGAATAATTATGTAGGTGGGTTTCCATGATTTGACAAGGCATAGGGCTTTGAATGCAATGATGAATAAATGATGTTCAAGCTTCCTTCAATCCTCTCCAAACCTGAAATCTATGCATTCAAAGAGAGAAGAAATGTTGTGTAATTTAGGGACTTGCCTTAGTCAAACCCCATGTTAGTGTTTCCACTTCCTTAATGGAAATGTTAACTATAGGAAATTTAAATGGTAAGAAGGAATGATTAATCAACAAATTGTTGCAACTTACCACCCTTCAATGGATTCCTTGAAGGACTAAAGTCATGCACATCACTTCAATTTCTTGGATCTTGTGTGTTTGATTTCTTGAATTTCTTGGAGACCTACAACAAGGGTTAGCCTTCATAAACAATGATAACATAAACATGAAAAATATCAAATAGGATTTGACATGATGCTTGGATCTTGAATTTCTACAATGAATCACTAAAAATTTTCTCTTGACATGCTGTCAATGTTCACTTGTTGCTAGATTTTTCTTGTTAGATTTAAAATGATGCAATAACTAAGTATTAATAGGTATTTATTCAATTTCTTACAAATTATATCCCAATATCCAACATTTGCAACTTGAATTTTAAATGTTAAAATACCGACACCATCATATTCCAATTTGGATCTTGAAAAAATAGGGGAACTTAGATGCCTAAAGGCATCCCATTCTAGGCCTTATTTTCCAATATTTTAGGTGTTGGGGGAAAAACATTAATTAAATATATTTTTTAAATGCTTGCAATTTCATGGAAATTGTTAAAAATAGGCCATAGAATTCACAATTTATGAAATTAGGTGGTTAATCAAGTCTAGTGAATTAAGGGGAGCAAAACCTAGTGTAAAATTGTCAAGGGTGATAATTTTTTATGCTACACCACCAAGACATAAATGGATTACCAATTTGACCTATGAAAAAATAGTAATAATAAAGTTTAGAAACACATTCAAAAAATATGAACTAAAAGTATTTTGTATTATCATTATGAAATTATACAATTTTAGAAACCCTTTTTGTATAATGTGTAAAGCCAAAAGTCATCAAAAAGTCTCTATGAAAATTCATCCAAAGTTTCCCCTCTATAAAAGTTCCCTTTATAATACCAATAGCCTTGTATTTATAGGATTTCTCTAATAAATAACTAGTAACCACCTAGCAACTACCTTTTTGAAATACAATGGTTTTCAAAATAATAAACCTTATTTAGTTGTATTGTACATAAATTTTTAAAAAATAAGGTTTATTATATAACTTCTAGTTGCAATAAGTGATATGCATCACTTTTACTAAAAGAAACCTATAAATTAATAAGTTCATGACATTGCTTAAGTATGAAGGGATTCATTTTAGGTTCCAAACATAATTTATTAAAATCAACCTTTTAGACCATTCTTTTTATCCCAAGATTCAATCACCACTCTTTATGTGACAACTATAGCTTCAAGCCATGACTCAAAGCTATTGTCATAAATTGATATTTCTTCCACATAGGAACATAGTAAATAAACATTCTCAAGATGTTCCACTATAATATATGCTCCTTGCAAGAGTTTTAAAAAGAATCTTCTTCTTGTCAATGATTTCCAATGTTCCACTTGGCCGCACTTCACCAATATCTCATGTTTGAAACTATCCATCTTTAAAATCTTCTTTAGTGAGGAATGGATGCCAATGCATCATAAACCATGTTTGGGATAGATTCAAGAAATAGTTGTGTTTTCATACTTATAGGTCCAATTGTTCGTAACATTGAAAATTTATTAGATAAACAAATATAACTCCATCCACAAGTTTCATATCCTTGCAAAGAATGACAACAAAGTGTTACCCTCAAAAATCCTCCACCGGATTACCAAAGGGAGTAGCTCCTGACAATATAAGGTGAACCCATCCTCCTAATATTGATTTAATCTTTCTAAAAAAACTGAATCCTCGTTTGAACCATTTAAGTTTGCAATGATAAAATCATTAAAAATTAATCTCCTCATTATGCAACTCTCCTAAATGGTATTTGTTGTTCTTGGGGAACACCTACTGTGTGGTCGATTTTTAATGCATGTTAAATATATAAAAAAATAAATGAATCAAACACACCAATAAGAAATTATATCAAAAACATAATATTAAAATAATAGAGATGCAAACTCATAATCATGTTATCGATGTCATCCTATTGTCCTCTATCTCGAGTGTTTTGTCGGTTCTAGCTGGCTCTCATATCTTTGGCTAGGATCAACAAACAGTCTCCTAGAGAACGAGATTGAATATGAATGCATGTAATTGCTATGCTAAGACATGATTATTATAATGCTAAACATGATTTCTAAAATGAAATATTACAATAATGCTATGAATAATAAAGCTATAATGATAATGCCAGAATGCTAGAATGCTAGAATGAAATTAATCTCTAATTCATTTGTTGTGTGTTGTAACCATTGCTTGGATTGGCAATGCTATTTATAGAGTTTTCCAAAAGCTTTTGAATGGCTGATATGATCAACGATTGTGAAAATTATTGGCAGATCGAACAGTTGAAGATAGATAAGACTGAAGAAAAAATAGAAGAAAACAGAAAGCAAGATTTGTTTTCTTTTCTATAAAAGAGGTAAGATAAGATGATAAAGATGAATTGTAAAAAATCATCTTTTTGTGAGATTATGGAAAGATTTTGAAGAAGATAAATAATGAATTATTAAATTAAATTATTCATTTATGGGTAACATGGAGATTTTTCTTAAAATAGAATATTTACCCAGATTTGAAGAATAATGGAACATTTCATAATTAAATAAAATATTTAATTATGATTTTGAAAAGATATGGAAGATATTTAATTAAATAAAGATATTTAATTAATTTTTTTAAGAAATGGAATGTAAATGAAATTAATTAAATAAGATATTTAATTAATTAGAAGAAAGGTCTAAAAAGAAATATTTAGACTTAATTAAATAAAAAAGACTTAATTAAATTCAAAAAGTGATAATTAATTAAAATAAATAAAGTGTATTTATTTAACTAATCAAGTGGACATATGAATATGAAATAATTAAATAAAAATAGATTTATTTAATCATGATAGAAGAATAAATTGAATGAACAATATAATTAAATTAATTAAATTTAATCATATGTAGAAGACTTTAAGAAAAATTAATTAAATAATAAATATTTAATTAAATGCCAGGATTAATCATACATGACCAATTTTATGCATATACATTTTGCCCCTCTTTGAAGTGATGTGTGAAATGCATTGCTTCAAAGAAAATATTCCTACTTTCAAAAAAAATTGTGTTTCATTTTTTCCCTTGATCTAGTTCTGATATGTTTCCGATTGAAAAATGTTGTTGGTATTAATGATGCCCCCTCGAGAGATAAATCATTGATGATGATATGAGTTGTTGAGAGTGCTTGAAAAATTTGAGGTGATGATGAGATTTTGATTGTGATGTGAATTCAGTGATTTAGCTCTCAAAAAATGATGTATTAGGATGCCCCAGTTTGAAAATGAGGTCAAAGTGAGATAAAAAGATAAAAATAAAATAACATGTCACAAAAACCCACCTTTGTTTGACCTTTAAAAGGTAAAAGGGGAGAAAAGGACAAGTCATTTATACTTTTTGACT
Source organism: Sequoia sempervirens (assembly GCA_007258455.2). Classification (NCBI taxonomy): domain Eukaryota; kingdom Viridiplantae; phylum Streptophyta; class Pinopsida; order Cupressales; family Cupressaceae; genus Sequoia; species Sequoia sempervirens. Next base: position 97,467,557 of record VDFB02105785.1, on the reverse strand, counting down.
TTTAGAAACCTTTTGCTCTAACGGTGACTTGGTGAGATGGAGATTCCATACCATAGACATAGATTCGAGCGGGCCCGCCGATACCAGAGACCAGCTACGTATGGACCACCGGTGAGTCGATCCAACCCATTGTGCTTCAAAATTTTTTGTTTTCAGTTGATTTTTTCATGTTTTTCCCATGGATTTAGGAGTAAACAGTTCATTTTAGCACTTAGAGTAGGTGTTTGAGCGCTTTTGATATTTGTTTGAGCACATTTAGGATGTCATTTTTTATTGCATTATCATTGTGGAAGCTAGTTTAGCGCATATGATAGATAGAGTAGCTCTTATAGGATGTCATAGGAAAAGTAGGACTTGAGCGCATCTAGGAAATAGTGTAGCGCTTTTAGGGTTGTGGCGCATCCAGTGAATAAAGTGGCACTTTCGATTAGAGTTTTAGAGCTTTTAGGGAAATAGCGCATAGAGGAAATGAGTGAGCACATCTAGGGCATAGAATGGCGCATTTGAGTTTGAGCGCATCTAAGGAAAATTTCGGTGCATATAGGGTTTTAGCGCATATGGGGAAAACTTCAACACATATAGGGTTTTAGAGCATAGAGGCCATAGGTTAGCGCTTTTAGGAAATGTGTCAGTTTGATAAAAATGATGATGTTTTTATTGCTTCTTTGGTCAATAGATATAAAAATGGGTGTATCATCATGTTGATATGGATAGAAAATTTGATAAAGAGTTGATAAGTTTGTTTCCGAAAATAGAAATCAAAGAGTAGATAGCTGATAACTTTGTCTCCCCTGAATGAAAAACAAAGAGTAGGTGATTGATATGACTTCTGATAAATTTTATTTTTGTGATAGAAAACAAATAGTAGATGATTGATTGAAAAAATATTTGCATTTGTGCCAAAAATACAAATAGGATGATGTTTTCATTGTTTGATAAATTTGCTTTCCTGAAGAAAAAAAATAGTAATTGTTGATAGAGCAGATTGATGTGGTATTCAGATAAATAGATTTAGTATTGATTGCATGATATGAGTCACCTAGATAGAACACTTGATATGGGTCTGATTGGTATGTGTCACTGATATGGGTCTGATTGGTATGTGTTACTGATATGGGTCACTGATATGGGTCTAATTGGTATGGGTCACTGATAGATAGATATGAGTTAGATTGATTTTCTTGATTGAGATTGAATCATTGATAGGATGTTGATTGATTGTCCTTGTGATAACCGAAAATAGGAGGTTTTCAAAAACCTCCAGATTAGGGAGCGTCACTTTGTGGGGTGGTATCGAATACCAGAGCTGACACCAGATGATATAGAGTTGATAGTGGCATGTGGATTGGGATCATTGTTGTCCATGCCTTTGATTCAGGTCAACAGGGGACTGTTGACCGCGCTAGCAGAGAGGTGGCATTCGGAGCATAACACCTTTCATTTGATGACAAGTGAGTTGACTGTGACTCTTGAGGATGTTTACAGGATATTATGTATTCCAGTGGTAGGCCCCCTTGTGTTCTATGATCACAAGGAGCTAGGTGGGACAGATGCACTGAGGAGAGTATATGGCGACACGCATATAGCAAGGTACTAGGTGCCATGGGCTGACTTCAGGGGGTATCTGGCCTTACATACAGTTTTTGGTGCATTTATTGGAGGTCTCATTTTTCTGGATCACCGGTCAAAGGGACTATCAATGGGATGGGGGAGGATCTTTGAGCAAATGTTGGTACAACCATTGAGATATGCCTGGGGAGCTGCATGTTGGCTCACCTATATCATGACTTACATGAGGTAGTTTAAAGAGGTTCATCTAGTATATCATGTGGTGTTACACTACTCCAGATCTGGGCATGGGAGCATATTGTTGTGACAAGACCATCTTGTCCCAGAGTGAGGCCACCAGGCAGACCATATGTGTATGCATACTCTATGTTCCTTGTCCAACCTAAGTTGGGCAAGTTGGATTACTAGAGACGGTGTCTTGATGATATGGATGCAGTGATATGGCAGCCATACACAGATTGCAAGCCATGGGATATAGATCATTTAGAGATTTCATTTGTAGGGATACCCCATTTTTTGATAGGGAGGACCCCATTCATCATAGAGAGATTCTTGGCATTATAGGTGCAACGACAGTTCAGATTTACACAGGGGATGCCTCAGGGTTTTGCTCACTATGCGTAGAGTAAGGATGAGGTGGGATGGGGGCATGGTATTTCATATTAGATAGCATACATAGAGTATACTTCTTTAGTGCCCAAGGCATGGGATGATAGGAAGGATATTATTGATGCTGGTATGTCCGATGAGTACTCAGTTTATTATCATACACATCCATTTCCATGGTTACATGTCTTGATGAGTTGGCACCCATTTTGGTGGTACCACGGCCAAGGGTAGGGAGACAGGAGGATGTGGCAAGTGGTGAGCAAGTAGTGGTTGGGGGAGAGGATGAGGAGAGTGGAGAGGAGGAGAGCTCAAATGGGAGTGATGGAGATGACGGTGGAGATGAGGGCAGAGTTGGGGAGCAGAGGCCAGTGAGATCGAGGCTAGACTTATTGGGTAGTGTTCAGATCATGCGGAGGCCGAGGACTAGGTTGGATGTCATACAACGATCAGGGTCACTTCGACATCCCACCAAGAATAGATAGATACTTTACAGGCCCAGGTACAGACACTGTAGGAACAACAGGTGCAGTTGCAAAGTCATTTGGTTCAGGCACAGAGTATGGTAGTGTAGTTATAGGCACAACTGGCACTGGCATAGGCACATGCACATGCACATGCACATGCACATCCACATCCTCCTTCCCTAGACCCACAGGTATTCTAATTGATTGCAGAGAGGGATGAATTTAGACGAAGGGCGGTAGAGGTAGAGGGTGTTGTGTAGAGACTCATGGGCACTGTGGAGAGTGTGTCATTGTGAGAGGCCATTGTAGAGGGCTTTGAGATGGTAAGAGAGGTTGAGTACTATCGAGTCCGATATGAGGAGTTGTGTGCTCCTTAGCATAGAGATCCTTTTCCACAATCCCACAGTAGGACCAAGAGTAGGAAACAGATAGCTACACAGAGCCTGGGGGTTACCGGGCCTCAATGGGATCCAGATGTAGGGACTAGTGGTAGGCCACCATCCTCGAGACCAGCTCCACTAGGGGGTTCCACCAACCAGCCTTGATTGATGGATATAGGATTATTTGATGTATATTAGATTCTTGGAGCATGTATATTGATTTTGATCATATCTCATATATTTGTCTAGACTTTTTAGTTTCATTGGACTTTTGGACATTTGTATGTATTTTTGATGAGTGGTGATATGCAGTGGCGATGAGTTTGACTGATGTGTTTCATTTGATATGATGACATGAGATGGATATGCATTTATTTCCTTATTATGTGATATGGATATTGATATGTAGTTTTGATGATGTACTGACTAACATGATTTGCAAGATGATTTGATGATGATATGATGATGATGAAATATGGTGTGTACTAATGATATCATGCAAACAATGTCATGTGTTGAAATGATGTATGTCTTGCTAATGATGTGGAAATGTAATGTTTTGTATGAGATATTTTTGTGTTTTAATTTTTCAAATGTCATAAGTGATGATGTGATGGATGTTGTGTTTATGAAATGCAACATGAATTTGTAGTATGATATGTGATATGAATCCAATGTTGTATGAAAAATGACAAATGAAATAATATGAAAAATGATATGAAAGGATAAATAATGATGAAATATATGATAAGATGATAATAAATGATATGAAATGTAATGAATGTAAAATGAATGATGAGATATTAAAATGAAATAGAATGAGATGGGATGAAAATGTAAATGTAATGTAATGATGAATTATGTAATGAAATAAGATGATAAAATGGTATGATGCAAATGAGATGATAAATGATAAATGATAATTATATAAATAATGATGATAAAATGATATGATGAATATGAAAATGATTAAATAATGATATGATATAAAATGTAATGAGATGTGATGATGAAATGAAATGCAATTAGAATGAGTTTATGAAATGAAATGATACGATATAATGATATACAATGATATGAACTTTTTCAATATGATAAGATGACAATGAAATGAAGATGGTAAATGGAAGACAACTATGTAAAATGAAAATGACATGGATACCAAAACTGATGGATAAGATGATAATGAAAGTGATATGAAAATGCCTAAGGAATAAATGAATGATATGAAATGATAAAGGATCGAAATGATATGGAATAAAACAAAGACGATAAAAATGAGAATGTCCCATGATATACAATGAAATGATATGAAATATGAAATGATAATGCATTATGAAGCATAAATAAATGAGAAAGGATCTAACTGATAAATGCTAAACTATATGATATGCACAAGACCTAGATGAAATGATAATGAAATGAAGATGAAACAAATGTCCAAATGTCCTCCACAAATACTCCAAAGAGACATGACAACCATTGATTTATCTGTTCAGCTTTTTAAAAACTCTAATGTGAATCCAATATGTAGATATATACATTGATCTAAATGAAATGCAACTAAATAAAATCAACTGTTTGTTGAGCCTTCTGGTAGCTTCCTTGAATCATCATAGAGCCTTATAAAATTTTGAAAGTATGTACAAGCATCAGAGGGGAAATTAGCACCAATGATGACCTGAGTATAACTTTCATGATTTTTGATATAGCAAGCGAACACAAGCATCGAGGTATAATTGAACAAAGATGACCTGAGCATTTCTTGCATAAATAGACAAAGACTAACCACTTTCTAATGCAAATTTGGAACTTTTATCAATGATATGCTTTGGAAATCATGTCTTGCAACACATTTGCACCAAATTGATAATTAACCTCAAGACAACAGAAAAAGAAAAATCATCCTCCTTCATTGCCACTCTAGTTCAGTACATCATTGAGTGTGCTCTAGAGAGATGATATCAAAAAATCAAACAACCATTGTTCAAAATGTAAAACTAATATTCCAATCATTATTCAGATTTAGATCATCTAGATATGAGTCATGATATGGTATTTTGCTAAAAAATGTTGTGATATGGATCAATGGTTGGATAGTTGTTCATGTGATTTGATTGTTTGTTCACATGATTGGGTTTTATATCGTTGTCGAGCTATTTTGGTAGAACCTGAAAGTTGATTGCCCTAGAGTATGTCAACGTTTTTCCCTTAGTATTTGACACAACATGCTGAAATGAATATGTACGATGGTCAAGCCATGGTAAGACGTTTATCACTCTAGGAAAATGGTGACATTATGATGCTATTATGATGCTAAGATGATAAAAAGATGTATGAAATGAAGGCTGAAAAGCTAAGTGCAGAACATGAACTAATAGATGGAGAGCTACAAATAGCGTCTATTTGCTAAATTTTCACTATTTGTTTTTATTGATTTTTTTAATTTCTTTTTTATTTTTTTGTATTTTTCTTGTCAATAGGCTACCTATTGCTAGGTTTTCACCCTATGACTTTTTTATTTTTTCTTTTTTCTTGTTTTAAAGGACTTTTTCTGATATTTTTTTGTATTTCTTCAAGACATTTTATGTTGTTTTTGTATTTTTATTTTTTTAGGACTTTTTCTAATGTTTTTGTATTTCTTCAGGACTTTTTCTGATGTTTTTGTATTTCTTCAAAACTTTTATGGATGATGATAACTGCTTCAAACATAATACTTTTTCAGGTGCATGTTGTTGATGGGTTCGTCAAATAGGTCCCCTTTTGGTGTTGACAACTTGTATGCTCCTGAACCGTATATTGCTATGACCAAATACAGACCCAGCCAATTAGGTTCAAACTTTCCTTTCTCCTCTCTGTCTTGCTAATTGTGTGGGTTCTCTTTTAGAACAAGACCACCAACCTGAAAGGTACATAGTTTGACTCTGTGATTATAGCTACGAGACATCATTTTTTGATATGCTTTCAAATGATCAACTACTCATTGTCTCTTTTCATCAAGAAGTTTCAGTTCTTGCAGTCGGGAAACTTTGTATTCATCATCTGTTATGAGACCTTTCAATGATACTTTAAGTGATGGGATTTCAACTTCTAGTGGAAAAATGGCTTTTGCTCCATAGACAAGATAAAATGGTGTTGCTCGTGTTGGCATTCAGCTACTAGTTCGGTAGGCCCATAATGCAGGATTAAGTTGAACGTGCCAATCTTTCCCTGCATCATTCACAATCTTCTTCAAAATTTTCAATATTGTTTTATGTGAGGCCTCTACTTGGCCATTCCCTTGTGGATAATAAGGTGTTGAGTATCTGTGTTGAATATGGAATCTCTCACAAAGTTCGTCAACATCCTGATTCTTGAATGGCCATCCATTATCTATGATGATGGAGTTGGGAATACCATACAAACAAATGAGATAGTTGAGTATGAAAGATGAGATTTGTTTTCCAGTGACCTTAGTGAGAGGGACTACCTCAATCCACTAGGTAAAATACTATGTCACTGTGATGATGAACTTGTGTCTATTCGAGGATGAAGGATGAATCTTGCCAACTAAATCCAACCCCCATTGAGAGAATGCCCAAGTTGGTACAAAAGGTTGTAGTTCCTGTGCTAGTACATGAATGAGATTTCCATGTATCTGACATTTAGAGCACTTTGTTAGAAAAGTGAATGATTCCCTCTCCATTGTAGGCCAGTAGTAACCCATTCTAATCAATTTCTTGGATAAGTTTAGTCCACTTGAATGAGTACCACAAATGCAACCATGAACTTCTTGTAAAGCCTTGTTAGATTCATCACGTCCAAGACATCGAAGTAAAGTACCATCAAGACCAGGGTGATAGAGACTGTCAATGATAAGGGTATAGCGAGAGGATTGGCGGATAAAGTTGTGATTTTGGTTATGGGATAAGTTAAGTGGTAAGATGTCATCTTTTAGGTAGGTATAAATTTTTCCATACCAAGGTGAATCGGATCCTACTAAGTGGCAAATGATTTGTCTTTCAGGTGTGTCATAGGCAAGCATAAATGATTGTTCCACCAGAAATTCGTAGCGATCCCAAGTTTCTGGGAGTTGTAACAATGAAGCGATTGTGACCATAGCGTCAGCTTCCTTGTTATCAAGCCTTGGAATCTATATGAACTTGATGTCTACAAAGTATTTCTTGAAATCATCAACCATTTTCTTATATGGCAACAATTTTTCATCTTTGGTTTGATAATCATCATTGATCTAGTTAATGACTAACTATGAGTCACTATAGACTTGTAATTTTGTGATTCTCCATTCCAATTCTGTTTTGAGTCCAGTGATTAAAGCTTCATATTCGGCTATGTTATTAGTGCATGGAAACATTAGCCGATATGACCGAGGAATGGTATTTCCTTAAGGGGTGACAAAGAGTATGCCTTCACCCGATCCATGTTGAGTAAATGAACCATCAAAATATAATGACCAAGGTTGCTTTAATTCTGTTGTGAAGACATCAACATCTGGAAATTCAATGTGCATGGTATGCTCTACTTGTAGGGGTGCTTCAGCCAGTTGGTCAGCAATAACTTTTCCTTTGATTGCTTTGCAATCAATATAATGGATATCGAAGTTGCTTAAGATCATGACCCATTTTGCTAACCTTCCTGTCAATGTGGCCTTGCTTAACAAATATTTGGGTGGATCAATCTTTGCAACAAGATTGATTGTATGAGTTAACATGTAGTGTCAAAAATTTTGTGAAGCAAAGACCATTGCTAGGCAAGCCTTCTCGATGAAAGTGTAGTTGAGTTCATGACCTGTTAATGTTCGGCTGATATAATAGATTGCATGTTCTTTTCTTGTAGTCTTCTTGTGCTAACAACGCCCCCAAAGACGTCTTTGTTGCAGTAGTGTATAAGTTGAGTGGTTTTTCTGGATTTGGTGGTACCATAACTAGTGGGTTTATTATGTATTGCTTGATTTTTTGAAAGGCCATTTCACACTTATCATCACATTTGAAAGGAACATTCTTATGTAGTAGATGTGTGAAAGGTAGACATTTATCTGCTAGTTGTGCAATGAATCTTCGTATAGATTGGAGTCATCCCTGTAGTTATCTCAATTGACTAATATTCCTTGGTGGAGGCATTTCCATGATTTCTTGTACCTTGGTAGGATCTACTTCAATTCCTTTTGTTGAAACTATGTATCCCAAGAGTTTTCCAGATGTGACTCCAAAAACATATTTCTTAGGGTTGAGGAAAACTTTGAACTTTTCCAACCTTGCAAATATTTTGGATAATATCTCAAGATGTCCTTCTCTTGTGTATGATTTTTCTAGTATGTCATCAACATAATCTTCCATGAATGTGTGCATCATGTCATGAAAAATTGTAGTCATAGCTCTTTGATATGTAGCCCTAGCATTCTTTAAACTGAATGGCATAATGTTCCAACAGTAAGTCCCCCAAGGACATGTAAAAGTTGTTTTGTCCTGGTCTTCGGGTGCAATTTTGATTTGGTTATAACTAGAAAAACCATCCATTAGTGAATACATGGAATGGCCAGCCGTCAAATCAACTATAGTATCAATGCTTGGAAGAGGGAAGTCATCCTTAGGACATGCCTTATTAAGATCTCTGAAATCTATGCATACTCTAACACTTTTTTCAAGCTTGGATACAAGAACTATGTTGGAGATCCATTCTACATAGTCAATTGATCTTATAAATCCCACATCGAGGATTTTCTTAAGTTCTTCTTTAACTAGTAGTGCCACATGAGGATGCATCTTTCTAAGTTTTTGTTTCACAAGTTTTACTCCTAGTTTAATGGACAAGTGATGCATTGTAAGATCAGGATCAAGACCTGGCATGTCTGCATAAGACCAGGAAAAGTTGACTTGATTTGCTCTAAGAAATTCCATGAACTCAGGTACTTCTTTATCTGTCATTGATGTAGCTAACTGTAGAATCCTCGGTTTGTCTGTAGTTTCAAGATTAAATTCTTTTGTAGGCTCAATAAAGATAGGTGATTGCTCATGATAGTGCTCCAGGAGAGTGTCAAGCATCCCATCATTTTTTCCCTTAAAAAGGTTTTTACCATCTGATATGCTCTTTGTTTTATCTTTTGTTTGATCTAATACTACCAAATTCTGGTTTTCATCATTAGATCTTTCTTTTTTATTTTTATTTTTGCAGCTAGGAAACTTGACACTCTCTTGACTAAGGATATTATGCCAAAAATTTCCAGTGGAACAATAATTTACATCATCTATGGAAAGGAATTTTACAATAGATTCGTCGGTTGGAAACATAGGTATATCAAGAGGTTCAGATAGATCCCAATCAATGAGATCAGGATGTATTAGTGGTAGCGGGTCATTGAGCTATGAGAAATTGGCTATGGTCATGGTCATAACTGAGGTTTCTGTAGGATCCGAGGGATGAGGAAGGTCAATGATGGTATTGTTCTTGTGATAGTCTTGTTCGTTTAAATCTGACTCAGTATCACTAGAATCATAGTTGTCTTGTAGTTCATATTCTTGTGGTTGGGTCCCTGAACCTTCTCCTTTGATTAGAGTAGGTGTATACTTGTGTATCACATCAACCTATTTGTCCCTCCAGAATTCATCATTATGGATTGTATCCCATTCGTATTCTCCATATTCTATGTCAAAGTTATTATCGATGAAATTATGAATTGCTATCAAGCATGCTTCCCTTGGATCATAACTTTCTTGCAATGTGAGTATAGTATCATTCAATTGTTTGGATGTTTCTTTCGAGCTAGTATCATAGCCTAGTCATGTTTTATCTTTTACAACAAGTCTTGGAGGGTCAATAGGCTCAACTACTCCTTCTTTTCTCTTTCTGATAGGACCATTACCATCATAGCCCATCTTTTGCATGATTGAATATCCCTTACCATATTTATCAGTTGGTAACTTGATATTGAGAACTATTTCATCTCCATCTTTATAGAGCCAACTTAGAATATCTCTATCCTTAGGATCACCCATGGGGAATTTTTCTTTGATAAAATGTCCATTAAACTTTGTATTTGGCCTTGTTGGTAGTTTCGTTGATGTTGATGCTACAGATATCTATTGTTGTGTGATAGAAGGTTTCCCATGTGACCAAGGCGATGTAGGTAGATTAGCAAGATAGAGAGAGTATTCCCCTACTCCATTGTCCTTTAACTGTAATTGCTTTTCAAATATTCTAGTTAATTGATTGATTTGTGTATCAACTTTGAGAGAAGTATGAGCAGGAGCTTCTCGATTATTGGGAACCAAAGTATCTTGACTAGCTTTGATGTTGGCACAAGTTTGACTTTTTGAATTGTTAGTTGTTATTGTGATCTCTTGTCCATCATAAGGAAACTTAAGACATTGATGATATGTGGATGAGACAACTTGCATTTCATGGATCTAAGGATGACCCAACAAGATGTTGTATGCAAGATCACGATCTAATACTTGACAAAAAGTATTTTTGATAACAGGTCCCACTATGACTGGTAGCATGATTAAACCTTTGGATGCTCTTTCCTCATCATCATAGGCTTTAATAGTAATATTTCTTCTAGGATCAATGGAGTCCTCAGAAAATCCTAAAGCCTTAACCAGCTTCATGGTACATATGTTCAAACCAACACCTCCATCTATTAGAACTCATCTGACATGAAACTTGTGTACCATGACTTCTAAGTATAATGATGAATTATGAGGATGTGTCATGGAAACATCATCTTTTTGGAGAATGAAAGGCATGTGGGTGAGGAAAAGTGTCCCACCATGGCTTGAAATCAATCCACATCCAAATCATTGGATACAATTGTTTCAATGAGGGCTTTTTCTAAAATTTCCTTATGTGCTGGAGAAATATTCAGAAGTTCTAAAATAGAGATCTGAGCAGAATTTTTTCCAAGTTGATTGATTCGATCATATCGATGTTGAGCCGGGGGCACAATGGATTTTGAAGGAGCATCTTTTAAGACAACTTTATCTTGTGCCCTTGTTGTTACGTTAACTTCTCCATATTCCATTTTCTCTTTGACTTTTATAACATTAACCCGCTCACCATCAGTGTAGATATGATTGATTATATGCTCATTGATATGATTCACATTTTTCCCAGAAGACTCACCCTTTTGATAGTTGGGAAAAGGGTTTTGAAATGCTTGGAGGTCTTCATTCGATTGTTGGTGTCCTTCTACCTTAATGGTGTCATTTTCTATCAAGTCTTGGATTACATTCTTCAAGGCTTGACAATTATTCATTTGATGGCCCTTAAATCGATGATAATCACAATAGTATGCATCATTCCATGATGGCAGCTTCACACTGGGTTCGAAGTTACATTGAGCGGTAAGGTAATTACATTCTTCGCCATCAAGTCTTTAAGGGCGGATTCCAAAGATTGCCCCAATGGAGTAAAAGTTCTTCTATTGGAGAAAAATGAAGATCGCTATGGATTCTTATTTGATGTATTCCCTGAGGCATTGTTATTTTTGTTTCCATGATACCCTTGATTGTTGGTATTACCTTGATTTGGAGAAAAAGTTGGATTTTGGTTATTTCTCAGAGGCAGAGGATCATTTCCCTGATTTGTAACCAAGATGACATTGTTATAGTTGTTGTTGCGAGGAACACTAAGAACAACTGGCTTAGGTGAGACATGATGTGCATCTACAACACCATCATTCACCATGTTTTTGTTGTGAGTCAAAAACTTAGATTTGTCATTCTGGTGATTTGAGGAGCTAGGATTGTCTCTATCAAGTTTGATTATTCCCCTCTGGACTAATGCACTTTCAATTGTGATTGCATTTTCAATCATTTTCTGAAAAGAGGGAGGAAAATGAATATTTAGACGATAACTCATCTCTTGATCCAAGTTGTTTATGAAGGTAGTGATCTTTTCCTTTTCAGGAACACGACATGGATATCTAGCGAACAATCTTCTCCATCTTTAAAGAAATGTGATGAATGGTTCACCAAGTTTTTTCTTAGCCTTGCATAGATCAATCATGGTTATTTGGTGTTGTATTTTATAGGAATATTGTGATATGAATTCGTTGATTAATTCCTCAAAGGTTTTGACAGGCGATGTGATTTTTGATAACCATTCCATAGATTGGCCTCCAAGACTTCTAGGAAACAAGTGCAGTAAGTATGTATCCTCATGAGAAAACTCTAGAGTCATGTTTCAGAAGTCCCTAATATGGTCAATTGGATCCGATTTCCTGTTATAATGATCAAACTTTGGGATTTCACAATGTTTAGGAAATGGAATCATGTTCAGATGTTGGTCAAAGGGATATCAACAGATATCATCAAGAGTGTGTCTTTGTTGTGGCTCCCCCTTGTAGATATTTAATTTGTCCTTGTAGTGTTTTAACTTGTTGAGTCAAGGCACTAAGATCAGATAAGGGTGTTTCATCAGGATTACTCTTTATGTTCTCAGTATCAAAATCATGAGAAAATTTAGCTCCTTTGTTAGCCAGATATAGGAAATATTTGTGTTTGTCACATGCTGAGATCTTTTCTACTACTCTGAAAAATTTAGGATCTTGTTCAGCTTCTCTAAGGTGGCGCTCTTCTTCTTGTTCACCATCACTATCCTCAAGGGTTTTTCTCAAATCTCTATCAGAAGTAAACGTATTATTTTCTCCTTCGGCCATGTTGTCTTCAAAAAGGGGATTTTGACTCACATTATAAAGAGGATCACTATTTTCACTTTTTTCTTGAGTTCTTGTTGTATGATCTTCCTGTTGAATATCTTCCTTCAGTTTATTATATTGTGATCTTGTAAAAATAGGCATATGATTTCAAGATGTTCTTCTAAACTTAGATCATAGTTTGATGAGTGCAACCAATGATGATGTTTTAATCTGATAAGATTGTGAAGCAGGGAGGGGGGTGACACAAAACCCTCTCTGCTGATTTAATTTCAACACAAACACAAATTCTCAATTCACTGTGAATTTCAACACAAGTATGAAAGAAACTGCAACATGAAACTTTCATTAAAATTGAAAATCTGCAATTACAAAATAATAGTCTCATTGAGACTATGGGCACCACATATGCCCTTTACAACATCATAGAATTCCTTACAAAAATCTGCAACATTCCATAGAATTTATGTGCTTATCAAGCACTACAACCAGCCCACATGCACACTCTGTCACTCTTCAACAATGGCTGCAATAAAATTCTTGAAGCCTTCACACTTTGCTGCAATTTTTCCTTAGAGAAAAATCCACCTTAGTTGTGAGTTTCCTCAACTTTGAAAACTAACTACAAATTGTAAAATGAATTATCTTTTATTACAAACTTTCCAAATCTGCTAGAATGAAATTGAAATTCAATTTCATTTCCATTTCAAACTCAAAATAATCTTTCCCAAAAATCCAAGGAGATAATTTTTTAAATTGAAATTCAAAGAAATCAAAAATCAAACTTCTCACTTATGCAAGCAATTAGTCTCACACACACTTTACCGGCAATTTCCAAAATTGAACTCACTCATCAAAGTTGCCAATTTGATCAGATGGGAACCCACTTTGATAGTCCCTATTTTTTAGGGATTTGTGGAAGTTGAGATTTTATTTTAAATTAAAATCTTAAAAATCTCCTTTAACTTGCAAAAATCCAAATTTTGATTTTTCGCACATCCATTTCCTTTGCAACACCTGCTTTTTCAGAATAATCATTCAACATGAATTGTTAATGTAATTAAATTTAAAATTACATTATTACATTAATTACAAAAATTTGTGGCAACCATTTATTGAAAACCAAACCAAATTAAAATAAAACAAATTTGGTTGATGCAAGATTGCACGAGCCCATGGATGCTCCTGCATCAGATTGAAAATCTTATGATATGACCAAAACTATGTTCCTAATTCATGGTTGTGGCTTCCAATCATAAAGGATGTTAGAATCTTGTTGGGAGAAGTTGAACAAAGAATTTAGAAGTTTGTGATGAAAGGTGCACTTGTAAGATTTGATCCTTGTTTACGAAGAATGATCGGTATATCAAATAGCCTATTTCAACTTACTGAAGTATTTGAATAGGATGTGTCGAATATTCAAGAGAAGGTTGTGGTATATAGTTAAAATCAAGAGGCTGATTGTGATTGTGTCATTGTGAGAGGGATCTTCTTTGAAAATAGGCTCGTGAATCTAGAGGGTCTATAGCGTATTTGTCAGTAAATCCTCTAACAAAATCTTGGTATCTATGGAAAAATTTGCGATAATGGAGCAAGACATTTCGACTCTTGTATAAAAACTTCCTTTGTTGTAAGGTTTTCTTATAACCTAGAGGTTTCTTGGGTTTCTTGATTCTTTTGGAAATTGACTTCTTGAAAAACTTGGTAGATTTCCACTCCCTAAGCATGAGAGAAAATGTTGATATGTTACTGGACCAAGAATGCTATAAACTCAGATCTGTCAAAAATAATGATTCGGGAAAAGTGACAGATGTATTATTCTATCCCCTATATGCATTTCAAAAATAGGGATATGTGCCAAAGAAATGGTCAAATGCACTACAATATGTCCCAGATGCGCTACTCTGTATCCTATATGCGCTGTAGGAAAAATGTTGTGACAATGACCGAAAAGTTTTTTTTAGAATAGCTAGTGTATGAGCCAAAAGACTCAATGCACTAAAATTGACCCTAAAATCACTAAATTAACCAGTGAATGTGCTAGAACAGACCTCATATGCACTAGAATATACCCTATATGTGCTAAAACAATTTTTCCAAGGTAACTTTTCGAATAGTTTGTGAGTAGTTTCAGCTAAAATTTGACATGTTCATTTCAGATGATCTTTTATCTTAATTAGTGTGATTGAAAACACAACAAACACTTTGAAAATAGTTGTTTTTAAGTCTTATACTAAACATCAAGTGTATGTTTCAAAAAAAAAATTCAAAAAGTGTTTTCATAGGTTTTACACATGGCAGACAGTTCAAGCAGACTCACTCTTAGTACTCAAGTAGGTCATCATAATAATCAACAACCCACATCTAAGAACTATGTTGACTCACACAGCTGTGTCACCCCCAAAGGGGCTCCCATTTTTTTGTCTTTTCCAAGCGCGTACTCAAAGTGATGGAAGTGGATACCAGATCCCCTGAGCAAATGGTACTTGGCAGTTATATGGTGAGTATCTTGGGGGAAGATTTTTCCCTCCCCTTGCACTATGATTATTATGATGTTCGGAAACTGACTTTGGCTAGATACTACACTAGGTTCGTAGTAAGGGTTTCCGTTTGGTGTGGCAATAATAAAATCCCTCAGGAGACCTCCCAACCTTTAGAACAAAGGCTTTGGGGATGGTTATCTTGCACACTACCGGCAAAAGAGGGTTTCCCCTTATTTTCTTTAAATTTTATAGTGGGGCGGAATAGCCCGACTTTGGCTTGAACCCACTTGAGTCGTTCCTCTTGGGTGAGTAATTTTTCCCACAAGAGTAGGCCCTCTATAAGATGTAATAAAGCAGTAAAATTGCATGAATGTAAAAGGAAAGTCTAGTATTTTGGTCACCCAGTTAAGGGGAGAGCATAGACCTATTGCCACAAACACAGTAGACACTATTCTTTTTAAAACCCAAAACACAATGATCTAAACTATGTGAAGATGTTGCTTCACAAAAAGCATGGGATTCATTTTAACTGCAAATTCAATGTGTGGTGACTATCCTAGATTGCTTTATTTTAAATGCATGTCTATCCTAGGGTTGCTCCTTTTTAAAACCAGCCATGACTATCCTAGATTGGTTCTTTTTAAGCCAGAAAAAGGTTCTGTCTGTGGAAGGTGTCAGAATCAGAAACCTATTTAGTTACAACCTATGTGCACTAAAAGATCACCTATATGCACAACAATAACAAGTTAATGCGCTAAAAAAGATCCTAAATGTGCTACAAAAATTCCCAAATGCGCTACAAAAACTCCTAAATGTGCTAAAAAAAATGCAACTAATTTTTTTTGTTTTTCAAAAATATTTAATAAACTGAGCTGGGTATATGTGCCATTCTATCACATAGATGCATCGTTTTGTTCCTTAAATGCACCGAAATCATTCCTGGATGCGCCGAAGTACTTGCAAGACTACTGAAATAAATCACAGATGCGCTTTAGAAAGCTGCGTATGCGCTTCAGAAATCCTCGTATGCGCTAAAATGATAAATTTTGCTGAAAATCCGAATTCCAGAACATGAAATCCTATCAGAAAACCTGCAGATAAATGTTAAAAACGGGGCAAGGGCCCCACAGTGGGTGCCAGAAATGTGTGGTTGATTTTTATTGCATGTTAAATAAATAAAAAACAAATGAATCAAACACACCAATAAGACATTATATCAAAAACATAATATTAAAATAATAGAGATACAAACTCAGTATCATGTTATCGATGTCGTCCTATTGTCCTCTATCTCCAGCGTTTTTTCAGTTCCAGCTGGCTCTCAGATCTTTGGCTAGGCTCAACAAACAGTCTCCTAGAGAACGAGATTGAATATGAATGCATGTAATTGCTATGCTAAGACATGGTTATTCTAATGCTAAACATGATTGCTAAAATGAAAGATTACGATAATGCTATGAATAATAAAGCTATAATGATAATGCTAGACTGCTAGAATGCTAGAATGCAATTAATCTCTAACTCATTTGTTGTGTGTTGTAACCATTGCTTGGATTGGCATTGCTATTTATAGAGTCTTACAAAATCTTTTGATTGGCTGATATGATCAATGATTGTGAAAATTACTGGTAGATCGAATGGTTGAAGATAGATAAGACTGAAGAAAAACATAAGAAAATAGAAAGCAAGATTTGTTTTCTTTTCTGTAAAAGATGTAAGATAAGATGATAAAGATGAATTGTAAAAAATCATCTTTTTGTGAGATTATGGAAAGATTTTGAAGAAGATAAATAATGAATTATTAAATTCAATTATTCATTTATGGGTGACATAGGGATTTTACTTAAAATAGAATATTTACCCCAGATTTGAAGAATAATGGAAGATTTCATAATTAAATAAAATATTTAATTATGATTTTGAAAAGATATGGAAGATATTTAATTAAAAATTTTAAGAAATGGCATGTAAATGAAATTAATTAAATAATATATTTAATTAATTAGAAGAAATATTTGAAAAGAAATATTTAGACTTAATTAAATCAAAAAGACTTAATTAAATTCAAAAAGTGATAATTAATTAAAATAAATAGTGTATTTATTTAATTAATCAAGTGGACATATGAATATGAAATAATTAAATAAAAATTGATTTATTTAATCATGATAGAAGAATAAATTGAATGAACAATATAATTAAATTAATTAAATTTAATCATATGTAGAAGACTTTAAGAAAAATTAATTAAATAATAAATATTTAATTAAATGTCGGGATTAATCAGACATGACCAATTTTATGCATATACACCTACAAATAAAATTGGCTTCTAACTCTAGAAAATATTTTGCTAGTAGTTTACTACCCCTTTGCCAATATCTCAGAGAGGCCCCTTGATGGAAATATAATTCCTCAAAGATTTAGTCAAGAATATGAGCCAAAGGAAAGAAAGATAAATACGCATCCTTAGATGTCATATTTTCATCAAAATGTTAAAAAATATAATCAAATCCTGCTATGGTGGTGACAAATGCCTCATAGATCAAATTAACACCCTTTGGTTCTCCAATAGTATTTTATTGTGTGGAGTTTCTATTGCATTAACACTTGGCTTTGTTGGATGTTGTGGTTGTGTTGCTGATATGTGGTTGTCATTGATGTCAACACTATTGGCCTTGAAGACATTAGAAGTAGTATATGTCGAGGATATTGAGAAAATTGTAATAAAGTAAGTTGCAGGTTGTTAGTGGTGAAGTGTAGCTCAGTCTATTGGTTAGCTCAGTACATTGATGATCAGAGGTTGTGGATTAAAGGGTCTATTTTTTAGTATATCTAGTCTATCCATGTTAAGTTTTAGAGATCCGCATGAAGATTTGATTGAGTTATAAGTATTTGTGTTCTGACAGTCATTTTGTTGCTTCAGTTGGTGTTCCTGAATGAAGATGATGTGATCCTAGGAAGTTCAGTTGTTTTGGATGCTTCTCTAGTGATTCATGATGTTTGTGGATGTTTCTAGATCGTGCTCTATCTGTGTTGCATGTCTACATTGATCGATGTCCTCATGATTAGAGATTTTCTCTTGTGTGTTCATGTTTTTTCATGTTCTTGGCCGACAGGGTGTCGTAGCGTGTTGTGGATCTTTGAGGAATAATTATTTGAAGTGTTTTCATGTTTGATATTTTATTTTGAGTCTTCACTATGTTGTGGCAAACCTTGGTTGATTTGCATTGAAATTTTATTTTTTTTTGGGCCGAAAATTTTCATATGTTTTATTATTTTGTTGAGGCCAACATATAGTGATGTAATCTCTTGTTGCGGATATATATAAGTGATTTCTTATTCAATTTGAAGGTGCTCATGTATGATATGTGCGAATAATGTCCTAATCATTTGAAGGAAGAAGCAGAGTGTGAAGAAGAGTGAGCAGAGTGTGAAGAAGAGTGAGTGCTCATAGTGTGAAGAAGCATTCATGTGCTTAACTGGAACTGTAATCAGGCATTAGCAAATGCTATTTTCTCAATTCAAATCTTCTAGATGTAATATAAATATTTTTGTAAGACAGTGAGTCTTCCTTTTGTAATTGAGCAGTGAGCTCTAGGCAGTGCGCTTGAATGCATGTGCATTCCCCATTCACATTTCTTTATACTTTTAACAAGGTATAATCTTGTGGACTAACCTCCACCATTTTTCTTCACCTAATAGGGTTTCCACGTAAAAATATTGGTGTTATGTGTGTTTTTGATGTGTTGTTGATTCATACTTTCATGGTTATTGATCAAATCTGAAAATAAGGTTAAATAAGGTTAATAAGTTTTGAATTTATGTGACAACTGATTCACCCCCCTCTCAGTTGTCTTCCCTTGTGTTTCCAACAATTGGTATCAGAGCAGGTTCCTTGGAAGAATTTTAACAACTTGAGGTGATACAGGATGGCGAAATACAAGAAGGATAGTCTAAGATTTGATGGAAAAATTTATTCTCTATGGAAGGCTCGAATGGAGTTTCATCTAAGATGAACATTAGGTGGAAGCAATGAAAGAATAACTACAACAAATTGAGAAGAATAATACATGGATTCTTGTTCCTAGACCTAAGGACAAATATGTAATTGGAACTAAATGGGTCTTTAGAAACAAGATGAATGAGCAAGGTGAAGTTGTTAGAAAAAAAGAAAGACTTGTGTGCAAAGGATATTCTTATATGGAAGGAATTGACTTTGAAGAAACTTTTTCCCCTACTGCTAGGATTGAAGCTATGAGACTATTTCTTGCTTATGTTGCTTACAAAAACTTCAAGGTTTATCAAATGGATGTCAAGCCAACATTTCTAAATGGAAAATTGGAAGAAGTGTATGTTGAGCAACCTGATGGATTTCAATTGACTGATCAAGGAGATATGGTTTGTCGGTTGAAGAAAGCATTGTATGGACCTAAGCAAGCCGCAAGAGCATGGTATGCCAAATTGGAAAAGTATTTACTGAAGCTTGGATTCAATAAAGGTACTATTGATAGTAATCTATATTTCAAGATTGATGATGATAAAGATTTGATTGTTGAAGTCTTTTTTAATGATATCATTTTTGGAGGAGATGATAATTTGTGCATGAAGTTTGGTGATGAGATTCATAATGAGTTTGAAATGTCTATGATTGGTGAGATGAAATTATTTTTAGGATTGCAAATTAATTAGATAAATAAAGGGATCTTCATATCTCAGTCCAAGTATGTGAAAGAATTGCTAAAGAAGTTTGGTATGGAAGATTCAAAGCCAGTTGGTAAACCTATGGTGACGGGATGAAATTTGACATAAGATTCAATGATTCTCTAAAAGTAAATCAAACTAGATACAAATCAATGATTGGTGGATTGCTTTATTTGACTCAAACTAGACTAGATATCATGAATGTTGTATTCATTGTTACAATATTTCAAGTTGATCTTAAGGAATCTCATGTAACTACTATGAAGAGGATCTTCAAATACTTGAAGGGGATAGTTGATTTGGCTTGTGGTATCCTAAAGATGATGATCTTACTTTGAATGCTTTTACTATTGCTGATTGGGCAGGTGATGTGAATGATAGAAAGAGTACTAGTGGTGGTACATTTTTCTTGGGTAAGAAGCTGATTTCATGGTTAAGTAAGAAGCGGAATGCAATTTCTTTATCTACTGTAGAGGCAAAATACATTGTTGCTACTAATAAATGTACTCAGGTATTGTGGATGAAGCAGATGTTGAAAGATATCAGAGTTGTGTATGATGAACCTATTGCTATATTTTGTGATAACTCAAGTGCACTTAACATTTCTAACAATCCAATGTTGCATTCAAAGACCAAGCATATATCTATCAAGTTTCACTTTTTGAGAGAGAAGGTGAGTGAAAAGGAAGTCAGATTGGAGTATGTGCCTAATAAGGAACATATTGTAGATATATTTACCAAACCATTTCCCAAGGATAATTTTGAGTATCTCAGAGGGAAGCTAGGGGTGATTACCCCTCCTAACCAGAACTAAGATGCACTGACTTGCATCAATATGTGCATTTCACAGTCAAAAAGGGCAATGGAAAATACAAAGGATGATGAATTAGATTTGGATGATCTTGATGAGGTAGAAGCAAATTTTGTAAGGAGACTGAAAAAGGGCAATGGAAAATACAAAGGAAAGTTACCCTTTAAGTGTTCCAATTGTGGAAAGATAGGTCATTATGCTTCTAAATACATCCAATCAAAGTTGAAAATGACAAACATAAGGATCATAAAGGAAAATTTGTCAAGAAGAGTTATTATGTTAAAAAAGATAATGGTGTATCTGATGATGATGAATCAAACTATCTTGATGATGATAGTGATGAATGTGTGTTCATGGCTCTAAATGTTTGAACTAATTCTACTAATTTTGAAAGATGTATGAAGGAAAGTGCTCCAAAAATAGGTCACAACATTTAAGGAACTATGGTGACTACTTTTCATGCAAGAGAGGAAAGGAATCACTAGATAATTGGCAGTGGATGCTCAAATCATATGGCAGGTGATAAGAGTAAGTTTGTTAAACTTCAAAAGTATGATGTTGGTCTTGTTAAGTTTGGTGATGATACATCTGCTAAGATTTGTGGAAAAGTTTCAATTAGTTTTGATGGAAAGCATAAAATAGATGATATTCTTTATGTCAAGGGTTGCCAACATGATTTTCTCAATGTAGGATATATGTGTAGCAAAGGATACAATTTTTTGTTTTAGGAATATAGCTGTGAAATCAGAAAAGGAATGTCTAGTACTTTGGTTACTGCAGGGACAAGGATAGAAGGTAATGTTTATTAGGTCAAAGATAGTGGTGCTAATTTCTTTATGTCTCAAATTAATGAAAGTTGGATATGGAATAGAAGAATGAGTCACATCAATTTTGACAGCCTAGCAAAGATAAATTCTATTGATGTTGTGAGAGATCTGCCAAAGATTACAAAGCCTACCAATGCAATTTGCAAGGAATGTCAGTTTGGAAAGAAAACAAAGAAGAGGTTGAAGACTAAAGAATACTCTACTATAGGTCCTCTCGAGTTGGTGCATATAGACCTATGTGGACCTACCAAAATAAGAAGCTCTCATAGTGGCAGGTATTTTATGTTGTTGATTGATGATTATTCTAGAATGGCGTGGGTGACATTTCTTAAAAAGAAAAATTAGAATCTCTAGATAATTTTAAATGATTTAAGTCTATGGTTGAGAATGAAATAAATTTTAAAATCAATTGCATAATTTATAATAGAGGTGGTGAGTTTACCTCCAACAAGTTTAACAGTTTTTGTGAAGATCATGGAATAAAGAGATAGTTATCAACTCCTAGGACTCCTCAACAAAATGGGGTTGTGGAGAGAAAGAATAGAACATTTCAAGAAGTAGCAAGGACTATGATGAAAGAATCAAATCTACTGGATGTCTTTTGGAGAGAAATTATTCATATTACAATGTATATACTTAAAAAAGGTCAAGCAAGAGTGAATATTTTAAAGACTCCCTATGAGCTATGGTATGGTAAACCTCCTACTGTGAAATATTTCAAAGTATTTGTAAGTAAATGCTATATTAGAAGAGATGAAGAAAACTTAGGAAATTTAGATGCAAGATTTGATGAAGGAATCTTCCTTCGATACTCTACACTTAGAAGCAAAGCATACCAGTGATATAATAAAAGGTTGAAGAAGATTGTTGAAAGTGCAAGTTTCAAAGTGGATGAAGAACCAAATCAGATTTCTTTATTGATAAAAGGATATGAATCTAATGAATCCCCTTGTAGTGAAGAAGAAAAAGAAGGAGAGTAAGAAAAAGAAATGATAGTTGAAGAGGAAGAAGCTCTAGAAAAGATCCCTAAGACTCCTAAGTATGTGTAGAAGAATCATTTCGAAGATATGTAAAGGTTCGAGATTAAGTCACTTACTAATTATAATCCTCAATTCCAAAATAATTTAATAGAACCAGGTAATTTAAGGTAATAAGAATTAGAAGGATTAATTATAAAATTCACATCACTTATAAGAATGGAATAACATTCTCATCAATGAAACAAGGTCTATCAAATAAGATGAACGATTTGTCAGTATAAATAAGCATCAACTTTACTCAAAGTAAATAACTTACAGGTATCTCATATTCGACCATTCTAATGTTGCAACCACAAGAAAGGTTTGTTCATCCATGTGTCAACATCCTAGACCTGCAAGAAAGTGTTAGTGAATAGGGGTTTGCCTTGGTCAAACCCCATTTTGGTAATCAAACCTTGAAAAGGAATGAAATAAGGTACTTAAATGAAGATTGATCACATTATGATATTGCTACTCACCAAAACACTAGCCTTAAACTCTTGCTTAATTGTGATAGATCTTGATTTGAATGCTCCTCGACTCATGAAAACTTTATCACAAATATTAGCTCAAAAACCAACATGAAACAAGAAAGGTGAATATGCATTGTGGGTTACTATGACAACAACGACTATGAGAATCTATTGCTCATAAAAGAATACTATATAGAAGGTAACCCTACTTAATTTTTTTAATAAATAGGATTTCCTACTTTTACATCCAAGGGAGGAGATATGGAATAAATGCATACTTAACAAGTTCCCTTACTTTTCTTTGATATAATGTAATCTTGAATCTATACTTTTAAGGCATTCAATGTATTCACCTATCAATCATATCATTATAATCCTATTCAAATTACTATCTTTTCCATCATTCTTCATATATTCAACATATCATTCACTTCCTCTTATTCAAGATATTCAATTTATACTACAAAATCAACATACTAACCTACTCATTTATCCTTCTACACATACCACTTCTATTAAGCAAGTCCAGCCAATTCATTGAACCTAATCACTCAATTTAGTATTTCCATCGATTCTTCCAAGGATTTATATACTATCTTTACATAGTCCAAGCTATCAAGTGGCTAATCAATACCAAGTTTAGATTTGTTTTTCAACATTGAGTAACATTCCCCTATTTGAATATCATTAAGGCATCGCCTTAGGTGACAATAGTAAACAACTATCAAGTAAAACATGTACTAACTATTCCAACCTTAACATTTCTCATCTACTGACTATAAGTGAAGCAATTACCATTTCCATCATATTTGGTTACTAACATTACCATTTTAACATGAGAATATAATGTTTAAATAAATAAATAAATAAAATAAATCGAAAGTTATTTATCTATAAACCAACAATAGATATAGACAACTATACAACTTACACCCTAATACAATATACAAGGGAAACCTTCTTGCTTCAACAACCTTCAATAATCATTACCTTAAAAACACCACGAATTTCAAAGAGTACAAGATATTAAGTTTCCAAAAATTAAATCCATCCAAAACATGTTGTCATGGAGGTATACATTATTATCACATAAGTTGTATAAAAGTCTTTAAATCATCATAAGCATATTTACCCATACTCTGCAAATTAACATAACAACCAATGATCTTTTCCTTGGATTATGAATGATTCATTGAGCCATAATGGTCAAATCACACCTAATCTTTCACACCTTCATTCAAAACTATCTCGGTCTAGATATATGGAATCATATGTGTAAATTCATTCTTGCTAATGGTTATAGTTTCGGCAGAGTGAGTTTTAAGCAAGACATCAAAACTTAGTGATGACTTTGAAAATATGAAGTTAATAGCAAGTTTTCTCAGTTTAATAACACAAAACCGTGAAGCATACAGGTTCAGCTTCTAATGCTATCATTTAGTGTTGAATGAACATAGAGTAATATTATATCCCAATCCATGTACCACCATCAAGGCACAAGGTTGCTTAACAATGATGTCATGTAGTAACATTGAGTATAGAATTACAACTCAAATTCACCATGACAACATTCCCAATTATCAAATAGTGATAGTATTCAAGAAAAGAAGTAATCACAATCATATCCTATGGTGATCCAGAAGTCACAGCCATCTTAAGGACCTCATACAATGTCAAACCCAATATTCAGAGAGTTAAGCGTCACTATTAAGCCTGAAATAGTGACGATCATACCAGAGTTCACCAAGACCTTACTGGATAGAGCCGTCTTAAGCATATTAGGATAAGATAAAATAAACATAAATATACCCTACCCATATTCCAGTCATGCATGAAAATAACAGGAGCATTAACATATGACGCACTGTTACACAATAGTAAGTGCTATTTTATGTATCCCCAGTCCAAAACACCCGATGGCATGAGTATCATTGTATTGTGCATGAGGGTATAAACACCAGAGGTTCAAAAAAGAGGGACCCTATGCCACTGCGATGAGTAGAGATTTATAAGATGTTTTCCAATGGAAAAGAGAGTTCCCTGCCATGCATATTTTAGGATAATGAAAAGAGACACAAGCACGACCAAGGTAGAGGTCGTTTGTTGAGCATGCCCAAATATTGATTGTGCCCGTCCAATTATGACAAAGAGATTTGGGAGAGTTGCACCAGTAGATAGCATTTTACTTCTATGATTCAACTTATAAGATGGTTTGCTTCCATAAAGTTGACCCATTGGTGTAATGCCCTGAACAACCACCTAGAGTTCTCCAACGATAGTGGAAGATTGATATTGAAAAGAAAACAAAAATTAAGTAATCATTCAAAAAGGAATCCCTGGCCCTTATACTATACCAGATAGAGGTTTAACACTATAATATTCTGTAATACTACCACTAAGTGAGGTCTACCCATTATTTGAACAATAATCCACTCCTGTTCTATGTGTTTATATGGTAATCTTGTTTCATCCTATGCCTTCTTGAGACTGAGATTTAACTTTTGGCCTATTGATTCTTAGAGTAACAAGGTTTTCCTAATTATATTGTATTCATAATCATACAATCCAATTCTATATGCCATAATTATATTCAAGAAGTTATACCATTAAGAATGTTGGGTGCAACTATATTATATGCTTAACCAGATCTTACCTCTACGAAGCCCTTCAAAAGACTTTGATGTAGCTAGTATTCCATTCATTTTTCTTCAATATTCTATCTAGTTCCCATTACGACCTTGATCCCTTCAAGGTATTTTTCCATTGCCTCTTATCAAAGGATTCGATGAGTGTCTACACATCAGGAGCTCCCATAGCCAAATCCCCAACCATCGCCATTCCAATAGGTTTTTGTGCCTCTTTCGAAGCCCAATCTCCATTGCATTTTTGCAGAGAAGAAAAGATATTGAAAAACTCCCCCCCCCCCCCGTTCCATTATAATCTTCTTCTTTTAAAGTTTTGTTTTCACCTTCCCCATAATCGAATCTTGAAATTCAAATAATATTTCTTTTCATATTTATTATTTATTTCACAAAGAAATAATAATGAAAATTTTATTTTTATTGCATATGAAATATTTTATCCTCTGAAAATAATAATAAGGAAGTCATTTAGTTTGCAATCTTCTCCTCTCTTTTTCTCTTTTTTTTTTTTAAAAAAAAATATTTATTCAAAATAACTAAATAAGAAAACACCTTAATTTGCAAATAAATAATTATCCATAACAACAGAACATTAACATTTAATGGAATAATGAAATATTTAATTAAACTTTAATATTCTTTTGTTTCATTATAAATTTATTTAACCAAACATTATAAAATGACGAACAATAAAATAAGGGTCATGACAAGATAAAATTATTGGAGATAAGAGCAAAGGTGTGTTGATGAAGAAAAGTTGTTGTGATAGAGGAATAGGTAAACTTTTGTTTACTTTCAGAAGAAAAACCTAAAATGGTAACTGAGACATGCAAATATGAGAATTGGATCAAAGCTATGAAAGAAGAGTTGGAATAGATTGAGAATAATCAAACTTGGGAATTGGTCCCAAGACCAACAAATAAGAATGTGATAGGAACTAAATTGGTTTTCATGAGCAAGTTGAATGAGGATGGAAAATTTTTCATAAATAAGGCTAGACTTGTGTGTAAGGGCTACTCACAATTGGAAGGAATATATTTTGAAGGGATTTCTTATCTAGTGGCAAGGATGAAAGCTATTAGAATTTTTTGGCTTTTGTAGCACATAAATACTTCAAGGTATATCAAATGGAAGTGAAATCAACATTTTTGAATGGTGAGTTGGGCGGGTGCATGGAGATGGGTAGCCAATTTGTGGCCACTTTAAAAAAAAAAAATTTGAAAACTCATAACGTGCTCACGTTATGGCTTGGTGTGTTGAGCCTAAGGCTCAGCCACAATGAGCCCATAACGCGAGCACATTATAATGTGCTTGCATTATGACCTATTAAAACCAAAAAAAAAAAAAGTAAAATGAATTCTTTCTTGCATTTTGATTGTGTTTTTTCTTTTGACCACGGCCAAAACCCCCATTTTCCATGCTCTCATTCTAGGAGGAGGTATTTTGCAAAATATTCATCAATGGTTGCTATTTCATTGTGAGGATGCCACCACGTCGACGAGGAGATGTGAGAGGTAAGGATTGTTTTCTTTTTGTTTTGAATTTGTTAGTTTTAGGTTGTATTTGATATTTATTTTTTTGAATTTGTAGGAGATGCAAATCAACCTGCAAACCCTCAAAATCCTCAACAAGCAAAGCAACAAAATACTCAACAACAAAATCAACCACAACAACAACCTCCTCCACCAATCCCTCAACACCCTCCTAGCACTCAACAAAATTTAATGAGTGAAATTGAGAACAACAAAAAACAACTTGAGGATTTATTCGAGAGGTTGAGCGATCCAAATGGTTCAACCATGGAAAGAATGACCTTGGCAACTTCATTGAAAGATATGTTAAAAAATGTAGATTCAATTAGCAAACAAATAACTGGGTAGCAAGATAGGAGGTAGGTAGCTAGGGTTTATTACATGGATAAATTATCATACAAAGATGTAAAGGATTTAAAAATTACAAAAGGTGATTTGTGCTCATTATTCACTGACCCACGCACAAATCAACATCTTACCCTCAATGGGAAGAGATTTCCTATTCATTGGTGCACCACCAACAGATTAGGAATTTTTTTTATGATAGGTGGTACATGGTTTTTGATTACCCACTGTGCAACAATTGTGAAGTCTCATAGTATTTCCTTAGGAAAATATACTGAGTTCATATTGAACAAAATCCCAAATTATTTTGATATGAGGGACTTCCGTGGGAGAGGTGGGGGGTCGGCTCAGGATAGACCCGGTGCATAGTTGGATCCTACATGGCAAGGGATACGTGCTCTTGCTAGGCCGCCTCATGAGCACATTGTTATCCCTTCTGTCGTGAAGAAGAGTGTAGGTGTAGAGACATTGCAAGCGATCAACACTTTGACCCAGAGTGTCATCTAGTATGCTAGCCCTATTCTATAGTGCCATCTAGGGGAGTCTTCAAATGGTTTCCTTTGAACCCATGTGTGTCAATCTTGCAGGGTGACTTGTTCATATGACCCCACTGACACTCAGGAGGCTGCTACACAAGATTCGTCTATAGCTATGGAGATGGAGAGGGCAACTGAAATTTTGCATGATGCATACGACATTGATAGTCAGGTAAAAGTTAGCATGTTCATTGAATTTAATTTATTAAATTTTGATTTTGAAATGTAAGATTAACTAATTTAGTTTTATAATTTTAATAAAATTTTAGGGTCATAGTGTTGAGACTGGATACACTGGCCCTACACCTACTTATTTTTGTAGTACACCTATCGGTGGGGTATCTAACTAGTAAACAATTATAAATTTATTATGTTAATAGCATTGTTTTATGAATGGCATTTTAATATGTGATTTTGGATGTTGAATAGGCTAATGTTGGAGGTTTTAAGGGAACACCTCCCTATGCCAGTGGATTTACTCAAACCTACACGCAAGTAATAGAGTAAAAAGTTTAACTAATGAATTGTACTTAATAGATTTGTGTAGTTTATATTCATATCATTGATTACGTTGCATTAAACATCATTCAAACTCAAAGCATTAATTCACATTCCATAACTAATAACTAGATGTTGATAGATGACAAAATTTCAACTACAATCTAGTTGTTTAGAAAGTCAACATAAGCAGTGATGTAATTGCTTCACATAGCATAAGTAATAAGTCTAGGAGCAGCTTCCAACTGCATTTACTTGTCATGGCATTCCATGAGACCACTTTTTATTGCTCGACATCTTTTCAAATAGTTCACTACCTTGTCTATGTTATGAATGCTTGGAAGGAATATATGAAAGAATAATAATAAGCAATAGCATAGACAAGGCAATGAGTTTTTTCAAAAAATGTCTCCAATAAATGTGGTCTCATGGTGATGTTCATCACCATGAGACCTAATTTCTTTGAGGCACTTTTTCAAATAGCTCACTGCCTTTTCTATGCTACCACATTTTCCATACATGTCTACCAAAGCATTTTATCAAACAGTCCATTTCCTCACTGCTATGGCTAAAAGCTTAAAAGGGGTGCTTTCCAATAAACTATGGATGCTTGGAAAAAATATATCAAAGAATAATAGTAAGCAATAGCATAGACAAGGCAGCTAGTAGTTTGAAAAAATTCCTTGAAGAAATGTAGTCTCATGGTGATGGAATGCCATTCCATCAACATGAGACCACATTTCTTTGAGGTATTTCTTCAAACAGCTCACCACCTTTTCTATGATACCACATTTTCCATACATGTGTACCAAATAATTTTATCAAACTACTCACTTCCTTGCTACTATGGCTAAAAGCCTAAAATAGGTACTTTCCAACAAACTATGGATGGTTGGAAAAAATTCTTTCAAAGCATAATAGTAAGCAATACTACCATAGAGAAGGCAATGAACTGTCTAAAAAAATTCCTAAAATAAATGTGGTCTTATGGTGATGGAATGCCATGACGTGCATTTGTTTGTAATGGCATTCCATCACCACAAGACCCCATTTCTTTGAGGCATTTTTTCAAATAGTTCAATGCCTTCTTTATGTCACCATAGCTATCATACATGTCTATGAAAGCATTTTATCAAATGGTTCACTGGCTTGATGCTATGGGTAAAATCCTAAAAACACGTGCTTTCAAACAAGATATGGATAGGGAAAATAGTAAGAATGATAGTTAGAAATATATAGTTTAATAAGTACTCAAAATTTTGTTCATTATCTCATACATTATAGGTCATGATGTGGATCTCTATTGTAGTTTTTGTGATTGAATAATTTATTGTATTATTTTTAGATGTTGCAAGTAGAAACACCTCTAAATGTGACGAAAGAAATGGAGATCAGTGTTTCATCTTCTATAGAATCCTCGATGGCTCTGACAGGGGAGGTATGAGGAAAATTACTAAATTTCAATTTACATTCGTTGTTATAGATGTCAGTTAGTGAAAAAGAAAACCATTATTGATTTGTAGTTTAATTTCTATTTGGATGGTTTATGCAGGGCTTCAGCACACCTCAGCCTGGGCGTGTGAATATTTCCCTTATGGAGAGTGATCATCAGATGGTGATAAGTGATTATTTTGTTAAATATATCATTTTCTATAATGTAATTTCTATATATTAATTTCTTTACTTCTTATTGTAATAGATAAAACTTCACCAAGAACTAAACACTAGGAGGATCAATAGGAGCACTCCTCATGTGCAACATAAAAAAGTGGCAGACATATCACCATTTGATCAAGAAGCAAAGGGAAAGAGTTTATTTCAAGAGCATGGAGAGCAATGACTTTTGATTCTAGAGCCCTTTGTTGTATGCCTACATGGCAGTTTTGTACATATTTTGTATTGGATATATTTGACACTGTATGCCTATATGGCATTCTTGTAAGCCTATATAGCTATTTTGTACTTACATTTCATACTTATATTGAAGTATATTGATGTATTCCTACATGGCTATTTGGTTAATACAAATTTTTTTAATCGATGGTGTCCATATTTTCATTATAAATTCATGGTTCAATAGGTATGAGTTACATGTATTCAAGTGTATACTTTACAACTTACGTGTATTCTTTGTGACTTACATGCGTTCCAATGTATACTTTGCGACTTACGTGTTTCCATGCTTATACCTTTTATTCGTGCATATACTTTGTATTAATTTGTGTATACTATATAATCATGTGTATACTTCAAGGCTTACGTGTTTTTGAGTGCTTGTGCTACCCTTTTTCACATGTACATACTTGACTTATTCACGTGTATACTTATTAAATGGTTAGCCCTAGCATTGATCATTGTTGTCCTTCATGGTTTGTCTTGAATATTAATTGATTGATGCTAAACAACTTTATCTAAAAGAAAAATACACATTTTCAATAGGTATTCCATGAAATGATTCATAAAAAGATTCCAATATATTTAATCCTTTGATTGGAACAACTCAATTAAGCAAAGGATACATAATCTTCACAACACTTGCAAAACATAATATTCAGAGTAGATGAAGTCATTATCTTCTTGACACATTATCATACAAATATTTATTTTGAATAGTCTTTAAACATTTTCACAGCATAATCCTGATAGTGCAAAATGAATTGTTATGTTCTTGATCCGTCACCATATAAACACATCGAAAGATTTATATGTAAACATTTTTGCAATATTATTTCTTGTATAGGAAATGGACTCGGGAGAAAGAAATTTATAATTTATAATACAAATAAAGAAATGGACTCAACGTTGTCCTAGACCCCCAAATAGGTCTATTTAACAAAGAAACACCCTCTCAATCACTCTTTCAATTGCAAAACACCATTGGGCAACATTTACTAGTCTGCAAATCCACAAAATCCACAATTTTTAGGGCATGATTGGCCCTCTAAAACCTTATTTTTCTCAAATTCCACTATGGTTTATTGAAAACCCCATATCTAGACATCATACAACCTCAAAACCTCTTCCAAAACTCTTCATTCTTGCTACACAAACTTAATTGACCACCAAATTATGTTGCCCCCTAACTTTAGCCACTTTTACTCCCTCAAACCTCTCTTTTTCATTTAAATCCCCTCTTTTCCCAACTAGGGCATCATGCCATAACATACTTTTGACCTCCTTTTCCTTTTAGACCTTTTAAACACATCAAACTCCACAACCTCACCCTATTTCCAACCTATTCTAACTTATTCTCAAGCAATTTCTTCTTTTCACCTTGTCTAACCTTGCTTTTCAGGCCTAAATTCTGAATTTTCAACAAGGGTAGTGTTAGTAATCTCTTCCAATGCCTTTAATAATTATATTTTCTTATTTCTACTCCCTATCATACTTACATAATTGAATCAAATGACCCCACACTAACTCAAAACTAAAAGCAAGATTACAAAATGGCCTATCATGGCCTTATTTGACATTATCATGACTGAAACCACTGAACTAGACCTTCTTCATCAAATGGAGGAACAAGGTGCTCTGCACTAATAACCATACGCTTTTTGTGTGGAAAACCCAGACTTCTCAACCATTGTGTGTATGTTTCTCTTTTTGATTGTTTTGCATGCCATCATAAGGGATCAAGCTAGTTGAACGTAGCTCGGAGCAATTTCGTTTGTTTGGGTGTGAAAGAGGACCATGCCTAGTGTAAACCTACCTATTAGGACATATTGGAGCAGTTTGTTTGGTCACATGAATTGCAAAAAAAAAGTTCCACCACTTTGCAACTTTACACTGCTTGCATTTGACACTTTTTTCATCAAGTGAAAACTAGACACCATAGAAAAACAACTCCAAGATAAAAAAAACCGAGAGAGGCTATTGTAGAGGGGCCAAACACAATATCATAGGCTCAGACAAAGATTTCATAAGCATCATGGTTTCCAAGTAATATCTCATCAAAGTTTTCTTCCCTTTTGCACTTTGGACCCTTAAGGGATCAAGCTGGTTGAACGTAGCTCAGAGTGATTCCACGTGTTTCAGTGTGAAAGAAGACCATTCCTAGCATAAAAATACCCATCTAGATGCATTCAAACAATCTATTTGGTCACCAGAGTTGCAAAACAAAAGTTGCACCACTTTACAACTTTCAACTACTTGCATTTGACAACTTTTTCCCCAAGTGAAAATTTGCCACTTCTAGAAAATGCCATCGAAATAGCAAAAACTGAGAGAGGTTATTGTAGAGGGGCCTAACACGATCTTACATTATCAAATGAGAATTTTCTAAGCATCATGGTATCCGAGTAACAACATGGTGAAGTTTGCAGCCATTTTGCACTTTGGACTCTTAAGGGATTGATCCGGTTGAATGTAGCTTAGAGAAATTCTACGTGTTTGGGTGTAAAATAGGACCATTCCTAGTGTAAACATACCTATTTAGACATGTTGGAACAATCCATTTTGTCACACGAGTTGCAGAACGAAAGTTGCACTACTTCGCAACTTTTCACTACTTACATTTGACACTTTTTCCATCAAGTGAAAATTTTCCACCATGGGAAAACCACTCTGAGATAACAAAAAAAAAGAGAGATTATTGTAGAGGGGCCCAAGAAAATCCCATAGGATTAGATGAGAATTTTCTAAGCATCATGGTATCTGAGTAACAACATGCTGAAGTTTGTAGCCATTTTGCACTTTGGACTCTCAAGGGATCGATCTGGTTGAACGTAGCTCAGAGTGATTCTGCGTGTTTGGGTATGAAATATGACCATGCTTAGCATAAACATACTTATTCAGACATATTGGAATAGTCTGTTTGGTCACACGATTTGTTGAATGAAAGTTGCACCACTTTGCAACTTTCAACTACTTGCATTTAACTTTTTCCCCAAGTGAAAATTTTCCACCATAAGAAAATTCCTCTGAGATAGCGAAAATTGAGAGAGTTTATTGTAGAGGGGCCCAACACAATCTCATAGGATCATATGAGAAGTTTCTAAATGTCACAGTATTCGAGTAACAACATGTTGAAGTTTGCACCATTTTGAACTTTGGACTCTTAAGGGATCGATTCAGTTGAACGTAGCTTGGAGTGATTCCACGTGTTTGGGTGTAAAAGAGGATCATGCTTAGTGTAAAAATACCTACTCAGACACATTGGAATAGTCGGTTTGTTCAGACAAGTTGCAGAACGAAAGTTGCACCACTTTGTAACTTTCAACTACTTCCATTTGACAACTTTTTCCCCAAGTGAAAATTTGTGAGCATAGGAAAACCACTCCGAGATAGTGAAAACTGAGAGAGGCTTTTGTAGATGGTCCCGACATAATCTCATAGGATCAAATGAGAAGTTTCTAAGAATTACGATATCTGAGTAGCAACATGCTGAAGTTTGCAACCATTTTGCACTTTGGACTCTTAAGGGATCGATCTGGTTGAGCATCGTTCAGAGTGATTCCCCGTGTTTAGGTGTAAAAAATGACCATTCCTATCGTAAAAATACCTATTCAGGTGTGTTGGAACAGTCCATTTGGTCACATGAGTTACAAAGCAAAAGTTGCACCACTTTGCAACTTTCAACTACTTGCATTTGACAACTTTTTCCCCAAGTAAAAATTTGCCACCACAAGAAAATGCCTCTGAGATAGAAAAAACTGAGATAGGTTTTTGTAGAGGGACTGAACACGATCCCATAGGATTAGATGAGAATTTTCTAAGATTCATGGTATCTGAGTAACAACATGTTGAAGTTTGTAGTCATTCCGCACTTTGGACTCTTAAGAGATCAATCCGGTTGAACGTAGCTTAGAGCGATTATGCATGTTTCGATGCGAAAGAGGACCATGCTTAATGTAAACATACCTATTCAGACACGCTGGAATAGTCCATTTGGTCACACGAGTTGCAGAACAAAATTTGCACCACTTTGCATCTTTAAACTACTTGCATTTGATAACTTTTTCCCCAAGTGAAAATCCGCCACCACGGGAAAATGCCTCTGAGATAGAGAAAACTAAGAGAGTTTTTTGTAGAGGGGCCCAATGCAATCCCTTAGGATTAGACAATAATTTTCTAAACATCACGGTATCCAAGTAACATGCTGAAGTTTGCAGTCATTTTTCATTTTGGACTCTTAAGGGATCGATCCGATTGAACGTAACTCAGAGTGACTCCACATATTTGGGTGTGAAAGAGGACTGTTCCTAGCATAAACATACCTATTTGGAAACGTTGGAATAGTCCATTTGGTTACACGAGTTGTAGAACAAAAGTTGCACCACTTTGCAACTTTGCACTGCTTACATTTGACACTTTTTCCATCAAATAAAAACTGGACACCATGGGAAAACCACTCCATTCTAACAAAAACCAAGAGAGGTTATTGTATAGGGGCCCGACATGATCTTGTAGGCTCTGATGGAGATTTCATAAGCACCACAATTTTTGAGTAATGCCCTGTCAAAGATTGTTTCCCTTTTGCACTTTGGACTCTTAAGGGATCAAGTCGGTTGAATGTAGCTCAGAGTGATTCTACATGTTTGGGTGTGAAAGAGGACCATGTGTAGTGTAAATATATCATTCCTAGCATAAATGTACCTTGTAGTTAGAAGAAGATCAATAAAATTCATTGTTTCCTTGCATTTTTTTATATTTTTATCAGACATCTAATGTTTCCTTGAACTGTACGGTTCCATACAGGGTGATTGTGTTATCTTTTAGATGGAATTCAGTGGGCAGCAAGCTTAACTCCATTTTAGTTTTGGTTTGGTTAGATTTCAAGTGATTTTGTGCATTTTAGAAGCCAATTACTAAGGGTCGGTCTATATACCATGTTTTAAGGGTTTTGAGTGTATTAAAATTTCATATTAATCCTTTCACCCACTGTATGCTTCTATAACTCAGTGGAAAGGCTTAGTTAGGGTTATAAAATATGTGTGCAAGGGAGGCGAATATAGGGTTTTTAGGTGATTCCCTAGATGTCAAATGGTGCATTTTTAAGTGGAAAATGGTCGTTTAGTGCTAGGGTTTGAAGAAATCTTTGGGGCAAGCAATATCTCTTAAACTTTTAAGCTTTTTTAGACCTTTTTGAAGGTTTTTCAGGCTTTGGTTGGCTGTGGAAAGGTTTGGAGTATGGGTTTTCAATAAACCCTTGCCTAACTTGTGAAAGAAAAGGGTTTTGGGGTTTGTTATGTTAGAGGGCTTATCACACCCTAAAAGTGGAGGAATTGGTGGTTTGGAAAATTGGTTAATGCTATGCAATGGTGGTTTGTATGTGATAAGAATAATAAAGGGGGGTTGCTTTGTTAATTTGGCCTAATTGGCCTTGTGGACGTCATAGTTTGCAGATTTAGGGGTTTTGAAGTTTGAAATGGAGATTTAACTCAATCCCCCTATTGTAATCTATGTGGCTCAAAGGAATGAGTCAGAAGGGTCTAGTTTAGATGTTAGGGTGCTTATTTGGTGAAAGGGAATAATTTTATGGGGTTTGTGTTGCTGCCCTTGTAGATTTTGATGGAAAAGGGCATGAAAAATGAGGTTTCACCCTAGGGTTTGATAAAATATTGCATGTAGAGGTTGGGTGATTTAATTTTGAGTTTGTATAGGTGATTTTAAGAAGTTATGTGGTCTTGGAATGTTCTAGTAAGGTTTGGAACCATTCATTTCAATAAACCCTCCTCATACTAGCATAAAATAAGGGTTTTGTGGTTTGGCATGGAGTGAGTTTCTCTTGAGATAAATTATGGATTTGAGGATTTGGATACATGAGAATTGCTTCCCAAACAAGTTTAGGGGGTTGTTGAATGTTTAAAGATATGTTCCTTTGTAAATTAGCCCTAGTTAGCCTAATTAGGACAACAAAGAAGGTCATTTTTGATGCACATGTTCCAAGACAGTCACTATTGATTTTGAAGTATGTGTTGTAACTCAATAATGGGTATCTAGATCACTCATCTGTTTCCTCAAATATGAGTTAAGAGACTTTAAAATACTTTCAAAAGTTACTTGACTCCTTTCTTTGAAGAAAACTAATCAACAATCAAAGTATAAGGTGTTGTACAATCTGCACAAGCTTCAAACAAAAAAGGAAAAGTGTTGCAAATACATAAAACATCATCCTTTATTTACTAATTGCCTCAAGAATACAAGTTTTTCTCTTTTCCACGCCTTTACAATGCTTTATATAGCTATTCTAGAATTATTTATGAATGTTTCCCCTACATCTTCCATCAACTAACTACCCTTTCTAACAAGAGGACTCTTCATATTCTATAATTTTGCAATTGTGTAACTAATGCAAGTTTTACATTTTTACACCAAATGATAATTTTTGTGCAATATCACTTATGTAATCACCTGATGACCTATTTGAGACTTTGAATACATTACATATGACCTTCACATGACCTTTTTCACATTGTTTACATTTGAAAATTCAAATTTTGCAAAATTTCCAATTGAAGGCATTTAGACAACAAGGTGCTCTTGCACCAAACATGAACTCCAAAATTTTAATATTTGAGTAAATCTCATTACAAGTAAATCTCATTAAAATGTCTTCGGTACTTCATTCTCATAGATCTTTTACAATATCACTCATACATTCAAGATTCTCTTTAAATGTCTATATCATAGGTGCCTCATTATGAGGTTAACTTCAATTGAGTAACTTGAAATTCCCTCGCTAAGCTTCACACACTCTTTTATAATAGCTTCAAATCAAAATTGAGATTTTTCAAGATCATCAAAATAAGGATGTTCCATTGCTTTTTTGGCTGAGATTCTCTTTGATGGCTCATAAATTAGCATTTTTTGCAATGAGACCAATCAATTTTTAGTAGTTTACTTACAAATACACAAAGTAAAAGAAGATAAAGAAAGAGCATCCAAAATGGAAATGAAATGAAAATAGATGGAAGGAACTTATAGATAGGCATTCCAATCTCTCAACTTAGTCACTCCTGGTCATACATCGTCATTGGGAGTTCCAAGATACCTATTGCACACAACACCTCTCATGAATAGAATAACTTGAAATTCGAGATTCTCTTAGAATGTCTACATCATAGTTGCTCATGATAAGGTTAACTTCAAATGAATAACTTGATATTCCCTCACCAAGCTTTGCACGCACTTTTGTAATGGCTTAAAATCATAATTGATATTTGTCAAGATCATCAAAATAAGGATGTTGCATTGCTTTTCTGGCTGAGATTCTCTTGGATGGAACATAAATCTGTATTTCCTACAAGGGGACACCAATCAATTTTTAGTAGGTTACTTACAAATAGGAAAAGTAAAAGAATATTATAGCATTGACATCAAACAAATTAATGTGCATACAACAATAAATTAATAAGAACCGATGTGCATACTTACAGATTAATCCAACGAACCATCTGGGTCTTCTCTACTCTTTATTGTGTCAAGTATTGCCTCATGGTCAGACTCACAGACCTTCCACAAGACCTTGTTCAAAGGTATACCCCCATATTTGGTCAAATGATAATTGGATTCCACAACAAGGTTCGAGTAATAAAGTATCTTACGATGTGTTTCAAAGTCTTGAAACAACCAATGTTAAACACTTTTATGTGGGTACCTTCTAAGCCACATTCCAGTAACAACAACTGAGCCTATAGGGTATTCAATGTTTTCTCCATCTATAACTGGGGCCCCCAATTTCTTTTTGGCCTCAACACAATGACACAAGTAATAGTCTATTCCCTCTTCATTTTCTTCATCTATAATAACTGCATAAACATGCCCTGCATTGATATGTGCAGCAAATATCTTGAAATTAGTCAACATTATGAGTACACTACAAAGTAAAATAACAATATGGAATTTCAAAAACTAAGCAAGCAGATATATTACCTAGTTGGTACGTGGTCAAAGTCAACTGATGATTCCATCTATGTTAGTTCCAATGTCGTCAGAGGGAGATACGTGTGAAGTGGGCTAAGATAACTTTCCAACCATTTTTCAACCCACTCCCATGACTCACAATCATTCCAGGCTTGCATTGTACATGAAGAACAAAAGCATGCCATCTTCCATGTATCGATACTCCATGAACCTGCATTTGAGCTAAGCAAAGAGTGTAGCTCATTCGATCCTGTTAGTGTACAACAATCCTCATATGGTGCAATGTTAGTATCATCCATCAACCAAAAACATCTATGAACTAAAGGCGTACCTTAATTACCTAGACCCATTGAAGCATTACACTACTCGACGATTGATCTTGCATCTGTCAAATTTGCACTATCTTTATACTTTAACTCTTCTCGTGCTAATGCTCTTTTCACACATGCTCATGCACCATCATGCTCCCCCTTTCCATGCCTAGTCTCAAAAAAGTTCCACATATGTTGTACACCTATAATGACATGCATCCTGCTCAACCAGTAGAACATGCATGAGTTCTTGAACTATGATGCACAATTATCCAACCATATTATATGTCAACCGTATGTTATTCCCTTCTAAGCCAAATCACTATAGAACATCTGGAAGCAACCTTGCACAAACTCTGGATAATGTGTGCAATCATCACTAATATAAAAGTGATACTCCCTCAATACCTTCCTTTGGTCCTTTGTATTATCAGCTGCATGAATGAATACTATTTGAACAAATATCGAAACCTGTGTGGAGTTGTAATACTATGACTGCACCTCATACTATGGCTATAGAGTGTAGTTCTCTGCAAAGTCAGCCACGGATACTATGTTGCCAACTAGAAAGGTGTCCTTGCATAGCTTGAATTGCATGTCTAGCCATCGGGCTCTATGGGTATGCCTTGCATACTCATACACTATATTGTCATGAAACATGGACATAAACTGATACACAAATCTTTTGAATAACCAAATTGCACCTTTTTGCTTGAGACCCATCTTTTGTAGCGTATGCCACTATTTTATACTTCCTGAACTCTACTAGTTTCTATCCCACCTCATATGTGTTTTCCTTATGTTAACATATTGGCATACACTGCAAGCCACCGCAATGTTCGCATGAACCATCCAAGCATATTGTCCTGTAGAATATTTGGCCATCCTCTATTTCACATAATTTTTTTGATAATAAATCTCTTGAAGATTTTGGTGGGGCTTCTATGCCACAATCCTACAAAACATCGTTAGTATGCAAATCACAACATATAGAATGATAAAAATCATAATGGCTAGAGAACTCAATATGTAGTCTACAACAAGTAGTGTGTGTGTGATTTATCTTGACATAAAAAGGTTTAATCATTTCAAAAAATATTTGAAAAATACTAATTTGAGGATAATCCTTTGAAATTTACGAAAAAATTGGGTTTGAGTCATATCCAAAAAATGCTTTGGATGTGGCTCACAGTTTTGACTACCGATTCTCCTTCTTACCACATCCCTTTGATTCGGAGATAGCCTTGTGTTATTCATCCAAAACTCTTCAATTAGTGTTCTCAATGCTTCAACATTTTTTTTTATCTTTTTGTGGCAGTCTCCCCAAGAATTCCCATAATTCATTTGAATCGGTTCCCTCAATTCTTTGCCACCTTTGAATGGCTTTTGATAAAGTTTTTCTACTAGTTCTCATTTGTTTACTCATCTTTCTAATGAGACGAGCTCTCTTTTTTTTATTGCTTACCAAATTCGATGCAATGACACATTGGGTGACATTACTATCCTTTGAGTGTGAGGTCTTACCCACACTCTCATATGCATCCATTAGATTCTTCACAATAGTGTTTTCACTCGATGTATTTGATGTTCTCAACCCAAGAGTCTTCATGATGTTTCTATACTTTATACCCTTCATCATTTCAACAAATAGTTGGCATCTTGCGGTCTCATTTAGCCTTTCAAAGAAGAATTTCCAAATTTCATCAACATATCTTCTACAAGTGCATGTTGGAATCTTACCTTCCATGTGCTGCAAAATATCCTCATCAATATTAATCAAATACTTTGGCATTCTACGCAAAATTAAAGGTGGTGTTCTCCTAGGTACATACATCTCAACATTAGGAATTTCATCAATATTTAATTGAGGTGGGCTATATTGTGTACCTTTAATCGAGGGTGGAGTAGAATACATACCTTGAGGTTCACATGGGGATGATGGCATACCTTCTTGGTCAAATCTAAGTCATGATGTACTATCAACTTGAAATGCACTGGATGGTGCCAACCATATTCACTTGCGATAGATGGTGTCCCTCCATATTCACTTGTGGTAGTTGGTGTCCCTCCATATTCGCTTGTGCTTAATGGTGTCCCTTCATATTCACTTTCCATAGAGGGTGTTTCTCTAACTACATATTTGAATCTGTCTTACCATGATGCTTTCACATTCATGCCCTTTGTGCTGCCAAATCCTGTTCTCTTTTTGATGGTTGAGGTTCCTCTTTAGTTGGCTTGCTTTCATCAATAGTAACCAATTTCTTATTTTCATGATATTTTTCCCCCATTCTCTTTCCTTTTCTTTTAAGGTTTCATAATCTTCATCTGTTCGTTTATTCCTTCTTCGTTTCTTCAGCATGGCAGATAATTTTACCTATAGAATGGTAATGAGACAAATATTAGTTCCTAAAATATTTATCCATTCAAATAAATGAAATATATGTCATTCAAGGCTTCATAAAAATACTTACAATCATCATGTATAAGATTCTTTCTATCATAGACAAAGGTGGGGCAAGGGCATGCCATGATTACAAGATAGGTAGAATTACATTGTTTTCCTTGTATAAATGAGGTGTTAAAGAAGGGTTTTGATGAAATTTTGAAGGAACCTTCCATGTAATGGCTGTCTGAGTTTGTGCAAGGTATTTTTGAAGTGTTGTTGGTATTGGTGAGGTCTAGTAAGCTCGGTTGTCAAGACTTTCAATAAACCCTAGGTTATTTGCATGAAAGTTGAGGGTTTGGTGGTACAACATTTTAGAGGTCAAGGCTCTAAGAAATAATGGTGAAATTTGTTTTTTTGTAACACAATTAGTGACTGTTAGTTGATATTTGGTGAAAAAAAAGTGTTTTGGAGGTACATCCTTTGTAAAAGAGGGTTATTTGGTGGCCTAAAAGGCAGGGCAGCCTATTGGTTTTCAATATTGTTGCAAAGAAACCTCTTGAAACCTTTTGGTATGTTGTGTTAGGAGTTGAAGTGTGTCTCAAATTATGTTTGTTAGGTCTATGTATGGCCTTCTCTAAAAGATGTTGAGAAAAAGCAATGTTAGAGGGCTACAAGTCTTTAGATGTGTGTTTGGGATAAGTTGAGTGTATAGTGTTTAAGGGGTTGGTTTCTTGTTTCAATCTGATCATTTTGAGTTGGTTGGGGTCTTCACCACCTAGGTTGCTATTACATTTCCCCTGCCTTCTCAACCCTACCCTATTGGCAAGCTAGTGGAGCATTGGCAAGCTAGCTCACTCACTAGCTTGCCAATACGGTAGGGTTGAGAAGGTAGGGGCAGCATAGCCCCATTTCTATGAGGCATACACTGCCCCTACCTTCTCAACCATACCTCATTGGAAAGCTAGTGGAGCATTGGCAAGCTAGCTCACTCACTAGCTTTCCAATGCGGTAGGGTTGAGAAGTTAGGGTCAGCATATGCCTCATAGAAATGGGGTTCCATGATGATATATATCACCATGGCACCCCATTTCTAGGAGGAATACGCTGACCCTACATATCACCATGGAACACCATTTCTATGAGGCATACGCTGAACCTACATATATCACCATGGCACCTCATTTCTATGAGGCATACATTGATCCTACCTTCTCAACCCCATTGCATTTTCAAGCTAGCTCACTCACTAGCTTTCCAATGCGATAGGGTTGAGAAGGTAGGGGAGGCATATGTTTCCCCTACCATCTCAACCATTTTTTAGATTGGCTTGAACACACAATTTTAAGGTTTGAAAGTCATTTAAAATGGTGTATTCACTCATTCCTCTCACTGTGGCCACTCTAACTTGAGGAATGGGTTTGAAACATCACTAAAAAGGTGTGGGAATGTTGATTAAGTACAGGGGAGGTCAAGAGTTGAGTTGGGCATGAATCCCTAGAGTGAAATTTGGTGTTTTCCATGTGAATTTGAGAGGTTTTGACATGCTAAACTGAGTATTGTGTTAGGTAAGTGTTGTTTCTTGTTGAATTGAGGTTGTTCAGGCCATTTTAGGCATATTTGAGGTGGTGGAATGTTTTGATAAGGTTGGGAAGTGTGTTTTCCAATAAGCCCTAGGTTATTTGGCTTAAAAAGAGGGTTTTTTGTTTTGGCATATTTGTGGATGAATTTCTAAGAACTAATTATGAATTCTTTGGTTTTAATACATATAAATTTATTCCCTCATGTTTTTGGAGGTTTTGGTCAAGTTTCAAGATAATTTTCTTTGTTAAAGTGTCCTAATTTGAGGCCTAGTTGGCATAGAAAGCCTGATTTGAGAAAATTGTTACAAAGTAACCAATAGTGGTTTGTTGGCATGTGATTATGTACCTTGAAGGGTCCTTTAAATGGTTCAATTCTTGGTCTAAAATAATCTTATTGAGAAGAAATACCTAATTGAATGAGTTGGCAATGCTACGAGGAAGAGTGCTGATTTCGTGAAAAGTGAAGAGTTTTGAGAATTGTGACTTTGTGAATTGTTGTTGTTGGTTGATTTTTTGTGTTTAGTTGTGTTGCAGGACCTCCCCTGGTTGCATCACAATTCAAATTCTTTTTCCATGCTTCCATTTTCAACCATGATTGCAATATAGGTTGGACCTTTCCCCATGTTGCTAACTTAGCCTTGAATAAAGAGTCTTGTAACAATGGAGAGGAGGGTTAGAATCCCTTGTAGGTAGACTAATCAAGGAAACATTTAAAATATATCACAACTAAAAGTGATAAGGTAGGTTTAGTGATGAGGTAAATTTAGAAATAGAGATGAAAACCAAAATAGTTTCTAAGATCTATCAATGTGGGAGGAGTATATTCCAAGTTTTTAGAGACATGTATGGAAAATTTGGTAGCATAGACAAAGCAATG
Organism: Sequoia sempervirens; assembly: GCA_007258455.2. Lineage (NCBI taxonomy): Eukaryota > Viridiplantae > Streptophyta > Pinopsida > Cupressales > Cupressaceae > Sequoia > Sequoia sempervirens. Next base: position 97,423,992 of record VDFB02105785.1, on the reverse strand, counting down.
AGCTGCTTGGTATAATTATTTGACAAAACACCTCAATGAAAGCTTCGGAGAGTGGTATGCACATCCATAATAAATTATTGAGAAATGATGTTTTATTTTACTTCCTTAAAACTTATGTCATTAATATATGTGTATACAAAATGTGGAAGCATACAAATTCGATTGTTAAATAACAAAATGCCTCAAAGAGATGTGGTTTAAAAATGTAATTGGAAAGTGTATAGAATTGTGTAATTTAAAATGTGCATTGACAACCTAAGGTTATAATGACAAACAAACAATGATCAACATGGAATATGAAAAATAACAAAAATGAAAGCAAGTCATAATCGAATGAAAGAAAATGTGTAAAGACTTCACATACCTAAAAAACTAGAGTTTCAAATGGAGAAGTTCAACCCAATTATGTAGCCTTAGCTTCTTCTTTCTTCAAAATCCTCAACAATTTAACTTTTTCAAATGCTTGTTCCCCTCCAAACTTCAGTTGTATATCAATTTTCAATGGAATTCAAACTTGAATTGATATTATATGCCTTTCAATGTGAAAATTTTGTTATTTCATACAAAGGTGGTGGAAAGATCATGAAAAAGGTGGTGGAATGTGAAAAATATGCATGCACACTCCACAACATCATCAAAAAGCTAATTTTTTGTCAGAGCACGCATAGAACTAGGAGAATATACAAAATGTGGGCCTTGAGGTCACGGGTATATTGAGTTTTTTATATTTTTAGTGCAAGCCAATATGCACTAATTCTATAACACGAGTGCATTAATTCTTGCTAAAAATGGCCATATCTCTACTTCTTCAAAATGTGCTCGCGTTATGAGAAAGTTGGTTTTTTAATAGATTTCTTTTCTATCTCTTTGTCTATACCCTATATACCCTAATTCTACCTCTCTTCCCTCTACCCTTAAACCCTGATTCTATCTCTCTCCCCTCTACCCTCTACCCTCTACCCTTACACTCTCTCTCTCTCTCTCTCTCTCA